>JARBWK010000007.1:137315130-138055312 GCA_030556195.1 Anolis apletophallus
CCATGGGCAAGATCCTGGGTCCAAGCCTGCTTGGGCGTCGGAACAGTCATGCCCGGAAGAAACAGCCCGATAGGGGCGAGGGGGCTCCTCTACTGGCTCTCCAAACCCTCCGGGGACTCCGTCCACCTCCGCTCCCCCGCCATCGCAGCGTGTCCGTGGAAATTCCGGTAAGCCCTCCCTCTGACCCTCCATCTGGGCATCCCAAGAATGGTCCCAGAGGAGGTCAGGGGAGGATCTGGCGCTGGAGCTGTGAGACCAAGAGGGGATGCCTCCATTATCTCTGGTTCCGTCTCCTTCTCCATTTTCTTCTCCTTCCTCCTCTCCTAGCTCCGCTCCCACCTCTCCTTCGGGGTCTGAACCTGCTGGGGCCGGGTGTCTGTCCTCAGAGAGGGATTCATTCGGAGTACCTGCCAGCGCAATTCGCAGCCGCAGACGTTCCCCGAACTTCTTAAACTGGGCTTCCAGCAGGTCAAACTCCTCCCGGAGGTGCCATAGTGCTTGTGGCTCCAGCCGCAAGTCCACTGCTTCTCTAGGCTCTAGATGGTCCTGGTTAGGAGATGGCTGTGTGGTCGAGGACGGTAATATGGGTGCCTCTGGGGCCCTCTGTATCTTCAACTCGGCCTCCAGAGCAACACAGTACCGGTAAAAATCCTCGTCATCTTCCCACAGAGGACCCACACCGACCCCTTTTGGGGTACGGGGGTCGACTCTGGTCTGGAACTGGTCTTCTCCTGGGGTTTGGGTGGCTTCCAAACCCCCAGGGCCGAATTTTGATGGGCACCGACGGAGCGCTCCTGCAGGCTGCTCCTGCCCCGGCGCCATGATGAGGAGATTGTAGGAGAACTATAAATTCCAGCAACTACAACTCCCAAATGTCAAGGTTTATTTTCTTCAACTTCTACCAGTGTTCACATTTGGGCATATTGAGCATTCGTTCCAAGTTGGGTCCAGATCCATCATTGTTTGAGTCCACAGTGTTCTTTGGATGTAGGTGAACTGCAACTCCAAAACTCAAGGTCAATGCCCACCAAACCCTTGTATTTTCTGTTGGTCGTAGGAGTTCTGTGTGCCAAGTTTGGTTTATTTCCATTTTTGGTGGAGTTTAGAATGCTCTTTGAATGTAGGTGAACTATAAATCCCAGCAACTACAACTCCCAAATGGCAAAATCACCCCCCCCCCCAACCCCACTAGTATTCAGATTTCGGTGTATCAGGCATTTGTGCCAAATTTGATCCAGTGAATGAAAATACATCCTGCATATCAGATATTTACATTATGATCCAGAACAGTAGCAAAATTAGTTACGAAGTAGCAACGAAAATAATTTATGGTTGTGGGGGGGGGGGTCCCCACAACATGAGGAACTGTATTAAGGGGTTGCAGCATTAGGAAAGTTGGGAACCAAAGTTGGGTTTAACCCTTGTGCTGGCAGGACTGCTGACCGATGGGTCAGAAATTCAAATCCGGGGAGTGGGGTGAGCTTCTATCTGTCAGCTCCAGCTTCTAACGTGACATGAGAGGGGACATGAGAGAAGCCTCTCACAGGATGGTAAAACATCTGCGCATCCCTTGGGCAATGTCCTTGCAGGTGGCCAATTCTCTCACACTTACAGTTTCTTTAGTCGCTCCTGACATGAAAAAAAAATCTAGTTAGTTCAATATTCCAATATGCCGGTATGAATAAAACAGTAACTGTGGGCTACATGCAGACATTTCTATCTTTGGCCCTGCCTCTGACTGAAAAATAATTATTGATCAAAGCAAAGCAGAATTGCCATTCCTGAACATGACCAGGTGAGGCGATTTCTAAGGCAAGGCACACATATCATTACATGCGTGCTAAATGAAAATGGTCAGCCCCCCAGTCTTTTCCATCCTTTCCCTAGCAAAAGGTGGTGTATATGAAACAATTTGAGGCAGTCGTGGGGACAGTATCCCAGGATGATCCGAAGGCCTCCTGTTGCCATGACATTGGCTTGAAGCAGCATAAAACTATGACAGGAGTCTGGAGACTCACTCCAGCAACATTAAAACAAGCTCAAGTGTGAATTCAGAATCTAATATATGCTATAATCCTCTGGGCCATGAGTGCCGAAGGAGCCCATTAACATGGAAAGCAGGATGGAGCTATTTTGGGCTGACGGTAAGACATCTGAGGTTGTCAAACCACTAGGGCTGGATACACAGTGAAAGGAAATCTGACAGCTCAACATGCATGCATGGACAGAGGAAACAGACACAGATTTACAGGGCTATTGGAAACACCTCAGCCAGGATTTAGGTAGAGTTGGAGGCCTTGCAGCATCCCATCATAGAACTGCAACACCCATCCCATGGGGTGTGCTGGTGAGGGCTGTTGGGACCTTTACTCTAACACCATCAGGAGGGCTGATTGATTACTTACCCTACTTTGGATTTGAAATCTGAGCTAGAGGAAAATTCTCAATTTGCAATGAGCTTTCTAAAACTATTTTTGAGATTCATTGGGAAGGAGAAATTTCTAGCTTTGGTTTTAAACAGACACTTCATTAGATGCATCTGAATTCTAGCATTCATACTAGAAATGTCTTTTTCCCAATTAAACTCAAAGGTGCTGCTGGGTTACTTTATATCGTTTTATGCAAAAAAATAAAAGGACTCTTTGACTAAAAAGACTATATGATTATCATTGGGCCACAAATAGATACCCTGCAATTGTGTTGATTTGGCAGAGCTAGTACGGACTCAAAATGTGTCTTCTTACGACCTCACAACCTCTGAGGATGCCTGCCACAGATGCAGGTGAAATGTCAGGAGAGAATGCTTCTTGAACATGGCCATACAGCCTGAAAAACCTACAACAACCCAGTGATTCTGGCCATGAAAGCCTTCGACAATATATTATCTTCCTATATACAGGCCCGGATTAACACCTTTTTGCACCCTAAGCACAAAAGGTTTGTGCAGCTTTTGTTCAGCCACTCCCGAAGGCAGGAGAGTGAGACCCTGGGCTGGCCTTGATTTCTCCCTCCCACGGCTCCCTTTGGCCAAGGAGCCCACGCCGGTTTGGTCCAAGAGCGCAGGAGCGAGCCTGGGTTGGTGTGGTCTCGTGCTGGAGACCTGGGAGATTTCCACCCAAGCAACGCCCTTTCTCTTCCCTCTCCCTCCCTCCCTCTCTTCCTTCTTTCCTTTCTTTCTTTCCTCCTAGTTGCCTACTTCTCGTCCTTCTCCCCTCCCTCCCACCGCCCTCTCCCAGACTTTGTCGCTTGGCTCTGGCTGCAGGAATTTACAGTCTGCTGGCGGGGGAGCCGGGCGAGTCGCCATGGAGACAGCTTCTCCGGGAGCCAGGAGGTCAGGCCAGCCAGAGACCCGCGGGCAAATCAATGGATCAATGCGAGGGCCCCGCCGCAGCCCAGAGAGTGAGATGGAGGGGATGGAGCAGAGACTTTGCCAGGAGAAGGAGCGAGGAGGGGCATGAGAAAGGGGGAAAGAGAGGCGCAGACCAGTTTATTATTATTATTTTTTTGTTTTTGGTCCATGATCTGTGCCCCCCCCCCTCCCGGCTTGCGCCCCTAGGCCATGGCCTAGGTTGGCCTTATTGGTAATCTGGGCATGCCGATATACTCAGCTCCTTTTTAAATGTTCCAGTTTTTCTCTCCTCTCACTTGCCCTTTCATCCTTAACTTACAGCAGTTGCTGCAAT
The DNA here is from genome assembly GCA_030556195.1 of Anolis apletophallus. NCBI lineage: Eukaryota > Metazoa > Chordata > Lepidosauria > Squamata > Anolidae > Anolis > Anolis apletophallus. Next base: position 137,318,814 of record JARBWK010000007.1, read on the forward strand.
CCGAGTTCAAAATGCAAAATGTAGATAAGCAGATGAAAAGTTTGACTAGCCTCTGCTGTGACTTCTTCTTTAGTAAGTCTATTTCTTGTTTTGCTGAAGAAAAACTTTCCAGGACAATTTGGCCATTGAGCTGCTGTATGCTGGAGGACAGATCCATGAACTAGGTCATTGGTAAAACTCATATTTGGTATGGAGGCCAATATATCCCAGCTGTCACAAAAGTGTTTGCAGCGAAAATAATTGCCCAACTTCTGTACGGCGCACAGGTATGTGCCTTCAAAAAATTGGACACTTTCGAAAAAGTCCAAACCAAATTCCTGAGAAGTATCCTAGCAACTCCATGCTGCGTCCCGAATAACACCCTACGTCTAGAAGCGGGCTTACCTTCCATGGAGGCACGAGTCCAGACTCTTACACTAAACTTCTGGCTAAAGTTAAAACACTTACCCAAAGGACTGGCCCCTTTAACCCTGACAGACTCTTTTAGGTCCACATGGAAAAAGACGATTCTCAGAAACCTCAAACTATCAGGGTTACAGGAAGAAGAACTAGACCTCCTGGGATATACGAATGCCAGAGTAGCAGTAAGGCGCAGAACAATGGATACAGATTACCAAAAACACCTAGCCTGTGCCAGATACCAGCCACTATTTAAATGCAGTACTAATGTACCCTTTGCTACACAAAATTATTTAACAAATCTAACAAACCCGAAACACAGGAAAGTGTTCACTCTGGCCCGAGTTAATGCTCTGCCAACAGCCGTGCTACTGGGCAGGTACACAAAAACACCCTATCATGAGCATTATATGCCCCTGCGACGCAGGGGTGGTTGAATCTATAGAGCATGTGTTCTTTCACTGCCCTCTGTATGTGGATGCCCGCCTCTCCTTAATCTCGCCAATACTGTCCCGCTTACCTGGCAGATCTGAGGAATTCTACCTATACTGGCTGCTCAACGACAAACAGAAGGAGACAACCAACCTGGTGGCCAAATATCTCATGGCCGTTCTAGCTACAAGGAACCAGCATATTAAAGTGAACGCAGAAACACAATAGGCTTGATACTGTTGGTGCTAAACTGTAGAGTTGAACGGAGTTTTAACATTTATATTGTTTTATTTTCTGTACAATGTGACGTTGGTCCTTGACCGTAAATAAATATCTATCTATCTATCATATTTGGTATGCAGAGGGTACATGTTTAATTCTGGATTGCTTCCACTGGAATATAGCCGGCAGCCCCTGGCATTTGTTGGTGGTCTCCCATGCAAGTACTAACTGGATCTGATCCTGCTTAGCTTCCAGGCACAAATACAATCTGGTACTTCTACATATTTAGGCACATCTCCAAGTAGAGATGGTTAAAATGCAATTGGAAATAAGGACATTGAAGCAATCTGCCACAAAATCCTCTGGTAACCAATTTCCCCCTCTTATAAAGAGATAATATGTACCCTCATGATGCTAGACTACCTTGACTTGAAGGAAACATAGTCAGGAAGAATTCCTTGCCCTCAGAAGTTATGCAGGCATTTACGTATCTGCCTGCAGAAGATACAGCCTTACTTTTGAAAGTGAAGGAAGATGATGAAAGAAATGCAAATGAAAAAGAAGGCAGAAGAAACATATTTTATGCATACAAATGAAAATCTTCCTTGTAGAAAAAAGTGTATTATTTTGAATAATAATTTCAGCTCCAAATCCATTAATATAAAACAAAAATTCACAAAGAGCAGTGTAGTAGATGATGTAGCAAACGAGAGCATCTGACCTGATGAGACTCAATTTGGGTGTATGATGCTTAATTAGAAAATGATTACTTTGATACACTGGAAAACTGCTGCCAATCAGCATATACTCTGGTGATAGACATGAATCATAGTGCTCAATGCAGGATCTCTAACTAAAGCATCTCCAAATGATATCTAGCTGTCCAGCCTCTATCCGGCCTTTGAGGATATCCAGAGAAGACCTCAATACATCTGTTTCTTCCACTGTTCAATTGAAATCTATCCTTCCATAACTTAAAACAATTAGACCTAGTGCTACTCTCTGAGACAACAGAGAACAAATCAGCACAGTCCTCCTTGTGACAATCTTTGCAGTGTTTGAAAAGTGCAATAATCTCAGAACTGAATCTTCTCTTAACTCTCATGGCTCAATGCTATGGAATCATGGGAGTTGTACTTTACTTTCTTTACTTAGGCGATCCCTCATTGTCCAAGTAAGATTGTCCTCCAAGTTTGGTGTTATGGCAGTTGGGTATGTAGGTGGCTGTGGAGCCCTATTCTTGACCAGCACGTTCTCCTGCAGTGAGGGCATTGGTTTCCAGGTGGAAGGCGGTCCCGGTTGGGATTAGCTTGACATGCCTTCCTCTTGTGTCACACCTCAAGGGCCTCAGGCATCAGTTTTGCTTGAGCAAGACTTCAGCCATACCAGCTGCAAGGAACTTTCTAAGCCAGCTTGTTTCACTCCAGAGCTTTCCCCTGGGCCCCTTTGCCTTTCCCGTGTGAATCAGGTACTGAATGCATAACATAGATAGGCCGAGGTTATTCAAACGAGCCTCCCTTGATAAGTGGAGCGCCTCGGAGATGCTTCGAGTCCAGCTCCCCTTTGCCAGCTGCGAGTTGCTAATGAGCTATGCATTCCAGAGAGACTGAGGTAGCTAAACATATAGACAGTCATCAATCATGGAACTTTGACACTTGACGCATTTAGATCAAAGCCACTGGACACTATAACTGCCCAAAGATGCCCATTGGGGGTATCTCGTACCAACTTCGTGTTTGAAGGATGCTTCTGTGAGAGAGGCCGCATCGGGCCTTCCAGAAGCCTGTGCCAGAAAGCCGCGGCCTGACTTGATCCTGCCCAGTGCTACGTTCCTGTGTTGTTCCTGTGTTGTTCCTGCAAAGACTTTACAAGCTATTGAACTCTGTTGCTTCCAAGGAAACCTTCCTTGCCACTTTAACCCGGCTGGGGACCTTTAAGAGACTTTCCTTTGCACCCGGCTTGTTTCCTGAACTCATCTGCTTGGATTCCTGTTGCTCCGGGATTATATACTCTCCGCTGACTCCTGTTATTTGCTGCTATTTGGAGGCCTTAAAGCATTACCTCCAAACACTTTCCTATACCTTTTATTCTCAATAAAACCCGTTGTACCTCTGCTGCTGTGTGGTTTATCCAGGGAGGTCAAGTCCCAAGGGCCTAGAGGGCGACATCTTGGCATGTTTCTTTCTTTCGCCCTCCAGTAATGCCTCTTCAAATTCTACAGCACTGCTGGGCACAGCCGACCTCCAGCTAGAATGCTCAAAAGCCATGGCTTCCCAGTTCCTGGTAACCCCAAAGAAAGTCAAAAAAGCGGCGGGGTGCTAATCCAAAAAGCAATATCAAGGAAATCTTTGATCAGTTTATTTGTAAATCATCCAATTTGTTTATAATCATTCAATAATAAATCTTCCCAAATGGGGGTGCGGAATTCATGAAGTGAGAAATCTCAAAGGAATGATAACAAAACAATCAGTTCCAGAATACAAGGTATATCAATCGGCAATGATGTCTAAATTAAAGTATAAGTATATTTATAATCCGGAATGTTTTGCTTGAAAGGTCGACGGACTATGTATCCAAAGGCCTCGCCGTTTCGCCAGGTAAACCTAGCTTCATCGGGACCCCAAATAATTCCAATAATTTCAAATGATAATTCCACTGGTCCGATAATCTATAAAATAAAATATGGTACAGGCTTGTAATAATACTACATTCAATTTCAATCAGGCCCGCCATCAGTACAGGACAACCCTTATAAAAAAGGCTCGAAATATATATATATATATATATATATATATATATATATATACACACATACCAATATCTTAATTCAATGTAAGCATATTCAGAGTGGACGCAGCCACTACTTCGAAAGGTAGTCAACGGACAATTTATTAGATCAACGTCCAGCCCCACGCACCCCTCCCACAGCATTCCTTATGGAATTAGTTGACATTGTGTTTGATTACAATTTGTTTACTTTTGATGGTTGTTATTATGTCCAAAATGGCGGTATTTCTATGGGACTATCTTTCGCCCCCAGCGTCGCTAATTTATATATGTCTGACTTAGAATCCCAATTCTTATATCCTGATTTTGAAATAACAGCACCCATTAGACAATACTACCGCTATATTGATGATGTAATCTTTATTTGGTCAGGAGAGGGCAACATTGAGTCAATCATGAGTTACTTTAATACATGGAATCCTTCTATCAAATTTACTTTTGAACAAAACACACAAAGTATTACATTTTTGGATTTAACAATATATCGTGTTCACAACACTTTAAGAGTGAAGAATTATCGTAAACCAACTAGCCGTAATTCCTATTTGCACTTCAATTCCTATCATACTCATTCCCTCAAATATAATCTTTCCTTTTCCCAGATGACTCGCCTTAAACGGAACTCATCTAGAGAGGAGGATTTTGAACAATCTGCTGCAGTCCTTATCACCCAACTCAAAGAAAGGGGGTACCCCAATTCGATTTTGTATAAATCCCTGAATAAAATCCGCAATATCCCTAGAGAAGAACTCTTTCACCAACACCCTAAAACACCTCCTGATCGCATCATCTGGCCCCTTACTCTCACCCCGCATTCCCATTGTATTTCAAAGATTGTACGTAAATATTGGCCTATAATGAGCTCCATCCCTGGGTTGGAAAAACCACCTATGATAGCCAATAAAAGAACCTCTAATTTGAAACAATTGTTGATCCATGCAGAGCATAGAATTCCCCAAAAAACACCCAGAGGAAAAACATATACCCAACCCTGCTACCATTGTTCTATATGTAAACATATATCCACCCAAGAAACAATTACCGACTTAGAAGGGAAACACACCTTCAAATTACGTACTGGAGCCACCTGCGGCACAAAAAATATCATTTATTGTTTAATTTGTTCATGTTCTAGATATTACATTGGGGAAAGTGGGTGTGACCTGAGAACGAGGGCGCAAGAACATCGTTCGAGATTTAAGACACGTAATGAATCTTCTCCGCTTTATATGCATTTTAAACAACTGCATAACTTTGATGATTTTAAAATTCTAGTACTGGAAGTAATTTCACCCCGCCCATATCAAGATCATAAACAATTATTACATCAACGAGAAGTATTCTGGATTCATACCCTCAAAAGCGAGTTTCCTCTAGGCCATAATGACACCCTATCAATCAGTGAGATTTTGGAGTAAGCCTCACCTGGAGCGAATCAGGAGTGTATGTAACCGAGCCCTCTGGTGTTTTGTGTTGTCCGTTGACTACCTTTCGAAGTAGTGGCTGTGTCCACTCTGAATATGCTTACATTGAATTAAGATATTGGTATGTATATATATATATATATATATATATATATATATATATATATCGAGCCTTTTTTATAAGGTTTGTCCTGTACTGATGGCGGGCCTGATTGAAATTGAATGTAGTATTATTACAAGCCTGTACCATATTTTATTTTATAGATTATCGGACCAGTGGAATTATCATTTGAAATTATTGGAATTATTTGGGGTCCCGATGAAGCTAGGTTTACCTGGCGAAACGGCGAGGCCTTTGGATACATAGTCCGTCGACCTTTCAAGCAAAACATTCCGGATTATAAATATACTTATACTTTAATTTAGACATCATTGCCGATTGATATACCTTGTATTCCGGAACTGATTGCTTCGTTATCATTCCTTTGAGATTTCACACCCCCATTTGGGAAGATTTATTATTGAATGATTATAAACAAATTGGATGATTTACAAATAAACTGATCAAAGATTTCCTTGATATTGCTTTTTGGATTAGCACCCCGCCACCTTTTTGACTTTCTTTGGGGTTGCTTGGAGGACACCCTCCCTCTTCTCTTCTTCCCAGTTCCTGGTGTCAATGCCACAGTTTTTAAGGTTGGCTTTGAACCCATCTTTAAATCTCTTTTGCTGTCATCCAATATTCCATTTTCCATTCTTGAGTTCAGAGTAGAGCAACTGCTTTGGGAGACGGTAGTCGGGCATTCGGACAAGGTGACCAGTCCACGGAGTTGATGGCAGAGGACCATCGCTTCAGTGTTGTTGGTCTTTGCTTCTTCCAGCACTCTGACATTTGCCCACCTGTCTTCCCAAGAGATTTTCAGGATTTTTTTAGAGCAACACCGATGGAATCGTTCCAGGAGTTGCATGTGACGTCTATAGATAGTCCACGTTTCACAGGCATATAAGGAGGACAATAGCTTTATAAACAAGTACCTTGGTATCCCTACTAATGTGCTTCATTCAGAAAAATGTCGCACTCACAGAACTCAGGCGATGTTGTATTTCAGTGTCAATGTTGACTTTTGTGGAGAGGTGGCTGCCAAGGTAGTGGAATTGGGAGTTGTAATTTGGTGGGCACTATTTGACAGAGAAGGCTACAAACCATGTAAAACTACACTTCCTGTGATTTCATATTATTAAGCCATAGACATTAATGTGGTGTTAAGCTGCAATAATTTTATAGTGCAGATGCACCCAAAGGAAATCCTGGATCCCACCCTGGTTGAAGAATTCTGGGAGTTTTAGTCCAGCAGTGGTCCTTATTTCTGAACTTTCTGCTCCTTGCTCATGGCTATTCTCAGGCTTCATAGTGATGTAGTACCTACAGATTTTGGAAACAGTAGGCTAGAAATAGAGAAAAGAAATCACCAGTCACATTGCGGGAGTTACTTCCTTTGGGATCAGAAATAGAATAGAACACTGGTCAGGAAGACTGATGCTAAAAGAATATCTTATGGAGAGTTACATTATACATCTATGCACTGGCTTGAGGGTAACCCCACTATTTGTATGACAGAGCTGCTTAAAAGACTATTCTGATTTGTGCTGTCAGATTTTAAAATCCCGCTAAGCCACTTTATCCCAGATGTACTCTGAGCAAGAGACATTCCTTTTACCAAAATGGAGGCTTGACTGTACATTTAGGCTCTTGTTTGAATGCACCGACATGTGAGGAATAGACAAACAAAACCAAAATCAAACTTTACTTGGAAATAAATAATTGAAAACACCTTCTCCACAGACAGGGCTCTAAATGGAATTGTCCAGTGCACAGTTACTGTTTGTGAAGTTTGCGACAAGCACAGAGCACATATGGATTTTTTTTAAAGAAGGAAAAATCTGGCAACCGGGAGTGATTAAGAAAGGCTTGTGGTGTTTTTGACAATTTCATCATGCTTCTTTGCCTTGGGATTACATTCTGTTGGCAAAAATCCTTCTGAATTGACAGAAGAGTTAATGTGCATTGATGGGGATACAACTATTGTGTACTATGGATGTGTTGGAGCAATTATTTTGGTTTTTGTTGCTTCATGTGTAATTACATCTAAGGCAGAATCCACACAAGAGGCATATCCCAGCTCCAGTGAGCATTGTCCTACCCCAATTGGACCCTGTATAGTTCACACTCACCAATTTAAAGCTGAATGCAGGAAGAAGTCTTCAAAGAAGGAAGGAGGAGGGAAGGTTGCATAGTTATGCAGGCATCTCTACTGATGCCAGGAAGAAGGAATAACCTCTGCTGATATCACCAGATATAATTGTGATGGCCAGTAGCTAGGAGTAGTGGTGGCAGCACCATGGGCACAATTCATCTCCATTCCCTGCACAAATAAATACAGAGAAGGGGTGATGGCTCTGGGGTCCAGCAGATTGGCTGAATAGGGCCTGATCGAACTGTCAAGATTGCTCTGAAGCTGTGGAGCACTCTGGAGTTTCTAGGAAACTCCAGGGTATCCTCCAACTTTGCCCAAAGTTGGTTTAACCCTGCTGTTCTGTTCGGGTATGAAATGACCCCTTTTGAAAATTAGAAATATTTTTCTTCATTCCTGTTTGATTTTGAAACTTGTGGTTCCTTCTATTTTCCTAAGTTATGGGGTTTATACTAAGGGTACAAAAATTTTTTGTTTCGGTGCTTTACTTTTTGAGATACAGTTTTTTAATACACTTGTTATGTTCGGGTCAAAAATGACCCGGTAGCCTTTTATACTAATCTAATACCATATTTTGAGTAAAACAAAGGATGTTTAGTTTATTTTGAGACTACTTATTGCATCTACTATTGTTTATCAAGTTATCTACTTGTGTAACTCCTCCATGCCCTCAGAATATTACCTTTGTTATGCAAAACAGTAACACAATACTAGCCTCTCCCATTTCCTCAGTCAGAAATTGCAAAGCTGTTGAAAATAACTGCTTTCTGAAGCAGCTGAAAGAGTTTACCTCAAAGCCTTGAATTCATTGTGAACAGACTAAGTAATGTGAATGTTTACTGTTGTGTGTTTTTCATATGCCTGTTATTATATCTGATATGTGATTGATATATGATTGCCATGTGTTTTGCTATATGACTGATATGTAATAGCCATTTGTGATCATCTATTTTGTACTGTTACCTCCCACCTGGAAGGCATTACATCTGACCTATGACTGTATACATGTAGATTGTTATTCCTTATGATATGTATTACTACTGATGTTAGATATATTGTCCCATGCTTTGTATTGGGATGTCCTTCCTTTTACTTTTGCTACATATTACAGTTTATTGATATTTTGCTACCCTTGTGAGTAGTTTCTGGTTATTCAGAGTGACTTTTTCCTCAGTGTGTTTCTACTGTTTTCATAGCCTGCCTGGCTGCATTTACCAGGTGTGTGTGACTCCTCCCTGCCCTCAGAATGGTACCTTTGTTATGCAAAACAGTAACAGGGAGAAGCCACATAAATGCATGGAATGTGGAAAGAGCTTCAGTCGGATTGGACATCTGCGTATCCATCAAAGGACCCACACAGGGAGAAGCCACATAAATGCATGGAATGTGGAAAGAGCTTCAGTCGGATTGCACATCTGCGTATCCATCAAAGGACCCACACAGGGAGAAAGCACATATCATATAAACTTGAGTATATACTTTAGTATAAGCTGACAGCTATATAATATAAGGCACCTAATTTTATGACAAAAATTGGGAAAACTTACTGACTTGAGTATAGGCTGAGGGTGGGAAATGAGGCAGCTATGAGGTGGAAAGGAGGTTTCTGGAGAAGAAAGACAGTGGGAAGGGGAAACTGGAGGGGAAAAGATTTAGAAGAGAAAGGGGTGTGGAAAGTGCTTTTCTTTCTTTGCCTTTGAATAAATAGATTAGCAGAAAACTTTTGGGAAACTGATTTTTTGATTTTTTTTCTGATTATTTTTTCTGATTATTTTATTATTTTTTTTCAAATTGTTTTTATACTGTTAAAATTTATTTTAGTTTTAAGTTAGTTGTACTAATAGTTACCTGAAGTTGTTGTTGATGTTGTTGTAAAATATATAGCTGATTATTCACGCACAAGTTGTTACTTTGGTGTAACATGCAAATTAGGCTTTTTTACATTAATCAACACAAAATTTAAAAAGAATTTTTTTCCAATTTTTCTTTGATAATGAACAACTATGATCACACACAGTATAATAATGCAACAGGTATTCAAAAGAACTTTTCAGTGGCTCAAAATAACATCCGGGTCAAAAATGACCCGAACATAACAAGTGTAAGTTTTTTCCTGACAGAACAGCAGGGTTAAATCAGGGGTCCTCAAACTTTTTAAACAGAGGGCCAGGTCACAGTCCCCCAAACTATTGGAGGGCCAGATTATACTTTGGGGAAAAAACCCATGAATGAATGAATTCCTATGCGCACTGCACATATCTTATTTGTAATGCAAAAAAAAACCCCACTTAAAAACAATACAACAATTAAAATGAAGAACAATTTTAACAAATATAAACTTGTTAGTATTTCAATGGGAAGTATGGGCCTTCTTTTGGCTGATGAGATAGAATTGTTGTTGTGTGCTTTCAAGTCGTTTCAGACTTAGGTTGACCATGAGCGAGGGCTGGGGAAATGAGCTTGGAGGGCCATATCTGGCCCCCGGGCCTTACTCTGAGGACTCCTGATTTAAATTAACCCCTGGGATATGCACTGGAAGAAGCTGTGCATCATGAAGGCAGCCAACCTTCATTTGGGGAGAGTCCTATTTGGTTTGGTTTTTTTTGTTTTTGCCAGTTTAAACAAGCTCAGAGTTTCACTACTGCTCCAGTAATCAGTACTGGATTCAGCATAAGCAGACCTCTACTTCGATTTTGAGTAGTTATGGCAATAAAACTGAGATGCCTCTATTCCATTAACCATCTTAGTTCATAGGAATAGTAGAATCATAGATTTGGAAAAGACCACATGGACCATCCAACCCAACCCCCTGTCATGCAAGAAAAGCACAATCAAAGTATCCCTGACAGATGGCCATCCAGCCTCTGTTTAAAAGCTTCCAAGGAAGGAGCTTCCACCACACTCCAAGGCAGAGAATTCTTCTGTTGAACTGCTCTTATGGTCAAGAAGTTCTTCCTAATGTTCAGGTGGAATCTTTTTTCTTGTCATTTGAACCCATGGCTCTGAGTCCTTGTCTCCTGGGCAGCAGAAAACATGCCTGCTCTCTCTTCCTTATGGCATCCTTAGGAAGGAAAGAAAGAAGGGAGGAAGGAAGGAAGGTGAGCCCAGTTATACAAATTAACTATCTCTGCATCTTGCCTGAATATCCTCGAGTGTCTTCTCATTATTCAAAAATAGATTCTTGCTGCAAGAAGAAAAGCAGAAGGAGCAAGCAGAGTCTGACAGCGGTGGGGAGGAAGCGCCCAGGTGCCTCCAATGAGTCATCTCACAATGACATTTCAAAGGTGGAGCCAGAGCAATTCATGTCTGAATATTCAATGTGTCACTTTTGACAAAAAATATTCTCATCAAATTTATTATATAATCATTATCTCCAAGGGCTAAGGCAGCAAGGAGATGGTGATTTTAATAGAGTGCTTGTGACTAGATTGTGTGTTTCTTGGCCAAAGAATAATAAAGTCCTATCTGGGGAGTGATGGAAGATGATATTGTGTTTGCGTCTGTGTGTGTAATCCAAATGAAATTTTCAGGAGAGGCCCTTCCTTCAGTCCCACCACATTCATAGTCATGTTTTGTTGTGGAGTTGAGAAAGGGCTTTCTTGGTGGGTTCTTATAGGCCAGTGATTCTCAACCTGTGGGTCGCCAGATGTTTTGGCCTACAACACCCAGAAATCCCAGCCAGTTTACCAGCTGTTAGGATTTCTGGGAGTTGAAGGCCAAAACACCTGGGGACCCACAAGTTGAGAACCACTGCTGTAGTCTCTGAAACTCACTTCCATACAGACAAGAATGGTCCCTTCCTTGCTGTCATTCAATTGGCAAGAAAATAATTTTTGTTTTTACTTTGAAGGTTATTAAAGGAAGAACTTTTAAGATGGTTTTCATCAAAGTGTTCTTAATGGTTTTTAATCCTTTTTAAGAGCACGATTTACATTTTCTTAATATTATGAATAGTGTAATTGAATTTCAGTGTTGAGCTTAGTATTATTTTAGCTATATTAGTTTAAATTGAAAGAGCTTTGCATCCCAATGTTTTTTTTTGGGGGAGTGGAATGCAGGTTGAACATCTCTCATCTGGAATTCTAAAATGCAAAGTACTCCAAAAATGCCCACATTGCAATTAAAAACATTGTGTATAAAACTGCCTTCAGGCTATGTATCCAAAGTATATGTGAAATATAAGTGAATGTTGTGTTTAAACTCATTATGTATGTGCAAGTATTCCAAAATCTGAACACTTCCTAAAAGCACTTCTTGTACCAAGCATTTTGGAGCAGGAATATTCAACTAGAGCAGATGCACCACCCCATTGACCTGGGAAATTGCTTCAGCCTGCGCTCCTTCTGTTTTTATCAGTTTTATACTAATTTATGCAATGCTTTTGATATAAAATATATATCTCTCTTCTCATATATGCAACAAATGTATTACAGCATAAAAGTACCAACTCATCTCCATTTCTTACACAACTATGTCTGTGTTAGTACACACAGGGCCTATGTCATCTCTATCAGAGCAGAAAACTTGCCAATCAATTAACATAGGCCAGTGTTTTTCAACCTTTTTTGAGCTGTGGCACATTTTTTACATTTACAAAATCCTGGGGCACACCACCAACCAAAATGACACAAAATCACACTCTAACACAGTAATACATATAGTTAATATGTTTTTAAATGTATTTTTACACTCAGTGTGAAACCTGGGCCTGTTTCAATGAACACAACATAGATATCCTGGCAGGAATGACAGAAGACACACATGAAGGTCTTGCTCAACAGCTGTCAGTCTCTCTCTGTGTTTAGTTTTTATCGCAGTCAAGCTAGAGAAGTTCATCACACACATATGTGTGGTTGAAAATGGGAGCAATGTCAAAATAGCTTTGTTGGCCAGAATGGGGAACTCCTTGGCAACAGATAACCAAAAACTGTCCGAAGTGCGAAGACTTGTTTTTGCACGCCAACTTTTACAGTCTTCCTTCAGTCTTTCAGTGTGTTTAACTTTTACACCGTGACAGGGTAGGCTATCCCACCCACTGCCACCAGTTGGCGAAGATGTCCCCACCTCTCACACCAAATTTGTGACGACGCAGCGTCCAGCTGGCGTCACTTTGCGAATATTTGTTTCTTCAAAACTGCTGCCACCAATTTGTGAGAGCGAGAGACCAACTGGACCAATTTTGTGAAGAATGTCAGCTATTTGCAAATGCTAACCCCTAGTTGTGAGGGTTAACGTCGCGAGAGAGGATAAGCAACTCTGCCTTTCAAACTGAGGCTTGACTTTTGAAATCAATGGCACAGAGAGAGGTTTTAAGATGAACAAACAATAAACAGTTGATTTTGGCACAAAAGCTTAGTTTGATACTTTGTATAACACTTCCGAAGAGGCACGACTTGCAAAGGTTACAAAGTTAATATGTTGTTCTAGTTGTGGCAAATACAAAGTTGCAATGTTTAACTATTGCTATTACTCAGTTAGATCAGCGTCTAACTATCTCAACATATAGGCACTCTTGCCTTCTAAAAACACTTTGTCTATATCAGGGCTGTCCAACAGGCGTCCTGCGGGCCGTACACGGCCCCCCAGCCTGTTGGACATGGCCCCCGCTACCCTCCTGAAAGAATTTTTAAATATATATATATATATATTAAAAAATGGCGGCCGGGGGGGGGGAGGAGGAGGCGGGGCAGGGAGGAGGAAGGGAGCCAGCTCCTCCTCTCTGCACCACCCCCTCCGTCCCTCTCTCCGCCCCACCACTGCGATCCGGTTCGCAGCGGCGGGGGGTAGGGAGGGGAGGAGGAGGAATCCTCCCTTCCTCCTCCTCCTCCCCTGGCGCCGCGGCGCTCGGGACACCGGCTGCACCGGGAAGGACGGGAGGGAGCGAGAGGGTGGGCCTCCTTCTCCCTCCGGGCGCCGCTGGTGTCCCGATCGCCGCGGCGCCAGGGGGAAGGAGGAGGAGGAGGAATCCTCCCTTCCTCCTCCGTCTCCTCCTTTCCCCCGGGCGCTGCGGCGATCGGGACACCGGCTGCACCGGGAAGGGTGGGAGGGGAGGAGGGGCGGAATCCTTCCTTCCTCCTCCGCCCTTCCCGGCGCCGCTGGTGTCCCGATCGCCGTGGCGCTGGGGAGAAGGAGGAGGAGGAGGAAGAGGAAGCCTCCTCCTTCTCCCCGGCGCCGCAGCGATCGGGACACCGGCTGCGCCGGGAAGGGTGGGAGGGAGCGAGGGGGAGGGCTGGTGTCCCGATCGCCGCGGCGAGGGGAAGGAGGAGGAGGAATCTTTAGCAGGAAGGGTGAAGCCATGGAGGGTTCCCCTTGGCTTCGCCCTTCCTGCTAAAATGTCACGCCAGCCTCAGAAATGGGCGAAATCACCCGCTTCTGCCGCCCGGCATGACACTTTAGGAGGAGGGGTGGGGCCGTGGCGGGGCTGTGGGCGGGGCGGGGCAGCCCCCCGGGTCATCAGTGACCTGAATTCCAGCCCTTGGCCGGTTAGAAGTTGGACAGCCCTGGTCTATATCTAACCCTCAGGCTTTACATAAACCAGCTGGCTCGCAAGCACAGCCCACTAGAACTGTCTCCTCACAGCTCTAAACACTGACTGCTAAGAACCTTCTCTCTCCTAGAGCTGGTCTGACAGTTTAACTGCCAAAATTCAAACTCCCAGAATCCTACTCCTGGCTCTGGCAGAAGGCTGTTGACTCCTCCCACTTCAGCTTCACAGTTACGTTGCCATGGCAACTCTGCTCTCCCTGCCGAGACTTGCTCTCAATATCAGCTCTTTCCGGCTCACATTACCCCAACATTTCAACACACATATAAAATTACATTTAACCTGTAACAAAACTACCAGTTCACCACACAAAGGAAGATCAGCAAATTTTAGCTTTAAACTATGATCTTGTTTCAGTTCAATTTATAGTTAACACACAATCAAAGAGCATCCTGAACTCTTGCAACAACGGAATTTAACCAAACTTGGCATATTGAACTCTCATTACCAACAGAAAGTACTGAAAGGGTTTGCTTGGGAATTGACCTTGAGTTTGGAAGTTGTAGTTCACCTACACCCAGAGAGCACTGTGGACTCAAACAATGTTACATTATATTGTTGTTTGTTTTCTATCCAGAATCACAATGTGGGAAGGAGGCTCACCACTTTAAGGTCCCTAAAACAGGCATGGGAAAACTTCGGCCCTCTGGGTGCTTTGGACTTCAACTCCCACCATTCCTAACAGCCTGAGGCCCTTTCCTGCTTAAGTGGCTGGGGGAGGAAAAGGGCCTGAGGCTGCTAGGAATGGTGAGAGTTGGAGTCCAAAACACCTGGAAGGTCCAAGTTTGTCCATGACTGCTTTAGACAAAGAGCTCTTCCTCACCCTCCCCCTTCGCACCCTTTCTTTCCCCTCCTGCCGAACACTTACTTTTTCTTCTCCACTCAGGCTCCCTTCTTCCCAGCCTTGCTCTGCTCGCTTTGCTCACATGCTTTGCTGCCGCCATTTTGATCTGAGGGGGCGGTGTGAGCGTGTTCAGGAGGGGAGGGGGAGGGAGGAAGACGTGGGGCGAGCCTGTGCAGTAGTGCCCGCACGGGTCACGTCTTCCTCCCTCCCCTCCTGAGCAAAGCAAGGCGGCAGCGTGAGCAAAGCGAGGCAAAGCGAACAGAGTGAGGCTGGGAAGAAGGGAGCCCGAGTGGAGAAAAAAAAGTGTTCGGCAGGAGGGGGAAGAAAGGATATTGGAGGTTCCAATTTCCCACGGCACACCTGATGATCACTCACGGCACACTAGTGTGCCCTGGCACACTGGTTGGGAAACACTGACATAGGTCATCAGGATTCCCCATGTAAATGGGACAATCAGTGTTCCCTTTTAACATGGCTGAGATTCTCATTGAATGTAAGCAGTCGTGGTTTTCATTTAACACCGGTAATCAAAGTTCCCCAAGTAGATGGACAATCAGGGTTCCCATTTGACATCAGCGATTGAGAATTTGCCATCTGAATATGTAGGAGGATACCAGCAGGCTGCATCTGGCTGCATTCAGCAAAACAATTGGGCCAGGTTCTTCTTGAGTTCTCTACATTTCCAGCTAGTTGACCTACCACCGAAATGAGAAAAGCTTTCTTCAGTGTCTCCTTTCTGTTCTTTTTGTGAGCTGTATATACTTACTAAGTAGTATAAGCTCTGGATTCCTATGGACCACATGATTACTAACATAAGCAATTGGGGTTCCCCATGTACATGGGACAACCACGGTTCTCATTTAACATGGGCAGTCAAGGTTTTTCTTGAACATAGCCAATCAGGGTTTCCATTTAACACAGGAAATTGAGGATCCTTATTAAAAATGGACAATCGGGGTACTCCTTTAACATAGGGAATCAGTGTTCCACATGTAGAGCAACAATCAGGGTTTCCATTTACATTGGCAGTCAGGATCGCTGCTTACATGTAATGTTCCTACTTAAATGAAGAAGAATCTATATCTGAACCCCTGTCATATCGCTGTTGAATGTGCTGTCAGGGGAGAGCATGGCCAACAAGCATGCTAATATCACTGGACATAGAATCATAGAATCATAGAGTTGAAAGAGACCTCATGGGCCATCCAGTTCAAACCTCTGCCAAGAAGCAGGAAAATTGCATTCAAAGCACCCCCTGACAGATGGCCATCCAGCCTTTATATAAAAGCCTCCAAAGAAGGAGCCTCTACCACACACCGGGGCAGAGAGTTCCACTGCTGAACAGCTCTCACAGTCAGGAAGTTCTTCCTAATGTTCAGATGGAATCTCATTTCTTGTAATTTGAAGCCACTGTTTCACATCGTAGTCTCCAGGGCAGCAGAAGACAAGCTCCCTCCCTCCTCCCTATGACTTCCTCTCACATATTTATACATGGCTATCATGTCTCCTCTTAGCTTTCTCTTCTTCAGGCTACAGCACTTTCAGCTGCTCCTCATAGGGCTTGTTCTCCAGACCCTTGATCATTTTAGTCACCCTCCTCTGGACACATATTTAGCAAATATAACCCACTCCTCCTTGTGGTGCATGTATATGTGTGTTTGTTGTGTTCATCTGGATATTGCTCTAAAACATGATTTTCCAAAAACCTGTAGATGCTTTTAACAAAACATAAGTTCTAGTGATGGGTTCAAATATGCTTACAGATGTACACATAGACACTGATTATATCCTCACTATACAGATGTTGAGGAAAATAGTCATAAAACAGATTTCTTCCTTCCTATAGAAATCTTATAATCATATTCAGCTGCCCTAATCCCATCTAAAATAAGCTCCGTGTCAACATATTTACTGCGTTTGCTACTATTCAAATTCAAATATGTACCCTTGCTCTCTCTTTTAGCTGCTGTTTATTTGAACTGTCGTGACTTCTGTTGCCGTCTTTTCAATACATAAGTTCCCATTGGGGAACTCAGGGCCTTTTAAAAGAACAATATGATGGCAGGAACCTCAGAAGTGAGCCTTTGTATTGGGGCTCTGAGGCTCTCGAAATGAATTTCCTTGCGGCAGATGACTTTGCGGTGTGACACACAAGCCCCAGATCACAGGCTTCAGAAGGAGCGGAGAGTTCTGCAGAAACACAAATGCAATGACCTACAGAATATTAAGTTCCTCACCCAGGCAGAATTTGTTTTTTTCCCATAAAGGAAGGTTTGAATCCTTGTTAAATATTTACAGTGCAGCAAGATTCAGGTTGAAGGGTATTGTTTACCATGAAGTCATGTTTGTCTTAATACCTAGACTACTATAAAAATGCTTCACCTTCTTTATCTTTCAGGTGGCCTTCTGCCACTCCAATGTTAACTGGTATTTTATAGCACAAGATATTATATGTTTCACTGGCAAAAGGTGAGTTTGTACCAGCTTTCTCCCATTTGGAGTTCTGGATGTGTTGTTTTACTACTACATCAAAACAACAACAATAATTTTATTTCTTACCTCGTGGCCTGAGGCAAGTTACAACATAGCTTAAAAACACATAATCATTATATAGTGAGTTATCTCCCGGGCTGCAATCACAAGAGCGATCTGTATTGAAACGCGGAAACGCGAAATCTCTCGTTTCGACTTTGAGTTTAAATTGGTCTACTACAATACTGGGGAGGAGCGGTCAGAAGTGATCAGCGCCCTGAGGAAGCGATTCTGCGAAACGGCCATCTTGGCATCGTGAGCTTACCTCCAGCCGTTGGCGCCTGCCCACCATAGCAGCCACCAGCTCTGCCACCTACCAAGGTTCCCCTATTGACTCAGTCGCAGGTCCATGGGTCACTACACCCAGGACTTCACTAAGGGTTACTCAGTGCCAAGTGGAATACTCCTTCGCCCAACCATGTACATGGGCTTGTGATTCATTCTCATACTGTGTATTAATCACATGATTGATTATTTGCATTACATTGTACTGTTTGTAATATTGTTCTGCTATTGAGCATATACTGCCATACAATATAGTGGTTTTTACCTATATATGCTATGTCTTGGTATTCCTTTGACACTGCCCCTTTAAACATTGTGGTTTAGCAGTGTGTATAGAAGTTGCAATAGTGATTACTTTGTCGTGTATTGAAGCATTGACGCTCTTTGTCAGACCCTTCGGTTGTGACTTGTTTGGCATGGAAGGCACTACCGGCAGCTATGCCACCGCCAGCATAGCTCACAGCTTCATTAGGGTATGCAAGTCTCTCCCCTGCGACAAGGAGGGTGCCAATGGAGAGGTTCTACAAATTACATATATTAAAATACACATAACAATGATTAAAATATAGTGGACACAAGACACTGGCTGAATAGGCTTGCCAGAAGAGATGGATCTTCAATTGTGTCTTAAATTTTGACAGCTGATCTAGCTGTTGGAACGATTCCGGCAGATCGTTCCACAGTCTTGGGCAGCCAGTGAAGAGGTCTTCTTGGTTACAGTGGCCATTCAGGTTCTAGCAGGCTGGAGTATCTGGCCTCCGGAGGACCTAAGTGTTATAGGGCGGGTTGTGGGGATAAGGGGACTGTGTTGTACATGTCTGTAGAAAACAGGATTGTAGAAGACTCATTCATATATTTTGTTGTCTGACTTCATCTACCACAGGGACCTCAGGTTCGGGCCTGGCATGTCTGACTCCAAAGGACTGAAATAGACACAGATGGGCATAAAAATAAAGCCACTGATCATTGAGGGCAAAGATCAGTGGCTTTATTCTCAACTAGTTGGAGGACCCGGCGGTGCCCGGGTTATTTGAGGAAGGCATTGTGTGCCAAGGTTGGTTCCTATTAGATGTTTATGTGGCTTGCAGTGGTCTCAGGAACTTAGTGAAGGTACTGCAAGTCCCATTGGCCATGGTCCATCCCCCTCCAAACAGCACCAGGATGTAGAGTGGGTCATGGGGGCTCTGTGTGTCACGTTTGGTCTTGATCATTCTTTGGATGAGGGTTGCAGCGGTCTCGGAAGGTGAGTGAAGGTTTTTCAAGTCCCATCATCTGTGGTCCATCCTCCTTGAAACAGCACCAGGGTGTAGAGTGGGTCGTGGGGGCTCTGTGTGCTAATTTTGGTCTGTAGTGGTCATTGGGTGAGGGTGTGAAATGGGCCATTGGGCCCTTGTGTGCCAAGTTTGGTCCTGATCCGTCACTGCTGTGGGCCTCAGTGTCTGACTGCCTGAGGCCTTTCCTTTTCTCTCTGAGTCAGCTTAGAATGTTGGAATGTGGATGGCCAATCGGAGTCCTTTATGCAGATACCATTTCAGTGGCAACCAATCCCCTCTGTCTGGGGCCGTAGAATGTTGGAGTTCTGAGGCTGGCCAATCAGAGTCCTTTATGCAAATAATTCTTTGTGGCAACCTATCAAAACGCTGTCACATATTCCTTGGCACCTCCGCACCTCCCAGAAAATAAACATTCCATTTCCGACAGAAAAATACAACTGTCATTTGGCTTACTCAAGTATTCAGTTGCACTCTGTTTTGCTGGCCAATCAGAGTCCTTTATGCAAATTGTTCCTCAGTGGCAACCAATGCCCTCTGTCTGGTGCCTTAGATTGTTGGAGTTCTGAGGCTGGCCAATCTGAGTCCTTTATGCAAATAATCTGGTGCCTTAGAGTGTTGGATTTCTGAGGCTGGCCAATCAGTGTCCTTTATGCAAATGATCCCACATTGGCAACCAATCGAAATGCTGGCACATATTCCTCCGCACCTCCCATCCTCCACACCGCCGCAAACACTGACTTTTATTATATAGATAGATAGATGGTCAAAGAGGATATTGGAAGAGACAGCACTCCAAAAGACTGACATACCACAATCGTGAACATACAAGTATATTTATAGCACTTTGACAGCTCTTCAAAACGAAGCATGATGTTAGGTTCTTTAATGTCACTCCATGGCAACTTCCAGGAAAACATACCATAAATTTGTCTAGAGGACCTAGCAAAATTCTAGATAATTTCCTCCAGGTACGGGCAAGTGAAACCATGGACATGGGTTCCACGATAACTGGGGTCTAACATAAGGATTCAATAATGGGATTAAAAATCAGCTATTAACAAAATGTCCAGTATACTAAATAAATTAATAAAGAGAATCAAGAAAGAGTGAGGAAGGCCTGCCATATAAATCATAGTTTTGAATCTCTCTCTTTTTCTTTTGTCAAGACCAGGCACCAGCTAATATAGCCTTCATACTGGTTTGGAGTGACAACACAGTTGCTTTCTTCTTTATATATTTCTCTCTCTCTCCCCCTTCCTCCCCCCCCCCCTTCTTGTCGGTCTCTGACTCCTTGCAGCATTAGCAGAAATATCAGATACAGATCATTAATCACAACGCCTGTACTGTCCTTGAATTATTTAATGCAATATTTGAGGAGCTGTGAATTATTTAAGGCCGTGTGCGAAAGGTCCTCTCCGATAGACATGCCGCGATTATTAAGAGCCATTGCTAAGCCTGATTTATTTTGCCACAATCCTATAGCGGTGTTGAATGTTTCATAAACAGAACCTTCCCCTTTAAATTGCAGAGTCAAAAAAGGAGAGAAGCGAAACAGAGCGAGCTGTGGGATGCAGGATAGCGGAAGGCAGCAGAACTCCATGGATCCTTACACTTCTTAGGGTGCCAACTCTTTGCTTTTCTCCAAATCACTGAATAAAGTATTAATGATAGTTTGTGATAAGTTTTATCAACAGTCAGAAATAGTTAAATGTTTGTGGCGATGGTGAATAGGAGTGATCCCTTTTTCCGTATAGGTTCAGAACAGTTGAAATAAAGGTACACATTGCAATCATGTTATTGAAGAGAACGGAAACATACCACAATGGAGGGAAATCATTATCACTTTTCTCTGAAATCACACTATGCAGGCATGTAGCCCCGCGAAAAGGCCTTACTGGTACATTATTTAAACTGTTATGTGCATTTAAATCATGATCTGATCACCATGCTCATTATATCCCACATTAATGGGGTTATTGGGATAACAATACAAAAGGTTTGCTAGGGGAGACCCTCTTCCACCCAGTCTCAGCCCCCCGGAATCAAAATCCTGGCTACGGCCCTGACACTATGGTGCTACTTTGACAATGCATGGTCAACAATCACTCTTCCACACTGCATTGCTAACCTTGCCTTCCTTGCCATGTATGTCCTAAGCCACTGTACATGTGCTTTTTGCTTTTTTATATTTTTGCAACAATTGTGTAATTTTGGCAAAATGATAAAAGAAATATGAACGATAAAATAGTAAAAGCATCCTCATACTAAGTGGAAGAAAGACCTCTAGAGAAGAAGACTCCACTACCCTGTGAGGCAACATATTGATGTTAGGTGCAATCTCTTTTCCTGCAATTTGAACCCATTGCTCCATGTCCTAGTCTCCAGAGGAGCAGAAAACCAGCTTGCCCCCTCCTCAATGTGACATCTTCTCAAATATTTGAACATGGCTCTCACGTCCCACTCTCAGCCTTCTCCTTTCAGAACTAAACGTGAAGAGAGAGAAGAAAATGCTGGTGTCTCTGACATCTTTTCTCATCTTCCCAGTTCTTTGAAACTCTCGATCAGGGTTTTAAAGTTTAAGGCTAGAGCTTTCAAGTTTAGTGGGGGAAAGGAGGAAGAATTGGTTTCAATCAGGCATGCATATTAATCCAGAGTCAGCAGTATCCACCGGAAAATGATCTTTCAGATGTTACATAGCTAAACAAAGTGATGAAAGATGCCCCAATGAAACCAAAGAGAGGGCTTGCTCTCCTTTTAGCTTCTAATTAATTTCCCCTATTGTTAGTTTTTAAAATGATTTATTTCAAAACTCAGCTTCTTCCCCTTTTTTCTTCACATCCTTTGAGGTACATGAAATAATAGGAAAATTGCGATAGCAATCTGGGCCTGCTTTTTGCTTTTCAATTGTGCTCGGTCCTTTGAACACAAAAATCCTCTTGTTACAGCTACATATGGTCTATGACCTCTGAATCCTCAAAGAATACAGTCACTGTGTTCGAAACTACAGATAATTATGAACCCTATTGAAATGAAATACAGTAGAATCTCACTTATCCAACCTTCACTCATCCAACATTCTGTATTATCCAACACAGTATGTCTCCTGCCCAGATCCACAGCTGTTTCAATACATTGTGATATTTTTGGTGCTAAATTAGTAAATAAGTAGTTACTACATAACATTACCATATATTTAAATGCTTTTTCTGTCGATTTGTTGCAAAACAAGATGTTTTGATGCTTAATTTGTAAACTCATAACATAATTTGACATTTAATAAACTTTCCTTAATCCCTCCTTATTATCCAACATTTTCTCTTATCCAATGTTCTGCGGGCCCATTTATGTTGGATAAGCGAGACTCTATTGTACTTCCAGCTGAAGAATGCTATAGAGCAGGGGTCAGGAACCTTTTTGACTCAGAGAGCCATGAAAGCAAAATATTTGGAAATTTATTTCAGTAAGAGCCATATAATATATAATATATATTTTAAGACTGAATTCAACTAAATGTGAGTATATACGTACATACTATGAGAAAAGGAGGTCAGTGCTGCGCGCCCGTCAGCCAGGCTTCCTTCTTTTCTTCTTTCCTGTTCACGCTGAGGGGGAGTCTGGCCTTGCGGGCTCAATCTACCGAGAGTTCGAGTGGCTCATCAGGCGCTACGACAAGGAGGTGGTGGCCAAGCTGATGCCGCTGGTGGTGGCCGTGCTGGAGAACCTGGACTCGGTCTGCACCCACAGCCGAATGGGGGTTGGAGGAACGTTAGACAAGCGGCTTACCTAGAGCATTCCTCCGACCCCCATTCGGCGATTGATTGCTTTGGTCCTTTGCAGCAGCCTCATGTGAACTCCGTTCCTCTCTGCCTTCCCACAGAGCCTGAGAGTGTTGTAGAGCTTTATTTACACACTGCTTTCTTGCCCGTATTGTTTGGGGATTGCTCCAGCATTGGTCTTATCTGAAAAGCTGAAATCTGCGAGCCAGATGCAATCATCAAAAGAGCCACACCTGACTCGCGGGCCATAGATTCCCGATCCCTGCCATATAAGTCACAGTGGAAGACCTAGGAAATACTTAAAGATGACTTATTTTGTCATGTGTGGGTCAACAAAACTGCAGGTCCCACTGATACAGGGGTCATACTGTATTAAGGCAGCAGTTTTATCAAACAAAATGGGTGCAGGGACAACTGTGTCAGGGTTTGGTAGTTTCCCAAGTACAAAACACAAATCTCATTTAGCAGAGTAATAATTCAATGACAGTTTATTACATTTCCTGCCAACTAAAGCCAACCAGTGATGATGATGGACAAACCCTAAACCAACCAGGGAGCGTATCCTAGCCAGCCACATTTTGGAGCAATCAGGAGGTAAAGCAGCAATGTGCCTTTGTTTTGAAGAGCTGTCAAAGTGCTATAAATATTTCTTTATGTTTGCATTGATGTATTTCAGTTCTTTGGAGTGCTGTCTCTGCTGACAATCTATTTGGCCATTGAGAATAAAGCCTCCTAGTCTGCCTTCAACCCATCTGTGTCTCATCTGGCCATCTGGAAATCTTGACATGTCAAGCTCTGAACCTATGGTTCTTGCAGAGACTGAAATCACATAATATACTTCTCAGAGTAAAGCTGAGAGCTTAATCCACCTCAGAATAACCTAAAAGAAGCATTGAACCCAACTCCCATCTCCACTGTAAAGCTAATTTTAGCCTTTGTCAATACTTTGATGAAAAAATGGCAACTGTGGCCCGAGGCAACATTTGTGTTTTCCTCTCTCTACAGCATGACCCTTGACTTATCCATGGGTCATATCAAAATCCATAATTGTGGCTCTGAATTTGCTCTTGACTACACAAAGATAACGTATATGCAAGTATTCATGGTACTTTCAAGTGGTTAGAGGCCTTCATCTGATCAGGAATCTTATTTTACAAGGGCTATGTCAGGGTTGCAGATTATGGGGTAATTGTGTTGCACAACTCAAGCAAAATACAATAATTGCAGTGCAGATCTGCATGGACAATGGCACCATATGCACAAGTGTGCATCCACAACCTTGAACTGATGCAGACATTACGCAACCTTGAGCTCAACTGCAGACATTCTGCATTGCACAAAAGTGTCCAACTACTTACATCAGGAAACTTGCACCTACAAAAGACACCAGCAGGGATCCAGGCAACGTTTCCTATCCATGAAGAAATGTACTAACGAATAGGGTTGGGTTTTCAGATGAAGAAATTATATTCGTTCATATTAAAATGCTAATTTTGAGATTTACCACACTTCTCCCGCCAAACCGGAAGTGGACTTGGTTTACCAAACTTCGTGGGCCCATATTTTCATTATTATTGTAATTATTTCGTATGCCCCTCTAACAGGAAAATTATTCCCTCCAAAATAGCTTTCCAGACATTACTCACAGTCATATCAGGGCCTTTGCATGGTCGGAGCCTAAATTAAGTGAAAGGCCGTCCTCCAGGAAGTGAAAAAGCAACTGGAACCATAGGGAACCACAGCGCTACCCCTAGAGTGGCTGGGAGGACTGAGAGGAAAAAAGCCGTTTAAACCCCAGGAAATTAGGCTAGATAGAAGGACAGAGCAGAAGGACATAAGTGAGGCTGAAAGAAGGGGAGCAGGGAGTGAGAAGAGCACGGAGAGAAGAAGGAAAACTTCAGAATCAAGAAAAACCATAGAGGACAAATGGAGCTTCCTAGAGTGGTTTGGAAAACTGAAGGGGGAAAAGCTGGAGTGAGGGAGTGAGAAGAGCACTAGAGAAGCAAGTCCTAGACCAGAGGTGGGCAACTATTTTATTATAATATTAATAATAATTCATTATATTTCCCTGCAAGGGTTCCCCAGGCATTTTATAATAATAATAATTATTATTATTCATTATATTTCCCTGCAAGGGTTCCCCAGGCATTTTATTATAATAATATCAATAATAATTCATTATATTTCCCTGCAAGGGTTCCCCAGGCATTTTATTATAATAATATCAATAATAATTCATTATATTTCCCTGCAAGGGTTCCCCAGGCATTTTATTATAATAATATTAATAATAATTCATTATATTTCCCTGCAAGGGTTCCCCAGGCATTTTATTATAATAATATTAATAATAATTCATTATATTTCCCTGCAAGGGTTCCCCAGGCATTTTATTATAATAATATTAATAATAAATCATTATATTTCCCTGCAAGGGTTCCCCAGGCATTTTATTATAATAATATTAATAATAATTCATTATATTTCCCTGCAAGGGTTCCCCAGGCATTTTATTATAATAATAATATTAATTCATTATATTTCCCTGCAAGGAAACCCAGGCATTTTATAATAATAATAATAATAATAATAATAATTCATTATATTTCCCTCCAAGCAGGCCCAGGCATTTTATAATAATAATAATATTCATTCATTATATTTCCCTGCAAGCAGGCCCAGGCATTTTATAATAATAATAATAATAGGTCCCAGTGAATTGCACTCCAGAGAAGAAGGGAAATGTTGCCCCTTGATTTGCCTGTGCTTAAAACAGTGTCAGTCCTGTTTCCCTGCTTTGGACAATTTAGAACTAATTACAAAATTTTGTAAGTAATAACATATCAAATAAGAATTTTTTTGAAATTTTTTGTAAGTCATTACGTTAAGCATAACACCCCCAATTTGTTTTTAGAACCATGATTTTGGGGTTCTAAACCAACCCTAATAACAAATACAAGAAAATGCTCCTTCAGATCTTTCCTGTTAAAGTGGGGAGGCTGTGAATAAGTGATAACCAAAGCAGGGTCATTTCTTTACCCACTTTTCAGACTTCATGGCGATAAGCTTAACCACTACCTAGGTTCTGCATATCTGGCCGTTTTCTATTTGCAAGTAACTCTACTTTTAAACTTCCGTCCATTTTTCAGAAAATTGTACTAAAAAGCTGAAAGACACCTGGATACATTATTTGGAATGTGGCGGTTCTGTTCAGTTGCTTCAGCTCATGCAGATTTGCTTTCCCTGTCTAATACTAACTGTTGGTCTGCCCTATAGTCCTGTTCAGAACAGGCAAAGAGAAGTCCAGGTGCTGATTCCACTTATCAGTCATGATGCTTAGATTGACGTTGACCAATGTTATTGCCTGGCCCTTCTGTTCCAACTGGCTCATTATCTTCAGAGATAGTCCATGGATTGTTCCAATCAAACGTCCCACCTGTTTCAGCTCAGAGGCTGGTTGCCCAGGAATGTGTCCTAAGAGGGCAAACAAAATGGCAAAAGGCCAGGAAACCAAGCCCTATGGAAAACAGACATGGTCACTAGATGTGTTTAGCCTAGAGAAGCGGAGCCTGAGAGTGGTAGTAAGGTAAAGGTCCCCCCCCCCGACATTATATAATAGCAATTTAACAATATCTGAAGAGAATTCATGTTTTCTGTTGCTCCAGTAATTTGTACATGTTCAAATGGATTCCAATTGCCATTGACCTTCCACTTTTCTGGGGTTCCTTTTTGCAGATTTGATTATTCATGGATTTGATTAAAATATTCTCTCTAAAAATAGGTTTTCAAGTACAGTTCTGCGGTCATCTTTCAGTAGTCATTTACCACAAAGCCATAGTGAAAGATCTAAAGAGATGTTCTCTCAGGTAAAAAAAATGTTATTTTTATTAATGGTTTCCCACTTTTGTGGGGATACTTCACTTCTTACCCCAGTGAATGTGAAGGGCTGACTGCACAAGAAAAGAGGTTCCGGCTGAGTTGTGGGAAGAACTTAGTGAGCAATGGACAGTGAAATAGTTTGCTTCAAAGCATGGCAGACCCCTGTGAGGTCTTTAAACAGAGCTTGGATGGCCATCTCTCAAGAGTGCTTTGATTTATTTATTTATTTACTATATTTATATACCGCCCCTCTCAGCCCGCAGGCGACTCAGGGCGGTTAACAAAGGCAATGATTCAATGCCAACAACAGCATAAAACATTTAAAAAATATTAAGTCAATAAAAACATAGATCATAAGTATCTCTTGATAAAAAATGTTGTCCAAAATCATCATCCAATCATTCCATATTCCTATGTTGAATTACACTGCATTGCCAAACACTCACTCAAACAGCCAAGTCTTAACTTTCCCCAGAAATGCTAAAAGGGAGGGGGCCAACCTAATGTCCCTAGTAAGGGTGTTCCATAGCCAAGGGGCCACCATTGAGAAGACCCTGTCTCTCGTCCCCGCCAGCCATGTTTGTGATGCCGGTAGGAGCAAGAGCAGGACCTCCCCAGACGATCTTAAGGTCCTAGCTGGTTCATAAGGAGAGATGCGTTCCAACAGGTAAGTTGGGCCAGAACCATTTAGGGCTTTATAGGCTTTATAAGCCAGCACTTTGAATTGTGCCCAGTAGCAAATTAGCAGACAGTGGAATTAAAACAGACAGACAATTGCAACACTATTAAAATTCATACAAAAAGTAATAAAGGATCTCAAGTTCAATAGTACCAAGGAGTCATGCTGGAGAATCTGCCAAAACAGGACTTATTTTGTTGGGTGTGGATAAATGAAACCATTGTGCTGTGGATATAGGAGTTGTACTGTCTTTTGTTATCATTTTCCCATTACATACACAGAGAATTTCACACGTGTGTTTGTGTGTGTATACTTTCCTCACAGCCAGTTAAAACAGATGCCAAGAAAGCAAGCTTCAAAATGAAAACAGAGTTAAAAAGTAGAGGCTGGTGGGGGCAGCGAGAGAAAGAGGGGGAGAAAGAGAGAAGAAAGGGGGAAAATGCTGAGAAGCGAACTGTGAAACTGTACTGATGGCATCACTAATTTGATTATCAGCGATCTCTGAAATTTGCAGGAGGCAATTATTTTCTTGAAAAGGAAGAACTGGAATTTATACTACAGTAATTTCCAATCTGCCTTTCAAAATGAAAAAGTCTGAAATGGGAGGAAGGAATGGCCTTTTTTTATGAGCATATCCATTAACGAGAAAACACATCCAGGAAAAGATGTGTAAACCGGCTTAGCCAGAAAAGGCACGGAGCCAATCTCCATACCCCAAAGCCTGCTGCTTTGTGCTTTTCCATGGGCAACCAATAGCAGAAATGTAGCACTTTGCTTATTTTATTGTCTTGAAGCTCAGAATAAGTAATAGCCCAGGTACAAATGGAATCCGGCGGGGGTTTCTGTTTCCCTCTGAGAATAAAACATGTAAGTACAATTTGGTGCCATTACTTCATCTTATGTAGTCATGATTCTCAAGAGTTTACTAATTAAGAGCTCCCCTGAGGGGAAAAAAAGAGAAAAAGACAACTATTCCCTCAAGGCTTGGGGAAATCATCTCATGGTTCCCACATTTTCAGAGCTTCTTTGGACTATATTTCCAAGTCTGAGATTTTATATCAAGGTTGCACAGCGTAGATCTTTGCAAGCAGAGTATTGATGTTGCTATATGACCTTGAAGGTGGACTTGTGCACAAAATTAGTTTCTTCCATTTCCTCTGTTTTTTTCGGTACCTTCGGTACTTTGGGAGCCCGTAATGGAAAAGGCAATAAAGCAAGTGGGAGCTGATCTCGGCTCCTTCTCTGCTTTTCGGCATCATTGTTTAATATTCTTTATCAAAATAAAACCCTCATTCCCTGAAAAGTACTCTCCTCTTCCAGGAGGTCATCACTCTTCCTTACTTGGAAGATGGAAGCCTCCTTAAAATGCCTTGGAAAGAGTGTGTGCATGGCTGCTGGCGTGGTGCAGCCCGGTAGAGAAAGCATGGATGCCTGCCTTCAGCCGAGCACCTCTCCTCTAAATTAAGAAATAGAGAACTTGCCTCCTTGCCTTGGAAAGGGTATGTGTGGCATGCAGGCTCAGGAGAGAGAGAACGTGTGCCTACCTATACAGCCAAGCACCTCTCCTCTAGAGTGAGAAACAGAAAACCTGCCCCCTTGCCTTGGAAAGAGTGTGTGTGGTGTGCAGACCCAGGAGAGAAAGCGCGGGTGCCTGCCTTCAGCTGAGCACCTCTTCTCTAGAGTATGGATGGCATGATTTTAATATTGAATGTAATTTTAATTTTTTTAATATGTATTAATTTTAATTCAATGGATTTTAAGCTTAACATAACAAGTATTTAAGGCACTGAATAATTGCCCTATTAAGCTGCCTTGAGTCCCCCTTGGGGTAGAGAAAGGCAGGTTATAAATAGGATAAATAAACAAATAGAGTAGAAACAGGTAAGAAGCTGAAAATGAAGATGTCAACCCAGTGCGCAGCAGCAGTGAAAAAAGCAAATTCTATGCTTGGCATGATCAGGAAGGGAATCGAAAATAGGTTGTCAAATGTTGTATTGCCTCTCTACAAATCTATGGTGAGGCCACATCTGGAGTACTGTGTACAATTCTGGTCACCGCACCTCAAGAAGGATATAACGGAACTGGAAAAGGTACAGAAAAGGGCAACAAGAATGATCCAAGGGATGGAGCAGCTCCCTTACGAAATCAGGTTGCAACGCCTTGGTCTTTTCAGCCTTGAAAGACGGCGTTTAAGAGGTGACTTGATCGAAGTGTATAAAATCATGCATGGGATAGAAAAGGTGAATAGAGAAAAATATTTTCTCTGTCACACAACACTAGGACTAGGGGCACTCCTAAAGCTCCAAGGTAGGAAAGTTAGGACTAATAAAGGAAATATTTCTTCACCCAGAGGGTCATTGGGTTATGGAACTCACTCCCAGAGGAGGTTGTGACAGCGGTCAGCCTGGACAGCTTCAAGGCAGGATTAGACAGATTCCTGGATACCAAGGGAATCAGTAGCTACTGAAATGGACATCCAAGTGCCACCTCTGTGTTGATGGAGGCAGGCAGGATTTCCCGGTACTGGTTGTGGGGGTCGGGAGCAGGTGAGGGTTTTGCCCTCCTTTCTGCTAGAGATCCCTGTGTACAACTAGTGGGCCACTGTGTGACACAGAATGCTGGACTAGATGGGCTGAGGCCCGATTCAGCATGGCTCTTCTTATGTAAGCTTCCTTAAAGCGTGCATCTGTCTTCAGCTGAGCCCCTCTCCTCTAGAGTTGAAACAGCTTAAATGCCTAAAATGACAAAAAGGGGAGCCGGGGAAATGCCCCCCCCCATAATGGGCCGATACAAAATGGATCTTTCGGCACCCCAGAGTGAAAACAGATATCTACCCTCCTGATTTCAGGAGGCTCCCAAAAACAGAGCGGGGACCCCACTGAAAGCCGGGACACAAAATGGATTAAGGTTTGCCACCTTGCCGTTGTTGGTGTCAGGGGGACAGCCTTGAACAAGCTGTTGTCCTTTCTCCACAATCGAGGTCAGTGAGTGGAAAGGGGAGGCCTGGTCTCAGAGAGATCCTCATTAACTTGTGGGGTGCCTCAAGAGGCCATCCTCTCCCCTTTGTTGTTTAACATCTATATGCAACCACTTGCTCTGCTGGTTCAAAGTTTTGGGCTGGAGTGCTATCAGTACACTGATGACACCCAGCTTGTTCTGAGGATGGAGGGCCATCCGGATTCCATGCCTGGAAATTTCCATCAGTGCCTTGAGGCCGTTACTTGATGGCTGCGTGCCAGCAGTTTGAGGGTGAATACAGCAAAGACGGAGATACTATGGTTGGGCCGTCCGGACTGCGGGGTGGTCCAGCTTCCTACCCTGGATGGTGAGGCACTACGCCTGTCACCTTCAGTAAAGAGCCTGGGAGTCATTTTAGACTCACTGCTGACAATGGAGGCGCAGGTCTCCACTGTTAGCAAAACCGCTTTTTTTCATCTGTGGCAGGCTAGGCGGCTGGCCCCCTACTTGTCCAGAGATGGCCTAGCCACTGTGATCCAAGCCACGATCATCTCAATACTAGACTACTGTAAGGCCCTTTACATTGGTCTACCCTTGCCCGTTACTTGGAAACTTAAGCTCATCCAGGGCCAGTGTATCTGAAGGACCGTCTCTCCCCCTACCAACCCCAGAGATCACTTCGCTCTGAAGACCTATGTTGGAAGTACCCAGCTTTAAGGCCATTCACCTAACATCTACGAGGTGCAGAGCCTTCTCTATTGTGGCGCCGTCGCTCTGGAACACTTTGCCTAACGAAGTTTGGGCCCTACGAGACTTGTTGGTGTTCTGCAGGGCCTGTAAGACCCAACTGTTCCGGCTGGCCTTTGAATCTTAACTTTGTTTTTAACAAATTGCTAAATTTTCTGTATTATGATGTGTTTTACTGGATGTTGTGAGCCATTCCGAGCCCTCGGGAAGTGGAGGCATATACATTTGAATAATAAATAAATAAATAAATGTTTCCCGGATTGCAGAAGCCAACTTGAAGGGAGCATCTATTATACAGTCTATTGAACAACTGGATGTCTAACCAGATTTACAATTAAAAGGGCACTATCTTTAATATGAACAAGGGCAGAAAGATACGCATCAGCTGAGAATATGCATCAGCATGTGCAATGGCACTGCATTTCCCAACTGTGTTTCTGCACGTATTACACAACATATAAAATTGTCCAACAATTTTCATAGAATCGTATAAGCATAAAATTGGAAGACCACAAGAACCATCCAGTCCAACTCCTTCACAGGCAGCAACTCTCAGTCAAAACATTCCTGGCAGATGGCCATTTGGTCTCTGTTTAACAACCACACTCTGAGACACCATATCCCACTCTTACCATCAGGAAGTTTTTCCTGATGTTTAGGTTGGATTTCTTTGAATCAATTGCTCCATATCCTAGTCTCTAGTTTTGTGGGGGATCTGAGCCTTATAACACAGGGCTGTCCAACTGGCGGCCCTGGGGCCGTACACGGCCCCCAGCCTGTTGGCTCCGGCCCCAGCTATGCCCCGGCCGCCATTTTGAATTTTTAAAAAAAAATTTAAAGGGCGGCCGAGGGGAGGAGGCGGGGCAGGGAGGAGGAAGTGAGCCAGCTCCGCCTCCCTGCACCGCCCTCTTTTTTCCTCTCTCACCGGCGCCAATGCAAACCGGTTTGCATCGGCGCCGGCGAGAGAGGGACAAGGGGCGGTGCAGGGAGGAGGAAGAGAGCTAGCTCCTCCTCCCTGCACCGCCCTCTTCTTCCCTCTCCGGAGCCGATGCCTTGGAGGGGAGGGGGGTCCCCGCGGCGCCTCCCTCCCTTCCAAGCTCGCTTCCCCACGAGCCTTCCAGGTTTGGGGACGGGTTTTCACCCGGCACTCGAGACGCGAGTGCCGGGCGAAAACCCTTCCCAAACCTGGAAGGCTGGCGGGGAAAGCGAGTGGCGCTCTCGCTTCTCCCACCAGCCATCCAGGCTGGCGGGAGATTTTCGCCCAGCTCCCGTGTCCCTCTGCTCAGAGGGACACAGGAGCCGGGCGAAACCCCTCCCGAAGCCTGGAAGGCTCGCGGGAAGCGAGCGCGCTCGCTTCCCCGGCAGCCTTTCAGGCTTGCGGGAGTTTTCACCAGCTCCCATGTCCCTCTGCTCAGAGGGACACAGGAGCCGGGCGAAACCCCTCCCGAAGCCTGGAAGGCTCGCGGGGGAAGCGAGCCGCTTCTCGCTTCCCCGGCAGCCTTCAGGCTTGCGGGGTTTTCACCCAGCTCCCATGTCCCTCTGCTCAGAGGGACACAGGAGCCGGGCGAAACCCCTCCCGAGGCCTGGAAGGCTCGCGGGGAAGCGGCGCCGCTTCTCGCTTCCCCGGCAGCCTTTCAGGCTTGCGGGGTTTTCACCAGCTCCCATGTCCCTCTGCTCAGAGGGACACAGGAGCCGGGCGAACCCCTCCCGAAGCCTGGAAGACTCGCGGGGAAGCGGCGCCGCTCGCTTCCCCGGCAGCCTTTCAGGCTTGCGGGGAGTTTTCACCAGCTCCCATGTCCCTCTGCTCAGAGGGACACAGGAGCCGGGCGAACCCTCCCGAAGCCTGGAAGGCTCGCGGGGAAGCGCGCCGCTTCTCGCTTCCCCAGCAGCCTTTCAGGCTTGCGGGAGGGTTTCCTGGTGACGTTAGGCTGGGTGACGTCAGGCGTCACCCAGCCTAACGTCACCCAGGGAAACCCTCCTGAAAATGGGCGGGCCGTGCAGGAGGCCGGCCACGCCCCCGGGAGTGGCCACGCCCCCGGGAGTGGCCACGCCCCCGGGAGTGGCCACGCCCCCCGCTCACTGCGGCCCCCCAGGTGATCAGTGACACTTCTTCCGGCCCTTGGGCCGGAAGAAGTTGGACAGCACTGTTATAACACATACAAGATACACGCCCTGAATCCAATTTTTTTTTCATGCAATGCTAATTGGAAAGATAGTGTGCATTAGTGGTACCAAGTATACACTTAAAGATGTGTTTGCATACTTATTTTGAGTATATGGATGCTATCCCATGCTTGCCTATTGCAATAGATCTTAAACATGCAGCTGTAGCTGGCAAAGACATTTACTGAATACACCGGAATAAAAACAATTTTTTTACAATGATTGTAATGGGGATTAAAGCTACTATTATATTGGAGTTCCATGAATGGCAAACAGCAAATGGATCGCACACATAACTACCTAATATAGGAGTGTTGCTTCAGAATAAGGGAAATATAAATCTCAGTTAAGTAAATTCACATAACTATCATTCCAAGGCCTGGGTATGCCACAATTTGGAGTGCAGGAGGTAGCAGGGAGGATAACAAAGCAATTTCAGAAAGATTCAAAACAGAGGAAATTGAAAAAGTGGCACAACGCCTTCCATATTTGCAGGGGTTAGGGTGCAGGAACCCTGTGAAAATGGGGAAACCATGATTATGGTGGAGATGTAGTAAGGCTTTCTGAAGGCTCCGCAGATTTGTGGAGTTGGTAGGTGAGTGGAAGGGAGTATGAACAACAGGACCTACAACTCTCAGCACTACCCAAAAAGGCCTACTGCCACAATGTTCAAATTAACATCATGGCCCCATTCCTTGATATGGCTGGGTGGATGAACAACTGCAAATGTCCCCCTTCCCAAAGCCTAGGACTGCAACATACATTGCCACACAGCAGCCCCATACCGCGGGGGGGGGGGAGGAAACCACAATGTCTCCCCCTCTCGTAGCCTGCACTGCTGTATGAATATCATGTGCCCATTCACACAACATCACTACACCTCAATCTGGGAATAGATCCTTTAGCTGAGATTTCTGTCTCAAGTTCTAAATAAGAAATTAT
This sequence comes from Anolis apletophallus, assembly GCA_030556195.1. NCBI lineage: Eukaryota > Metazoa > Chordata > Lepidosauria > Squamata > Anolidae > Anolis > Anolis apletophallus. The sequence continues at coordinate 137,352,953 of JARBWK010000007.1, forward strand.
GGCAATTAAAATAATATCAATCTCTGTTAATTATACAATGTAGATCAGTGGTTCTCAGCCTTCCTAATGCCGTGAGCCTTTAATACAGTTCCTCATGTTTTGGTGAGCCTCAACCATAAAATTATTTTTGTTGCTACCTCTTAACTGTAATTTTGCTACTGTTATGAATCATAATATTGATTTTGTCATTTGGGAGTTGTAGTTACTGGTATTTATAGTTAACCTTCAATCAAAGAGCATTCTCAACTCCATTAATGATGGAATTAAACCAAACTTGGCACGCAGATCTCCCATGACCAACAAAAAATACTGTGTTTACTGATGGTCTTTGGCAACCCTTCTGATGCCCCCCCTTGCAACCCACTCCCCCGCAGGGGTCCCGATCTCAGGTTAAGAAACACTGACATAGATACTCCCCCAATTTCAGCTTCTGGTGAGGAATTCTCAGAGGCTGAGTTGAACCTGAACCTGAATGCAACCTCCAAGCTTCAGTTTCCACCTGCTATCCATCCTTTTCATAGCCCGTGCCTCTCATCTAGTGAATGGGGTGATCCAGTCCTCTCAAATAGAACTGGTGGAGCTCAGGGCATCCAGCCAACTCCCGCCTGATTTTGGCTTCCTGCAATTATCACACGAGGCTCTGAAAACAGGTCATGGAACTGCAAACCTGTTGTAGTAGAGACCTCAAAGAGGGTTGAATAGCCCCTCTCCTCATAGTACAGCCACTTTCTGAAAAGGCTTTTCCGGAAGTATTCACCTTGTGTCGCCTTTGTCACAGGCTCCCAAAGTTGACTGGCTTGGTTCTGTATACCTGGTTTTTGAACGTCTCCGTCGGCCATTTGGCTGTTAGTTCCTGGGTTCTTGTTCCATTAAATAAGACAACAGACACCTACCACTGGTTGTTATGATTTATTTGCCATACCCTTCATATTAAAACACTGGACAAAAATAAAGAATAGATTTTGTGTTTATTTTGGAAGAAAAACAATAAAGGAAAACATTAAAAGCTCCTAAGAATAGACATGCATAATTATCATTCCAAACAGAGTTTTTGAAAATCACGTATTAGCCAAAAGAAAGCAGCTGAAAATATTACTTCAACTGATTTCAATTATAATTACTTGGGGGGGGGATTAATCAATTAATAGAGGTTAGGTAGGAGAAATAATTAATGGTTGGAAGTAATGGACTCTGACAATTTCCTTATTCCAATACAGTGTTAATTAAGAAAATTACTCTATAGTCTTTCCAATAAAAGGAAATGTTTCCAAACCACAATAATGTAAGATTTTTTTCCTCTTAAAAGAAAGAAAGTATATTCAAATAACTTTACATTGATCTGGGAGGACCTTTTCACTTATATTGATTATCTTTTTGTACTATCAAATCAAGGTAAGAATTAAATGGCCCTTTGGGTATGGTTTACTGAGTATACTGCTTAGGTCTGTTGGAAGTTGCAGTCAAACCAAATAATTTCCTTTTCCCTTATCTTTAAGTCATATAGGAAACAACTTGGAGAAATTGCTATAGGGATTACAAGTCCCAGAGTCTCACCAGCCAAACTAACCTGGGGATTTTGAAAGCTTTTTGTGTGTCAGGAGTGACTTGAGAAACTGCAAGTCACTTCTGGAGTGAGGAAATTGGCCGTCTGCAAGGGCATTCTCCAGGGGATGCCCAGATGTTTGATGTTTTACTATCATCTGGGAGGCTTCTCTCATGTCCCTGCATGGGGAGCTGGAGCTGACAGAGGGAGCTCAACCCACTTTCCCCGGATTAGAAACATCAACCTACCTCTCTGGTGTTAGTAAACGCATGCTCAGCCAGGAATAAAACTGCAACTATTAGAGATTTCATAGAAGACAATCCAACTGATCTCTGTTGCATCACTGAGACCTGGCTGCAAGATAGCGACGACATCTGCCTACAAGAACTCATGCCCACTGATTATGTTGTTACTCACCAGAACAGGAATGGGAGGCGGGGAGGGGGCGTGGCGATCCTCGCCCATGACCTGTTACATCTTAGAGCGGTCCCTGCCTTGGAGACGGACGGGATTGAAAGTGTCGGCCTGATGTGGGGTGCCCTGGAGAGTATAGCCTTCCTGCTGGTGTACCGTGCACCTAGCGCACCGGCAAGGAGCCTATCCCTGCTGCTGGAGACTGTGGCGGAGTGGGCATTGAGGTTCCCTAGACTTGTGGTGCTGGGGGACTTCAATGTCCATGTTGACACAGCCTTCTCTCCATCGGCAGCAGGGGACCTAGTGTCGACCATGGCGGCTCTAGACCTCTCCCTTTCTAAGTCGGGCCCCACACATCGGGCCGGTCACACTCTCGATCTGCTCTTCTCTGCGGGTGTCCAAGTGTCCGTCACCTCTGTAATAGAGGTGCCATCGTCGGACCACTGTGCTCTAAGAGTCTGGGTCGAAGAATCGCGCCCCCCCGGCAAGGGTGCCGAACCAATTTGGGTTCGCCCGAAGGGACTTATGGAACCAACTAGGTTCCTGAATGCCCTGAGGGATTTGGAGCCTGTCAGCGACTCGCTCAATGAGCTAGTTACCACCTGGAACTGTAAGTTATCTTCTGCTCTTGACAAGATCGCCCCTAAACGCCCTCTCAAATCCCGCAAGCGTTGTTCCCCATGGTTTACTGAAGACCTTAGATCCATGAAGCGGGAAAAGAGATGGCTAGAGCGCATGTGGAAGAAGCTCCGTGACGAACCATCGGAATCAGCTTATGAGCTCTTTAGAAAGGCTTATGAGCATGCTGTCAAGGAGGCGAAAAATTCTTATTATGCCTCCTTGATAGCGTCTGCAGATTCACGCCCGGCTCAATTGTTTCGAATAATTCGGCAGATGACGATGGTCCCTACCATCCCAAACAATGCTGATCAGGCCCTCTCCGCCGAGGCTTTTCAGAATCATTTTGCAGACAAGATTGCGATGCTCCGCCGGGACCTACCTGCCACGGTTGATACAGTGCATGAGCTGGAGACTCCGTGGCCCTCCGCCGGGTCCACCTTCGACCGGTTTCGGCCACTGGACGCAGGGGATGTTGACAGGATTGTCGCAGCTTTTTGACCTGCCACCTGCTCCCTCGACCCGTGCCCCTCCACGCTGATTCGAGCTTGCGAGGAGGGGTTACGAGGCCCTCTGTTGAAGATAGTAAACTGCTCCCTTGAGCAAGGAGCCTTTCCAGAGGAGTTAAAAGAGGCGGTGGTTAGTCCATTGCTGAAGAAGCCCAGGTTAGATCCCGCGGCTCCCTTCAATTACCGCCCAGTGTCCAACCTTCCGTACCTGGGCAAGGTAATTGAGAGGGCAGCAATGGACCAGCTGCAGACATTCCTGGATGATGCAACCTGGCTAGACCCCTTCCAGTCTGGCTTCCGTTTGGGCCATGGGACGGAGACCGTCCTGGTCTCCATCACAGACCTACTCCGTTGCCACTTGGACCGAGGCGGATCAGCGCTGCTTGTGTTATTGGACCTCACGGCAGCATTTGATACTGTCGATTACCAACTTTTGACACACCGCCTGGCGGTGGCGGGGGTGAGGGGGACAGCCTTAAATTGGCTGTCCTCCTTCCCCCAAAACCGCCTGCAGCGAGTGAAGTGGGGAGGGGTGGTCTCCGAGGGCTCCCCCTACATTGTGGAGTCCCTCAGGGGGCCATTCTCTCCCCGCTGTTATTTAACATCTATATGTGACCACTCGCCCAATTGGTACGGAGTTTTGGGCTGGAATGCCATCAGTACGCTGATGACACCCAGCTCATTCTGAGGATGGACCCCGGGGTGTTCTCTGTACCCGATAATTTCCATCTCTGCCTAGAAGCCATAACTGGATGGCTGCGAGCCAGTAAGTTGAAGGTGAACCCGGCGAAGACGGAGGTCTTGTGGCTGGGCCGCCCGGAGGGGGTAGAGACCCAGCTGCCGACATTCAATGGTGTGGCCCTTTGTTCGCAACCGTCTGTAAAGAGCCTAGGGGTCCGATTGGACGCCCAGCTATCTATGGAGGTGCAGATTGCCTGCGCCTGCAAGATAGCCTTTTACCATCTGCATCAGGCAAGACGTCTGGCTCTTTACCTCTCCCGCTGCGACCTGGCCACGGTGAACCAAGCCACGGTCATCTCGAGGCTCGACTACTGTAATGCACTGTACATTGGCCTACCCTTGTCAGCAATCCGGAAACTTAAGCTGGTGCAGAACGCTGCAGCGCGCCTGCTCTCAGGGGCCTCAAAATCCGACCGCGTGACTCCACTCTTGTGCGAACTGCACTGGCTTCCGATTGAATTCCGGGTCGCCTTCAAGGTGTTAGTTCTAACTTTCAAGGCCTTATATGGTTTGGGGCCAGTGTACCTGAGGGAGCGGCTTACCTCTTATGTACCCAGGAGATCACTGCGATCAGAGGGGCTCAATCTTTTGGATGTGCCGGGTATCAGGGTTTACAGACTGGCCAGCACGCGGCAGAGGGCGTTTGCCGTAGCAGCGCCAACCTTGTGGAACTCTCTTCCCGAAGAGACACGAGCCATTCGGGACTTATTGCCGTTCCGCAGAGCAGTAAAGACCTGGCTCTTTAGACAGGCATTCGCCGTCTAAACCAATGCCGCACTATTACCATCTTGCTGCGTTGCTGCCAGCATGCTCTTATTGCTGTTGTAGTTCTGCTGGTTGCATGTTTTATTTGGGGGGGTTTAAATCTGTTTTATTGCATTTTATGTGTTTTTACTTGTTTAGTTCTGTGAACTGCTCTGGGCGTCAGAGAGAGCGGTATATCAAATTGAATAAATAAATAAATAAATAATACATCTGTCAGTCAGCAGTCCTGCCTGCACAAGAGTTTAATCCATTGTGCCACTGGGGGCTGAACCCCCGTAATCTGAAAAATTATGCTTTTGGACCACTAATTTCTTTAGTCATGTATGTCCCAGTGCTTGTCTGTGAAATGGCAAAGAATATGCTTTTGTATGATGGCCCAATAAGTAGATGAATTCATTTGATTCAAGGGGACATATTTATTGGTGGACCTGGTCGCCCTGCTGCACAATATGACAAAATCCACAAAAAGGATGATATGTTTCTGTTGCTAATGGAGTTGATATTATATCATCTGTCTTTTCTAGCCCTTTGACCCTGGTCACCACTTAGCCAAAAAGTGGGGTGATATTTGCTTGCAGTAAGATCTTTCTTGACCAGTGGTTCTTAACCTTTGGTCCTCCAGGTACCCAGAAATCCCAGCCAGTTTGCCAGGTGTTATGAATTGTGGGAGGTGAAGTCCAACATACCTAGAAGACCAAAAGTTGATAACTACTTTTCTAGACTATCTTTCTAGACATCTTAAACAGAATGTATGAATGTGATGTGACTCTAGTCATGTCATTTCTCATCCTGTATAATTTTTTTTATCTTTGAAAGCTATAGGTGAACCACATTAGAGGACATGAAGATTCCTAGAAAGATGATCTCTAGTGTGATATGGCCAACTTCCAGCAATTTATTACCTCTAAAATAACAAGGGAAGATTATAAGTGAACATTGACTCAAATCATGTTGGTTGATCCCAACTATAGTAGACGCATTAAATCAAAATACAGTCAGCCCTTCACATTTGGTGGATTTAGGGGCACAAGACAGCTGTGAAAGCTGACCATAATGTTGTGCTGGGAGACCTAGGAAGCATCCAGACAGCCTTTTTATTGCGGCAACTGCTGCAATAAAGAAGGGGCTATCCAGATGACATTCTGGACAATCCCAAATTAATTTGCTACAAACCTGGAAAACCCTGGTTTGTAGCAAATTAATTAGATAGTGGGTTTATTCCGCGCCTTCTTGGAAGGTGCGGGATGAATCCATTTTTTCCAGTTCTGGGAAATGATATTCCAGGAGAGTGGGGAGGTGGGGGGGGAAGTAAAATTGCCAGAAGAGCTCTGGCTACAGTCTACTGGAGGCTGGGTAGGTTTTCTTTACTTTTCAAAGGGGTTTGGGGGCTGTGGGGGGAGGGGGTAGCATCTCCAGATGTTCTCGTAGGCCAGTCCCACAAGAGCATCTGGACACCCACCTCAGAAAGCACCTCAGAAGGCTTTCTGGGATGGGTGTAGACAGCCCCCAGGAACATCTGCGTTTTTAAATGTGGATGGTCCTCTGATAAAGGGCTGTCTGGAACCGCCCCCAGAGTTTTCTAGAGAAGTGTTATATCGGGTATACACTTATACCCCATCTCTGACCAGTGTCCACACATGACACAATTCTGTTTCATTGGACACTTATAGGCAAAGAATCTGCTGTGAATATTGTTTTGCAAAACATGGAACAATTGATTTCACTTGTGTGATCAGTATTTCCATGTGCAGCTCATCTGCAGTTGGCCCTCTGTGCCAGTGACATCTTTCCGAGCATGTTTTGAGGGCAGTTGTTTCATCTCACTTGATTCTCCTTTACCAAAACAACTGGCAGTACACTTTTGGTGGCAGTCAGTGAAGACCCTGAGTAAAGCCATTAATGTTTTCTGCTTTCCCATTATTCTTTCCTTTTTCAACTTGCGACCTGTTATTACCCAATACATTTTAAGGGGAGACATGCATGTGTACTTGCAGGAGACAGGGAAATGCAACCCTGACATACAGTTATGGCTACCTCATTTGGAGTCGTGACCCATAGTGCAAGAAGCAGTGATGTAGGGGAACATCAGATGGATTAAGAGGAGTCATCTCTCAGTGGTGAGATAAATCTGACACACATTATTTTATTAGATACGGAAAGGAGAGAAGAATAAGAGATGGAGTGAGTAGGTATCCAGTTCCAATGGGTTGCCTACTTAAAAATGCATTTTCTAAGGTGTGTGTGATAAGGTCCTCGGGTTAAAATAAAATTTCATTTTCTTTTCTTTTAGAGTTCTGTGGGAGTCCTGTGCTCCTAACCTCAATGAATGTGGAGAGCTGACTCTATTTTGATTAAATGGATCTACTGTAGTTGGAACCACCAATGGCATCCCAGTCCGTGTTCACTAATGAGCTGCCTTCTCTTTATATTTTATTTTTCTCTTAAAACTTGTTCTCAGCCTCTTGTGGTCCCATGCATCATTTAAAAGCCGTGAGGAATTAACATGGACTTCAAGCTGTGAGCAGGATATCGGCTGCGCCTTAAAACACAGTGGAAATTTAGCACTTCTGTCTCTACACAAAGCAACAGAGCTTCAGTAGACCAGTCTTCTCTCTCTTCTCCTTCAAACAATATGCTTCACATAAAAAATCTTAAACAGGATGGGCCATTTCTTTTACTTTGATCTCATGTACTTTTAGAAAGCGAGGAGGAAAGAGAAACTTTGCCTTAGCTCCTGCCAATTAGAATAGCTTATTCTAATCTCACCAATCTGCATTTTAAAGAAATGCAGCCGCAACAATACAGGAGTAGAGAGGAATGGGGGTGGTAGCAGTTTCCTTGTTATCTGCATCAAAGCTCAGATTACAAAACAGTGGAAGAGGGAAAGCAAAGACCACAACCTGATAGAACTCCACATGGCTCAAAAGTAAACTTATAAATAAAGCCCAAACCACTTCAAAACATGTCCCCCCATTTTTCCAAAGAAGATGCATATCATCCAACATTTCATAGATGGGATACATGTGGCCACAACATATCAGAATATATTCAAGATGGTAAATATTATAAATGAAGAAAGACTTATGAGTTAGAAGAAGCTGCAGCAGTTTGCTTCTGCCTGAGTCTACTGGGAAAGGCAAAATTTTATCCCTTCTTGCCATTACTGAATTAACAGAGTTCAAATTGCTTTTGGCTTTGAAGGCAGTTTACAGCCATTGAAGAAGGATGATGACAAAGGTGGAAAGTCAAAGAAGGAATAAGAAACTGGGACATTTTAAAAATAGGTGAAAGTTTGAGGTGTTAGAGCACTTGTTTAATGCCACTCCACCGTTTAATGCCACTCCACCACCAGAGACTGCCACGGTCAGCTCATGAGAATCTTCTCTATGTCCCTGGCCCCAGAGAGGTTCGTTTGGAGTCCACAAGACAGAGATCCTTCTCCATTGTAGCCCCAATCTTGTGGAACTCCCTACTGCCAGACCAAAGAGCCACTCCTGATCTACATACATTTTTAGGGGCACTTAAGACATGACTTTTCAGAAGAGCCTATGATTGAGTAACAAGCAGTGACTATGTAACCTGTTTATTTTAATTGTGTAAGTCGCCCAGAGCACCTTTCGTAGAGGGTGACTCATAAGAAATAAAGTTAGTTAGTTAGTTAGTTGTTCTCAACCTGTGGGTCCCGAGATGTTTTGGCCTTCAACTTCCAGAAATCCTAACAGCTGACAAACTACCTGGGATTTCTGGGAGTTGTAGGCCAACACACCCGGGGACCCACAGGTTGGGAACCACTGCGCTAGTGAACTCATCAGAATTGTCCCTGCCAGATTGGGATGGTTGGGGGGTATGGAAAAGATGGGCTCTTGCTTTTGAAGGTATATAAATGGAGGATTAAAAGCGGTCCCAGGATTTATCACACTAATCTTCTCTTCTGCTAGAGTTGCTTTATCATAGACATACACAATTGAACTAAGGTAAGTACAGGACTGGGAACTATTGACATATTTTATCCACCAACAGTTAGAAATGGGAAGATCTTGAAGGGGAAACAATTTGGTAGCAGAATCACATGACAATGCCAATTCACCTGCCTTCTGTTGTAGTCTAGCAAGTGTCAGAGGATTTCTCTGAATGCTCAGAGGATGAGGGGGTTCCAAAATGAGTGTTCAGGGCAAATTGCAGGCAGATGATGCTGATGTTTGGAATTCTTCAGATTGTTTACAGGCATCAGGGGAAACCGAAAGCACCAAATCCTTTGAGAAACAACCTTGGGAAGACAGAGAGGTTTCAACGGAATCTATATTATATAAATGGGTTCATGTCATGTGATGTATACCTCAAACAAAGAAACCATACAACGCAGAAAAACAATACTTGCCAACAGAAATAGGCCTCAAGCAAGGTACGTTTGTAGCAAAGAAACTTCCCCCCCAAAACCTAAAAGGCCCCCAAAACAACGAGTAAAAATAAAACTACATTTCCCAGTATCCTCCGGGGCAGCCAACGACTCACCCAGCCTCTACATTCTGAACAACATGATTGGCTGCCAATAAGGGCGGATTTGCATAACTGCTGTAAATAGCAACGCTGGCAAGAGCCATCCAAGGCTAGATAGAATGCTGAGAGATTTCAGTTGGTGTTTGAGGGTTAAACTGCCAAAACCAAACTCTGAGGGAGCAATTCTCCAGCAAATTCCTACCCACACAACACAACACAACTTCCAATCACAACCCATCCCACCAACCTTACTGACACACAACACCTACAAACACCACAAACTAAAACCATTCCTTCCTTCCACAGGCTGACCCAAAAGACAAGCCATGCCTTATAAAAATAACAGCATTGACGACACACTCACAACGGAATACATCAAACAAAAAAGGGCAGAACAAACGCCAGAACAGAAAACACTGCGCAGCAGAGCAGACAACAGGTCACTGCACGACGCACAGCTGAGAACCAAATGCAAAGAACTGCACGACAAGAAGAAGCGCGCAGCCAGGAACAACAAAGACGAAATGCAACACAAAAGCAGCGCAAGGACAGAAACATGACAGAAACAGAAAACAAACTCAAAAAACACCACAACCACTTCCACCGCCTAGCCTTCAGATACAACGCTGCAGAAGACTACAGCATGGTGCCAGAGGCCGACATTGGCACCCTAACGCACATCTGCACACACTGCAAAGCCCTGAAATACCCAGCAGAAACAACAGGAATGTGCTGCCTAGCTGGTAAAGTCTCTCTACCACCACTTGCCACTCCTCCACAACCACTACAGACTTTGCTGAGTGGACACACTCCAGAATCAAAACACTTCCTCCGCTATATAAGACAATACAACTCATGCTTCCAGATGACATCATTTGGAGCACACATAGAAAGTGCGCAATTCATGCCTACATGACCCCACCAAGACCGTAAGTAACATTATTTCCAACCCTTACATCTCGCATCTCCTAAATAGGGCACAGCAACGCGTGCCGGGTACAGCTAGTGTAGAATAAATTTGAGAATGCAGGCTGTGAAAAATAGGAAATCTAGCTATTCCCAGTGGGTTTGCAATAAGACCTTGAAGTCCAGGTGTGTTCGGCATGATTTCTATATATCGTATTTTTCGCACCATAAGACGCACCTGCTGATAAGACGCACCTAGATTTTAGAGGAGGAAAATAGAAAAAAATATTTTCGCCTCCCCTCAAAATCTAGCTAAGTCTTATCAGCAGGTGCGTCTTATCAGAGCCCTTTCTTCCTTGGGAAAGGGGGGGGGGAGAAGGAGCACGAGGAGGAATGAAGGAGCATCGCGCCAGAGCCCTCATTCCTCCTCTTGCTGCTTCTTCCCCCACCTTTCCTCGAGGGAAGAAAGGGAAGGGGAAGGAAAAGCAGCAAGAGGAGGAATGGAGGAGCATCGCGCCAGAGCCCTCTGGGGCGATGCTCCTTCATTCCTCCTCTTGCTGCTTCTCCCCCACCCTTTCCTCGAGGGAAGAAAGGGCAGGGGGGAAGAAAAGAAGCAAGAGGAGGAATGGAGGAGCATCGCGCCAGAGCCCTCTGGGCGATGCCCTTCATTCCTCCTCTTGCTGCTTCTTCCCCCCTTTCCTCAAGGGAAGAAAGGGCAGGGAAGGAAAAGCAGCAAGAGGAGGAATGGAGGAGCATCGCGCCAGAGCCCTCTGGGGCGATGCTCCTTCATTCCTCCCCTTGCTGCTTCTTCCCCCCCTTTCCTCGAGGGAAGAAAGGGCAGGGGAAGGAAAAGCAGCAAGAGGAGGAATGGAGGAGCATCGCGCCAGAGCCCTCTGGGGCGATGCTCCTTCATTCCTCCTCTTGCTGCTTCTCCCCCCCCTTTCCTCGAGGGAAGAAAGGGCGGGGGAAGGAAGCACCAGGAGGAGGAATGGAGGAGCATCGCGCCAGAGCCCTCTGGGGCGATGCTCCTTCATTCCTCCTCTTGCTGCTTCTTCTTCACCCCCCCTTTCTTCGAGGGAAGAAGGGCAGGGGAAGGAAAAGCAGCAAGAGGAGGAATGGAGGAGCATCGCGCCAGAGCCCTCTGGGGCGATGCTCCTTCATTCCTCCTCTTGCTGCTTCTCCCCCCCCCCCCTTTCCTCGAGGGAAGAAAGGGCAGGGGAAGGAAAAGCAGCAAGAGGAATGGAGGAGCATCGCGCCAGAGCCCTCTGGGGCGATGCTCCTTCATTCCTCCTCTTGCTGCTTCTTCCCCCTTTCCTCGAGGGAAGAAAGGGCAGGGAAGGAAAAGCAGCAAGAGGAGGAATGGGGAGCATCGCGCCAGAGCCCTCTGGGGCGATGCTCCTTCATTCCTCCTCTTGCTGCTTCTTCCCCCCACCATTTCCTCGAGGGAAGAAAGGGCAGGGGAAGGAAAGCAGCAAGAGGAGGAATGGGGAGCATCGTGCCAGAGCCCTCTGGGGCGATGCTCCTTCATTCCTCCTCTTGCTGCTTCTTCCCCACCATTTCCTCGAGGGAAGAAAGGGCAGGGGAAGGAAAGCAGCAAGAGGAGGAATGGAGGAGCATCGCGCCAGAGCCCTCTGGGGCGATGCTCCTTCGTTCCTCCTCTTGCTGCTTCTTCCCCCCCCTTTCCTCGAGGGAAGAAAGGGCAGGGGAAGGAAAAGCAGCAAGAGGAGGAATGGAGGAGCATCGCGCCAGAGCCCTCTGGGGCGATGCTCCTTCATTCCTCCTCTTGCTGCTTCTCCCCCCCCCCCCCACCCTTTCCTCGAGGGAAGAAAGGGCAGGGGAAGGAAAAGCAGCAAGAGGAGGAATGGAGGAGCATCGCGCCAGAGCCCTCTGGGGTGATGCTCCTTCATTCCTCCTCTTGCTGCTTCTCCCCCCCCCCTTTCCTCGAGGGAAGAAAGGGCGGAGGGAGAGAAAAGGAGCAAGAGGGGAGCGAACCAGCGTCCCTCCGCCGCCGCAACGGACCAGAGAAGAGGAGAGGCGGCGACAGGGTGAGTATATCGCCCCCTCTGCTCCAGCGCCCCCCCGCCTGCATCTTTGCTCCATAAGATGCGGCTGACTTTTCATCCCACTTTGGGAGGAAAAAAACTGCGTCTTATGGTGCGTAAAATACAGTACTTGCTTCAATAAGCATTTTATTACTGGATCACTAGACTCTGGTCTGGTGCTGGGTGAAAGGGTGTCTCAGTGCTAGGGTGCAATACCTTCTGTGATAAAGTACCGAATTTCAAGAATTCTGCACTGAGCCAGGGGGTAAAATTAGTTTTCCAATGTCATTTACATCTGTACATTTCTATGATCCTGTGAAAAGTAGGAGATGTATCGATCTCCTTGATGGGCTAGTTTTTCACATACGCCATTTTATTTTGGATATTTTTTTATACAGAGCAGCATTCTACCTAGAGTCTGAAATTGTGCAGACAAAGTATGCAGTTATTTAGCTTGTGCCGTCACACCCGGGCTGTCAATAACCAGTAAAGGGCAAGGACGTGGTCTCTCTATACCAGGGGATTGCTTCTTGCCTTCCTTTAGAGGCTTGGGGCTCCCAAGGACCAAGCTGGACACTCTAGTTAACTCAAACAGGCTTTATTTTTCATAACGTGAGTCAACTTTACTCAGGCACTTCGTTTAGTTCCCCAAAATGATAAAGGAAAGGTCTTACTTTAAAGTCTCCCTGCAGCTTTACTCCAGGAATCTTTAGCCGGGTGGCTCTCCAAGTCCTTTCCTTCTCCAAGGCCTCGAGGTAGGGACACTCGAAACCCCAGTCAAATGGCCTATATTGAAGGCATGAAACCTTCCTCTAGATGCCAACTGACTGGTTTGAAGGCGCTTGAGACTCCTCAGAGCTACCCAACCTTCTGGTATGCTGGGCTTTCTGTATGAGTCCCAAGGAAAGTCAGTCTGATGTTGGAAGATAGCTTGACCAAGGCCTGGCCTGGCAAACCTTCAATCACATCTTCTTGGTGTTCTAATGAATATAAAAATGGCATTCTTCCCAGATCCCTGGGAAAGGGGGTGAACGAACTCAACTGGGATCTGTGAATGATGATTGACAGGTACTATGAACCAATCAATGCAACCTCACCTTTAACAAACTGTGCAAGCTGCAAAATACATTTTAACAAAGCAAAACTTTACAAACTCAAGATCCTTTATGTAGGGGGTGCTTACCATGCCATCACATAGCTGATCGTTTAGTACAATAAATAATGAAACAATATGCTCATCAGTGAGAATTAGGCCCATCTATGAAATTGACTAGAGACTTTGGACCTCATCCTACGCAGTCTGAGCTTCATTTTCATGAGCTTTAGAAATGGAGTCCCACAGAAGCCATCACATGATATAAGGGTACTCTGGTAGGACTCAATTTTTGCAGTGTATGGAAACATAGTCCGGAATGCGTTTAATGGAGTTCGATTCTACCTAATTCCAAATGGTGAAAGACGGGGGGGAAATGAGTGTGATGAAGTTCTTTATTACACCAGCCTGTTTTCTCATTGCAATTTCCCCCCTCCCTGCCCCCATTTTGGAGCAACGGAGCAGTCACATAGTTTCAGCATTCTTGTGAGACTTTTCTCTGCTTTGCAATATCAGAACTTCAGTGGAAGGAATGCTTTTATACTCCATAATTGCGATTTATCAGCCTTGTACAATAAAGCCATAGGGGTAAGCAACCGGGATCCTTCCAGGAAGTTAAAAAATACCCTGGTGAATTATAGTTTCCAGGCTCCTCCAGCCACCATAGCTGGTAGCCATGTTGATCTGGTGGATTTTGGAAGCTGTAATACTTAAAATTGTGGAAATATCCCACGTGTATAATGAATAAATAGAGAATACAGAAAAAAGCTACCAATTACATCTAAAGTAAAACCTTTTACATGACACATCTTGCTCTGTTGGCACATAACTATTTTGTGACTATCTTGCATTTTATTGCCTAACATAAAACAAGCAAAGCCTCTTGTTAGATTTTATCTGGGAAAATAGCCCTCCACAAATTGGAGAAGGTGGCAGTTAAAGCATTTACTCATTTGCCAATAAATCTTTACAACAATAAATATCTAGTCACTTTTTTACTCTGCTCATTACATACTAATTAAGAATGTCTGCCAGTGGTTAAAATATGCATAATCTGGGTATGCACAATTATTTGGTTTTGTTAACTTAGGGCTTTATTACACAAAGCTTTTATTCCACTGTATGTATTAATAGTGGATACATACCAGAATGTGTTCCTTCCTTATCACACCTTTTTTCATTAGTATTATTGCACCAAATCACCAATCCAGGACCTCGTGATTGTACTTCTACATATCTTTGGAATCATACTTTTTTGCACTTCATGCTGCTCTATAATTTCCCACCCCCATACCAATTCTGCACTTCCAGCAATGGCTATTTAAAGCAAGTAAAATTGTAAATTAATAATTGGGGAATACTGAGGAATGTTAGGAAAGCTGGCTGCATTAAGGGGAAAATGAAATAGATTCTTAATTTTTATGTCTACCCTTCAAAGTAGACGTGAACTCATAGAATCCTCTGAGATTTTCAAGTTAAAGAACAGTTTCCAGATTGCGCTTTGGAAAGTGGAAGTATGAAGAGATGCTACAGGCTCCTTTTCAGTGATAATATGAGTCTTGAGATGTAAATGAAAAGAATATTCTAATTTTCCAGAGGGGAATGGCTTCCCTGCCTATTGGAAAACCTTATTGGGAAGAATAACAGAGCAATAAAGACATTTGCCATGATTTTGAACATCCCCAAATATTCCAGATTATTTTTCCACACCATTTTTCTGTCATAAAATAGCACAGTTTCTACCCAGAAAATGTGGGTGGTTTTGTGCAATATCACCAAATTCAAGGGAAGGTTCATGGGTTCAACCCCCACCCCAAATTTCAGGTTAAAAATACTGGTTTACTCATTAATGAGTAATGGTTTACTTATTAATTTAAACTGGTTAACCAAATCCCCATGCTAAATCTATGAGAATAACTACAATAGTCTATGAGTCTATGAGAATAACTACAAGCACTATCTCAACCACATTTTGATAATTTAGTCAGACTATCATTGCCATACCTACCTTTCTGTCAATTTACATTGCAATAGAAGCAGTAGCTGACAGAAATGGAAGCGACCAAGTTTTGGCGCCGTGGGTACTTAATCAACATTTTCAATGTGAAGAAGATGTAATCTGCAGAAACTGACATCAGAATCAGACTCCTCACGTTAACGTTCACAAGCAAAACTAAAGTTTAAATACAATTTATGAATTTTTCAGGTATATAACAACCATATGATAATTTGTACTTGCTTTAAAAGTTTATACTTTAATTTCTCATAAACTATTATGTATTTTTGGATGACTAGGTACCAGATTAAAGGAATTTTATGTTGTTTCAAAAAATGTAACAATATGTGTGGGTCATAGATCTTGATTTTTAGATATTCCAATTTTAAGTGAAAATATATGTGCAAGAGATCTTTTAAAATGCTGCATCTCTGATTCTAATTAGCATTGTTCATGAAATTTGAACACAGTTATAGATTTTATTATGTAGTTTTGTTTTTTTTACCCCATGTAATTATCTTTAATAGTTTTTTGAAATATTATTTTTAAAAAACACCTGAAAGTATTCCTGTTGCTGCTGTCTTGCTCTTCCGCCTTTCATAGCTCTTTCTTATGTCTACCTTCTTATTCTCCCCATTGGGGTAGTAAAGAAAGGCATGAAAACAGTAGGCCTGCTTGATCAAGGGAAAAAAATGGTTCAAAACTCGTTGCAGATGTAGGGGGTGCTAGCAGTTTGAATCTAGATAATTTCTGAATTTTTTTAAAAAAAACTGTGGAAATTTTACGAATGTTTTGAAAATTTTGGAATGTATTTGTTAAGGGCAGACATGCATGCGCAGTAAGAAAGAAACAGCACTTGTCTCTCTCTGAACTCTAACTTGTTTTTATAGTTTGAACGCTTTTTGAAGCTATTGGAGGTTAAAGTGGGAGGAGATGAAAGAAGATGTGACATCTTTAAAGCTGCTGAAAAGTGGAATGGCAAGGGATAGATTGGGACATTCCTTGCCAAATCAGTATATGGAAGGTATGTAAACTAGTTACTGTAAATGTTTAGTGGTCTGTGGCATTTATTAAACAGACACTTGTGGCTACTGTTTGCTGAGAGTTTTCAGCTACAGCTATTTCAATATCCAACTGTGGTCCAGGTGCGGTTTTCTTCAGCCCCCCTTGCAATGCTTGATAAATATTCACAGCAAGAAGTCAACATTGACAGCCGCAAAGACAAACAGGAAAATGTCAATCTCTTTCTTTTTGTAAAGGAACTTGTAGAAAGACCTGCCTAAGCCTGCCCTCTGTTTACTAAAATGGTTTCAGAAATCTCTAAATCCATTCATCTCTAGGATTATCATCTTCTGGTTTCCAGATAATATTCTCATTTCCTTCGTCGAGGTGGGTTTGGTTTAGCTTTCCTCCTGCAATAAAGCAGACCACTAACAGCAGTATTGATTTTGGTCTAATACAGATTTCCTACAGCAACAGAAGCTCCAAACTTAAAAGGAAAAAAAATATTTTAATTGGAATAGATTTGGGAGGAAAGCAAGGGTAGATGGATGTTTGTAATCCTTGTAGAGTGGAGAATACATAGTCCAGGGAAGCATGTGCCCCACTGTACTCCAATTGTCCCTGTTTGGCAGGAGTAGTTATAATTAGTCCTTTGTTGTCCCACTTTTTCAGCTGCTTTTGAAATGCCCCAGTTTGTCTCTCCTGCTCTTACTTTCTGCCTTTGCTTTCATCTTTCTGGGCAACTTCAACACCACTGCTGCTCTCCTGTTTTCTTTCTCTCCAAACCAGATTTCAATGTGACAGTTCTTTGAACAGGAGCTGACTTCAGATAGAGGAATGTCACCTGTGAATTGGGAAAGATTGAGAAGTCCATAACAGCTTCAATACTCAGTATATTCACAGGTTCCAGCAAAATTTCTCTATATAAAGGTCAAAATATGTATGGATGGATGGATGCTGGTTGGTTGGTTGGTTTGTATATTTGTACCACAAAGACTCCTCCAGGGCTTGATGGATCTGGACCAAGTTTGGCACACATGCTCCCCATTTTCCAACATAACGTATTTGAGGGTTTAGACTAAAAAAAACACCCCTCTTTTAGGCCCAGAGGTGAGAGAAAGAAAGAAACAAAGCAGATTGGCTGTTGGTAGGTGAAATTGCCCTCTGTAATGTCACTGGGAAAGAAAGGAAGTGAAGAATAGTGGCTGCTGCTAGGTTACATCTATATGAGGGAGGGAGAGAAGGGAGGAAGGAAGGAAGGAAGGAGAAGGAAAAGGAAGGCACACACACACGCGCACATACAGAGAGATAGAAAAGAAGGAGGGAGGGAGGGAAAAGATAGGAAAGGGCAAAAAGTATCAGGAGAAAAAGAAAGAAAAGGAAGAATGAAAAAAGAAGAGGAAGTGAAGGAAGGAAGAAAAAAGGAACAGAAAGGAAGAGAAATGAGAAAAAGAAGAGGGGGAATGTGTATGAGAGAAAACAAGGGAAGAAGGAAAGCAGTTTGAGAAACTGCAAGTTGCTTCTGATGTGAGAGAATTGTCCGTCTGCAATGACATTGCCCATGGGATGCCCAGATATCCTGTAGAAGGCCTTTCTCATGCCCTCGCATGGGAAGCTGGAGCTGACAGATGGAAGCTCACCCCATTCCCCAGATTTGAACTGTTGACCTTTCGGTCAGCAGTCCTGCCAGCACAAGGGTTTAACCCATTGCACCACCAGGGGCTCCTAGAAAGAAAAGTGAGAGAAGAAGGTGTATGTGGGAAATGGAGGAAGGAAAGGAAGAGCCACAAAAGAAAATCATAGCTAGGTAATGCTATTTATAGAAAGGAAGGGAGGAAGAGAAGAAAGAAAGAGCAAAAGCTTAAGGACCAGCTCTTCCTTCAAGTGAAGGATGGAAACAAGGCATAGAAGTAAGTTTGTTTGTGTAGCTTACAGTGGGATGGGAACTTGGGTTATGAGATGTTTGTGTGTCCCATGATCTGTCTTGAACCCATGCACACAAAGCTAGCCTTCTGCAGTCACATATAGTGAATTGTCCTCAGTGCTAGTTCAGCTTATCATCTCGTTGGGTTTGGTACATGAAGAGAGACAGAGAGACAGAAGGAGAGAGTTCTTCTTCTTTGGCTCAAGCAGCAAAATGGGCCACATTTTGATCTGGGTTTTCATAGTGATCACATTTTAAAAGATAAAAAGCCTGGAGTGTTTTAAAATATATATATAAAGGGGAATATCTTAGAGCCAGTGTTCAGAGGTGACTCTTTCTTGTTATTTTCAGCTAATGTGCACAACTGGAATGGCAAACCTGTTTTCACAAAGCCCTAGGAAAAATCATTCAAAAGACAGTGTATTATTGCGTCTCTGTGTGGACTCTTGGTTATTCATAGTGCTCCTGCTAGTCCATGAGTTGCATTGTCAAAGATCTCTTCCACTGAAGACAAGCCAGTCACTTCCCACTAAAATGCCTCTTATGCGCTGGGGGGACAATATGGAATGAACATTGGCTTTTGGATGGAGGTTGGGTCAGATTCCTACCATGGATAGATTCTAGATTTTAGGCTGAACTGTAAGGGAGCTACCCAAGGTGCTGACTCCTAGCTCCAAAACCTCTACCAGTATAAGAATCCACAGCTAAAACTAAGGGTGGGATTTAAAGCAACCTCCAAACCTTTGAAGAAGGAGAGCCTGCAACCCTCTCAATATCACTCATGTTTAGGTAGAATCTCTTTTCTTGCAATTTGAATCCATTGCTGCATGCCCTGGAACAGCAGAAAATAAACTTAATAGTGTTGTGCAATTGTGTCACGTATCTTCTGCATGGTACTAAATACTTAAATATTGTATTGTCGAAAGCTTTCATGGCCGGAATCACTGGTTTTTTTGGGCTATGTGGCCATGTTCTAGAGGCATTCTCTCCTGACGTCTTGTCTGCATCTATGGCAAGCATCCTCAGAGGTGAAGTTAAATATTGTTAGCACATCACCACTAAGTCTTGACTTAAGCTAAACATGCCTTGCCTCTAAGGTGCTCCTCATAAGAGTTGGTTTCCAGAGCTTGGTCACCCGTCTCTGAATACTTTCTAGCTTTGTAATATCCATCTTGGACAGTGACTTGATACAGGACTCCAGATGAGGTCTCACAAAAGCAAAATTGACAATAGAGTCTAATGATTAATGGCCACTAGATCACACTGTTGACTTGTATTAAAGGGACTCAAACCTCTTAGATCATTTTCACATGCAGTTGTAGAATTATGGAAGAGGAATTGTGCATCTGGTGCTATAATACATAAATGCATATGTATGTATTGTTCATATACATGGATACATGTTGATCCATTGTATTGTGGATGGGTTCACAATGCAAGTTGTGCAGTAAATCTTTTGATCAATTTGTGCAATACTGACATCCAATACAAAGGTAGCTCTGCACAATTAACTGTGAACATGGAAATGCAACATCAGAGTAGTATCTAAGCCAAGGGGTTCATGAGCATCTAGTCAACCACCAAACATGACCAATTGGTTTCATTCTGAACTCTGTGGGACTGCCTTCAAGCAAAGATGCAGGTCTGGTTTAGAATTATATTTTCTCCCAAAGACTTGGATAATTAAATTTTCTCCCTTGGTGTGAAAAGGGGACAACTGAATATAATTAAGGAAAGTTGAAGAGCATCCACCCACTCACTATCTGTGCAATGCAGATGGTTTGGTGGTACTGATGGAACTGCATGCTGAGGAAGACATGGGACACAGCAGAATCAAGCAAGGCCTAACTTGGCTCCCCGCAGAGAGGAGGTCTGCTTGTTCTTTGCACCAAGCTTCAGGGGTTCATGTATTTAAAGCAAGTTTTGCTCAACTTTCTCATGTGACTCTTATAGATCATCTGTTGGCTACCAATCCAGCAATTAAGAGATGGTAGCCATGGGGCAGAGGGATTTGCAGTGACTGCAAAAAGCTGTCTCTTTACCCCATTGTTTTATCATGTGTTGTTACATAAAAGGGAACTACTATTTACAGTATATTCTGAGTTGTGCAGTGGAAATCTAAACAAGTCTGCAGGACCATCCAGTCAAAACCCCTGCCACGCAAGAACGCAGAAACAAAACATCCACACAATTGGCCATTTAGTCAATGTGGGCTGTTTCTCCAGGTCTCTTTTCAAACAATAACAGATTTCTGCACATTGAGGGGTGAAGGGCTGTTTTAGGCTGGAGGATCTTCCCAAAATAGTTAAGAGCAACACTAGGTAAAGTACATCCAGTCAAAACTGGGTCCAATTTTCCTGCGTCTTGGCAGGGGGTTGGACTGGATGGCCCACAAGGTCTCTTCCAATTCAAGGATTCTATGATTCTAATTTTTTTGGTCGTGTCAGGAGCAACTTGAGAAATTGCAAGTCGCTTCTGGTGTGAGAAAATTGGCTACACAATCTTTCCTAACATATTTTTTCTTACTGATAACATTTTCCACCTTGAGTACATGTGTCCCATTTTTCATCTATTAAATGCTCAATGGTATATGATCCTATTCTGAAATGTAATTTCCTAAACAGTCCTATTGATCTTTACTCAGCAGGAAGGCAAATCAAAGGAGGGAGTCACTCCAGAAATTCTGTGCACCAAGGCCTATGGCAGATCCTGAAAGAGTAGCCTGAAATTTCTAATTCGGTGTTCAATATGACCAAATTTGAGCTTAATTATATTGGGAGTGGGTTTTCTTTTCTCACTTGCAGAGATGAGTTATTATTTCCTTCCCTATTTGAAGCCTATGTCGGACAAGCTTGTTATCCATTAACAAAAGAACAATTCAAAATAGAGCAATTCACTCCCTTTTCTCCCTTGATAATCATCACCATTGCCCTCTTGTTGCAGTTCATGGTATCCTGCAGAAGATCAAAGGACGCCATCTGAATCTGGTGCGGAAAACCTTTCCCACTTGCCGATAAACAAAATACAATTTGCAGATAACATCGTTGCATTGATCAAAACAGACGCTTTCCCAATTAGATTTAAAAGAATTCTTAATTGTTATAGATCTAATCATGGCGTGCACAGACTCCCCACCGTCTTCCACTGCCTGTTGCATTTCACAGCCTGGAGCCTTTTTTATGGGGCATTCGTTTCCTCCGAGGTTTTAAGTAACAAGCAGGCCTGAATGAGCAGCATCAGTGCCTCCCTGACAGGTAGGTGCCAATGCAACCGCAAATCACGGCTCCACGCAAGCCAGGGAAAGTGACCATGCATCTATAATGTTCAGAGCTTAGCTGTTCATGGGTTCAGAACTGCCAGAACACATAATGGCAAGAGAATACTTTCATCTCTGTCCAGGCAGGGGTTTTTAGAGCCAGGAATCACTCACTCTGTGGTGTCATTTACCAGATAATAATAATAATCGTTATTTATACCCCACTACCTTCTCCCTCAATGGGGACTCGGGTGGCTTACATGAGGCCAAGCCCAAACAACAAATTACAATACAGTAAAATACAATAAAATAAAAACCAAAGCGCGAACAGCAACATAGTGAAGTACAGAAACATAATAAATACAATAAGCAATGGACACAAAGCATAAGAGTGCAATGAACAATCACAATAACAGGGAGTGGCCCACATGTATGATTAAAAATTCAGGGTGAGATAAAAGGAGCAGATTATTTGCAGGGGCGATCCCATAGGGTAAAACGGGGTAGTAAACAGGCCTTCATACAAGGGGGAGATGTATTCCAAGGACAAAAAGTGCTGAGGGGAGCAATAGCATAAGGTTGTGTGGCTACTCTCCAAAAGTGCAATGGCAGAGCCCGGTCTTGAGATTCTTTTAAAAGCTTTCTAAAGTAGATCTCACAAATTGTTGAAAAATGAGCACTACCGTGGTTGTGACCTACCTGAGCATTTAATAGGCAATAATCAGGTGCACAGTGTTTCCTCACTTATTGTGGGGGTTCCATTCCAGGACCTCCCGCGGTAAGTGAAAATCCGCGAAATATGGGTATTCAGAGTTGTAGTTCACCTACATCCAGAGAGCACTGTAGACTCAAACAATGATGAATCTGCACCAAACTCGGCATGAATGCTCAGTACAAGGAGGGAGGGAGCCCAGGGCCAGCAGAGGAGGAGATCCCAGGAGACAAAAGCCAACCCCAGGCAAAAATTGGGCCAAAGACCTAAAGCAAACCCGCTTTCAGCTGCTTCCAATGAGTGCTGCTGCGTCCCTGCTGCTGCTGCCATCACCAAGTTTGCCACTGAGGGAAGGCATGCTGCCTGGCGTGGCCTTCTGCAGCCCAGCCAATCAAGGGAGAGCAGGGTCTGCCTCCCATTGATGGTCCACTTTACTGGCGGGAATTTCTCCCACCGCCGAGGGGGCTGCTGGAAAGAAGAAGCCCCCTCTGGAACAATGGCGGAAGAAGGAGGGTCCTCTCTGGCACCATGGCTGAGGAAGGAAGGCAAGGAGGGAGGGACGGAGGGAAGATGAGGAGGAGGAGGAGGGCTGTGAGGGCACAGGGAAACCCCATGAAACAGCGAGTCCATGGTAAATGAAACGCAAAGCGGCGAGGGAACACTGTACAACCAAGATATATAGGGGAGCATCTACACCAGATATGGGAAAACCCAGACCCAGGGCTCAGATGCGGCCCCTTGGGTTCTTTTCACAGGCCTTCCTTTCTCTCACCATACTATCCTTCCTTCCTTCTTTCTTTTGACTGAAATCTCTAGACCTATACATGCTTCTATACAGCATCTTTCCTTCTTCAGTTGTGGTCTTTTGGCCGTTGTGTACAATCCATATTTTATTTGCAGGGTGCCTCTACACTGTAGAATTAATACAGTTTGACACCACTGTAACTGCCATGACTGGATACTATGGAATCCTTGGATTTGCAGTTTGGTAAGGCACCAAACTGGCAGAGAAAGCTAAAGACCTTGTAAAACTGGAGCACCCATAAGTCCATAGAAATTAACCATGCCAATTAAAGTGATGTCAAATTGCATCAAGTCTACCTCAGAAGCCACTACTCCTATAGTTTAGATAACAACACCAACGTATCAGAATTAAAAACTGGGGACTCTAGCAGGCCATTTTGTGGAATGCTGTGCAAAATGGAGAATGCACAGCCTTTGAAATTCAGGTGAAAAGGAAAACAAGCATTTTTCTTGTCATAAGCAGGTGACATTTTTGGAGCAAAATAACAGAGGGAAGATTGCTTTCTGCCAAAGGTGGCAGGAATGGAACAAAGATCAAGAACACACCGAGAGAGAGAGAGAGAGAGAGAGAGAGAGAGAGAGAGAGAGAGAGAGAGAGAGAGAGAGATCCACAAATGGCAAAGGGGGGGGGGGCACATCTCAACCTTTTGCAAGGCACAACATTGGGATGGTATGCTGTCAGGCAGCTGTGACAGCATGAGCAAAGTGACTTAGTGATAGGTGCTAATTGGAAGTGGAGAATCCATCTTCCCCTGCCCATTTCTCAGAGCTCTTTGTGATAATAGCCAT
Organism: Anolis apletophallus; assembly: GCA_030556195.1. Lineage (NCBI taxonomy): Eukaryota > Metazoa > Chordata > Lepidosauria > Squamata > Anolidae > Anolis > Anolis apletophallus. The sequence goes on from JARBWK010000007.1 coordinate 137,376,564, forward strand.
CTGGAATTGCTTCCAAAAGAATGTCTGAGGAATTGCCATTCCTTGTGCTTGTTGACAACTGGTTGGCAGGCAAGGGAGGCAGAGATACATTGGGGTGGGCAAAAGGGGTAATTCCTCCTGGTCTCCACTCCACATGCCTCACCTGTCCATTTAGTGCCAAATGTATCTCCATAGTTGGATGTATATAGTCAAGCCTACAAGTGTTGTGGTGCCATCTCTGGTTGCCCTTTGGGCCAAAATACAGATTAATATGGATGGATTTGAGGGAAGTTGGGGTTCTGCATTAAAGTAGATGAGAGGACATTTTGCATTAATTTTCCAGTATTTTAATATACCTTGGGAGTAAAACTTATCGCGGGAGGGTCAAAGGACTCCGGGGCACTGATGGATGGGTTTTGGAGATTGCACAAGCAAAGGATCAGAGGTCCCATAAACTGAACTTTTCTCAATCCAAGCATTGCAAAATACTTGTCATGCTTGGGCCAAGAGGTAGCACATGGATTCATTGTCTCAAGTGGCAAATTCACTCTTGTTTTTTTTAACAGAAGTTTCTTCCACATTTGGTTTGAATTGTATGGGAGTTGTTCTAGCATGGAACCTCTGTTGGAATAGTGCAACTAGAATACAACTCTATGTTCAATTTTTGTAGGGCTCCTTTGCCCCTAACCACAATGAAAATGAACAGCTGACTATTTTGATTCAATGTGTCTATGGTTGTTTGGACTAACCAATAGGAACTGAGACAGTGTTCAATAATGAGCTTCCTCCCGTTCTATGCTACAGCTTCATTTTTAGCTGGGAGTTGATTATAGGATCACTCTGGATAGGGTAATTTTATGTACTTCAGCATGACTCTATGGTCTATGTTAGACAGAAGTACTGGAAGCCCTAGAATTTCTTAGAGAGAACATTTTAACCAAATCTGAGAATAATTAAATCTGTAAAGAATCAAACTTGCAACTGAAAGGCCATCTATTAGGCATGGTTAGGTCCAGTCGGAATCTTCGTAATTCGGATTAAATTCAGATCAAATTCCTTTTTGAAGTGATTTCAAAGCGATTTGGGAACCAGGAAGTATCCTTGCCCTTTCGAAGCCACTTTTGCCATCTTTGTTTCAACTCAGGAAGTGATTTGGAAAAGACCAAGAGTTTGGAGGCAAGCAGTAGCTTGCATGCTAGGATGCTTGCCTCCAACCAATGAGGGGAAACCACCTCGGGAGGGGCGGGCTTTTGTCATGGCAGCCGGGGACGCAAATGGGAAGAGACTATGCAGCTTGGGTGGGAAAGGTGCCACGCCACCACTTTGCAAGGGAACAACATACCCGGGGAACCTAGTAACCCCCCCCCCCCCATGTTTTCCTGAATGGGCTGGGATTTGGAGGAGAAAAGGAAAGGGGAAAGGAAGAGAGATAAGGAAAGAGGAGAAGGGAAGGGAGAAAAACAGCAGGAAAAATGTCAGTTTAAACCAGTGTGGATGAGATGGATCCGCGTCAGTTTAAACCAGTGTGGATGGATTCCTTTCCTTTCTCTCCCGTGTCAGTTTAAACCAGTGTGGATGAAATGGATCCACGTCAGTTTAAACCAGTGTGGATGGATTCCTTTCCTTTGCTCCCCCTCCCTTTCTGGAGTAAAACAACTACTTTCAAAGTAAAGACCACCCAAATGAAACAGAAAATAACACTTTGAAACCATTAACAAAAGATTTGGAAGTCTTGGAAATTTTGAAAAGTTTTGAACTTTTTTTCTATGAAAATTAGAATTGACTTTAGATCCAAACCACCAGCACCCTCTACATCTGAAATGAGTTTTGAACCATTTTAAAAAAATCAAACAAGCCTACCAACTATATCTATATACACGAGGGGAGTTCCTTCATAACTTGATGGAAAAAGTGATTGTAAAAGCAAAGGAGGATAGCTGTAGCCATAACAGCAGAACAGTTATTTCTGTTGTTCTGTGACATGCTTGACTTCATGGTGAACTCATCTTTGAATTCATGGGAACTCTGTCAAAGTTTGCAATTATTTTTATTTATTTATTTATTTATTTATTATTCGGGCTTCTATGCCGCCGACTCCCTGAGGCTCGCGGCGGCTTACAGGAGCCGAAAGGCATAATAAAACAGGCAATAAAACAGTTAAAACAGCTAAAACAACATACAGCACAGCAGAACAATAGAGCAGTAGCACAGCTCAACAATAAGCAGCCCATCGTCCCAAGACGAACGGATAGGAGGCGGGGCATGGGCAGGACCTACCCACCAAAGGCCTGCTTAAACAGGTGGGTTTTACAGGCCCGCCTGAACGGGAGCAAGTCCTTCATGGCTTGAGTTCCGGCCGGGAGGGCGTTCCACAGCGTAGGCGCTATGACAGAGAACGCCCTCCGGCGGGTAGATGTCAATCTTGCAAGTTTGGCCGAGGGTATCTCCAAGAGATTTGAGTCCTCGGACCGTAGTGATCTCAAAGGGCAGTATGGGGTGAGACGGTCCCTCAGATACGCTGGCCCCAGACCGTGCAAGGCCTTAAAGGTGAGAACCAACACTTTGAAGGTGATCCGGTGCTCGATAGGTAGCCAGTGCAGATCCTGCAAAACGGGTGTTATGTGGCTACCTGTTGGCGTGCCAGACAGGAGCCGGGCGGCAGTGTTCTGCATTAGCTTGAGCTTCCGGGTCACCGACAGAGGAAGCCCAACGTAGAGCGCATTGCAGTAGTCTAGCCTCGAGATGACCGTGGCTTGGATCACCGTGGCCAGGTCGTTCCGGGAGAGGCCAGCCTCCTTGCCTGTCGCAGATGAAAAAAGGCACTCTTGCTGACCACAGAGACCTGGGCCTCCATGGTCAGCTGGGAGTCCAAGTGGACCCCCAGGCTCTTAACGGAAGACAATGGGCATAACACCGCACCGTCCAGGCTCGGAAGCTGGACATCCACATCACCCGGGCGGCCCAACCACAAGATCTCCGTCTTCGCCGGATTCACCCTCAACCTACTGGCTCGCAGCCATCCAGTAACGGCTTCGAGGCAGTGTTGGAAATTATCGGGGACGGATCCCGGCCTGCCCTCCATCCTCAGAATGAGCTGGGTGTCATCAGCGTACTGGTGACATTCCAGCCCATAACTCCGCACCAGCTGTGCAAGCGGCTGCATGTAGATGTTAAATAACAGAGGGGAGAGAATGGCCCCTTGCGGAACTCCACAAACTAATGGGGAGCCCTCGGAGACCACCTCGCCCCTCCTCACATGCTGAGACCGCTGGTGGAGGAAGGAGGTCAGCCATTTCAGGACCGTCCCCCTCACTCCAGCCATGGCCTGGCGGTGGGTCAAAAGATTGTGGTCGACCGTGTCAAATGCTGCCGTGAGGTCCAATAACACGAGCAGCGCAGACCCGCCTTGGTCAAGCTGGCAGCGGAGTTGGTCTGTGATGGAGACCAGGACCGTCTCCGTCCCGTGCCCCGAACGGAAGCCGGACTGGAAGGGGTCTAGCCATGTTGCATCATCTAAGAAGGACTGCAACTGCTCCATTACTGCCCTCTCAACTACCTTCCCCAGGTACGAAAGATTCGACACTGGCCGGTAGTTGGAGGGAACCGCAGGGTCTAATGACGGTTTCTTCAGTAATGGAGCTACCACCGCCTCTTTTAAGCACTCTGGAAAGACTCCTTGCTCAAGGGAGCTGTTTACGATATTCAACAGAGGCCACGTAACCCCTCCAGGCAAGATCTAACAAGCCAGGAGGGCACGGGTCGAGGAGCAGGTGGTAGGCCTGGTTGCAGCCACTATCTTATCAACAGCATCTGCGTCCAGTGGCCGAAACCGGTCGAGGGTGGGCCCGGCGGAGGGCCACGGGGTTTCGAGTTCCTTTACTGTATCAATCATGGCCGGAAGATCCCGGCGGAGGCTCAGAATCTTGTCTGTGAAAAAGCTCTGGAAGGCATCGGCAGTGAGGGCCTGATCATTATGGTGAAGTACAACATCCAAATCTGCAGGGTTATGTTCCATCACCTCCATGGATACCTAAAACCATGGACAACAACAAACCCTATATTTTGACGATACTTAGGTCCTGAAACATACTCTAGAATTTCACTGAAGGACCTAGAAATATTTCAATTTGTGAGCTTCTCTATGTCCTCCAGTGCTGTTCTATGATATGTTTGAGCTGGAGGCATACCATGGAATTGCATTGGAGGACCTAGAAAGGAGGATGAAAATACTTTTTGGAGTCAGGAACTGAAGCATAATGAATTGAAGATGGCAGTTTATTTAACAATCCTGTGCCAGTCTAAAAGTCAGCACTGAATCTGAGCAATTTGGCACAGAAGGAAGCACACACCTTATCATTTACAGTCATTTTGGAAAATCTACTCAATGAAAGCATACAACTACATATAGTAAATCATAGGAAGGTACTACTGATATATTAGCCAATAACGAGACATGATTCATTAAGCCATAATGGAAAATGACCAAGCAAGCACCAAGTAGAAGCTAACCTTTTCCTTACACATCTGATTTCTGTTGGTGTTAGCAGAAAGTGTCAGTTAGTTGATTGCAAATGAGAATACCCTAGAAATGTTTAATTTGCTTTTCCCTCAGATTGCTAAGAGCATAGTCATTCTGCAGCTTCCCCCACTTTGATTCAGAATATCGGTCTTTTTGTATGATTCTAGTTTGCAACTTCAGTTGTTGGGGTGCATGAGAGATATCAAATAGTCACAAACTAGATTTAGCCTGTGTATAATACTGATGCAAAGCCACACAACAAAACTTTCAGAACTTGTGTGGAACTTCATCCAGCATGGTTTAAAGATCAAAAAATCTTTCAGAATAGGAATTGTTGCATACATTGTGTGTCAGGATAGCTGTTAATGCAAGGTAAGTACAATTTGTGTGTTTGTATGTGTGTGGACAGGTCCAGACAAGCGTTACTGACATAATACTCCTTTTATGAACTTCCCCATGGCATCCCATTGGCCAGCGTGGCACTTCTAGGGTGAAGGAAATCTCATAGACTTGAAGTTCTGCATGGAAGCATTTGATGGAGAGATTGTACACAAATATTTCTGCAACAAAGACAACAGTCAATTGCAGCAGGATTTCTTAATTCTGGGTTGGAAATAACTCCGTGTATGTGGAGTCCTCCGAGGAAGAATCTAATTGGATTTCCCACAACGTTCTCTAAACGAGGCTAGATAATTCAAAGACGACCTCGCGGTTCAGATTGTGGGTCCCGGCAGAGTTGGTGTCCTTGCAAGATGTGCTCTTCACGAACAGGGATCTCCCGAATGGAACTCCTGAGATTTCTCTGAACTGGATGGGCCTCATAGGGGACTCCTGACGTTTGTTTGAAATCTTGATGTCCTTGGCAGGGAATGTTCTTCTGGGTGTAGAAGAGAAACATCCTTGTATCTTAAAAAAAATAGCAAAACCCAGTTGATCAAGAGTTGTCAGAGCATTCTTCATTTTCAGGAGATATGATTTGTATGCTAAGACAGATGAATTCTAGGCATGATAATTGCATTATTGCATCCATAATTAACTCACCTAATGAAATGAGAGTCAGGTTTGTATGAATGCAAACTATGGCAAATTGCTATTTTTATTTTAAAACATTGGGGAAATGTTTATTATAAATAAGCAAGTGAAAAGTGATGTAAAGTATTTGTGAATGAAAGAATCGTAATAATATACCCTTGTTTGAGATGGCTTGGCTTTGGAATGCAAGACTTCAGTTTGTTGTGCTTCTCAAGGCCTTGAACAGTTGCATTTAGGGTTATGTTTGGTCAAGTGCCAGAAGTTATTTAGGACCTTGAATGTCACTCCTCCTCCTCCTCTCCTCCTTCTTCTTCAAAGGTGCAAGAATAATACTATAATAACATAAGAAGAATGAATGATGATAGGGAGGGAGAGCCAAAATTATAAACCAATCCATCCCTCTGTACAGGAGGGGTAAATAAATAAATGCAGGCTTTTGTGTGCACTTGTAAATAAACCAAAGAATATAGGAATTGTACATAAATGCGTATTGATGAGAATGGATGTGTTTAGCAACTTCCTCCACCAGAAGTGCTCTGTTTTAATAGAGCATGCGCAAAACTTTCACGCATGTGCCATCAGGTCGGAGCTCTTCTGGTGGAGGTAGTTGCTAAACGCACTCCCAAGAGGCTTTTCATCCTCTTGGGAGTGCGTTTCGTTACTCTCTCCACCAGAAGCGCTCAGTCTCAGTCACGCATGTGCAAAACTAGCTGTTTGCACGCATGCGTGCTCCGGTGTGCACACACATGCACCATAATCACCACCCTGAAGACCCAGGGGATGCCAAAAAAGGTTTGCTTACTACTATTTTTTACCTTCGTCCGGTCCTGCTCCTATGATACCGTTACCTTGAACCATAACAGGTAAACTGACATCAAACTCCATCCACTCTACAGTGTGGATCCATTCAATTGTCTCTTTTAATTATTCATATTTATTTGAGTATAATGCACCATTGATTGTCATATGCAATTTTGAAGGCATGCATTGCAAAAAAAGGTTTGTTGTTGAATGTAATGCATGGTTTCCCCTTGCCTGTTCTGCTACCTGCTGTTCTGCTTCCCAATTAAGACTGCATTAACAAGGCCTTCAAAAACAAGGGAAAATGTGAGCCTTTGGCATGCTTTCTCGGAGGCTTTGACCTTCTGTTAGTAAGACCCAAAGCAGATGCACTTTTATAAACCAAATGAGTTTATCATGAACAAAGGGTTAATCAGGATCTTTCCATGTGAATTGCTGGTTAGGCTTTCTGGGGGCTTTGAAAGTCTCTTTTACCTCTGGTGCAAAGCGATGATTATAAACATTGTAATCATCTTTTTGGCTGTCCAAAAGCTGTTGGTATAAAATGTTGCTAAATGCAGCAGCAGCAGAAGAAAATGCTAAGAATGCCTGTTTGGATTGCTAGGCCTAGGACAGCTTCAAGGCAGGATTAGACAGATTCATAGATACCAAGGGAATCAGTAGTTACTGAAATGGACATCCAAGTGCCACCTCTGTGTTGATTGAGGCAGGCAGGATTTCCCCGGGTACTGGTTGTGGGGGGTCGGGAGCAGGTGAGGGGTTTGCCCTCCTTTCTGCTAGAGATCCCCGTGTACAACTAGTGGGCCACTGTGTGACACAGAATGCTGGAATAGATGGGCTGAGGCCCGATTCAGCATGGCTCTTCTTATGTTCTTATGTAGGATTCCAGACAATGTCCAGGCCTCTAAGGCTCTACCACAGAAAAAAGGAGGAGCCCAGCAAAGAGCTCTGTGCAGGTAAAAGGAATAGACCGACTGAGACTGGCCTCTGCGGGGTGTTTTAAGCTCCACCCAAAAACAAATACAAAGGAAGATCTACACTATTGGGAAAGCCTATAAACAGGGAGAACTGAAGCAGAGAAGAAGAAGGCAAAGCCAAGACTTCACAGGGAAGGTTTTGAAGACACCATGAGTGAATCCAGTTGGGAAGCTGTGCCTTTTTGTAAGGCTGAGGCTGTTGAGTTTGCCAGCCTTGGCCTGATGAAGGTACATAGGCAGGTTTACGCATAGAATTCTAATGCACTATCGAAGCTAATGCGCACCTCCCTTTTAACTTAGCCCAAAAAGCTGAGCATTAGATTCAAGTAAATATGGTGTTTTCTTGGGATCTTAAGAAGTGACAGGATTAAGCTTTCTTGGGACAAGAAAACAAGACTTAAGTCTTAAGAATTTGCTACAGACTCCACAGCTTATAAATTGTCTGTACAAATTTGCCTTTATTCTAGTCAGTAGAACAAAATCACAAATTATCTGGTTTTCATGTCAGGGTTGCATTTAGTCCAGTGCCTCCTTTCCTATAGCAGAGAGCTGGCAATTCTGTGCTTTTTATTTGTCTCCCGTTTGCTGTATAAATTCATTGCTTTGTTTTCTAACTGGTGTGCGTGTGCACACATATTTAAGTCTGGGAAAAAAGCAGTAGATTTTGTAATGCTGTCCTGCAAAAGTGGAACATAGATCACATTTGTAAACAGTTCTACATCACATTCTCTCTCTCAGCATTACTTCGCGAACGAAGATTCTTTAGGAAGGACTCATCCCACGCTTTTTACAAGTGTGTTGTTGACTAAAAAGGCCAATCTGAGATAGGCAAGTCCAGTTGCAGAAAGCACAGCAGAAAGTCTCCTTGGGTGATGTTGTTTCCAAGTTGCGGTTCTTTCTGCGTTGTCATTTCTCTTTGAGACCCATTCGGCATGTCTTCTCTGAAGAGGCCACAGCACTGTGGATAGTGCATCTCCATGCCTCCCGATGTGAGGCCAGGGTGGACCATTGTTGGTGATCAATCTGGCTGAGCCCGAGATGTTGTTTCAGGGAGTCTTCATATCTCTTTTTGGGGGCACCTCTCTTTCGCTGACCCATGGTGAGTTCACCGTAGAGTAGTATCTTTGGGAGGCGGTGGTCCCCCATCCTAGAGACGTGCCCTGCCCAGCGCAGTTGTGTTTTCAATAGCATGGCTTCAATGCTGGTGATCCCTGCTTGCTCAGGCACAGCAACATAGTCACATAGTCAGTCCAATGTATGTTTACGATTGTGCGAAAACAGCGCTGATGAAAATGTTCGAAGAGTCGTAGGTGCTGGCAATAGGTGACCCATGTTCCAGACCCATATAGGAGAATAGACAGTATGATAGCTCTGTACACACTGATTTTGGTGCTTTGTCTCAGGTGTTTGTTACTCCAGACACTTTTGTGAAGCCTTCCAAATGCACTATATGCCTTTGCTAATTTGTGATCTATCTCTTTATCAATCTTGGCATCTGAAGAGATGATGCTTCCCAGGTAGGTGAACTGCTGAACGGACTTAAGCACAGATTTGCCTATGCTGACATGGGGGTGGTGTTCTTCCTGTGGTGCAGGCTGGTAGAGAACTTCCATTTTCTTCAGGCTGACTTCCAGCCCAAACAGCTCTGCAGCTGTTGCAAAGCAGGATGTCAGGTGTTGCAGAGCTGCTTCTGAATGGGCGACAAGGGCAGCATCTTCAGCAAAAAGCAGCTCATGTACTAGATAGTTTAGAGCCTTAGTGCGAACCCTCAGACGGCTTAAGTTGAACAAGCTACCATCAGTACGATAGCGTATATATATGCCGTCTTCTTCTTCGCGGTCTGCTGTAGCCCTTTGGAGCATCATGCTGAAGAAGATTGTAAATAGGGTTGGTGCAAGAACACAACCTTGTTTCACTCCGTTAAGTTATTAGAAATGGCTCTGAGAGAGCATCGCCATATCTGACTTGACTGTGCTGGCCCTCATGTAACAGGATAATCATTTTGAGGAATTTGGGGGGACATCCTAGTCGTTCCAAGATCTGCCACAGACCTTTCTACTCACTGTGTCAAAGGCTTTGGTGAGGTTGACAAATGTTACATAGAGTCCTTTGTTTTGCTCTCTACATTTCTCTTGCAGTTGCATCACATTAAGACTACAACTTCTCACTGCAACTTCTCCCTCCTCCACCTCCTCCTCCACCACCACCTTCTCCTCCTTGAGCCTAAGTGAAAACTACTGAGTTGAGAGCCAACATGGTGTAGTGGTTTGTGCATTGGACTATGACTTTGGAAGACCAGATTGAACTTTGGCAACCCATACTCTCTCAGCCTTAGGAAAAGGCAAAGAAAGCCCCACTTTGAACACATCTTGCAAAGTAAGCCCTGTTATAGGTTTGCCTTATATCAGTGGTTCTCCGTGGGTCCCCAGGTGTTTTGGCCTACAACTCCCAGAAACTTTGGGCAGTTTACCAGCTGTTAGGATTTCTGGGAGTTGAACGTCAAAACATCTGGGGACCCACAGGTTGAGAACCACTGCCTTAGGGTTATCATAAGTGGGAAATGACTTAAAGGCACACAACAACCGCAATAACATATTGCTGCAGCCATTTATTCTCGTTGCTGCCTGATTTATTGGTTTTATTGCATTCTCTTCTATTGGATTTCATTGTTTTATGGCTGTGAACATTGTAGCTATATGCCTAGGGATTCTTCTGAAAAGTGTAAAATATATATACAGTGCAAGAGGGGGAGATACATAGAAAGAAAAAGGGAGAGGAGTGGGTGGATTTTTTTCCGTGTCAGGAGCGACTTGAGTAACTGGAGCCCCTGGTGATGCAGTGGGTTAAATCCTTGTGCCGGCAGGTTGGAGGTTCGAATCTGGGGAAAGCATGGATGAGCTCCATCTGTCAGCTCCTGCTATCCATGCATGGGTCTGAGAGAAGCCGCCCACAAGGATGATAAACATCAAAACATCTGGGTTTTTGAGAATTGCAGATGGCCAATGCTCTCACACCAGAAGCGACTTGCAGGTGAGTGCAATGAATGAATGAATAAATAAACAAATAGGAAGCCCCATCCAAATAATTGTACGCTGGGATTTCCTTGCTCAGATAAGGCTCTTATTTTGTATCCTATTTTTGTTGCTGCTGTACCACTGAGTCGTATGACAGAGGCTCTCCAATGGGACTAAAGCCAATGAAGCAAAAATTCATTTGCCTAGGGAGTTTTCTATCACATATTTTTGTCTACCTGAAGGTTATATCAGCTAACCGGTCATTTCTTTGTAGAATTAGCAGTACAACGTAAGGACGAGCTTTCTAATGGATGTTAAGTGAGTTTATGAAGACATGTTCCCTATAATTTTCCCCCAAGCACTAATTTGAGTTGGTCTGAACTATTGAATAGCTCTTACTGTCAGGAAGTACTTCCGAGTATTTAATTAGAATATCTTTCTTGTCCTCTGACAAGAACCATATCCATTAGGCCCTAACCCACATGACAGCCCTTCAGATATTTAAAGATAGCTGTGAGAGAACACCTCAATCTTTTCTTCCTCGGAATAAATACATTATCTTGCTCCTACAGGCATTCTTTATAGAGCTTGGTTTGGTTCCATCATTCTTCATAGAGCATTCAACCTCTTTTCAAGACCTTTAAAGAAGGGAAGCTTCACCATCTTCTGGGGTAGTCCCTAAAATACCTCGTATCATAAGGATGTTCTTCTTGCTGTATCAATAGAATCTCTTTTCTTGCAATTCAATCCATTGGTTCATGTTCTATTTGTTTGGAACAGCAGAAGACAAATTTGCTCCATCCACAATATATCATCCTATTAGATGCCATTCTCATTATTTGCTATTTGCTGATGAATCAGCTTCAATTCATGGTGACTCAGTGAGAGACCTCCAAAATCCCTGAACATTAACTGCTTTGTTCAAGTCTTGCAAATTCAGGGACGTGGTTTCCTCAAAGCAGTGGTTCTCAACCTTCCTAATGCCGTGACCCCTTAATACAGTTCCTCATATTGTGGTGATCCCCAACCATAAATTTATTTTCGTTGCTTCTTCGTAACTGTAATTTTGCTACTGTTATGAATTGTAATGTAAATATCTGATATGCAGGATATATTTTCGTTCACTGGACCAAATTTGCACAAATACCCACTACGCTCAAATTTGAATACTGGTGGGGTTTGGTGGTGGTGGGGAGCAACTGATTTTGTCATTTGGAAGTTGTAGTTGCTGGGATTCATAGTTTACCTACAATCAAAGAATATTCTGAACTCCAACAACAATGGAATTGAACCAAACTTGGCACACGGAACTACTGTGACCAACAGAAGGGTTTGGTGGGCATTGACCTGGAGTTTTGGAGTTGTAGTTCATCTACATCCAGAAAGCACTGTGAACTCAAACAATGATGGATCTGGATCAAACTTGGCACAGATACTCAATATGCCCAAATGTGAACACTAGTGGAGTTTGGGGAAAATATACCTGAGCATTGGGAGTTGTGGCTACTGGGATTTATAGTTCACCTGCAAGCATTCTGAACCCAGTGATAGAATTGGGCCACACTTCCAACACTGAACCCCCATGACCAAACTTCCTACACAGACCTCCATGATCTTTGGTGACCCTTCTGACACCCCCCTTCATGACCTCCCTCCAGGGGTCCCGACCCCCAGGTTGAGAAACACTGCCTTAAAGGCTTTTTCTTCACCTCTCATTCTTCTCTCTTCAAAGCTAAACATGCCCAACTGCATCATAGGTCATGATATAGAGTTTTTTTTAAACATTTAGGTAACCCTTTTCTGAACATGTTCCAGGTTGTCAATATCCTTGTCAAATATCCTTTTTGATGCAAAATAAAAGGGTGGCATGAAATTGTTTTGTGAACTTTGAGCAAAATGAAGTTTATTTTCTTTTCACATTCCATTTTGCCCAAAGATAAAATTTTCATACAAAAAAACCCCCTTATTTTGAAATATTGTGAAAATTGCATAACATCTCCTGGAATCTCACTCAGCAAAGAAGAAAACTGAATCAAGAAGTGCTATGGAGGGCTTATACAAGAACTGGCTCCATGCTGGGATAATGGCCACTAAGGGTCCTTCCACACAGTCCTTGTTGTTGTTTTTCATTCGTTCAGTCACCTTCCAACTCTTTGTGACTTCATGGACCAGCCCATGCCAGAAGTCCCTGTCGGCCATCACCGTCAGCAGCTCCTTCAAGGTCAAGTCAGTCACTTCAAGGATACCATCCATCCATCTTGCCCTTGGTCAGCCTCTCTTCCTTTTTCCTTCCATTTTCCTCAGCATCATTGTATTTTCTAAGCTTCTCACAGCCCTATATCACAGAATAACAAGGCAGAAAATCTCACAATATCTGCTTTGAACTGGGTTATCTGAGTCCACACTCAGATAATTTCCTGCCTTGACATTCTAGAATAAAGGGCTGTGTGGAAGGGTCCTCAGATCCATTGATTGTGGATGAAATCAAACCCAGGAATCACTGTATCCATGGTTAGAAAATTGTTGAGAAATGCAGTGCTTTTTTCTGCTGAGATGTGCTGATGTGTTTTAGACAATCAGAGTATAAGCCAGTTCGAGCCCTCTGTGAGATTTCTTCTGTTTGACTCCAGCACATTATCAGGCTTCTTCCAGACTTTCTGGTGAATTTTTAAAGGTGCTGTTTCTGGCATGATGCACACTGCAGCACACATTGGGGGTGTATGTTTTGTGTTTTGTGGGCAGCCTGTCCTCAAGCTTACCACATATATGCCCAGAAGATCACTGCGCTCAGAGGGTTGTAATCTTCTTGAAGTCCCAGGTGTGAAGTCCTACAGGCTGGCCAGTACCCGACAGAGAGCGTTCTCGGTGGCTGCACCGACCTTGTGGAACTCTTTGCCAGCCGAGACGCAGGCCCTGCAGGACCTGATGGCCTTTCGCAGGGCTTGCAAGACTTGGCTATTTCGGGAAGCATTTGGCAACTGACTAGCACCTGAACATCAAATCTCGCCACCTAACCATGCCGCCTCTGTCTGTAGATCGGTCGTATTCCAATCTATGTGATGTTTTATGACATATGTGATTGTTTTTAGGAATGTTTTTATGATGTTTTTAGGCTGTTTGTGTAATTTTATTGTGTTGGCAACCGCCCCAAGCCTTGGGGAGGGGCGGTCTAGTAAATCCGAATAATAAATAAATAAATAAAGCTGGCTTTCAACTGCATTATAGTGTCTGTGTAGAACTACTCTGAGTTAACTGGCTGCTTCAGAGACTGAACTTGGAACATTTTGCAAGGCCAAATGTGTGCTCTACTTATCATCAGCATTCATTCTCTCAAGTGTGAGAAGTTCAACCTTGGTGCCAGCTCGGAGAATCTACACCTGTACTGAATTGTTTGGCTCTTTGTTCTCAAAGCTTATCCTCAGTGCTCACTTCACCTAGCTTTCCTCTTTTGCAGCTTCAAGCAATCTGCCTTTCCTCTACTATCACTGCTGACTAATGGTAATGATTGCTTCTTGTCCTCCAGTGAAACATGGGCTTTTTAATATATATTTGTGTAGGCAGCTCTCATGCCTCTCCTCAGACTTCTCTAACTTATGAAGGCTGAAACAGCAGAAAAATCCCATTCGCAATTGTTGTCACTATAGAAATATAGCAAAGGAAGCAAAATCCAAAGGAAACAGGAACAAGGGGTAGGTTTTACCCTTCTCTAGACATAAATCCAAGGCAATGTTGCTATGAAAATAAAAAAAAATCACATGCAACAACATCATCATGGGAAGTTTTCTACTTCTTCTACCACCTCCATAAATAATTATATCTGCGAAACCCTGCCAGTATAATATAGCTAGTGTGGTATAAAAATTTTCATGGTGGGTGTAGCTTGAGGTTTGAATTCAAATGCCTGCTTAACCACAAGAGTGACTCGAGATTAATCGTATTATGGGATTGCAACTCCCATCAGTTGCCATTCTTGGCTTTGCTGGCTGGACCTGATGAGAGTTGTTCCCTGCTAACATTTGGAGGATCACAACTTGCTTACTTGGATGATTTACTCTTTTTTAAAACATGATATTCATTGCAAACTTATTGAGAGGATCAAGAAGAGGTCTCTGCATGAGATCTCTTGAGGGTGGATAGAATAAAAACATGGTTGATGCTTGAAGATATCACCAGGGGATTCCCATCTGCTATGACATTGCAAGGGTGATCGTAGAAGTTACGTTAAGAATTGCCAGGCTTAGGACTGAAATCCTAAGCTTGACATTTCTATGTCATCATTACATAATGCCCCCACCTCAAGAAATGCTACCAATTCATGAGCTAATAGGAGGAAAATAGCCAATTACCTAGTTAACATAAGGTAACAAGTGCATAATCAGCTTTAGAGTCTTGCTTTTTAAGAGAGACAGATATACATGGCAGCTCTACTTATCTGGACTAAAGAAAGAAAAGGGGGGATGCAATACTTGAAAGTTTGGGAAAGTTGTGCTGTGTCAGTTTGACATCAATGACCTATTGATGCCAAACTGACACAGGGACTATTTCAGGTACCATCAGACATGATACCGCAGCTAGTATTTGCCCAATTCCAGACTTCTCTCAAGGAAAGTGATGACCTTCAAAAGTCAAGCCATGAAGTGCACTGGAGCAGCAATTGAAGAAAATGTTTTTCAAGTATCAGTTAAATCTACCTAATCTGGAAATTGAAAATATCCCCAAAATGAAAACCTTTTACTGTCAGCAACCCACATACACTTTTGGGGAAAGAGTGCTAGACATGCATCCACTTTCACATGCCATAAAAGGAGACTTGCTACAAATGGCAGCAATATTGTCCTTGTACGCACTCTGTGGGTAAATGCAATTTGGCCCCATTGGTTGCCATCTTATCTAGCCCAGAGAGAATGAAAAAGGTTCAAAGAGCCACAGGGAGAGGATTTTCCCTAACATCCTGGCCATTTTTGTAAAAAAGTGGGAAATGTCCTGACATACAGGGAAGTATTTGGGATTTATCAGTCCTCTCCTTTCCTCCTATTTTCTCCCCCCCCCCCCAATAGGTTTCTGGGCTAGGGGTTCATTGATGGGGAGCCCAGAAGGAACTAAATATTTGAATAGGCCCTTTCCTCATTCCTATTTCACGATGTATAGGTAAATATAAGTATTCTGATTTTTAAAAAAATCTGTAATCCAATGCATTTTAGGTCCCAGGCATTTCGGATAGGGAGACAAATATGATCTCCACCCGTGATCTAAAAAACTTTCACACGGCTTGTAAAATGTGGCTGTTTGAGTGGGCGTTCGGCGGAGAACTGTTAGACTGTTAATTGTTTTAGATGTTTTAAAATGTTAGATACTTTTAGATGTTTTTAAATGTTTCAGGTATGTAGCTATGTGTTTTTACTGTAAATTGCCCAGAGCCATTTGGGATACGTGATTAATAAATCCCAAAATAAATAAATAAATAAATAAAGAATGAATGAATGAAAAGAGGGAAAGCAACTGGTAGACCGAGATTGACACTCTATCACAGTGGTTCTCAACCTATGTGTCCCCAGGTGTTTTGGCCTACAATTCCCAGAAATCCTAATCAGTTTGCCAGATGTTAGGATTTCTGGCAGTTGAAGGCCAGAATATCTGGGGACCCACAGGTTGAGAACTACTGCTCTAGCATCTAGTCACCAATCTTAGGGAAACATACCTGGACTATTCTCTCCCATGTGAGCAAAGGGCTTATTAAATTCTTCCTAATTTGAATAATAGTAAAACCGTTTACATGGAATTCCCCTCTTATTATCTATTTACTTAAATATTTTCACTCATTCCTGAAGCTTCAACCTGCTTGGCCAATTGGCAGCAACACAAAACACCTCGAGGACCAAAGTTTGGGAATCATGACCTGACTGCCTTAACTGAGAATAAAAACAACTTCTGAGACAAAATGTAGGACTAGTGACCTCATCACACTAGAGAATGAATCCACTTTAAATCCAGTGGCTGCCTCCCGCAGAATTCTGGGGTTTGTAGTTTAGGGAGGAGCCTTTAACAGCCTCACTAAACTACAAACTCCAGAATTCTTCAGGAAGCAGAAACCGGATTTAAAGTGGATTCATTCCCTAGTGTGATGAAGTAGTAGGACTCTAACATCACCACTTTCCTTCTGTATGATTTTTAACATCTTTGCCTGATGAAGAAGCCAGTGATGCTTCGAAAGCTTGCATGGTGTATTGTCTGCATTTTGGTTACTGAAGATATTGCTCTCCTATGGTTTTTCTATTTTATTTTTTGTTGTATGATTGGCACAGCAGCTCCTGAATCAGTTTTAGGAGATGATAAGTATAGGATAGGATTCTAGTGCTGGGTACATTGGCTCAGAGGATATCTCACTGCAAGATTGTAAACTATACCTTTGCTTAAAAAGAAAACCAAAGCTTAACTCCACCAAATTTAGTCAGTTCATTCAGGCGTGGTTTCCATCTGTAGCACTTCTTTGATGTTTGACGTCGCTCCCATTCTGGTCTTCCCCTTGGGGCGACGCAAGACCAAAGGAGGCGGTGATATCATTTCGCTTCCTCCCAATAGCTTCAATGAACTGAAGATTGTATCTCCCTATCTTTTTACAGAGACACTCCTTCCAGCTGTTCATGTAATTTTTTTCCAAAAGACAAAACTTCCCCTTCTTGTCATTTATTTGGATACTTTGAGTCAAAATGCACAGTGTACATATGGACATAGGGACTAGAAATGCTCTTTCAAATTGGATGGTTTCCCTTTCAGTGTTTTAGTAATTTGGAACCTGTGGCTTTAGCAATGCCAGGTGTTTTGGGTCAGCCCAGATTGGAAAAGAGGAGGAGGGAAAAAATAGAAATAACAATTCACCGCTCACCTTGCATCACATATGGAAGTGAAGCATATTCACCAGCAGCAGCCTGGCCTTCCCAGCTGTCATGCAAATTGTATGCAAATAATGTTAATTATGCATTCATAAAAATGCACACTTTAGCTCATTTCATCTGGCTCATCACCACAGTGGTCCTTTCGGTAATTGGAGTGTGATTGGATTTGTTCCCATGCTACGGGAAGCAAGGACCGTAAAGTGAATGACGGGAGCTGGAAACTCCACTGCCTTGTGTGATGTTGATAAGCTACACTGAAAGTAGTGAGTGAGGCACATAATCCTCATAGGAGAGACTTGCAGCATCTTATGAGGAACAATGTTGCTTCCATCAGCCATCTGTCTCACCACCTTGAAATTCCTGCTCCGCTCTTATGGATGGCATATTGTGCAATTTTCTGAGTTTTGCCACTTTATTAGAGTTTGGAAAAGTTATCTTTTTAAACTACATCTCCCAGAATCCTTTGATGACATGAGCAAAGATCATGCTTGCTGGGAATTTCTTGAAGGTATAATACAAAGCAAGGAGCATTCCACATTCTTGGTTACAAAGGCTGTAGAATTAATGCAGTTTGAGACCACTTTAATTGCCATGGTTTGATGCTATGGAATCCCAAGGGTTCACCAACTTAGAGGATAGAATCCTTGAATTGGAAGAGATCTTGTGGGTCATTCAGTCCAATCCCCTGCCAAGAAACAGGAAAATCACATTCAAAGCATCCACGACAGAGAGTTCCCCTGCTGAACAGCTCTCACAGTCAGAAAGTTATTCACAGCCAAGATGCATCTTCATTGTAGAAACGATGCAGTCTGACACTTTAACTGCCATGGCACAATGCTATGGAATTCTGGGAGTTGTAGTTTGGTGAGGCACCAGCAATCTTTAGCAGAGTAGGTTAAAGACATTGTAAAACTATAACTCACATGATTCCATAGCACCGAGCCATGGCAATTTAAGTGGTGTCAAACAGGGAGTGGGGCAGTCTATTCCACTCGTAAACAAGCAACTTCTACCATCAGCAATTATGACCTAATGTTTGAAATCTCACTTCTCATAATTTGTCATTTCTAGTATTTTGTGCATTTGTTTGCCCATTGCCATTCAGCACAAGGGCCATGTAGCACAATATTTGCCTCATACCATCTGCGGAGAGTTTAGGAACCTTTGAGACTCACCCTTCGCCCAATAATGGAAAAGTTGTCACTTTTCTATGTGTTTCACAGCTTGCACAGAAAACTTTCATTTACTAAACATGGTACAAAAAAGTGCATGGCTTCTAGGACAAACTGGAAATTATCCAGTGTTTGAACTGGTGAAAGCTTCATTCATTGTGAGTTTCTATTCCTTCCATATAATATTTGGTTTGTGCAACTTTCAATCTGGGAAAAGGAATATTATGAATCACCCATGGGTGCATCTACACTGGGCATGGGAAAACTTTGGCCCTCCAGGTGTTTTGGACTTCAATTCCCACAATTCCTAGCAGATGGTAAGCTGGCTGGGAGTTCTGGGAGTTGAAGTCCAAAACACCCGGAGGGCCTAAGTTTGCCCATGTGTGATCTACATCATCAAATGAATGCAGTTTGACATCACTTTAACTGCCAAAGCTCAATGCTGTGGAATTCTGGGATTTGTAGTTTAATGCTGCACCAGCACTTATTTGCAGAGAAGGCTGAAGACCTTGCAACACTATAACTCTGGGGATTCCATAGCATTGAGCTATGGCAGTTAAATTGGTATCAACCTGCATTAATTCTACAGTGTAGATGAACTCCAAATTTCTTGTCACATTAGGTTTATGCAATATTCAAACTGATAAAGGCAGTGCATGAAAATACTGCAATTGCAGGTTTTTAGAACAAAGCTGCTTAGTTTCACAAATTTCTGTGCAGTTTCTCAAACTTTTCAAAAACTGCCCAGACATTATTCTTCTTGCACAAGTATCTCAATACATTAGGAGCTCCAAATTTGAGCCCCACATTTTAAAAAAGTGATGAATCCCCTTTCCATCTCCAATGGAGAATTACACTATGCTGTGGCTAGATCGTAAGACTAAAAATCAAGAAATATTTTTGCATTAGAATAGAAAATCATAGCTACAAAGGTGTGTGTTGGAGAAGATGACTCAAAATGAAGTTCCAACAATGAAAAAACGAGCAGGCTGGTCTGTAAACTAGCACAAACAACAGTGTAGGGGTGCCAAATGGTTATCAGACTGTATCCCCTGAAGGTTGAATGAAAACGCAACCCCAAATTATGCAAAATATAGCTATCTGTAATAGTGGGAAGTATCAAACACACATAAAGAAGATACAATATCTCAATGCAATTGAGAGGGATAAAAGTAACTCCCAAAAAGGTTACAACATAGTACTTGCGATGGAGCTGTGAATCTGCTGATGAGAATCAGTTCTTGCTGTGTGTAAACAGCAAGGCCGTCACGGCTTCCGGCGTGAGCGGCGTGGGTGAGGCGCCGGGTGATGGCGTGGGACGGCGCCCGGCAATGCCGTCGTGCGTGCTTTGTTGTGATGGCGACGATGCGTAATGGGGCGGGGAAAAGGATGACCGGGATGAGCAAATGGCAGTGCCAGAAATCCCTGAGGTGGAGATCCGGGGAATCCTCAGCGTCCTTCTCAATGGTAGCCAATGGAGCGGACCCCCCTTGCCGGGTGGCGGCAAGGCCCGTCAGTGGCGCTCCACAGAGCGATCCAGGAACCAAGGCGCGGGAGGGATGGTGGGATGTCCGATAGGGTGGGTTGGATCACACAACATTCAGTAGTCTAATATAGGCGCCAATGCTCCGTGTGGGAAATCCCCAGGACTGGTGTAAGAGAAGAGCGGTGTGGCTCCTTCTTCAAACAAAGGCTCGGTGGTTAGCAGAGCCGACGGCCAGCATGATGCTAGATATATCCGCGGCTTTGTTCAACCGTTTCGGGCTTAATTTGTAGGCTCCTTTATCAAGGCTCTATGGCTAGTACCAAGCAGTAGTCTCTATAATATAACAATGAATGGAATCAATATCCACAATGTGTAAAAACACTAAAACACAGCCATTAGAAATAATTAAAATCTATTGTTTAGTGTGAGCTCAACTGTATCAGCTCAATTTTACTATAAATTAATCATGTTCCCCATCATCATTACCTTTGGGTCACCCTACTCAACACAGAGCGGGGTTATGTGTTATCCAACACTTGATATGGTATGTATTGACCTTTAATTATTTCTAATGGCTGTGTTTTAGTGTTTTTACACATTGTGGATATTGATTCCATTCATTGTTATATTATAGAGACTACTGCTTGGTACTAGCCATAGAGCCTTGATAAAGGAGCCTACAAATTAAGCCCGAAACGGTTGAACAAAGCCGCGGATATATCTAGCATCATGCTGGCCGTCGGCTCTGCTAACCACCGAGCCTTTGTTTGAAGAAGGAGCCACACCGCCTCTTCTCTACACCAGTCCTGGGGGATTTCCCACGGAGCATTGGCGCTCTATATTAGACTACTGAATGTTGTGTGATCAACCCACCCTATCGGACATCCCACCATCCTCCAGCGTCTTGGTTCCCTGATCGTTCCTGTGGAGCGCCACTGGCCAGACCTTGCCGCCACCCGGCAAGGGAGGGGTCAGCCATTGGCTACCATTGAGAAGGACGCTGAGGATTCCCCGGGCTCTCCACCTCAGGGATTTCCCTGGCACTGCCATTTGCTCATCCCGGGTCATCCTTTTCCCCGCCCATTACGCATCGTCGTCATCACAACAAAGCATGCACGACGGCATTGCCGGGCGCCGTCCTACGCCATCACCGGCGCCTTCCTCACCACGGCTCACGCCGAAAGCCGTGACGGCCTTGCTGTTACACACAGCAAGAACTGGATTCTCATCAGCAGATTCACAGCTCCATCACAAGTACTATGTTGTAACCTGTTTTGGGGTGTTTGTATGTGTGTTTGATACTTCCCACTATTACAGATAGCTATATTTTGCATAATTTGGGGTTGCGTTTTCATTCAAAATGAAGTTCAACAGGGTCAAATAATCCACTTAGGCAGAAAAAATGAAATGCAAAAATACAGAATGGGGGATGCCTGGCTCAACAACAATATGTGCGAAAAAGATCTTGGGGTCCTCGTGGACAACAAGTTAAACATGAGCCAACAATGTGATATGGCGGCAAAAAAAAAGCCAATGGGATTTTTGGCCTGCATAAATAGGAGTAAAGTGTCTGTAACGACTCTTCAATGCACGGTAGGGATCACACGCAGACGTAGATTTGGTCCAACACGATTTTATTGAAGGTACGGCACCCGTGAAGCTAAAGCGCGACCGCCACCCAAACACACCTTTTATACCCCAGTGCCTCCCTACCCATTGCAATGTCCAAGCAATGTGTCATCATGTTCGATGAATCAGCAATCCCAGTAGTCCATAGGGGCATGACCGGGGTCAGGAGCGGCGTCATGAGTCCAAATGTCCAATGTCCAAACCCGGGAGGAGTACCTCACTTCCTCCCAGGCACCTGAAGTTGCTCCACTCCCAGGCTGACTCAGCAGTCCCATGCACACACGGCCAAGGCCACTCAGGAACTGGGCCAAAAGGTCGATGCTGCCTCATGACAGATTAAACCTGACCTTCCCAAAGCTCAGGTTCCCCAATCCTGACATAATGGTCTCTTCCACCTCGTCCTCCTCCTCCCCCTGAGGAAAACAAAAACATCATTCAAGTCTGTGGAGGAAATGGCCTTACATACTTTTTCAAAAAACTGCAATGAAAAGTCGGATGTACTTTCCCTAGACTCTTGGGCAACAGGAGGGTATATGACACCTTATTAACCACCTTCTCAACTTTAAAAGGCCCTATAAATTTTGGACTTAACTTCTTCGATTTGTATCCTAATCTCAAGTTCTCCGTGGACAGCCATACCAAATCCCCCCTCTGCATATTCCTCCCTCCTGCAGCTTGTGATCTCCCGAACAGCTTAGAGCGCTGTGCTTTTTCAAGCCTCGTCACCTCCTTCCAAACCTCCTGGGCTCGCACTTTCCACTCCTTTGCTCCCTTCCTTCTATCTCCAACAGCTGTGGCAAAGGAGCCACCTCCTGCCCATAAACAATCTCAAAGGGCGATCGTCCGGTAGAAGAGTGGATAGAACTATTGTATGCAACCTCAGCATAGGGAAGGAGATCTGACCAATTATTCTGCTCCTGATTACTGAAAACTCTTAAATAAGTCCCCAACGACTTCTGCACTCTCTCGCAGCACCATTACAACAGGATGATAAGCAGATGTCAGTTTCCTCTGTGCTCCCAATCCTTCCAAACTTGCTCCAAAAACTGAGCAGTAAACTGGACACCCCTATCACTCAACACCTGCTCTGGACAACCATGCAGCCCTACACATGCTGTACATACAATTCTGCCAAACGTTCCATGAATGGCAGCCCCTTCAATGGTATAAAATAGGCCTGTAGGGAACATATCTAGAACCGTCCAAATATATCGATAACCCTACTTGGCGGCAGATTCTCCTACAAAATCGGTGTACTAACATGTGTCCATGGCTTTGTTGGATTAGCAACCACTTGTATCAACCCCTGCGGCCGGGCAGAGGGACCTTATTCTTAGCACACACTTCACAACTTGCCACATGATGCCCTAATTTCTACTTTCATACCTGGCCACCAGTACCTCTTCTTGATAGCCAACACGGTCTTAGTAAAATCAATGTCCCAGCCGTCTTATGATCATGATGCATTTCCAGCACCTTCTTCCGCAGCGCCTGAGTACATACACTTTACCTCCTATCATCCACAACCCTTTCAACTTCACACATTCTTTCTCATGTTCCTCAACCACAAGTCCTCCGCATAACCTCTTTGCAACTCTAAGCTCCACTCATCCACTATCTTCTCTTCTTTCAACCTCTTCTTCTGAGACCGGGTTTGCACTGTGCACACCCCACTGTTCATGGAAACTCTCCCTCCTTGTGCAGCCATTCTCTCCCACACTAGGGTATCTAGACAAGGCATCCGCCACCACATTTTCTTTTTCCTTGATATGCTGCAGCTTAGAGTGAACCTATTGAAAAATTGCGACCACCTAGGGTTTCTTAAAACTTTGAGACATAACTGAAACGCTGGTTTCTTACGGCAAAATGCCTCCTTCTCCCACAGGCCATTTTACGATCAACACTCACCAAAATTTTTTAGAAAAAGTAAGCACAAGGTCGCATCTCCCTGATCATCCTCTTGTAACAAAAGTACCCCGTAAGCTCCAAGCGGAGGCGTCGATTGAACCACAAAAGGTCGATTCACATCTGGATGCAGTATAAAGGGCCTCAGTAAAAGCCTTCTTCAACTTAACAAATGCTTCAATCCTGAGTCCAGTCAATCACCGCACCTGGCGCACCCGACTTTCCTGGACTCCCTTACCCTTGGTCTTCCAACAGCTCAGTGAGCGGAGAGGCTATTACTGCAAATCCTGGGATGAAAGTCCGGGTAAAGTGCCAACCCTAGAAGGCTTGCAGCTGCCGGCGTGTGTGAGCCTCCCAGCTCAACACGTCCTCCACCTTCGCTGGGTCCATAGCCACCCCCACTCGCCAATCCGGTACCCTAGAAAATCAATCCACTTTTTACTAAATTAGATTTACTCAACTTTTGCAAATAAGCTCGCTTGCCTCAACCACTCCAACACTTTTCACGCACTAACTTCACATGCTCTTCTTTCGCACTGGTCGCTACACAATGTCATCTAAACTAAACAAACACCCCTTATACAAAGGGGTGTAACACTGTTGATTAACTGCATAAACAGACCTGAGACCCTGCTAAACCGAATGGCATTACAGCCATTCGAATAATCCGAGAGGCAGGTGGCAGAACGCCTGTCTTCCATTGGTCACTTTCTTTCACACGAATCATATGGAATGCGTCAATCAAATCCAGTTTTGTGAAAAACTTACAACCTCCCAACAGTCCCAACAGATCCTTAATCAACGGTAGCAGTTTGTTGTACTAACGGCATTCAACCCTCGATAATCAATGCACAGCCTCAGTTTCCCATCTTTCTTTCCCTAAAAACACTGGTGCAGCCAAAGGGGATTCGATCGTCTGATAAACCCTTTCTTCAAATAATCATCTATTTGTTCTCTTAATGCGACTTTTCTTTGACTGTCATTGCGTAGATTTTGGCTTGGGTAAAACTGCCCCCTCTTTCACCTCTATACTACATTGTACATTCCTAACAGGTGGAAGCTTTTGGGCTAACTTAGGGTTAAACACGTCAGCATAATCCCAATATTCTTGGGGCACTCCTTTCACTTCTTTTTACTAACACTCTTCTCAACATTAGGGGCACATTGAACCGTCCCAGTCTTCCACACGATCTTGGGGTTCACCATTTCTAACCAGGGCATACACAACACCACCTCATGCCCTTTTATTGCAGCAATAACAAAATCAATCCCTCCTTCCCACGGCCCCACTCGCCCGGTTAACAGAGAAAGGACCCCCTTCAATCATTGTCCCATCTAACTGTTTAAAGGCGACTGGAGTTTCCAACGGTTTTGTGTCCCCCCCCAACTCTTCTACTAATTGTGGAGACATGATATTCTCCGAACATCCACAATCTACTAAAGCTTCCTTTTTTACAAAAAGATCACCATTAACCAAAACCAAAATACATTGAATATTACTTCACCCCAACTTTTGGGTTTTCAACAATGACCACTACCGCAGCCTTAGCGGCAGCCACCCTCACTTCCGGCTTCTGGGGGCATTGATAAGCATAATGTCCGACTGGTTACAAGCATAACAGCGGCCTCGGCTCATTGTGGGTTTCTTGCTGCTACTGGGACGGCTGTCGCTGACCCGCAGCTTCAACACCTTTGGGTCTGCTCCTCCATGCCCGACCCATGCCTCGCGACCTCATCGGTTGGCTCGCCGCCTCTGCACTTGGGCCAAGATCCCTTCTACGTTGCCAGCTAGTTGAATCCATCGGTCGATGTCTCTCGGTCATCTCGGTAGAAGACACCACCCAGGATCTCTTGCGCAAGCCATCTTTAAACAGCTCCAGCAGGGTAGCTTGCGACCACTCGGCTACTTTTCCCGCGAGCCCCATAAATTCTTCAGCATACTCAGTTACTGACTTGGCACCTTGGGTCAAGCACCTTAACGCCTCCTTCGCTTTGATCCTTTCCAAAGGATCTCGAAATCTGTTCTTGATTGCAAGCAGGAACCTCCTCACCGACCCAAGGCAGGGATCCCTTCGATCGTGGCACTGTACATACCACTCTGCAGCTCGACCCTTAAACACCGCACCAATAGCTCTAACTTGGCTAAGCTCGGCTGGGATACAAATGTCCATAATCTTCCATATGGTCTTGTACTGCTGCAATAAAGAAGGCAACTTTAGATGCCTCTCCCTCAAATTCCACACGCAATGGCTCCTTTTTCATACGGCCTCCAAATTCTTGAGAAGCCATTCTCGGCCCCGGCAAACTTCCAGGCCTTGTAATACCTCTTCCCATCCCGGCTGATGGGACCCTCGGGCCCCTCCCCTTGGGATTCTCTCGATCTCGGCTTTGGTTCCTCACTCCCGAAGGAGATCTAGGATGCTCACCGGATGCTCCATCCATCCAGGTATAATAGGTAAAATCTCCACCTCCCGGGGCCTGCCACATCGATTCTCTCTGGTCCTTCTCATCCATCCTCTGGGACATCCGGCTTACCATCTGCACAACTGCCTCCAATTTGCAGTTCAACACATCGATCTCCGATGGTGACTCCGGCTCTGGGGTCGCCCCCTCCTGTTGCCAGGTTCAACAGTTCGCTCTGAGACCGCTTCACACGATCTTCCTGGATCCCTTCCAGACGAGCGCCCCTGCACTCTTCCGCCTGGTCTTCTGAGCGAGCCCCTCGGTGCTCCGCTTGCCAAGCCTCACTCCTCTCCTTCGCTCTGCAAGCCACCATCGCCTCCACCCGAGCTTGCCACAGTTCCTCTCCTTCACGGAGTCTCCTCTCCCGGGCCGCCAGCTCTCGGGATACATCTGGACTTCCTACTCGGTCAAGAGTGGTCCACTCCCACTCCTGAGTTCTCCGGATCTCTTCATTATCATCTAAAATCCAGCTGTCCAGATATTTCTCCTCGTTCCACGCCAACCTCGCCATCGCTGGGATAGTTGGTCAGGGGCTTTAGCTTCTGTAACGACTCTTCAATGCACGGTAGGGATCACACGCAGACGTAGGTTTGGTCCAACACGATTTTATTGAAGGTACGGCACCCGTGAAGCTAAAGCGCCGGCCCGCCACCCAAACACACCTTTTATACCCCAGTGCCCCTACCCTACCCATTGCAATGTCCAAGCAATGTGTCATCATGTTCCGATGAATCAGCAATCCCAGTAGTCCATAGGGGCATGACCCCGGGGTCACAGGAGCGACGTCATGAGTCCAAATGTCCAATGTCCAAACCCCGGAGGAGTTACCTCACTTCCTCCCAGGCACCTGGAAGTTGCTCCACTCCCAGGCTGACTCAGCAGTCCCATGCACACACGGCCAAGGCCACTCCAGGAACTGGGCCAAAGGTCGATGCTGCCTCATGACAGATTGGGAACCTGACCTTCCCCAAAGCTCAGGTTCCCCAATCCTGACAGTGTCTAGATCCAGGCAAGTCATGCTACCCCTGTATTCTGCCTTGGTCAGACCACACCTGAAATCACACTGTGTTCAGTTACGGACACCACAATTGAAGGGAGATGTTGACAAGCTGGAATGTGTCCAGAGAACAGTGACTAAATTGATCAAGAGTCTGGAGAACAAGCCCTATGAGGAGCGGCTGAAAGAGCAAAGCATGTTTAGCCTGCAGAAGAGAAGGCTGAGAGGAGACATGATGAGGGCCATGTATAAATATGTGAGAGGAAGTCATCAGGAGAATGGAGCAGGCTTGTTTCCTGCTTCCCTGGAGACTAGGATGCAGAACAATGGCTTCAAACTACAGGAAAGGAGATTCCACCTGAAAATTAGAAAGAACTTCCTAAAGGTGGGAGCCATTCAGCAGTGAAACTCTTTGCCCCAGAGTGTGGTGGAGTGTCCTTCTTTGGAGGCTTTTAGACAGAGGGTGGATGATCATCTGTCTGTGGTGCTTTGAATGCGATTTTCTTACTTTTTGGCAGAATGGGGTTGGACTGGATGGCCCACGAGGTCTCTCCCAACTCTGTAATTCTATGATTCTATTAAACAAATGTGATAAATTTCCTTTGAGATGGCATTAGTAAATATTTACAGTGTGTTGCTTCTGAGTGGCACAAGTGTAGTAGATCCATGGAAGTACACAATTTTGTGTGAGAAGTTTTTAGACTTTTTTTTTTTGAAAACTCAGAACTTTTCATCACATAGGCAGATGCGTACAAGAGGAAAAATAATGCTGCAATTCCACTTTTAAAAGACTAGCATAATATTTACTGGGTTATCTTTACTGAATGATTATCACAGAGCAAGATTTAAAAAAGTCCCGTCCCCCCCTTTAGCCAAGGAACTAAAACACAGAAAATCCTTGTGAATACAAAGTCATAAGGGGTGAGGGGGAAGAGAGGCAGTCAATTTAGCCCCAAGGAATGGATGAGATAAAATAACCAATTGCTAGTAAAGCTTGTATTTCATTCAGAGGAAGCTTTCAAATACAAAAATGCCATCAAAAACCTAGGTATTTTTTCTACAGCTGTTTATTATTCCCCTTCTTTCTAAGACATGACTTTCAAAGTGTGATTAAAAAACAAAGTGGAAGGAATTTGCGTCGGGAGTGAGCAAGAGGAATGGTGTTCTCCACCCTTCCCATATCTATTGCTTAGGTATTGCTCCATGGGATGTGTCTCCCTCTGGTGAGACCAGCAATGGTAATGGAAAAACAATATGCTGTAGTGGCTGGGATGCTGCATTAGGATCAGAAAGATAGTTGTAAAAATCTTTTCTTGGCTATGCATCTTACTAGGTGACCATAGGATAGGAACGGGAAATGTCCACTCCCAGTTCTAGAAGAAGGTTGCCTAGAGCCATGTCTATACTTACCGGATTAATCTGGGGTGTCTATAAGACTACTAGTGAATATACTTGGAGTTGCCCAGGTGTCGTGGGGACTGTCTACTTTCGCCATTCTCCAGCTCCAAGAAGGCATATTTCGAATCCCTTTTTTTCTTTCTCCCTCCTCTCCCTCTCTTTCTTTCATACACATGCCGCCTAGCAACAGCCAATCCACTTGACTCCGTTTGTTTTCCAGTCACATGACAGAGGACCACTTCACCTAGACACAGCCAATCTTCTTAGTTTCTTCACTTTTCTTCTCTGCTGGATCCCAAAGGGGTGACTCTATAGTTCAGTGTTTCCCAACAGGGGGGGGGGGGCAGGAACCCTGGAAAGGGTCATGTGGGGGTGTCAGAGGGGTCATGAAAGACTTTAAGAAAACACAGTATTTTCTGTTGGTCATGGGGGTTCTATGGGGAAAGTTTAATCCTATTCTATCACTCGTAGAGTTCAGAATGCTCTTTGATTGTAGATTAACTATAAATCCCAGCAATTACAACTCCCAAATGTCAAGGTCTATTTTCCCTAAACTCCACCAGTGTTCACATTTCGGCATATTGAGGATTTGTGCCAGATTTGGTCCTGATCCATCATTGTTTGAGTCCATAGTGCTCTCTGGGTATAGGTGAACTACAACTCCAAAACTCAAGGTCAATGCCCACCAAACCCTTCCAGTATTTTCTGTTTGTCATGGATGCTGTGTGCCAAGTCTGACTTGATTCCATCATTGGTGGAGTTCAGAATGCTCTTTAATTGTAGGTGAACTATTAATCCCAGCAACTACAACTTCCAAATTACAAAATCAACCCTTTCTAACCCCACTAGTATTCAAATTTGGGTGTATCAGGTATTTGAGCCAAATTTGATCCAGTGAATGAAAATACATCCTGCGTATCAGATATTTCCATTATGATTCATACCAGTAGCAAAATTACAGTTACGACGTAGCAACAAAAATAATTTAATGGTTGGGGGTCACCACAACATAAGGAGCTATATTAAGGAAGGTTGAGAACCACTTCTATAGTTCAAACCCTTCAATTGTTCTAAGTTGGATAATGACGGATATTTGTGCCAAGTTTGGTCTAGCTCTATGAAGCCTTTGTAGTATAAACCAACAAACCAGCCAAACAACGTACATGCATATACAGACATAATACTTTGACAGATTGATAGATGGATAGACGGATAGCTATCTAGCTAGTTTATGTCCCCAGCAAAGGTGTTTGAAAAGGTGATGGGAATGCAATAGTTTGAGCAGACCTTTTTTTTGCAAAGTTGCAGACTTTCGGGTAACATGGTCTGCAGCAATATACATATTATTACAGTTTGTATGCAAAACCCACATTTGTCCTTTTAACTACATATTAAGACCATCATTAAACTAATACCTCTTCAACATATTTATCATTTCCAGTACTTTTCACATTTCCCCTCCATTTATATACCAGCATATCTCTTTCCTCAGAGGCTTTGTTCCATGCATCTGATGAAATGGATTAAGTCCCAGTTAATCTCAAAGATGTGACTAAAATCCTTTCTGTCTTCGTATTTATTTATGCTGCCTTTCTCCCAAAATGGAGAGCCAAGGTCACTTCCAAAACAATTAAGAGTATTCACAATAAAAATCTTAAAAACAATTGAAATATTTTCAAGAACATAAACACTTTTTCAATACTACCACTTGTCATAGATTAATAGAGTTGGAAGAGACCTTGTGGCCATCCAGTCCAACCGCATGCCAAGTAGCAGGAAAATTGCATTCAAAGCATCCCCAACAGATGGCCATCCAGCCTCTGTTTAAAAGCCTCCAAAGAAGGAGCCTCCATCACAATCCAGGTCAGAGAGTTCCACTGCTGAACAGCTCACAGCTTCATGTGGACAATTTCAACAGAAAGGAAGAAAACATGAAAATGAACAAAATCTGGCTACCAGTATTTAAAAAACCTCTAAAATTACTCTGACCCAAAACAGTAAATAAAGAACAACTCTCAAACACAAGGGAGCTCCAGACAAGAAACAATCAGGGGCAGCTAATCACCTCACAACAAAGGATTCCCCCATGCAGTAACAAGCCACACCTAAAAACTGTCAGGCCATCAAAGGCTAATCAAAGTGGCCAATTGAAACATTCACACCTAGCTCCAACACACAAGAGTGCTTTCTCCCACTCTGGACTTTCCACAGATATATAAACCCATTTTTCCTACTTTCCAACAAACCTCACAACCTCTGAGGATGCCCCATAGATTCAGGCAAAACGTCAGGAGAGAATGCTTCTAGAATATGGCCATACAGCCCAAAAAACCCACAACAACCCAATCTAATATTTGCTGAGAAAGAGGCCTGGAAAACAGAAGTTTGAAGGCTTCCTAGAAGCCAAGATGACTAAACCGAGACTGTTGTACTTTGAACACATCTGAAGAAGATATAACTAAAAAAAATACTCAAGGTAAAAGACAGTAGGAAAAGAGAAGGACCACATTAGACATAGATTAAAGCAGTGTTTCCCAACCTTTTTTGAGCCGCGGCACACTTTTAACATTAAAAAAAATCCGGGGGCACACCACCAACCAAAATGACACTCTAACACAGTAAAGAACGGCTGGGGGATGGTGACCTGCTGGGAGCAGCTGCTGGACGGCCGGGAGGAGCCAGGCTGCGCCATGCATGCCCCGCCCCTCGACGCGGTTTCAGTTCTCCCACAGCTTTGCCAGCCTTGAGGGGGCAGTGCCAAGCCAGCGGTGGCAGAGCCAGCACAATGCAGGCTTGGCACTGCCCCCTCAAGGCTGACGAAGCTGTGGGAGCGCTGAAGCCGGGGGGAGGGGGCAGAGCCAGGCCGCACCATGTCCTGTCCCCTCCCCCCAGCTTCAGTTCTCCCACAGAGGAGAAGCATGAGCGATGGACGGGCTTTAGTAGGTGGAGCTCCTCCTCCGCGCGGCTTCAGCGAGCGAGGGGTGAGAGTCGTGGCAAGAGTCATAGCGGATTGGAGACTGGCTGGGGAAACGGCCGAAGGAGGCGGCACCCCGGCCCCTTCTTCTTTTTCTTCGTCGCCGCTCGGCCCTTCCTCTCCCAAGCAGCAGTTCGGCAGGAGGGGGGAAGGAAGGGGGGCAGAGAGCTTTTCTCGCGGCACACTTGATGATCGCTCACGGCACGCTAGTGTGCCACGGCACACTGGTTGAGAAACACTGGATTAAAGAATGCCTTAGCCCTGAGTCTGCAAGACCTATGGAGTGCTGTTGGAGATAAGGTGGCTTGAAGGTTCCTTATTTATAAGGTCACCATAAATCCAGATTGACTTCCATGTTCTCCAACTTCCTTGATTTGGAATGGACAGTTCCAGTTAATCGTGTCATCCCACTTTCTTATCTAATTTCAAAATGCTCAACTCTCTATCTCTTCCTCCTCGCATTTTCCTCTTTGGTCATCTGTTTTCTTCAAACTAGGTAGGATTTTGGCTAACAATATACAAAGCCAATGGCAGAGATCGGTTAACAATCTTACATGTACACATGTATCTTCTTTTAAGTATTCTTTGCCATACAAGCATCTCCTTTGGTACTTCCATTTGAAGGAGACCACATGGACTTCAGATCTCTCTCCAGCCACACAATGCTACATTGCCTGGTTGCAATGATAAACGGACATTCCTTGATCAGGACTGAAGGGAAATATTTATTAGGCACGGTTAGGTTCATTCGGAATCTTTGTAATTCGGAATAAATTCAGAAAGATTTCATTTTTGATGTGATTTTGAAGTTTTTAAGGAAACTGGTAGTCCCTTTGCCCTTCCGAAGCTTTTCCCACCATTTCTCTTTCAAATCGGTGAGTCGGAAATTATTCAGCTTTCCCCCCGCTTCTGTTCCCTGGCCTCGGTTCAAGCCAGAGAAGCCTTCTAAGCCAGTGTGGATGGATTCCCTTTTTTCCCCTTTCCCTCCTGCGTCAGCAAGATAAGCAGTTTTAACCAGTGTGGATGGGATGGATCTGTGTCAGTTTAAACCAGTGTGGTTTAAACTGTCCTTTCCCTCCCGCCTCAGTTTAAATCGGTGTGGATGGATTACTTTCCTTTCCCTCCCCCTTACCGAGTCAGTCTTAAGGAGAGAAGTGTGGGTAGGATTTAACCAGTGTAAACCAGTGGATGGATCCTCCCACTTCAGTTTAAACCAGTGAGGATGGGATGGATCCGCATAAGTTTAAACCAGTGTGGATAGATTCCTTTCCTTTCCCTCCCGCCTCCTGCGTCAGTGTTAAGTGAGATAAGGGGTTTAAACCAGTGTGGATGGGTTCCTTTCCTTTCTCTCCTGTGTCAGTTTAAACCAGTGTGGATGGATCCACGTCAGATTAAACCTGTGACGCCCCCATGGGGCTGATATTATATCTGTAATATGTATTTGGTTGCCATTTATCTTCATGGGCCTTTGTTCTACTCTAGCCATGTGGACAAATGGGAGGGGCTATGTTTTGGCTCCATACCTGAGGTCACCACCTTCAACTCCTCCTCTTCCAGAGGTCACCTGAGAGGCTGGGTTTCCTCTTTGGCCTCACTTCCAAAGAGCACATGGACGAAGCAGGCAGAAATCTGGAGCCAAGGCTCAGTCAAAGCAACTTCGTCCACGTATAGCCATTCAACGCTCTCAAACCAAGGAATTCAGTAATAGGAAGAGCCAGCCCTTCAACAGAGACTGTTTTTCTTGGGGACCAAAGGACTTCATGTGCCAGAGGACCATTTGAGGAGCAACAGGATACCTGGAACCATATGAGAAGTGCCTTAATGCTGCTAAAGGCAAGGGAAAGCAATCCCTTTGTTTAAAGGAGACTTTTGCAACCTACTTCAAGCTTTTTTGGGCCACCAGTGATTTTACTGGTTGTTAATCAAATAAATCTTGGTTTTGGTTCACTATTTTGAGTCTAGCACTCATTCGTAAAGCTACTCCAGGTCTTCGGTACATGGGAGGGCTAGAACGCAAACCCCAGGGTCTATAGAATTCGTCCATCCTTTTATAGCCCCTTTTTTGACCCTGGCGGGATGCCACAAGACCAGTGTGGATGGATTCCTTTCCCTCCCGCTTCAGTGTTAAGTGAAAGAAGCTGGTTTAACCAGAGTGGATGGATTTCTTCCATTTGCTTCCCCCCAACTTTTGGAGTAAAAAAAACTACTTTCAAAGTAAAGACCACCCAATGAAACAGGAAATAACAATTTGAAACCATTAATGAAGCATTCGGAAGTCTTGAATTTTTTTTAAAAAAATTGAACTTTTTTTCTGTGAAAATTGGAATTGACTTTAGATCCGAACAACCAGCTCCCCCTACATTTGAAATGAATTCTTTAAAAAAATGTTTATTAAATGTTTCCAAATTACATTTTTTTTAAAAGTGGGAAAAGGGAGTAAAACCTAGGGGAAGAGGGGAAAGGCGTAGTTGAGGGGGGGGGGAGAGAAGAGAAGAAGGGGGAGAGAGGGGGGAAAGGGGTGGAAAATATGGGGAGGTACAGAGAGGGTTAGGTATAAGGGTATTTGTACTTCCATTCTTCTCTATATTGGTTTTAATTTTTCTTATAGTCATTTTTGCTGCTTTTTGTTGTATCCTCAGCATTATCCGAGATGAGTTTTGAACCATTTTTTTTATCAAACAAGCCTAATATTTATACCATTGTAGGTTATGCTTTTCTTCCCACCCTCTCCCTGTCTCCCCCTCAGAAGCTGCCGTCTCTGGAATTTAATGGAGCCGTTTTTCAATCACTTACATCTCAACGGGTCATAAAGGAGAAAAACAACAGCATTACAGCCCTACGTGGATCTGCTATATTACACTGACCCAAAATTCTATATCTTTATAAAGCAACAGTCGACTAGAGCTGTGTGTGTGTGTGTGTGTGTATTTTCTCCAGCAAAGAATATATCTCAGCAAGACTTTGGCACATTTCTCTTCTTTATTTTCGTTGGCTTCCGGAAATAGCCGCTCGTGTTAGTTATTATGAACACAAATGAGATCTGGAAGAAGAGACTGGAAGGCCTTTCGAATGGCAAATGTAAAGCAAAGGTGGAGGTGAATCAATCTGCCCTGACGATGCCAACCTCTCTTCTTTTTGGTTTCCTTCCCAGCCGGAAGCCCTGCAGACTTTATTATATCAGCCGGGCTTTGATTTGCTTTGAAGTATTACGAATGGTCGATAGCAAGGGGTGCAGCGTCCATAGCAGGCCAGATGGCTTTTCATGAACGACTTGCCTGACATTCATTAGGGGGATGTTTGCAGAGAGCCCTTTGAAGAGCGATAAAGAACGCTTTGTAGGCCGATGCAGCTCTGCGACCTAAAAATGGAATCATTTTGTCTACTGCCTTCAGAGGAGAGGAAGTCATACAACGCAACTGACATGGAAGCACAATGTCACAGTTTGGGGCTGACTCCATCTTTAGGATCCTGACATTATACAGAAAAGTCCCATACCCTCCATCAGTTCATGGATGAAAACTGGGACACTTGTGACCAAAAATTATTAGGAAGGACACCCAGCCCAGGAGAGGCTGCAGCGGTTTGCTTTTGCCTGCATCTACTGGGAAGGGCAAAAACCTTCCCTTTCCCCTTCTTTCCTCCCTGCTGAGTTAATGGGGTGCAAACTTATTTTGTACTTTGAATCCACACTATAGTGATTTAAATAAGTTGTGGATGAAGGTGAGAAATGGGAAAAGGAGGAGAGAGAATCTAGGAGCGTTTAGAACCAGATGGAAAAATGGGGCAGCAGAGGAGTAATAGGTATTGTCCCTGTCAAATCTGGACACTTGGAAGATAGAAGTTCCTCTGCTCAGATACTGATAGGGGGCTCTTTTTATGTACCATGAATTCCCAGGATCCCTTTGTTAGCATGGACAGTACTGGAAGTTCTCATTCCAAAATTACCTTTTCCACGACCCACTGGTTTACATAATTTTGATTAGTTACAACTACAATCAGTGGTGTAACTGTTGGGGATGGGAGAGGAAAGATAAAGATATTGTGACCCAAATAACAAGTCTGCCCTCCTCAATAAAAATTTCCATTGGTCCTCAAATTTGTAGAATTGCAAACACCACACTTTGGTTCAATCACTTCAAGAAAAAAGGACAGGCAAAGATACTCAAGACAACTTGAAGTCATCAAATTGAGGAATTCCAAGTTGCCACAAATTTAAGGACTGAATGAAAATTCAATGGAAGGCGGAATTCTTATGCAATGGCCTCCTTTTGTCCTCCTGTAACTACACCTCAGACTTATTTACTTACTTACTTAGGCGATCCCTCGTTGTCCGAGGATGACGGTCCTCCAGGTCCGTTGCACTGGCGGTGGGTCTGTAGGTGACTGTGGAGCCCTATTCTTGATCTGCATTTTCTCCCGCAGTGAGGGCATCCATTTCCAGGTGGAAGGCGGTCTTGGTCGGGGTTGGCTTGATGCGCCTTCCTCTTGGCACATTTCTCTCTTTCATCCTCCATTCATGCCTCTTCAAAATCTACAGCACTGCTGGTTACAGCTGACTTCCAACTGGAGTGCTCAAGGGCCAGGGTTTCCAGTTCTCAGTGTCTATGCCACAGTTTTTAAGGTTGGCTTTGAGCCCATCTTTAAATCTCTTTTTCTGTCTTCCAACATTCCGTTTTCCATTCTTGAGTTCAGAATAGAACAACTGCTTTGGGACATGGTGGTCGGGCATCCAGACAACATGGGCAGTCAAGCAGAGTTGATGGCAGAGGACCATTGCTCCAATGCTAGTGGTCTTTGCATCTTCTAGCACGCTGACATTTGTCCACCTGTCTTCCCAAGAGATTTGCAGATTTGCAATGCTGATGGAATCATTCCAGAAGTTGCATGTGACATCTGTAGACAGTCCACGTCTCGCAGGCGTATAGCAGGGTTGGGAGGACAGTAGCTTTATAAACAAGTACCTTGGTATCTCTATGGATGTCCTGGTCCTCAAACACTCTCTGCTTCATTTGGAAAAAACTGGCGAAAAATGCTGCACTCACAGAGCTCAGGCGGTGTCGAATTTCAGTGTCAATGTTGACTTTTGTGGAGAGGTGGCTGCTAAGGTAGCGGAAACTATCAACATTAAGCTGTATTTCTGACAATGGAGAGGGATTGGCTGGTGACTGCTGGAAGATCACTTTGGTTTTCTCAATGTTTAATGACAGGCTAAGCTTCTCATATGCTTCTGCGAAGGTGTTTAGAGTGGCTTGTAGGTCTTCTTCTGAATGCGCACAGACGACATTGTTATCAGCATACCAGAGTTCTATAATAGATGTTGTTGTAACCTTGGTTTTGCCTTTAAGTCTGCTGAGGTTAAATAGCTTGCCATCTGTCTGATGGAAGCTTCCCATCAACAAAGTGAAGTATCATAGCGATGAAGATGGAAAATAAAGTTGGAGCAATAACACATCCCTGTTTGACACCTGATTGTAGTTTTAGAAGTTATTTAGCCTTCTCCAACCAAGAGTGCTGGTAGATTGCGATGAATGAAAAGTTTGTTTCAGTTTCTTTAAAACATCAATATTAACAAATTTCTCAATAGTCAGTGGAAAAAATGAATTTGGAAGAAATATACATGAACATATTCATCTATCTATGCAAGAAATGTTACTTGCTTAACTCTGGTGCCCCCGTTTGTGCAGTGGGTTAAAGTGTAGAGCAGGCCTGTGCAAACTTCGGCCCTCCAGGTGTTTTGGACTTCAACTCCCACAATTCCTAACAGCCTATTAGAAGGTAACAGTGCTCCGTGCAGTCATGCTGGTCACATGACCTTGGAGGTATCTACGGACAACACTAACTTTGGCTTAGAAATTGAGATGAGCATCAACCCCCATAGTTGGACACAACTGGACTTAATGTCAGGGGAAAACCTTTACCTTACCTAACTATGGCGATTCCCATTGGTCATGCTGGTTAAAATATTCTAACAGCTGTATTTCACCAAAGAAAGTTTTCAAAGCTCTGAACAGCTCTCAGAGCAACAGGGGTTTTTTTTGGTTGCAGGCTTAGTTCATGCGATACCTTTTTATTAAATGCAGCGGAAGGAGATGAAGAGTGGCTTTTCCAGAATATAACAGCGAGAAGCCCGAAGCCATGGAATTCAATCTGACATCCGCAACTCTACATTTCACAGGCGGTGACCTGGCTCAGCACTAGAGCTACAGTTCAAGCTATATACAGACCTGACTGTGCAAGAAGATGGGAACAGCAGGAAAGTAAGCCTTTTGTTTCATCTATTAGGGCAAGGCTAAGCAAACTGGCACCCTCTCCATGTTTTGGATTATCTCCCCTTCCAATTTTTGACTATTGGCTATGATGGCTTCTGCTTATGAGAACTATAGTCCAAAGCTTACGTCCCACAAACCCAAGGCAAAAATGGTCAACAGGGTTGACTATTTTTGCCTTGAGTTTATGGAACAGAAAAATAGTCTCATTCTGGGCACAGCTTCTACCTTGCCGGTAGTTTTGGAAATTCTAATTGTTTCCCAAAAAGGTTAAATGGTTGCGAGGCAATGAAAATAGTTACAAATGGGAAAAAATAGTTACTTTTTTATTTACTGGTTTGTTCACAGTGGCAATGCCTTGGCATTTTTGAAGAATTAAAAGAGTATTTACTAGGCTTGTACATTTTGGCTGAACATTAATCCATTTCTGCTGGCCAGATTCTGGTAGACCCCTGTATGCATTTTTGCTCATCTCCCAAAAACGGGCAGGTAGCTGGGTAACCATTTTTACTCCGCAGCCAAATCTGGCCCATTGGTAGCAATAGGGAACTTATGAGGCTCCCCTTTCCATTCCTGGGACCCTTCCCTTTTGTCCCTTCAAAGGAGCCTGGGTTTCAGCAACGGGGTTAAGGAAGCAGGCACAGTTTGTGTAAGACATGTCAAGGTGTTCTTCAATTTTAATTGGCCCAACAGGCAAGGCTCACAGGAAAACCCCATGCGAGCAGCACACGGCAGTCTCTTTGCGTGCCGTGTGATGCCGAATAAGGGAGGAGAAGTCATGATCAGTTGCACATGGTCCTGTAACAGATGAAAAAAACAAGACAACTGGGCCCTTGGCGTTATGGCCATCTTAACAAGCCATACAAGCCAGATTGGCTGAAGGGAACCAACCACTTGAATCTCTGCACAAGCCTAGTGTTTACATTTGCAAAAAAAAGGACAATCTCACCCGAGACCAGTTACTTGAACAGCAATGATATCTGGTAGGTTCCTTCTCAACAGGGGCCCCTTCTACATTGCCATATAAAATCCAGAGTATCTGCTTTGAACTGGATTATATGGCAGTGTAGACTTATTTAATCCAGTTCAAAGCAGATCATATGGATTACCTGATTTGATAATTTGGATTATATGGCAGTGTAGAAGAAGCCAAGGGCAGGAAAAAAATCAATTCTAAAATGCAACTTCAAAGAAGTTATCCAAGGTGCTGTACCTATTTTGGGGATAGGATTCTGCACTTTGGATAATTATATTCATTAGCATTCCTACATCTACGAAATTTGTGAAATAATAATAATAATAATGGGGTTAGTTGACAGGCTTTGCTCTTGACAAATCCACAGTGGTTTTTCCTAATCACTGCATTATCATTAAGATACTTGCAAACATACTTCTGTCTAAGCGGTTGTAATAAATATCCTAAATAACCTGTAATTTTCTGTATCTTTTTTGCCCTTTTTTTAAAGGGCAATATTTGCTCATCTCCAGTTCTCTAGCACTTCACCTGTTTTCCAAGACTTCTCAAAAATGGTGGAAAGTTGGGTTTTCCCCCCAGCATGTCAGCCTGTCCCTTCGGTTCATCTAGCCCTGCAGATTTGAACTCATTTAGGTTAAGTAGGTAATTTTAATAACTTATATCATAACAGACCTTATATTAAATATTCTCTTGATTTGATATTGTGCCAAAAAGTCCTGTGTATTAATGGTAAGACTTGAGGTGTTGTTAAGTAAAACATAAACTCAGAAATATTCAGTTAAGAAATATTGCAGTCTGAATTTAATAAGATTGGTAAAGGGAGAGTGAAAGGCCATTGGATGAAATACTAATCAGATGGGTGAAGGGTAAACAAGAGATAATGAGCACAATTAAGACAGAATGATCTAGCTGAGGACTACAGTAAATTAGTGATGTAACTAGATCCAGAGAGTAATGACCTTGATAGAAGCCCAGTAGAAGAAACTTGTATAACTTGAGTACTGCACAAGGACTCCAGGAGACCAGGGTTTGAATGTGTGGTTGGCTATGTCAATTTACTGAGTGATGCTGGCCATCTCTCCTCCCCAACTTTTATGATTGACCAAACCCAATGCAATAATTACTGTATATAAGAGTTGACTTGAAGGCACATAGCAACAGCTCTGGCACATTTAGGGGGAAATAGCTGGGTTCAAACAAAACTTGGGAAACAGTGCTACAGAGGAGGTGGCAAACTGAGTCCTTTTTGATAGAGTTACAAGCTTGGGAGATGAAGGGAATGCTATGAGCATACCTTGACTTCATTACAGCTTTTTACAAAGTCCTCCATGACATTATTATAAACATTCAAGGAAAATCTATACTGGATGGAATAGTAGCTGGGTGCATCAACTGGGAGTACTTTCATTCAGGGCGATTTACAATGGCAACAATTCAATGCCAGCACATACAAAAACACAATACAACATGACATAACAAAGTAGATAAAAACATTAGGTTAAAATCCATTTAAAACATTATTATAAATCATACTGCATAACCAAGTCTGACTCAGTGACCAACGACCCAGTCCAAACACTGTCCATGGTCTGTTCTAAAACATTGTGATTGCTGTCAAGCATGTTAACCAAATGCCTGGTCCCAAAACCATGTTTTGAGCTTCTTTCTAAAGGAAAGGAGGAGCTGATCTAATTTCACTGGGGAGCATGTTCCACAGGTGGGGGGCCACCACTGAGAAGGCCCTGTCTCTTATCCCCGCCAAATGTGTTTATGAGGAAGGTGGGATCAAGAGCAGGGCCTCCCCGGATGAGGTGGGATGTAGAGAGAGATACGTTCAGACAAGTAAGCTGGGCCGGAACCGTATAGGGCTTTATAGGTCAAGACCAGCACTTTGAATTGTGCTCAGAAGTGGACCAGCAGCCAGTGGAGCTGACACAACAGGGGAGTGGTGTGTTCCCTGTATGTCGCTCCAGTGAGTAATATTGCTGCTGCCCATTGGACTAGTTGGAGTTTCCAAATAGTCTTCAAAGGCAACCCCAGGTAGAGTGCATTGCAGTAATCTATCTGGGATATAACAAGGATAGTACTTATGGCCTCTTCTGATTCTGTTATTCTATGAATATATGAATCACTTCGATAGTATGTGCAAAAGGTAGTCCAGTTTAGACATGGAAAAGCTCTTATTTGACATTAGGTCTGACTCTAGGACGTGGTGTTCATCTCCATTTCTAAGCCGAAGAACTATCGTTGTCCGCAGACAGTTCCAATGTCGTGTGGCCGGCATGACTGCATGGAGTGCCGTTATCTTCCCGCTGGAGTGGTACCTATTGATCTACTTACATTTGCATGTTTTGAACTGCTGGACTGGTTAAAGCTGGGGCTAACAATGGGAGCTCACCCCGCCCCCTGAATTAAACCACCAATCTTTCAGTCAGCAAGTTCAGCAGCTCAATGTTTAAACCCACTGCACCACAGAGGGCTCCTTACTTTGGAGTAGCATGATGTAAATTTCCTCATCTAAAACCAGAATTGATCTGATGTGATCCTTGTCTCATAAATGTATAAGAGCCAATATTTAAATTCACAAAGCAGTGTGAAACTCTGCTCCTCCAGATGTTTTGGACTTCGTCTCCCATAATTCCTATTCCTAACTGCTGACCAGCTGGCTGAAGGAGCAGAGTCTGTGACACTAGAATCCATCATTATTACCCCCCCCCCCCCCAAATCCTTCCAAAATGTGAAGAAATTTGATATATGTGTGTGTGTATCACACCCAACCCTAGTTAGGAAATGCTCTTAGCAGGGCCGTAGCCAGGATTTTGATTCAGGGGGGGGGGTGAGTTTGGTTCGGGGGGGGTGAGACTGGGTGGAAGAGGGTCTACCCTAGCAAACCTTTTTATTGTTATCCCAATAACCCCAGACTAGAGATCACAAACAGCTGGAGACTAGAGATCACAAACAGCTGACAATCTGGAGAAAACAGCCCAGGCACTCAATCCATTGATAGGTTGCACTCTCTTCCAATTTCAGCAACCAAACTCCATGAAATTAAAGAGGTTGCTGAAAAAGACATCCAGCTGCAGGCAGGCAGGGAAGCAATTCTGAAAGGATAGCCTGAGGACAAGAGTCATGTACTATCAGGAGGGGAACCATATTTCCTAATCAAAGATGAGCTCAGTGCACTGGACGGAATTTTATTTTGTGGGCAGAGAGCAGTCGCTGTGGATTCTCTGAAGAAGAAGCAAGGAGAATATATGGCTCACACCTAGGCACCATGAGCTGATTGGTTATGTGATAGTCAACAACAGAAAGACCATGGCATTCATGCTTGTTTGTTTATAAAATGTTTATAATGTATCTATTCTGTGGTTACAAACCATTAGAACATGAGATAGCCATCATATAAACGCAATCCAACATTATACCATAGAAGACAGTCAGAGAGATTGTTGTATGCCTTCAAGATATTTCTGACTTTTGATGACCCTAGAGTGGCATAGTGGTTTAAACCACTGAGCTGCTGAACTCAGTGGTTTGAATCCGGAGAGGGTGTGAGCTTCTGCTCTCAGCCCCAGCTTCTGTCAACCTAGTAGTTCGAAAACATGCAAATGTGAGTAGATCAATGGGTACCGCTCCAGCAGGCCACATGACCTTGGAGTTGTCTACAGACAATGCCAGCTCTTCGGCTTAGAAATGGAGATGAGCACCAACCCCCAGAGTCAGACTCAACTGAACTTAATGTCAGGGGAAAACCTTTACCTTTACCTAAGGTTAGCCTATCATGATGGCTAAGAGTGTGTGGCTCACCCAGGGATATCCAGTGGGTTTCCATCTTTTCACCTTCTTGTTCTTGCAGCACTTCAAGTTGTTTCTGACGTTTGTAACCCAAAGGCAAACATATCACAAGGTTTTCTTGGCAAGAGTTGCTCAGAGGGGGTCTGCCTTTGGCTTCCTCTGAGATTAAGAGAATGGCACTTGCCCAAAGTCATCTAGCACAGTGATTTTCAACCTTTTTTGAGCCGTGGCATATTTTTTACATTTACAAAATCCTGGAGCACACCATGTCCGGTGAAAGTGAATCCAAATGAAAGCTAGATTTCACTGTATTGCCTCGAGCTCACCGTCTTTTCTTTTTTCTTTTGTCCACCACTCATACTAGGGCCTTCATCTGTGTCATAATTTTGTCCAGGGCCCTGTTCGACATTTGCATTTTCCCTTCTCAAAAACTTCTCCATCACTGTCACTCACTTGTCTTGCTGTGATCCCAAATTGCCACTGTCACTTGACGCGCAGCTGCAGCACTAACTCTAACTTTGTTTACTTAGCCGCGTCTGAGCGAATCCAAGATGGCGCGACCATAGCACTCTCGCGTCACTTCTTAGGTAATGCGAGAGTGCTATGGTTCCATTTCTTAAAGGGACAGATGCGCCTTATAGTTTATATATGAATGAAGTTCGAAAATAATTTCCCACGGCACACCTGATGATCTCTCACAGCACACTAGTGTTCCGTGACACACTGGTTGAAAATCACTGATCAAGCAGTTTTCCAAGGTCAGTTTGAACCCTAGCCTCCAACCCAAAGCTCTAATCATTGCACTACTAAGGTCCTGTGTATGTTTGCTTACACTATTAGGCAGGACTGCAAGCTCAGCTCTACTGTATTTCCCAAGTGAAAAAAAACCTGGAACTAAAATGAGCTCTGAAACTGAGCAGGAAGGCAAGCAAACTACATACAATAACTTTGACCAACTAACTGATCTACCAAATCCCAGCACTGCTTGCAGCCCAACTCACTCACAACACTGGTCAAGATAGATAAAGTTTATTTCAAGCATTAGTATTTTACAGAACTTCAAAAGTTACACAGACAATAACATGGCATGCATTTTTTTTCATGTCAGGAGCAAGTTGAGAAACTGCAAGTCACTTCGGGTGTGAGAGAATTGGCCGTCTACAAGGACGTTGTCCAGGGGACACCCAGATGTTTTGATGTTTTACCATTCTTGTGGGAGGCTTCTCTCATGTCCCCGTATGGGGAGCTGGAGCTGACAGAGGGAGCTCATCTATGCTCTCCTGTTCTGCCAGCACAAGGGTTTAACTCATTGCGCCACCAGAGACTCTACGAGTAATATCTAATGAGTATGTGTTAATCTTTCTCTGAGGTCCATGTGACCAGTATAGACATAGCCAGAGAATGTTTGTTGTTTATGAGGATGTTCTCTGGATCTGGCACTTTTGTTGTTGGTTCTGGGCAACAATATGGCACTTACACATTTCTAGCATAATACAAATAAACAGTAAAAGGCCATGGGACACTTCAAAATCTCTAGCGGTCTCATTGCAGCCCTGGTACCATCAACAAAAGCAGCACAGTATTACGTAATCATTGCAGACCTTCGGCCAAAATTACTGAGGAGGGCTTCTTCACTTGGTAAATTGCAAGGAGATAATTGATAGATTGCTCCCAGACCTGGGTTTCATTAACCTTTTGATTGTGTGACTAATTGTGGTCAATATTCCCACAGTCACTGTCACCAAGAAAAGATTTAGGAAGTGTAAGGTCAGACTCAAATGCTCCTGACCGTTTCATAGGCTTTCCACAGACCATTTAAAATTGAGTATCTGATTCACCAGAGATGATAGATAAGATTTTCAGAGCTTCTGGTCTACGGAAGTGGACAGAAGTGCCAGATTTTTAGGTAGAAGTGTTTTGTAGCCCTACCTGGAGATGCCAGGGTTTAATTCTTGATGTAATTAATCCCGTTGAGCAATCATTATATCCTATCAAGCACAGACTTACTCAGATCACCAAATAAAAAAAAAAAGAAACTTTATTTCAAATTACAGAATTGCTAGCTATACCATGAGCATTGTTAGACCTAGCAAATTGCAGCTGCTCAATACATTTATAGGTAGTGTAATTCAAATATTAAGCAGGCTTCCAAACAATTTGTCAAGATCCAGCCTTAACTCCCCCTGCACCAGTTTTCCT
Source organism: Anolis apletophallus (assembly GCA_030556195.1). Lineage (NCBI taxonomy): Eukaryota > Metazoa > Chordata > Lepidosauria > Squamata > Anolidae > Anolis > Anolis apletophallus. The sequence goes on from JARBWK010000007.1 coordinate 137,421,039, forward strand.
CCCTTGGCCAATGAACCGAAATTCCTCCTAGCCTCTCCTTATTCTTTTTTCTCATGGTAATGGCCTTGAGACTGGCTTGGCAATGCTGCACCTGTCTACAGCTGCATAATAAATCTGCCAGGCTTAGATAAACAATTTTAGCTAACGAGAGCTTTACCCACAGGTCTTTGAATGGAAGCAAATGTCAGCATGTTCAAAGTATAGCAACATCTATCATACAGTATAGATGTACCATAAGCAGGTATATAAGTAAGTGCACAAATGCATAATCAATGGAAATAAATGCATGACATGCCAAAAATAAATATGGTCATACTTCTGCTTTTGACATTTCCCAAACTCTAAGCATAACTGTAAACCTATTGGGTTTTTGTATACATGTGTAAGTTCTTCTAAGGAATTAATTGGACACTTTTTTCGGGTGTGGAATGCCCATATTCAATCCAAATATGAAAAAGGACAATTGTGTTATAGATATATTGCAATTAGAAAAATAGAATCCTAGAGTTGGAAGAGACCTCTTGGGCTATCCAGTCCAACCCCTTGCCAAGAAGCAGGAAAATTGCATTCAAAGCACCCCCTGACAGATGGCCATCCAGCCTCTGTTTAAAAGCCTCCAAAGAAGGAGCCTCCACCACAGCCTCCAGGGCAGAGAGTTCCACTGCTGAACAGATCTCACAGTCAGGAAGTTCTTCTTCATGTTCAGGTGGAGTCTCCTTTCTTGTAGTTTGAAGTCATTGTTCCACTGTGTCCTAGTCTCCAGGGCAGCAGAAAACCAGCCTGCTCCGTCCTCCCTATGACTTCCTTTCACATATATATATATATACATGGCTATCATGTCTCCTCTCAACCTTCTCTACTTCAGGCTAATCATGCCCAGCTCTTTAAGCCGCTCCTCATAAGGCTTGTCCTCCAGGCCCTTGATCATTTTAGTCGCCCGCCTCTGGGCACATTCCAGTTTGTCAACATCTCCCTTCAATTGTGGTGCTAGAACTGGACACAGTATTCCAGGTGTGGTCTAACCAAGGCAGAATAGTCAGTTGTGCAAATCTTGCATGCACTTATAAGGTGGCATTGTGGAATGCCCATGCAACTAGGTGCATCTACATTGCAGAATGAATGAAGCTTGATACCACTTGGAGATGCAGCTTGGTGAGGCACCAGCACTCTTTTGCAGATAAGGATAAAGACCTTGTAAAATGACAGCTCCCATCATTCTATAGCATTGAGTCATGGCAGTTAAAGTGGTGTCAAACTGCATCAAGTCTCCAGTGTAGATGCACTCTGTACTCATGTAAAGTTATACTCTATCTTTTTAATGTATGGTTTCAGGCTGAGTTTATTAACAATATTTTTTTATTAGAGCTGTCACTGAATTCATTTTTCTCACTACTGTTGTGACTGTTACAGATCTACCCATAATGAAATACTACCAGATGACAGATGGGAGACTCAGTAGGGATCGAGCAAAAATGCTTAACTCACACCAAGCCTTAAAGATCGGGTAGATTACAACTCCTAATCTGAAGGCATTGATAACAATTGAAATTTTTATACTTTGAGGGATTGTTTTGATTGGGAACCATTCATGCAAAAACCCAAGCACATTTCCAGTCAGTTGCCTGGCAATTAATGCACCCTGGATGGCAGATAGGAAGAAAACGTCCACGCGGAATGATGGCACGGCTTTGTTTTTAATGGAAAGCTGAATAAAAAGAAAGAATACACAAGTACTAAATCCTGAAATAGTTTTACCACTCTGCAGTATTCCACTACCACTGATACTATAGCATGCAGTTTTCAGCTCGGCACTGAGATATAATTTAAGTCTAAGAATCAAAGCTGTCAGCATTTCATGGCCCTAGAGATGGAAGAGAGAAGGCTCTTTCGAAAATAGTTTTCATCCCCGCCTTCTCTGGATTCCTTTTTCTTTGTGCAAAAAAGAACATCAGAATATTATACTTACCTTTCTCACTGTATCATTTGTTTTGAAAGGAATGTGAGGTCAGGTATCAGAACTTAGGTAGGGGTTCCCATTGAGCATAGTTGCTTAGATGTTTCTGTGCTAGTTGCCAATGGTGTTTCTAAAGGAGGGCAGGAAAGCTAGTCTAGTTGTGTATTGCATGTTGCAAAGAATGGGTTTGTATTCATACAGACGCCTAGGGATTTTATTACACCAACCTGCTATTTCACTACCATAGAGAAACCCAACAATTTTGATCTTGGTATCTTTGTTTTTAGGCCTGTTTCCCAGGTTATTCGGGATGCCGATTCAGAACATTGCATTGGATAGACCACATCACCTCTAGTTTTTTAGATATGATTATCATGTTTTTCTATGGATGAGCAGATGGCAGCTGTTAGATCACATAGGTGTCTCAAAAACTACAGCTGATAGGGCAAAACTGGCATTTTTGGAATCAGCATATCAAATATATCTAGAAGCAGGCCTAACATTTGAGGCACCAAAATGTGTGTTGGGCAGTGTAGTGCATACATTAAATTATACTGTTCAGTAGTGAAACTCTCTGCCCTGGAGTGTGCTGGAGGTTTCTTCTTTGGAGGCTTTTAAGCAGAGGCTGGATGGCCATCTGTCAGGGGTGCTTTGAATGCAATTTTCCTGCTTCTTGGCAGAATGGGGTTGGACTGGATGGCCCACGAGGTCTCTTCCAACTCTGTGATTCTATAATTCGAATACAGTAGAGTCTCACTTGTGCAACCTTTACTCATCCAACGTTCTGTATTATCCAATGCATCTGCTTCCCACCTGGATCCACAGCTATTTCAATACATTGCAATGTTTAGGTGCTAAATTCGTAAATACAGTAATTACGATATAATGTTATCATGTATTGAACTGCTTTTTCTGTCTTTCTTGTAAAACATGATGTTTTGGTGTTTATTTTGTAAAATCATAATGCAATTTGACGTTCAATAGGCTTTTCGTTAATCCCTCCTTATTATACAACCTTTTTGCTTATCCAACGTTCTGCTGGCCCATTTATGTTGGATAAGCGAGACTCTAATGTATGTTGGTCAACTTTGATATCACCTCTCTTCAATAGCACAATTCCACGGATTTGCTATTCTGTGGTTCCACAATCATACCTCCAAGCTAACCCTCATAACCCTGCCTTCCTACACAACTACAGTTCCTTAATTGTAAAGGAGTAAAGGGGAGGAGAATCCTACACATGATGTCATGCCCGGACAGAATGAATGCGGCTCATTGAGTTAAGGGATGGGAAGGAGCTTAAGGAGCTGGGCATGTTTAGCCTGCAGAAGAGAAGGCTGAGAGGAGACATGATGGCCATGTATAAACATGTGAGTGAAAGTCATAGGGAGGAGGGAGCAAGCTTGTTTTCTGCTGCCCTGGAGACTAGGATGCAAAACAATGGTTTCAAACTACATGAAAGGAGATTCCACCTGAACATTAGAAAGAACTTCCTGACTGTGAGAGCTGTTCAGCAGTGGAAGTCTCTATCTCCCCCGGAGTATGGTGGAGGCTCCTTCTTTGGAGGCTTTTAAACAGAGGCTGGATGGCCATATGTCCGAGGTGTTTTGAATGCGATTTTCTGCTTCTTGGCAGCATGGGGTTGGATTGGATGGCCCACGAGGTCTCTTCCATCTTGTTGCAGGATTGGGACCTATGAACAGATTTTTCCTGGAAATATGATTTCCCCAACTCTAGTGTAATAGTGGTTAATGGAGATAACTGGTGTCAGAGTTTGTGATGAGGACAAAGATGAAGGGCTTCTTTTTCCAGCATCGGAGTCAGGGGCAAGCAGAGAAGAGCAGCCTGACACTGAGACACTGTAGTGCATGACCAGAAGGCTCAAAGAAGTGGGGATGCAAAGTCAGACTATACTTACTTACTCACTTACTTACTTATTTAGGCGATCCCTTGTTGTCTGAGTATAATGGCCTTCCAAGTGTAGGGTCTTGGCAGTGGGTATGTAGGTGACTGTGGAGCCCTATTCTTGACCTGCATGTTTTCCTCCAATGAGGGCATCGGTTGGATAGAGCTCTGGACTGTTCATATGACTTGCCCTTGTTGGACGGATTGCTGCATAATATGAGAGGGGAGAGGCCAACATTAATTTGTCCTTATACCATATGCCAGGACAGTGGGGAGAGAAGGTAGGGCAGCTACCTTCTTAGGGTAGCTATACCCCCTTCTTTGGAAATTGTGGACAGACTTCAGAAGAGCTACAAGACCAAGAACAAGGCATGAGAGTAAAGAGAAAGATCCATCTAGAGCAGGCCTGTCCAACAGGCAGCCCATGGACTGTACACGCCCCCCCCCCAGCTTGTTGGGCACGGCCCCCTACCCCCTGCAATAAATCTGTTTGTTTTTTAAAATATATTTTTTTTAAAAATATTTTTTTGATTTTTTTAAAAAAAATCTTCCGGGGGGGGGGGGGAGGAGGAAGGAACCCGGCTCCTCCTCCCTGCCTCGTCCCCTCCGTCCTTCTCTCCGCCCCGCCGCTGCGATCCGGTTCGCAGCGGGGGCGGAGAGAGGGAAGAAGGAGGCGGGGCAGGGAGGAGGAAGGCACCCGGCTCCTCCTCCCTGCCTTGCCCCCTCCGTCCCTCTCTCCCTGCCCCACCCCCTGAGCGTCTCCAGGCGATGACGTCGCAGCTGGCATCGCCGAACACGCTCAGGGGGCGGTGCTTCCTCGGCAGTTGGTTTGGCAAGGTGACCGAGAGGAAGGGGACCCCGTGTTCGCCTCCTATTCTTGCTTTTGGATTTGTATCTGGCGAAAAACAAGCATAGGAGGCGAACGTGGGGTCCCTTTCCTCTCATTCACCTTGCCAAACAAACTGCGGAGGAAGCGCCACCCCCTGAGCGTATTCGGCAATGCCGGCTGCGACATCATTGCCTGGAGATGCTCAGGGGGCGGTGCTTCCTCCGCAGTTTGTTTGGCAATGTGAACGAGAGGAAGGGTACCCCGCGTTCACCTCCTATGCTTGTTTTTGCCGGGCGTAAACAAAGCAACGCGTGGCTTTCTACCTGCCCGGGCCTCCCTTTTTCGCCTGCTAAGCAGCGCTGGCACCGGCTACCTGGCTTCGCCAGGGAAGGCGCGCTGCCCGGACCTCCTCTTCTAAAGGAGGAAAGAAGAGGTATGTTATTGTGTTCCGGGATATCTAATATTAAATGGATTGCTACATTAATAGAATTGTGTTCTGGGGACATAATATTAAATATCCAACCTTCCACCTTTCTGTTATAATTATATTTAATTGTATTTTAATCCCTCCCTAATTTATTTCCAACCTCCAACCTTCCACCTTTCTGTTATAATTATATTTAATTGTGTTTTAATCCCTCCCTAATTTATTCCCAACTTCCAACCTTCCACCTTTCTGTTATAATTATATTTAATTGTATTTATTTAGGGGCGGAGCCGGGGTGGGGAGGGGGCGGAGCCGAGGCAGGGGCGGAGCTGGGGGCGGGGAGGGGGCAGAGCTGGGGCTTGTTCCCCCAGGTGATCAATGACCGGTATTCCGGGCCAAGGTCCGGTAGAAGTTGGACAGCCCTGATCTAGAGAAAAAGTGTTCTTACCATGCATCAAGGGAACCACTGACCACATAGGGAAGCTGATGAAGAAACACAACCTACAAGCAATCTACAGACCCACCAAGAAAATCCAACAAATGCTATAGTTAGCAAAGGACAAGAGGTATCCTTTTACCATTGCAGGAATCTACCACATACCTTGTAGTTGTCAACAAGTCTACACAGGGACCACCAAAGCAATGCCCAGACATGAATCAAAGTACAAGAAAGGCACTGCAAACTAACATGACCAGAGAAGTCAGCCACACTTGATGAACCAACCTGGGCACAGAATATTATTTGAGAACACAGAATTCCTAGACCACTCTGACAACCATTATGTCAGACTATAAAGAGAAACCATTGAAATCCACAAGCATGTGAGCAATTTTAACAGAAAGGAAAAAATGAAAATTACAAAATCTGGTTACCACCAGTATATATTTTTTTTAAAAAACCACCAGAATCAAGACATTAAATAAAGAACACCACTCAGAAACAGGATAACTCCACACAACAAGAAATCAAGGGCCAGTTAACACCTCCAAAACAGAAGGTGCCTCCAGGCAATAGAAACCAAGCTGATTGACTTTGCAGCTTCATGGCTACTCAATGCTATTCAAGCTTGCTAATTGTAACATCCACACTTGCCTTACACAGATGAGGGTTCTTTCTCCCACCCTGGACATTCCATAGATATATACACCCCACTTGCTTCACTGACAACAGAACCTCTGAAGATGCCAGCCACAGATACAGGTGAAGCGTCAGGAGAGAAGGGTGTTGGGTAGGGTGTTGGCGCTCAATCAGGGACGGCAGATCCGCTGGGAGGCGACGAGCGCGGCGCCTGGGCCGTTTTCCTGGGGCCTTTGCCAGGATCTGGGAGATGTTTAGATCCTCTGATGGAGAGCCAGAGGGCTGCAGCTGCTCTGGCAGGCTCTGATGGTCAGTGCTAGGCATATCTGGACCCAGTAATGTACATGCCAGGGTCTGGGAGATGTTTAGTGCCTCTGATGGAGAGCCAGAGGGCTGCAGTTGTTCTAGCAGGCTCTGGTGGTCAGTGCTAGGCATATCTAAACCCAGTGATGTACAAGCCAGGATCTGGGAGGTGTTTAGAGCCTCTGACGGAGGGCCAGAGGGCTGCAGCTGCTCTGGCAGGCTCTGGAGGTCAGTATTAGGCACATCTGAACCCAGTGATGTAAGCAGAGGGGTGGGGCTAAAGACACTGAGCAAAATGAGCTCGGCACCATGTTGGGGCCTGCCACCGACACCCTCCCTGCTAAGGATAGAGACCTCCGAGGGCCCAAAGCCCTCCATGGGCTCCACCACGGGAGAGCCGCCAGCTCCCTGTCCTCTACAGCTGGTGGGCTCCCGGCTGTAGCACCGTCCAGGGCGGCCTGAGAGGCTTGTTCGCAAGGTGCTGGGGGTTCCTTCTCCTGCTGCTCTACCAAGGACACCTTCCAGACTTAGCCTGAGTTACTGGAACTATTTTAATTAATTTTAGCTTTTATTCTTTTAGCTTTTAACTATTGTACTCTTTTATGTGTTTTATGTGTAAGTCGCCTGGAGCACTGACGTGGAGGGCGACTCATAAATAATAAAATCAATCAATCAATCAATCAAGTCTACTGGAATATGGTCATACAGTCTGAAAAAACTCACAGCAGCCCACACTCATGCTTCTTTTTACAGTGCAAGGCTTTTGGGTTGCTGTGAGTTTTCTGGGCTGTATAGCCATGTTCCAGAAGCATTCTCTCTTGATGTTTCGCCCACATCTATGGCAGGCATCCTCAGCCTATGAGGCTGCCTGCCATAGATGTGGGCAAAATGTCAGGAGAGAATGCTTCTGGAACATGGCCATACAGCCCAGAAAACTCACAGCAAAACAGTGATCCCAGCCATGAAAGCTTCAATAACACATTGTCTTTTGTTTGTTTCAGGGCTTAGGTAGGATGGTTACTATTTACAATATTTAGAGAATAGAGAATGAGTTAAAAAGTGGCTGAATTTTGTGCTACTGCTATAAAACTAAGGAGTCAAGTTGTGAATTATTTTAGTGCTTCATGTTTCAGCTTATGTTTTAACTATTTTCTATTTTTATATATCACATATCATGTTTTAGCTCATAATTATGTTTTATGTGTGTCTGCCACATACTATGTTTTACCATACGGTATTTAATTATGCTTTATTTGTATGCACCATGTTTTAGACATGCTGTGGTTATGTTGTAAATATCATGTTGACTTTTAATGTTTATTGTATAACTTTGCTATTTCTGGCCTCTGGCTGAAATAAATTGATTTAATTTTGATACATATATCTAGACACTCAAAACTAGCATTAACTATAGGATGTATTGAATATGTAATTTCTGTCCCAAGTTGTCCCCCTTATTCTGAACTCCTGAAAGTGATCACCACAAATTGTCCTATATTTATGCCTAGACATGTATTCATAAATGCAATGAGCAATGATAATTGGTTCAAATTGCTTTTTGTGAACAGATAAGGATAAACAAACCATTTAGAGACAAAAATTGACTTTTTTGATGAATAAGTATTTCAGTTGGCAACGCTTAGACTGCAGTGTTCTTATCCTGCCCTCTAACAAAAGTCCCAAGCTTTGCATTGAACAAGCAAGTGTATTGGTACACTATATATAATAATCCTTCGGGGAGTGTTTTCAGAAGCTGCAACATGCATTTAGCATATTCCCCGGAGAGTTCGGCAAGTGTTATTTACAGCTGTGTTTGTGTACACCACTAACTCCTTGCTTATCATCTCTCAAATGTCATCCTGACAGCATCTATGCCTCAGTGCAAAACGTCATTCATGTTTTGGGCTATCAAATTTTGGCAGGGAGCTGGAAATTAGAAAAGCCAAGTGTGGGCCCATGAAAATGAAATAAACCTTTTGGAACGATGCCCATTGCTTTTTGGGAAGGTGACCCTGGCTGCTTTCCTGTTGTGAGTGTCTAGCTGATGGATAGGCTGCCCCTTAGAGAGTGACTTTAGCACAGGGTCAACACGGAAGGCCAGCAATTGTCAAATGCAACTTTGTGTCTAAAAGCATCCTGATATTTGGGCATTTCCCTTGAATCATCCTTGAAAAAGCATCTCACAATGTGATCAGACTGTTGTGAAACAGGACCACTAGATTCTGAAAAACTATCAAATGAGGTGAGGCTTTCCAATATGGTGCAAATTGCAGAGTCCTCTGGATGTAGCAGAACTACCTTCCAGTAACCCTTGCCAGCATGAACAAGTGAAGGAGACCTGGGAATTGGTTAGGGGCACATCCAGACAGCCTCTTTATTGCGGTAACTCCCACAATAAGGAAGGGGATGTCCAGATGATGTCCCAGACAATCCTTGAATTAATTCACCACAAACCACGAAAAACGTGGTTTGTAGTGAATTAATTAGATGGTGGATTTATTTCGCACCTTCTTGGAAGGCGTGGAATAAAGCCACTACTTCTGGTGTCTAAACTGCAGTCCAGACACCATTCTCGTAGTTTTCCGGAATAAATTAATCTGGAAAACTCTGGGAATAGCCACCTCCCTCCCCCACAGCCTCCAAACCCCGTTGAAAAGTAAGAAAAACTTACCCAGCCCAAAGAAAGCGCACACTTTCTGAGATGAGTGTCCAAATGTTCTCGTGGGGCTGGTCCATGAGAACATGTGGAGACCCTACCACCCTTTCCCAAAGCCCCCAAAGCTTTTTGATAAGTAATGAAAACTTACCAGCCTCCAGTAGACTGTAGCCAGAGCTCTCCCGGCACGTAGAAATAATGTGCCAGTAGACCGGGGGACGGGGGGCAGAATCACTCCCCCCTCCACTCTCTTGGTGCATCATTTCTATGCGCGGGGAAGCTCCGGTAAATTTTCCTTACTTATCAAAGGGGTTTGGGGGTTTTTGGGAAGGGTGGTAGGGACTCCAGATGTACTTGTGGGCCAGTCCCGTGAGAGCATCTGGACACCTACCTCAGAAAGCGCACACTTTCTGGGGTGTGTGTAGACAGGCCCCCAGGAACATCCACGTTTTTAAACACAGATGTTTCTGGGATAAACGCCTGTCTGGAACTGCCATTGGAAGTATCTGGAAAGCCACACAATTCCCATCTCTACTTCAGTGCTGGGGGGCTCCTATTCGAACCTCTGGCTGTTGATCTGTGGGGTTCCTCAGGGTTCCAGTTTGTCCCCCATGCTGTTTAACATATACATTAAAAAGCTGGGGGATGTAATGCAGAGTTTTTAGAATGGTGCCACCTATATGCAGTTGACACACAACTCTACTACCCCTTTCCACCTAGGGCCAAGGAATCTGTCCTGACCCTAAATCTGTCATCAGCAATGAACTGAATGAGGGCAAACAAATTGAAACTTAGTGCAGACAAGGCAGCGGTGGTCCTGGTCAGTCAGAAGGTAGACCAGGGAATAGGGCCTGTGCTAGAAGGGGTCACACTGCCCCTGAAGATACAGGTCTGTAGTTTGGGGGTTCTCCTGGACTCAGTACTGAATCTAGAGACCCAGGTGTCAGCAGTGGATGGGAGGGCATTTGCACAATTAAAACTTGTGCACCAACTGTGTCCATTCCTTGAGAAGCCATATCTGGCCATGATCTGGCCTTAGTTATATCCCATCTGTACTACTATAACACGCTTTACGTGGGTTGCCTCTGAAGAGTGATCGGAAACTTCAGCTGGCCCAAAGAGCTGCAGCCAGGTTGCTAACTTGGCCTGGCTACAGGGAGCAGACAACCCCCCTTTGCAGGAGCTCCACTGGCTGCCAGTCTGTTTTCAGGCACAATTCAATGTACTGGTTATAACCTTTAAAGCCCTAGACACTTCAGGTCCAGGCTATTTGGTTGACTGCATCTCCTTGTATGAACCTGCCTGGGCCCTGAGATTTTTTAGGAGAGACTCTTGTCTTGGTTCCACCTCCATCTCAAGCTTGGTTAGTGAGAACAAAGGCCTTCCTTCTGGTGGCAAATGCCTCTCGACTCTGGAACAGGGCCAACAGCCCCTACAAGCCAAAATTGCAATAACAATTTCAATCGGAGGTACAGTGTTCCCTCGCAACTTGCGGACTCGCTGTTTCACGGATCTCCAAAAATATTAATTAAAAATATATATCATGGGATTTTCGCTGTTTTGTGGGGTTTTGCTGCTGCTGCTCTCCAAGGCGCTTTCTCTCCTCAGTTCTCCCATCCCTCCAGCCTTGAAGGGCCTTTCCTTCCTTTCCTTCACTTCATTTTAAGTTTATAGAGACTTAAAATAGCCTATAACTACTAAAATAATGTATAAATATTAAAATAAATAGAGTATCCCTACATCGCAGTAGGGAACATTGTATATTGACAGTGTAGATGCACCCATGGAAGCAAAATCAAGAACATCACAAGTAGACATTCAATAAAGGGTAGAATACAACCACAGGCAAGGATCTGACCCTTCTTAAAAGGGAAACACTGGGCTAACAAGGCCAACTTTATTGAGTTACAGCTGGATCTAAATTCACATGACCAAGGACATTTCTGAACTGCAAAATAATAGCTCCATTATCTATTGTGACCTTGCCTACCCTTTTGATCTTTGAACTCTGGCTTCTTCTTTGGGCTCCACTTTTTGGTAACTGGCATTTGAACATTCTTGGACTGCTTTTCGCTGGCTGATCCGGGAAATAATGGGACCACACACCAGAGCTTCAAATGAAATATGGAACACTTTCTCTAAAGTGTCACATACCTGAGTTTATCCTCTGAGAAAGGAAAATATGGGAAATGACCAAGTGTGAGAGTGACTAAAGCAGTTGTTCTCTCACAGGCCTCCTTCCCCAGTTTGCCCTGGATGAAATACTAAAGAAGCCAAAAGCTCGGGTGCTTTCTGGTCAGTTTTCTGCTGGAAGGTCAATGCAAGGATATAAGTTGTGTGACCTCTAGTGAGGGCTTAACTTTTAGTCTAGCCCTTAGGGCAGTGTTTCCCAACCAGTGTGCCGGGGCACACTAGTGTGCCGTGAGCGATCATCAGGTGTGCCGTGGGAAATTGGAACCTCTGGGGGGGGGGAGTCTAGTATGTTGAAGTATAAAAACCTTAAGAAACCAACCTTGATAAAGGCACTAAATTACAAACACCCCCCTCCCCACCCGTTGTCTACTTGGTCTCTTCCTCTCCATGCATTGGGAAGGCCCACCTCCCTTTCCCCAAGTAGAGACCTCCTCTTCCCTCCTGGGGGTTCTGTGTGGGAAGTTTGGCCCAGTTCATTGGTGGGATTCAGAATGCTCTTTGATTGTAGGGGAACTATAAATCCCAGCAACTACAACTCCCAAATGTCAAGGTCTATTTCCCCTGAACTCCATATTCGTTCATATTTGGGCATATTGAGTATTCATGCCAAGTTTGGTCCTGATCCAACATTGTTGAGTCCACAGTGCTCTCTAGATATAGGTGAACTACAACTCCAAAACTCAAGGTCAATGCCCACCAAACTCTTATAGCATTTTCTCTTGGTTATGGGAGTTCTGTGTGGGAAGTTTGTGTCTTTCTGCCATTCCTGCCAGGATATCTATGTTGTGTTCATTGAAACAGGCCCAGATTTCACACTGAGTGTATACATACATTTTAAAAGCATATTAACTATATGTATTACTGTGTTAGAGTGTCATTTTCTGTCATTTTGGTTGGTGGTGTGCCCCAGGATTTTGCAAATGTAAAAAGTGTGCCGCGGATCAAAAAAGGTTGGGAAACACTGCCTTAGGGGAACCTCCTTCTCCACCCCATGGGTCTCATGTCATGTAGTAGCAGCTCTAGAGACATTATTATTATATTTATACCCTGCTTTAGCCCTCCCACAGGAGACCAGGAATGTGGTCACCCTGATCTTGAAAAACAACAGCTGAGTCACGTAGCCGTCCTCATATTATTTTACACATGGGGAGGGGGGAAAAACATGCAGGAAAATTACATAGGAGGGGTTCTTTTTGCTAATAGCCAGAGGAGAGTCCAAACACACGGAAGTCCTTGGAAAACTGTGTCTCTCAAACCGCTCAGGGCTTGCCCCTGTTGGCCTGTCCGCATGCAACTCCGTGCACAAAGAGTCCATGGTTTCAGGTTAAGTGAGGCAAGAAAACAGAGAGATAGAAATGGCTGGAGGTCTTTTGATGCCAAATCCCAGCCTTTTGTGCTAGAGATGCCAGACCACATGTGCAGGAACGTTGGAACTCCCTGCTGCAGGTCAAACCAATTAGGATGCAGATGGGCTCTTTCTGGGGCTCGCCTTCAATTCCTTATTTATTTATTTACTTACTTATTTGTATAGCGCCTTTCTTGGCCCGTAGATGACTCAAGATGGTTAACAGGGTAAAAACCAATGCTTACAATATCAGAAATACAATTAAAAAGCATAACATATAATAAAAATAAACAAATCAATAAAATATAAATTCATAGTGTCTCCTTGTCAAAAACGTTGACCGGTCTCATTGTCTAGAATGTAGTCATTCCATTTTACTACGTCAGTTACTCTGCATTTGGAAACGCTTGTTCAAAAAGCCACATCTTGACTTTTTTCCAGAATGTTAAAAGGGAGGTGGCCAATCTAATATCCATAACATTGAGCCTCTTGATGGGTTAAGCATGAAAATGATATCCAGCTTATTACATTCCTTTTTATATCCCATGTGCTTTGTTTTATTGTCTGGCACAATTTTGGAGGCTTGATATCAAACCCACTGCAAACCCCGGGTGAGAACGGCATGACCCTCATTTGGTAAGGTATCCTTTGGGCTTCCTTCTTTCATGTTCTGTTTCTGTTCTTCATCCTCACCCTGCTTTTAGCTAGTTTTTTTTAGCCTCACCACAACCCTTGGCCCCTCCAGTACCTCCTCAACCCGTTTGAAACCAGTAGGAGTTTTTCCTCCAAAAGATTGGCATCAAATTAACTCGCCCCAGGTTAGAAAGAAAGTCATTGGCAAAGATGAGCAGCAAGAAATGGGCGTGTTGACACAGACGCACCGACGCACCGCTCCTTCGTCTTGCTCCAAGCCGGAAGGTTTCCTACCTAATTAAGCAAATCAGACGATCCACCTTGCTGGGGTTCAGTCTTAAGAGATGGAGAAAGAAATTTGAGAAGGTAGAAAAATGAGGGGTTTTTTAACAAAATCAATGGGCAAGATAACTTCAAGCATCTCCATCGCACAGTGTGATATTGCACTCTCTTGAATAGGAAAATGAACAGATCTCTACACAGAGGGAAAGGGCCTATTTTTTTAAAAATAAAAACTAAGGGAAAATGCTTTTAAGGGTCATACTGTTGGCAGATATGGAATGGTTCAAGAGGCTGGAGCACAGATGCCTGGAGGTTTGGTTGGGTTATTTCATTGCTTTTTTGCGGCTGCTCATTGCTTAATAGGAACTTACTCAAGTCGCCTTTCTGCTTTAAGGGGTGAGGGGGGGGGGGGGGTTCCCTACAAAAGGAACTAGGAAGCTTTGAAGCTTTGAAAGTATGCTTAGTTCTTCAGCTACGGGAAAGAGAAAGCACAAAAAAGAAGAGACAGGAAGAGCATGTGAAGCAACATCAATCAAAGAGTGGTTTTCATCACCACAGCAGCAGCGGGGATTTTAGTTGTTGTCCCACTTAACAAGTGGTTGCACTAATCTGCTGGTTGTTGTGTGTATCTGTCTTAGGCCAAATGGAACAAATATTTTCCAGGAAATAACTGCCTATAATCACAACAAAATCTCCCATTGAAGGGGAAAACAAGGAGGAGGAGGAGCCCATTCAGGTACACATTGAATACAGGAAGATACTGGAAAAGCTACAGGTTGAATAATATTCCTTATTCAAAATGTTTGGGGTCAGATTGATGCCGTGACGGACGGGATTCAGCTGCAGGGAGTTCCACAGTTCCTTTTTCCTCCATCTTGGGCCGGGTGGCACAAGAACAAAAAGCCCACAAAATGGCCCCTTCTTCCTCTCTCTTTGCCTCTGCCTGAGCTCCATTTTCTCCTGACACAATAATAGCCACGGCAGCAACAGTAAGCACCCATTTCCTGTAAGCAACATCAGTTTTCCCCTGAGGGCATCACCTGCCCTCTGCCACATTGTTCAAAACAATGACTCACACAGCTGCTCCAAAGGTGGGGGGCACGAGTGACCTTTTACCCAGTCACCATGAGGAGGATTTTCACCACAGTTACCAATTTGAGAGATCTAGTTTCTCCAAGTACACTGGCATTTTTGCCCTTTTCTTCCTGCTACATAACCCGGACTATCCCTGGACTGCTCTCCCCAGCTGATTCCAGCATAAGCCCTTGCCACATCTTACAGATTATGGTCCCGAAGGGACTCTCTTTCTGGACAAACCGTGTCCGATGCTTTTCCGGAGGGGTTTTGCCCAGATTGCAAGGGGACTGAAAGGGAACCCAGGTCTTTTGGGCTTTGGGAGAAGCAGTTCGCCAAGGACACTTCCCACTTGAATATTCCCAGCCTTTTCCCCTCTTGCCACATGGACTTTGTGACTCTGCCTCGGTAGATCGCCTTCAGGAGGTTTAGGGGAAGGGATCTGTGCGAGTAGGGAGGCCTCGAACTCATAACCCGGGTCTGTGCGAGCTGGGACCTGAAGTTCGCCCAAGGACACTGCTCATGGACTCTTCACTGCTACTTCCACTACTTTGAGCTCAGCCCCATACAAGCGGGCACACCCAGGATCACTCCCCTCGGACTCTCTCCCCTGATCACGGACTTTATAGTTTCCTCAAGGACATTTCTCCAGTTCGACATTCCCTGTTTTTCCCCTTTGCACCCTGGACCCTCAATGACTTTGCTACTCCTTTGCACCCCAAGCCCCAAAGGCTCTGCAGTTCCCAAGGACAGTGGAGGACTACAACTCCCAGAAGGAAGGCAGCATTGTGTTGCCTGTTTTAAAGATCATTTCCTCTGGGAGCAAGAGCTGCATGGGAGATTGTAATTGGGATGATTGCTGGGGGATCTCTGTATTGCCTTGTCTATTTTGTACCCCTTGTGTGTTCCCTTTTGTGTCAATGTAACTTCTAAGCTAAACGCCCTCAGCAGAAAGTTCCAGGGATTAACAGAACACAATAGCCCACTTTCCCATCCATTTTTGCCTTGCACAAATAATAACCTTGGGGAGGGACGTTGGGTTTCTTCGTGGGGTAAGGCCCACTCTTTATGCCCAAGACTCCCCCGCATAGGCCCCTGTCATTCTCGGAGCTTGGCCAATGATTAGGGAATATGTCTGGTCATAAAAACAGGACCCAAAACATGGCTGATCCATGCGAGCTTCGGACCCTCGCAGCCAGCCCCAATAGCTACCTTTCCGGACCATTTTAACTGAGCAACCATGCTTCCAAACCCTGCCAGGAATCCCTCTGCGGAGAGTTCCCCTGGTGAACAAATAATACATTTTTCTGGCCATATGATGCTTTTCACCAATATTGGGGGGAGGTCAGGTGTTCTGTGGAACATAGATTCCGCCATTATGGGCCTGGATCCCCCCCGCTCATGTCCCCCCTTGGCCTCGGAGCTTGACCCCCAAGGGATCATGGGCTCTGGCAAACCCAAGTCACTCAACCACCCCATAGCTGGACCAAAGTGGGCTTCGGAACCCCGCTTACCGGCTGAAATAACATATGACTTTTTGCCATTTTGAACTGAGAAACCATGCCTCCCGCTAGACTGAAACTCCCAGACATAGGAGTTTCGGCCAGGATAAAAGACTGCCATTAAGGAATTCAAGACAGGCAATAAAACAGGAAGGTGGGCTTCCACATCGGGAGCCCTCCGGCCGTAAGGTATTCAGCCACAAGTTACTTCCTCCACCCAGCCGTTTTTCCTTTGTGTTCTTTCCCGCCTTGCATAGCCGGCCAGGATAGGCCCGTTCAAATTCTGGCGCCTTTTCCCTATTGGCTAAAGCGCGCCGGCCTCTTCCCGGCCCAGCTGACTTTGACAGCGCGGCCAATCAGCTGGAGCTACACGTGGGAGGAGAGGGCGCCCGATTCAAATGTAAATGACTGCTTTTCTATAAATTGGACTGCTTTCCCATTAAAGACTATGTTTTGCCCTTGGAACCTTGGCGTGGCATTGCATCCTATTCAGCTGAATTAGATTCTTCTCTCGGTAGTGGCGTTCTTCCGTCTGGGTGAGCATTGATCTGGGTTACTCTGGGATTTGTAGTTCTGGGAAGATCATCCAGATTTGGGCCTCGATCCTCGCCTTTTAGGGGTGGCCTGGGCTCTGTCCCCTTAAGGGAAGGGCCCCTCTAACCCATATTTCGGTAACAAGATGGGTTTCGGATATTGGATATTTACCCTGGTGTTTGGAAATACAGGCAGTCCCAGAGTACAAACATGCCACTTACATATGACTCCTTGTGGCGCCCCCACGGGGCTGGTCTTATATTTGTACTGTGTACCTATTTGCCTTTACCTGCAAGGCCTTTTGTCCCATTGTTCTGCCATGTGGGCACTTAGGGGCGGGGTTGTGTCTTGGCTCCAAACCTGATGTCATCGCCCTTGACTCCTCCTCTTCCGGGGGTCACCTGAGAGGCTGGACTTCCCCTCTGGCCTCATTCTAGAGATCACACGGGCATAGCGAGGTAGAATCTAAGCCATTGCTGCAACAAAAGCATCTTAGTTCACCTACTTAGCCTAACCTTCGCTCTCAACCAAGCCTGCAATGCAAAGGAGGGCCTGTCCTCAACATAGACTGCGGATTTTGTGGTTTTTACAAGACTTCTTGGGCCTACAAAAGCCAGAGAGCAACAGGACACCTGGGATCTAAGAGAGGAACCATCACTCTGCAAACAAAGAGCCAAGTGATTGTAATCCTTTTTCAAGGACTTCCTTTTGCAACCAACTAAGCATTTTGGGCCACCAGCATTTTTACTGGTTGTTATTCAATAAATCTTGTTTGGTTCGCTATTTTTGAGTATAGGATTCATTCTTATAGATATCCCGGGTCTCCCTGCATGTGGGACGGCTTTACTCTACCTTCAGGGCCATAGCTTGCAATGTCCATCCCTTTAAAGTCCATTTTTAGGCCCTCGAGGCAGAAGACTCTTAGTTAAGAACGGAGGTGAAACAACAGGAAGTGAGAGAAATCTCCCACTAGGAAGGGAATTTCATTCCTGGAAGAGTTGTCTTGGAGAAAAGGTGTCTCCACTGAAGCTTCATCATGAATCCTTGTTTTGACAACAAGTCTAAAAAAATTTCAAAATCCAATTATCATAGGGACAGAAAGTGAGGTGAAATCTTTTGAACAGGGGCACCTGTTTGGATCCCAAAACAAATGACACGGGGGCATTAATCCTTCCCTATGCGATCCAAAACTAAAATATATATACATATTTGGCTGGAGTTACACTTTTAAAATATCTCTATTCTGACTTACATACAAATTCCACTTAAAAACAAACCTACAGTTCTTAACTTGTTTGTAACTTGGGGACTGCCTTTACCTGCATTTGCATAGATGTACACAGTGAAATAGGGCCTGGGTGGTGCAGTGGGTTTTACTGACTGAAAGGTTGGCGGTTCGAATCCACAGACAGGTTGAGCTCCCGTCGTTAGTCCCAGCTTGTGCATATCTAGAAGTTTGAAAACATGGAAAATGTGAGTAGATCAATAGGCTCTTCGACTTAGAAATGGAGACAGCTTGATAAAAGTTCTTTGCTTGCTAGAAGTGAAAAACAAATTTCCTAAACCATCCCATGCTCTCTAGAAAAATGTCCATTAGAGTGATATGACTGAAGGAAAACTTTACTTCTAGCTCGGCCCTACAGTTTTGCATTTGCACAAGCCCTTGCCCTGCCCTATCAATCCTGAACATGCCCACTTTTCCCGGTTACTGGTTACTATGTTGGTTGAAATTTTAAATATGTTTTTACTATTTTGGTTTTATTATTTTTAGTTATATTTTACTGTTATATGTTATATGTCATATGTATGTTACTTTGTAACCCTTGTTTATTTTGGGCTTGGTCCCCATGTAAGCCATCCTGAATCCCTTCGCGGAGATGGTGGCAGGATATAAGACTAAAGTTGTAGTAGTAGTAGTAGTAGTTGTTATTATTATTGTTGTTGTTGTTGTATTTTTTCTGAAGATCTTAAAACTCAGGTATTCGCATACAAGCTCAAATTGCACGTGTTATCTGGGGTTAGCAAAATGAATAGGAGAAAAATCAAGTGCTAACAAACATGTAGAAAAAAAGGAGGATTAGAGGTCCTCTGTATAAGTAAATATTGTAAATACTGTATATAAGTAAATAGTATTGGCGACTGTTGGGAATAGAAATAGCCAAAGGGGAATACACGCAACTGGAAAGTTGAACTGCTAGTATTGGAGTTGCCATTAAAGACAGTAATTGTGGCAATTGGCGGGCGGGGGAATTGAATGACAAGACCCTGTGGCAAAGAGCCAACAAGTATAGAAACAGCATTGCACTTTCAATAGTTCATGTAGCACCAATAATTTATATGCAGACACTAGCCAAACCCAAGAAACAAACCTCTTTCAACTATTGGGAACAATGTAACATAGCTAGGAATATGGTTTTTATTACGAAAAAGGCTATGGAATAACATGAAGAAATAGGAGCCCCTGGTGGCACAGTGGGTTAAACAGCCGTGCTGCTGAAATTGCTGACCGAAAGGAGTGGGGTGAGCTCTCGTTGTTAGCCCCAGCTTCTGCCAACCTAGCAATTTGAAAACATACAAATGTGAGTACTAGGCATGGGTAGGTTCAATCGGAATAATCGTTATTCGGATTAAAATCGGAATAAAACCCTTTTTGAAGTGATTTCAAAGCGATTTGGGAACCCGGAGAGTGGATGGATTTCTTCCCTTTGCTTCCCCCCCCCCTTTTCTGGAGTAAAACAACTACTTTCAAAGTAAAGACCACCCAATGAAACAGGAAATAACACTTTGAAACCATTAACAAAGGATTTGGAAGTCTCGGATATTTTGAACTTTTTTGGGGTGAAAATCGGAATTGACTTTAGATCCGAACCACCAGCACTCCCTACATCCAAAATGAGTTTTGAACCATTTTTTAAAAATTCAAACAAGCTTAGTGAGTACATCAATAGATACTGCTATGGTGGGAAGGAAATGGTGCTCCATGGAGTCATGACGGTCACATGGAGGTGTCTACGGACAATGCCGGCTCTTTGTTACCGGGAATGTGGTGCAGTTGGCTGGGTGTCAGCTGCATAAGATCTCTACTGACCAGAAGGTCATGAGTTCGAGGCCTGCCCGGGTCGGGGTGAACTCTCGACCAATTGTGTAGCTCGTTGTCTGTCTGTCTATATATGTTGTATGGCTAGGGCATTGAATGCTTGCCTGTATATGTGCATTGTGATCCACCCTGAGTCCCCTGCGGGGTAAGAAGGGCGGAATATAAATGATGTAAATAAAATAAATAAATATAAATTAGAAATGAAGATGAGCACCACTCTCCAGAGTTGGACATGACTAGACTTAATATCAAGGGAAAATCTTTACCTTTTACTAGCCAAACCCAAGCAATAAATCTCTTTCAACTATTGGGCACAATGTAATATAGCTAGGAATATGGCTTTTATTACAAAAAAGAATACAGAATAACATGAAGAAATATAAATTGTGATGAGATCACACCATAAACTGCAGTCCTCTGTCTTCTCCTATCTATTTCAAAGTCATAATAATCCAAAAAGACAGAATGAAAATCTCTGATTTTTTAAAAACTTGCAATCATTGAAAAGAAATAGCTAATTAAAAATTTACCACTCATGAATGCTGTTAGAGATTGTAGACATGAATATTTAGGCCACATCCGAAAGGGATATCAATACATTGGAATCAAATATTTGAAAATAACTGTAAAATGTCTTGTTGGATTGAGACAAAAGAATCAATTGAAAGTAATTGATATACCAGCATCACTGAAGGAAATACTTCTGGGGAACAAAAGTAATGTCTTTCTGATAGATTGGTGCTGTAGAAATAGGATTGGTTTATTTAGACATAAATGGAGTGGATGCAGAAAAGTCTGCAATTTTTTGGAGGGAGGGGAATACAAGATATAATCAGGATTTATTCTTTGGAGCTGCAGTTTTTTCTGACCAAATGCATGAGATCCTTATGTGTTGCGGAAACACACAAGAATGATACTTAACATAATTGTTGCTGCAACAAAAAAATACATAGCCAAATACCCGAGGACTGATAAATTGCTTGCTATTGAATTATGGTGAAATGGCACTTGGTATATAAAGTGATATATATAAAAACTGAATGGGACACAAAGATAACTATGGATTTAAAAAATAAGGTTCATTATGAAGCATTCTGAAATGTATAGATACTTATCAACTGTTAACTCATCAGCTTTTGCAGTTTATTATAAAATGGGGATAAGAATGAAGGCAGAACTGAAATGATTTGTCTGCCTTAGCTTGGAAATTTAATTATGTGATCACATTTTAAATTTCATTGCATTTTGTTTTGTTGTCTAATAGGGAAACATTAACAACGTATTCCTGGTGTTGTTTCAATTAAATACTCTGTGTGTGTGTGTGTGTGTGTGTGTGTGTGAATGCTTCTCAACAGTTCTATGAATATATATGTGTGTGTATATATATAGTTCTATGTGTGTGTGTATATATATATATATTCATAGAAATAATTGTCGGAATAGCATCAGCTGGGTAGAATGTCTCAGTCCCTTTTTCCTCTCAGTGTGATAAAAACTCAAAAAATGCACATGAGTCTGTTGCTTTAAGTAAAAACAAAAATATAGTTCTGTTCACTGTAGGTCAAAAACACAAAACAAAAACAGAAGAATTGTTCTCACCAATATAGAGCAAACAATATATCCAGTGAATCTTCTTTACACAACAACATGTAAACACATAGCAAAATAATACAGTCTTTCTACTTAGTTATCAGTAAAATGACCTTATCTTGCCATAAACTAGCAGTTTCCTTGACACTCCAAACTGCTTTTAGTCTTCAGCTTCAGGACTCTGCATAACCGCTCCCAGCAACTGTCAAAGGTTCCTTCAGCTTTAACGAGGCATCAACCTAAGCCAAATGCAAAGCTCAAAACTTGTAAACCTAATGCCTTGTTATATGCGGAAGCCATATTAACTTGTGGCAGCTGTAACAGAAAAGTTTCTGATCCTCCTGGTTTTAGAAAAAGCCTGTTGTAAATCTCTAGTAGCAACAGTAATTTAATGCACTCCAATATTGTTCTAGAATTAGAACATTAAATGCTAATTGCCTAGAGCAGTGTTTCCCAACTGCTGTGCTGCGGCACACTAGTGTTCCGTGAGAAAAAAGCT
Source organism: Anolis apletophallus (assembly GCA_030556195.1). Classification (NCBI taxonomy): domain Eukaryota; kingdom Metazoa; phylum Chordata; class Lepidosauria; order Squamata; family Anolidae; genus Anolis; species Anolis apletophallus. Next base: position 137,442,940 of record JARBWK010000007.1, read on the forward strand.
GGTGTTCCACGGGAAAACCTCCCCCCCCCTTAGTTCCCCCTCCTGAGAGTGATTTTCCTGCAGCACACCAGCTGATCTTGGAACAGCGGTTTGGAAACATGACCCTCTCTAGGACCTAGAGAGGCAGGGGAGGCTCAGGAGAGGAGGGGCTGGGCGACGCTCTCCTCCTCCTCCGGAAGTGAGCCCACAGGATAGAGTCTATCCTGTGGGCTCACTTTCGGAGGAGGAGGAAGACGAGGTTGGAACCTGAGCACCTCAGGGAGCCTTACTCGCGGATCACGGTTCTGCCACGCCTGGCGGCCCCGCGAACTGGGAGAACGGCTCCCCGCAGAGCCCAGGCCCTGCTTGGGAGGTGAGTTTGGCCGGCTTGCATCTTCCGCCGAGCCTGGCGGGAGACGCGACCCGGCCAAACCCGGCTCCCAGGCAGGGCCTGTTCCTTGCAGGGAGCCTTTCTTCTGGTTCGCGGCTCCACCGAGCCCGGCGGAACCGCAAACCAGGAGAACGGCTCCCCGCAGGGCCCTGCCCCTCCCTCCTCCCCCTCCTCCCTGGTGCGCTGGAAACCACTCTCGCCTCCCTCCGGCTCCCTGCCTGCCACCACCACGCCTTCCTTCCTGCTTGCTTCGCCGGTCCCAAGTCCCGAGTGCTCTCTGGATGTAAGTGAACTACAACTCCAAAACTCAAGGTAAATTCCTATTACCTATATGTATTACTGTATTAGAGTGTCATTTTGTGTCATTTTGGTTGGTGGTGTGCCCGCGAATTTTGGAAATTTAAAAAGTGTGCCGTGGCTCAAAAAAGGTTGGGAAACACTGGCCTAGAGGAAGGGAGCCAGACATGACAGTCTGTGTGTGTGTGTGTGTGTGTGTGTATCATGTGAAAAAGATCTTGGAGTCCTCATGGACAGCAAGTTAAACATTAGTTAACAATGTCATGCGGCAGCAAAAAAAAGCCAAATAGAAGTCTATTGTGTAGATCTGGAGAAGTCATGCTACCCCTCTATTCTGCCTTGGTCAGACCACACCTGGAATCACACTGTGTACAATTCTGGGCAGCACAATTGAAGGGAGATGACGTGTCCAGAGGAGGATGACCAAAGTGATTAAGGGTCTGGAGAACAAGTCCAATGAGGAGCAGAATAAAAAACTGGGCATGTTTAGCCTGCAGAAGAGAAGGCTGAGAAGAGTCATGATGAGGGTCGTGTATAAATATGTGAAAAGAAGTCATAGGGAGGAGAAAGCAAGCTTGTTTTCTGCTGCCCTAGAGAATAGGACTCAGAACACTGGCTTCAAACTACAGGAAAGGAGATTCCACCTGAACATTTGGAAGTACTTCCTAACTGTGAGAGCTGTTCAGTAGTGGAAGTCTCTGTCCGGAGTGTGGTGGAAGCTCCTCCTTTCCAGGTTTTTAAACAGTGGTGGATGGCCATCTGCCGGGGGTGCTTCGAATGTGATTTTCCTGCTTCTTGGCAGGGGGTTGGACTGGATGGCCCATGAGGTCTCTTTCAACTCTATGATTCTTTGCTATTTTCTAGTCCAACTAAAATTTTCTTTCAGTCTTTTAATGTAGCATCACATTGATTTAAATTTTAAGTTGAGCACTTAGAAATGGAGTATCATTATCCAGAGAATAGAGGCAGGCAAAGATATCAAGGGACTGTGAACACAACACATCTAAGAGTTTCACTATCTCAACCTCTGCAAAGATAGAAATTTGGAAGTTATCATTTGTGGTGGAAAAATCTGAAGAAGCAATGTTCCCACCCCAGTAGATCTGTCACCATGCTTTTCCTGGTGGATCACATCCTTAGAGTTTGCAGAGAAGTAATGGGTTTCATCCTCCTTGTATGCCTTCCATTATTCTCCCTTCACCAGAAAGAGGAATTTGTTCCCTTCAATGCTACATTCAGCTGCAAACTCCCAAGAGTTGGTTTCCATTGGGGTCTTACTTGCAGTCTTCAGCATTGTACACAAACCTCGATCCTCTGAACACACACACCAAAAATCCTTCCAGCCTTAAGAAGTAATTTTTTATTTGGAGAACAGATCGAAAATACATTTGAAATACGGCTGGATGTTTTACAAGCAACTTTGCCGTATAAAAACAGTGAGAATGGCTACTGTGGGAATCAGCTTAGACTTACAAAAGATGTAAACACATCTTCTGGCTAGTGGAGTTTTGCAAGCCACAAAATAAAAATACTCTGAGCACGCATTGCACATTTTAAGGCTTCCATTTTAAGTCTTTTTCTGACGCAAGGATTGTATAGGAATTAGTCATTAGCAGATCCGTTTTCCTTTATTACTTCCAATCTTTCATTACTTTTGTTAACTTTGGGAGCATGTAACCGGAAGCCCCTTCCTAGTACAAAAATCAGCTCACCACAAAAGCAAGCGGGAGCAGATCCTGCCTCCTCCTCTCCTTTTCGGCATCAAAGTTTAATCTTTTTTAAATTAATTCCCCAGCAAACAAAAAGAAAACCTTCATTCCCTGAAAACTACTACGCTTCCAGGAGGTGATGACTCATCCTTACTTGAAAGTGGGAAGCTTCCTTTAAATGCCTTGGAAAGAGTGCTGCAGACCAGCACCTCTTCGCTAGAGTAAGAAAAGCTTTAAGAACTTGCCTCCTTTAAATGCCTTGGAAAGAGTGTTGCAACCGAGCGCCTCTTGTCTAGAGTAGAAGCCTCCTTAAAATGCATGCCTGATTGCAGCTGAACACCTCTCCTCTAGAGCAAAACAGCTTAAATGCCTAAAACGACAGGAAGGGGAGTCTGGGAAGCCCCTCCCACCTCCATAATGGGCCAATAGTAAACAGATATTTTGGCACCCCAGAGCGAAAACAGTAGACATGGGCAATCCACGGTTCTAAATGGTTCTAAAGTACTTACAAAACTAGAGGGTGCTGGTGCTTTGCTTCTACAGTGTTGCTAAAGTTCTGGTGCTGAAAATTTCAGAACTCTTTAACAAAACTTCCAAAATTTCATTATTTTGTTTTTGGCGATTTTTATGACGGAACAAATTAGGAACTGCCATTTATAATTAAATTTTGAAAGTTTTGTTAGAGTTCTGAAATTTTCACCACATGAACATTGTAGAATCAAAGCACCAGTGCTCCCTAGTTTTGTAAGTACTTTAGAACCATTTGGAACCATGGATTGTCCATGCCTAGAAAACAGATATCTGCCCTCCCGATTTCAGGGGGTTCTCAAAAAAATGGATCAAGGCCACCACCAAAAGCTGGGACATGAAACAGGTCAAGGTTTACCTAGATTGCACAAGCCTAATAGCAATGCCTTTGAACCATAGTATTGTTTCAGAGCCAAGAGAAGCTAGGAGAAGTTCTGGGCAGTATCCCTCCCATGGTGGAATTTATTGATGAAGTTTACCCTTTAGTCTTAATTTGAATAAAAAGTAGATGTTGCACACTGGACATAAATGTCCAACTGTTTCCATAAAGAATTTACACATCAGCAGGGTGCTAGGCCAGCTTGCATTAATGCGAAAGCTTAGCCCATGACCATATCCTATGCATTTCCACCCTTCTTCTTGCTCTCATTTTCTTTCTTTCTTTCTTTTTCTTTTTCAATGCATTTAAAATTTAAAAACCATTAAAAAAAGTAACCAGCATTATATGTTTGGCTGCCTTTGGCCATTGTTTTATGTTTCTGTTGTCATGTTGTTGAATTTTATATTTTTAACAGATCAGACACTCCCTGTTAGTGGGAGTTTTTAAAGGGTAGTAAACAAATAAATAAATAAAGGTCCCTGATAGCCTTTTTGGGGCCCTCCGGCACTTCAGAGCCAAGCCCGGTTTTAATGTCACGTCAACAACTGTCTGCTGTTTTAATGCAAATTGATTCAGTGGGGAAAGACTATACAGAAATTATTCTTCAAGAGAATATAATCAGCCCAGTTAGACTTCTAATCACACCCCAGAGAGAGGAGAAAAATGCTCTCTGAAATTCCCCAGCATTTTAAAACATTCATAGGTTTTGCTTATTCGCCCGTTAATTAGCTTGCATGGTCTTCCATGTGGGACAAGTCATTTTACTATTCATGGCTTGCCTTGAGGAAAGAGTGATTTAAGACCCAGGGATGCTTTTTTTTTTGAGGCACTTCAAATATGTGGCTCAAGATAGGGGTCTCTCCTGAACAGTTTTGGATTGGCCGAAGCACAGCTGGATTTGATAGTATGAGGTTGTTATCAAAATATTAGACCCTCAAATTACAAATTATTACCTGTGGCTCCATTGAGATATGCAGACAGCAAGCATTGGATTTTTCCTTGCTTATTAGTAACCTTTCACACATTTCCCTTGGAATGTTTTAGAATGTTTCCCACCGCACCTTAGGATCTTGGGAAATGGCTTCATAATTATCATATTCCTCTCATAATGGAAAATCCCAGGACACATAATGGGTTTCTCATGAAAAAACACAAAGGTTTACCACCTTTATCTGATTTTATATGAAACACAAAGGTTTTGCACATTTATCTAATTTTATCTGGGAATATTGCCTCATCTATAGTACCTACCCAAACCCACTTTGTGTGACTCTGTTGTATGTAACCGTGCCTTAAACACCTTTTGTCCATTGGCCAGCACCTCCTTTGTCAAGCTGGCATTGACTCGCCACGGTCCATCAATCACCCACCAAACCACATTCCACCCGGAAGCACCCAGTTTCTGGGAAGGATTCAGATACAAAGCTTCAAATCCACGAATGACAGCTTTTTACATTTCCTGTGTCACTTCTATTTGGCTCAGGGACAGAAGTGGACTTGCACCTCCTCCAATGGGGCTATGGATTCTAGATGGCACTTTCCAGGACATCTCTGTCAAATGTACCAGAAATAAACTCATGCATTCACAGTTGCAGATATCTTAGTTCTTTGGAGTGTTGTCTCTGCTAACATCTTCTCTGGTTATTGAGAATATAGGATCCGATTTTGCCTTCAGCCTGTCTGTGGGTAGATCTAAACAGGCCCTTTAATGCAGAAACTTCCACAAAAAAGGGAGCTGTCCAGATGGCATTCTGGACAAACCAGAATTAATCCACCACAAACCAGGGAAATTCACTGGTTTGTGATGAATTAATTTGATAGTGCGTGTATTCCATGCCCTCTTGGAAGGTGTGGGATTAACCCACTACTTCCAGTGTCTAGACTGCAGTTTTCCGGGCTATAACAAGGATGTACCAATTAAAATGAAATGGTAATGAGACTCTTACCTGTCATATAGCATGTGAAACACACAAAGCTGGAGGTCCAGGTTTCCCTGCCTTTTTCCAGTTTCATGGGCCACAGCAGGGGAGTTGGAGACAGGTTCCACAGGAAACAAAGATATGACTTCATACATTTAATTGTGCCATGTTAGGCAACCTTTGTTTCTGTCTTAAGTGGATGGAAACAATACAATATTCTGTTTTTTTAATTTTAATAAATTTAATATACAAAACTACATGTTGAAAATAAAAATATAATATGCAGTCAAAAAACAAAACAAAAACAAGGATGTACCAATTTTCTCTCAGAAGCCCCCAAAATGCAGTAAAAAAAGAAAAGAGCTCACCCGGGCTCCATGGGATGGCTACTGGAGTTCTCCTGGCACATATAATTGATGCACCCGGAGAAAAAGGGAGGGGGAGGAGGATCGTTCCTGACCCCCCCCCCTTCTTAGCGCATCATTTGTACATGCCAGGAGAACTCTGTTTAGGGGGCTTCTTGAGAGGGGGTTACAGTGTCCTGTTGTTCTATTAGGGTGTGTGTAGATTGGCCCCCAGGAAGATCCATGTTTTTAAAAAGTGGATTCTCCTGGTATGCAGGCCTGTCTGGAACCACCCACAGTCTCATTTGGTTCTTTAGTGGCTTGGCACTTTGGATTCTGAACCCACAATTTTAGTGGAGCTAAAATCATATAACAAAGATGTGGCTAGATGTAGTTTGAAAAGAGAAATCCATGGTGGCACAAGCCTGACTTGAAAGACACAGGGCACATTTACATCAACATGGTCACCTAAATTCACGAACCCAATGCTAGATTCTATGGAATATATATAGATTATATATTTATTAAAATATATTCATTCTTTGTATCTTAAAAAAAACTTGTTACCTTACTTTCTGGATAATCCTCGTATTATCCACAACTGCCATTTTTAATGCTATGTGTGGGAACCTATCCCTTTTGGATGTGAGGTTCATATAAAACATGATTGGGGGACATGGAAAGAGCCTCCTCGAAGACTGAGTAAATACAGTCGGGCAACCCCCAGGCAACGTTTCTCATAAATGGCTAATCTTTCCAAATCCAAAAGGATTGCTTTTCTAAACATTTGAAACATTTTAAATTGGAGGTGTGTGTGTTTTTCTTTTTCTCCACATATGGATGAACACCAAAGGTCTTTATCAAGGCCATTGCTAACTATTGTGTATACAGGAAACATACAGAGACATCACAATGAGAAGACCAAAAATCCCCGGAATACAACTGGAAGTGGAATGACCTCACAGACAATATGGTAGTGCCATTTTTGTACTATCTGGTATAGCAATTTGTGCAACCTCTCTCTCAGAAGTGAACAACATTGAAATCCTATCTGTGGAACTGCAGTGTATCATTTATTTATTTATTTATTTACTTTATTTATATTCCGCCCTTCTCATCCCGAAGGGGACTCAGAGCGGATTACAGTACACATAACTGCAGACAATCCCTGCAGTTAAACATATGACATATAGACATATGGCATTTATCACAGTACAGTACATACATTTTTGACATATTACACACATATAGACGAACAGAGGCAAACTTTCTGGCCACTAGGGGGAGCTGACGAACTCCTCATCTCCTAGCACTTTCCAGCATCCCTGGTTGTTCCGTCTGCATTCCTCAGCGTTCCTGGAGTTCTTTAATGGCCTCATAAATCAGTCAAAATTTGCCTCCCCACGTTAATGTGGTACCTTTTAGGCATGGTTTAGAACCCAAAAATAGCAAATCGAAAATCTAATGGGGGGGGGGGGGTTGATTAGTAATAGGAAGACTTACAAAAAATTTTCCAAAAATTTCTAAAATGTAACTTAATTACTAACGAAATTCGTTAGTAGTTCGTATGCCAGCTCATGCGCATTCCAGATGGTTTTGGCCTACAACTCCCAGAAATCCTAACAGCTGGTAAATTGGCTGGGATTTCTGGGAGTTGTAGGCCAAAACTTGAATGAATCACACTGAATTCTAGCTTGGACTCTCCAAATAGGAAGGAGGGAGGGAGGGAGGGAGTGGGTATTCTATTCTTGGAAGCAGCAAAAGAAAAAAAGGAGGAGCCCCCCCCTCTCGCTCCTGCTGCCTCTCTCTCACCCCGATCCCGAGGAGCGAGGGCCCAAGTTTGCCCAGGCTGGTCATATACCTACATTCTATGCACATGCAATAATACAGCAGTAATAACAATGGGTATAAGAAGAGGTAAAATTCAAACCGAAGTATTCTGACTGGTCCCTGCCTCATGCGGTGCAAACGGGCTCTTCTCTGTGAGCCCGGAAATTAGCCCGGGAAAAGCCAGCATTTTCTGCTTGGGTGCACACACATACATATTCTTTGGGGGATTTGCTGCAGAATCTTCTCTATGAGCCCGGATTCTGCAGCAAATCCCCCCCAAGAATATGTATGTGTGTGCTCCCAAGCAGCAAACGCTGGCTTTTCCCGGGCCAATTTCCCGGGCTAATAAGAGAAGAGCCCGTTTGCACCGCATGAGGAGAGACCAGTCAGAATACTTCGGTTTGAATTTTACCTCTTGTTATTGTTATTACTGCTGTATTATTGCATGTGCATGGAATGTAGGTATGACCAGTTGGATTACTTATAATATTAGGCACATACAGTAGCATTCATTCTATTATACATTAGGTTGGTTTCTCACCCCAATACTCTTTGATGCTTTAGATCCTGGCAGGCAGGAGAGGCAGGGAAGCCTGGAAAAATGTAAACAGAGAGGTTTACAGAAGTAAATCCACAAAGGAGGGCCCTTCATCCAAAGTGCCCTCCTTGCAGATTTACTTCTGAGTAATCCTCTCTGTTTACATTTTTCCAGGCTTCCAGCCGAAGGAAAGAGCGAGTTTAGGGCTTGCCTTGCCATAATACTTATTGGCAAGGGAGGCAGGAGGGTGGTGAGAGAGAAGGAGGGTGCCCCCCCCTTACGACCTAATAACGACACTTAAGAAAATCCTGGCCCCCGAAGTTCTATAAAGAAAGTCCACTTCCTGGTTGGCGTTCCAGGTGCGGAAATACTCAAAAGTAGCATTTCTTACGAATTTCTTACGAAACGAATCATTTTCATAACTTTTTTCTCATGCCTATTATCTCCTACTTGACAAATGCAACTGTCTTTCAAGATGCAAAGGTCGACAGCAGGCTACACTTAGGGTCGAGCACCCACCCACCTCGACCCGGGCAGGCCTCAAACTCATGACCTACTGTTCAAAGAGATCTTATACAGCTGACACTTAGCCAGCTGCGCCACATTCCCAGTGCCACATCATCACTCTATAAACCACCTGGGGTTGATTTCTATTTTATGCCCCCAACCAATTCCACAACCATCAAGCCCATTTTATTGTGGGCTGTGTCTGGGGCTATGATGAAGATTATAGAAATGGCAAAGCAGTTCTAATGTGGGCCGACAATAGTAAAATGAGTCTCCTCCATGACAGTAAATTACCACCATCATTTTAAAGTGGCCGATGGAAGAGTGGTCATAACCCTGATCTGATTTTTGTAAGCGACAGCATAGTCCACCAATGCATTAAAAGGGTATTAAACTGAATACTTAATACTCAACACAGACCAATATGCTGTGAAGCATATGCAGCTGTAAGACCACAAAATGTCCCTTTCTGCAGAAGATATAATTTCAGTAAAGCTAACTGGACAAAGTTTACAGAGAACTTGAAAGCAGCTATTTCTGATATAGAACCATCTATAGAAGGCTATGACCTTTTTGTAGAGGCTGTGAAAAGATCTTCAAGGCTCTCAATCCCTAGAGGCTGTCGCACAAGCTACCTATCAGGCCTAAACAAAGAATCACAAAACCAGCTGCAGGAATATCTCAGGCTATTATAAGGGAATCCATACAGCAACAAAACTACAACACCAGGTTAACAATTATCTACAGCCATAGCTAAAGCTTAAAAATGGATAGAAGTACTTGAGAATCTTGACGTGTCTAAGAGTAGCCAAAGAGCCCGGTAATTGCTGAGATGCCTGGATAGTGACCGTCTGATTAATTGTGGACATGCAATTGTAACACCAGACCAGATAGCACACCAGCTAATTCAGAAAGGGAAAACCAACTGCAGCAAAGTAAAGGTGAAAATCAACAGGGTACCAGAACTTGAAACCCAGCAGTTGACATCTCCCATAAACCTGAAAGAACTCAGAGAAGCTATTAGGTGATGTAAAACTGGTAAAGCACCTGGTCTAGATGGCTTAATGATGGAGCAAATCAAACACTTGGGCCTCAAAGCTGAAAACTGGCGTCTGAAATTTTACAATCAATGCTTGGCATACAAACAGATTCCCAGATTATGGAGGAAAACTAAGATCATTGCCATTTTAAAACTTGCCTCCAATACCAGGACCTACTGGCCTATCTCACTCCTATGCCATCTATATAAAGTATATAAGAGGATACTACTAAATCGATTAGGACCTGTTATTGAACCCCAGTTTATTGCACAACAAGCAGGTTTCAGACCAGGAAAAAATCTGTACAGCCCAAATTCTTAATCTGACTGAGTACATCGAGGAAGGATATGAGAACAGTTTTTGTCAACCTTACAGCAGCCTATGACATGGTGCAACGTACGTAGCATTGAATGAAACATGCAGAATAATCACAGCATGTCTTAAACCTACACCTGTTGATAAACTCTACAAGCTAGCTGGCATGCCCGCCCCTCCCGAGTTTAAGTGATATTTACTTTGTATTATTAGCTGGAAGGCCCTGGATGTCCATGGGCGACATCTGGCTCAAATCAGGGTTTCTGGTCTAAGTTCATAGAAAAAATGGAGGCTTGTGCCTTCTATGTTAGTTAGCTCTTTGATACTATGATTTTTACATCATAGATCTTCTGCTCGAGATCCCCGTGTACAACTGGTGGGCCACTGTGTGATACAGAATGCTGGACTAGATGGGCTGAGGTCCGATTCAGCATGGCTCTTCTTACATGAGAGCCATTTTTAAATATTTGAAAGGATGGCACATTGAGGATGGGGCAAGCTTGTTTTCTGCTGCTCTAGAGACTAGAAGCAATGGACTCAAATGACAGAAAAAGAGAGCCCATCTAAAAATTTAGAAGAACTACCTGAAGAATTGTTCAGCAGTGGAATATCTATTGTCAAAGGCTTTCAGGGCTGGAATCACTGAGTTGTTGTAGGTTTCTTGGGCCATGTCTGTATGGCCATGTTCTAGAAGCATTCTCTCCTGATGCGGAATATGTTGCCTGGGAATGTGTTGGATTATCCTTCTCTGGAAGTTTTTAAACAGTAAGTGCATGACAATCTATTCAAAGCTCTTTGATGGTATTTTCCTGGTTAGCAATGTGGGATTGGACCAAATGGCCTTTTTGTTCTCTTACAACCCTATACTTGTGTGAAGCAAATACATAGAGTGCTTTAAAAAACAGCTATGGCTAAGCAGTGGATACTAATGGTGTTCATCTCTGTAGGTTTTAACCACTTGCATAGCTCTTGTAAAGATCAGGATATTATCCAGGACAGATTCAACACCCAACTGGCATAGAAGGCTCTGGCTATCCCTCTACTCCAGGGCTGCTTATTAGGTCAATCGCGATTGACCAGTCGATGGCGAAGCTGGAACTGGTCGATCGCGTAGGTTGGAGGAGGAACCGACCAAGCAGCGTAGCCTGGAGGAGGGAGGAAGCAGGGAAGAGAAGGAGGACAAAGCACAGAGGGAGGAGGGGGTGAGAGAAGGAGCGCCATCCAGCCACGCCACTCTCGTTCCCGCCAAAAGAGTATGGAAAATGGCACACGTGATGTCACACTGCCGCCGTGACGTCACGCAGCCCATTTTCCCTACCTTTTGGCGGGAATGAGAGGGGCGTGGCTGGCTGGTACTCCTTCTCTCGTGGTGCCCCCTCCTTTCCTCTGTCCTTCTACTTCTCCCCTCACCTGCTTCCATTGCTTGCAGGTGAGGGGATTGGGCCTGGGCGGCAAGCGGTTTTGCGCTGCCTCTCATGCGAGGCAGGGAAGGGAGGTTGCGAAGCCCCTGCATTGGCGAGGAGGCCCTGGAGCGCTTCCTGGCCGCCCTCCTCACTGCCAGCCAGCACGGCGTGACTCTGCTCCGCAAGGTAAGTGAACTATACATCCCAGCAACTCCAACTCCCAAATGTTCACATTTGGGCATATTGAGGATTCATGCCAAGTTTGGTCCAGGTCCATCGTTATTTGAGTCCACAGTGCTCTCTGGATGTAGGAGAACTACAACTCCCAAACTCAAGGTCAATGCCCAGCAAACCCTTTCAGTACTTTCCATTGGTCTCATGAGAGTTCAGTGTGCCAAGTTTGGTTAAATTCCAATATCGGTGGAGTTCAGGATGCTCTTTGATTGTGGGTTAACTAGAAATCCCAGCAACTACAACTCCCAAATGACAAAATCAATTGCTTCAAACTACAAGAAAGGAGATTCCCCCTGAACATGAGGAAAAACTTCCTAACTGTGAGAGCTGTTCAGCAGTGGAACTCTCTGCCTCAGAGTGTGGTGGAGGCTCCTTCTTTGGAGACTTTTTAAATAGAGGCTGGGTGTCTGAGGTGCTTTGATTGTGATTTTGCTGCATGAAGGCAGAAGGTCCTTGGACTAGAGATGGTTGTTGTTATAATTATAATTATAATTATTATTATGATGATGGCTGGATGGCCATACATACAAAGAATCCTTAATAAATTTGAAAATAGTTATATGTTTTACATTTTTGTAGTGGGTAGGGAGATCATTTTGACTTGGTTGTTTTATAAGTAGCTCGCATGCTGAAAAAGTGTGAGCACCCCTACTCTACTCAATATGGCAAGCCTGGATTGGATTGGTGCCCAAGGATCATATTAGGGGCCTGAAGCTCCAGCAATTGAATGAGCCCGTTGGGAGATGACATCAACCTTGCTCTTTTCTCCCAATAGTATTAAATGCCTGCATAATTGGTCCAGCAGGGAAAGCTAAAAAAGAGTAAGAGAAAGTCTCTGGTATTTGATAAATTAATAACTGAGCACTGCCTGTGAGTTTCCCACCCAAATCCTTAATTAACAAGAAAATGCAGAAGAAGAAGAAAAATTCTTTTGAAAGTCGTTTATTTAAAAAATAGAGGAGTTGGCTTTTTGATCCGCCATTAGCAAGGACTGAGCAGGATACTTTTTCTCTCCCTCTAAAGTCCTTTATTACTGCTCTAAGAACCCCAAGCCATGGCTTAGATCGAGAGAGAGAAAAGGGAAGCCATGGTCCCGGCCTTTCCTCTGTCTCCCAGGAGCTTTTCAAAGCGGTGCGCAAACATGCTAAAAGGATCAAATTGATGTTTTGCTCAAATCACAATCTCTCCGAGCCCTGGAAAGCTTTTAATCCAGGACTGCATGTAAGGCGATAGCTTCTAATTACCAGTCTAGACAAAATCAGCAATGCTGAGTTTATTAAAGGGCAGCTATCAATACAAGCAAAAGTCATTCCCCGATAAGGGACTAAAAGGCTAATTGAAAGATCCTGTTTGAATCACTTGTTGTCTATTCTCATTTTTAGAGGCTTTGGAAACTCTTTTTTACTCCTCCTTTCTTTTGGCAGCCTTTCAAGAAGGCAATCCTTTGAGGCAGGGGTGGAAATGAACAACTTCCTCACTCCAAAGGCAAACAAAAGCCAATTCCCAATACTAAGGCTGAAGTCCTCTTGGTACTTTATGCGCAACTACCATATATACTCATGTGTAAGTCAACCTCATGTATGTCAGAGATAGGTTTTGGATTTTTATGTGACCCATGGGGAAGTCAAGGATAACTTTATGAAGATGGGAAAGTGGGAAACTTCAGGGAACCAGTTGCACCTGGATGAAATTATTGCCATTTTCCCAGCCATCCAGGCATTCACAAAGGCCAAAAGTGACATTATGTCAGAGAGAGAAGAACAGTGGCTCTCAACCTGTGGGTCCCCAGATGTTTTGGCCTTCAACTCCCAGAAATCCTAACAGCTGTAAACTGGCTGGGATTTCGGGGAGTTCTAAGCCAAAACACCAGGGGACCCACAGGTTGAGAACCACTGGAGTAGAGAGTGTCTGAACTTCTTTTAGGTTTTTCCAGGATGGAGTAAGCTCCTGCTTTTTGCCACCCTACTTGGAGAAGAGGATGGACCCTATTTTGTTAAGAATTAAGGTACAGTCCTTACATTGATCCATAGATGAGTTGACTAGGGTTTTTTGGGACAATTTTGGATATATACTGAAAATTCCCTTACATGTGTGGCTGTACTCTTTGGGCCATTGTATAAAATCCATATTTTATTCGTAAAGCACATCCACACTGGTGAAGCAATGCAGTTTGACACTACTTTGACTACTATGTCTCAATGCTATGAAATTGTGGGCCCCATCCAATTTTCCGTATTCAGATTCCTTCTCCTTATATTTGTTGGGTGGAGCCCCCAGTGGTCCAATCGATTAAATCCTTGTGCCGACAGGACTGAAGGTCGTAGGTTCGAAACCAGGGAGAACACAGATGAGCTCCCTCTATCAGCTCCAGCTCCCCATGCGGAGGCATGAGAGAAGCCTCGCACAAGGATGGTAAAGCATCAAAACACCCAGGCATCCCCTGGGCAACATCCTTGCAGACAGCCAATTCTCTCACATCAGAAGCGACTTGCAATTTCTCAAGTAGCTTTTGACATGAATTTTTTTTGTTGGGTGTTGGTGCTGATGACTATCTTGTCTTGTCGTACTAGCTCACAGGGTTGGGCCACTTGACGACAATGGTCAGAAAGGGAAAATCAGTGAAGACAAGGAGATTGCTGAGCGGCTAAATGACTTCTTTGCCTCCGTTTTTACACAGGAGGACAGACAACATATGCCTGCAGCTGAGTCAGTTTTTCAGGGAGGGAATTAAAAGAATTAAAACAGATAGAGATAAACAAGGAGGATGTTCTCACATGCCTTACTAAACTAAATGTCAACAAATCACCAGGTCCAGACGGCATCCACCCCAGAGTTCTTAAGGAACTCAAGTGTGAAATTGCTGAACTTCTAGCTAAGATATATAACCTTTCTCTAAGATCAGGCACTGTACCCGAGGACTGGAGGGAGGCAAATGTAACACCGATCTTCAAGAAAGGATCCAGAGGTGATCCAGGAAATTATAGACCAGTCAGTTTAACCTCAGTTCCAGGCAAAGTGATGGAAACCATTATTAAAGAAAATATTACTAGGCACATAGAAGAACAGGCATTGCTGAAAGAAAATCAACATGGTTTCTGAAAAGGCAAATCATGTCTTACTAACTTGTTAGAATTCTTTGAGGGTGTAAATAAACACATAGATAAAGGGGACCCAATTGATATTGTTTACCTTGACTTTCAAAAGGCTTTTGACAAAGTCCCTCACCAAAGGCTCCTAAATAAGCTCTTCAGCCATGGAATCAGAGGACAGGTCTTGTCCTGGATTGGAACCTGGCTAAACTGTAGGAAACAAAGGGTGGTAATAAACGGACATTTCTCTGGGTGGAAAGAGGTGAGAAGTGGCGAACCCCTAGGTTCAGTTTTGGGTCCATTACTTTTTAATTTATTCATAAATGATCTGGATGTAGGAGTGAATTCTGAGGTAGCAAAGTTTGCAGATGACACTAAATTGTTCAGGGTAGTTAAAAATGAAACTGATTGTAAAGAGCTCCAGAAAGATGTCTCTAAATTGAGTAAATGGGCAACAAAGTAGCAAATGCATTTTAACCTAAACAAGTGTAAAGTCATGCACATCGGGGCAAAGAACCCCAACTACACCTACCAATTGATGGGGTCAAAGCTTTCCAAGACAAACCAGGTGTAGCAACCCAGTTCTCGTTCGTGCCTGGGGGGCAAGGGGCAGCACCAGGGGTCCCCCTTGCATTAGAGCCAGCTGGAGCTGAGGTGGATTCTGAGGAGGATTTGGAGGGGCTGGAAGAAGGGGATTTTGAGTTAGCTGGGCCTTCTTCCCCCACAGAGAGCCTGGCATGGGATAATGGCTGGCCTGATCCTTACGAGAATCTGGAAGGCCAGATGGATTCTGTAAGCAGTGATAGTGAAGATTATGAACAGCCAGGGGGGGGGGGGGCGAGGATCGTAAGAAAAAATGTGGGAAACTACGGAGGAGGAGGCCCGGGAAGTTGATAGGGAGTCAGACTCTCACAGAGATAGGGAAGCAGGTGCTGGGAGGCAAGGACGAACCTTTGATAGGAGACGGAACATTGAGGCTAGCAGGAGGGGCTGGTTTCACAGCCTAGACTGGCCGCGGTCCCGCAGCACAGATTGGAGGAGGAGAAGCCTAGAGCGTCGGGGGCCTCGCCAAGGGGATTCTATGCAGACGTGTAGCGAGCCAAGACCACGTAGCTAAGTTTGGGCTAGTGGCCTGCCAAGGAGAGCCTTGGATCTTGCAACTTTGCTTTGTTCCCTGATCCGCTTTGGTTGAGCGGAGCCCTGCCAAGTCTTTGGAAATTTCCATGCCAAGTTTGCTTTTGGACATTACCTTTTACCTTTTGAATTACTTTGGATATTTTTATGGACAATTACCTTGTTACTGTTTCTTATTCTTCAATAAAGTAGTTAGCTGATTATCGTCTCTGTGTGTGTGATTAAGGGGCCGGCCAAGGTCTTGCATCGTGACACCAGGAAAGGGATCTTGGGGTTTTGGTGGACAGCTCAATGAAGTGCGCAGCAGCAGTGAAAAAAGCAAATTCTATGCTAGGCATGATCAGAAAGGGAATCGAAAATAGGTCAGCAAATGTTGTATTACCTCTCTACAAATCTATGGTAAGGCCACATTTGGAGTACTGTGTACAATTCTGGTCTCCGCACCTTAAGAAGGATATAACGGAACTGGAAAAGGTACAGAAAAGGGCAACAAGAATGATCCAAGGGATGGAGCGGCTCCCTTATGAAATCAGGTTGCAACGCCTTGGTCTTTTCAGAGCTTGAAAGACGGCGTCTAAGAGGTGACTTGATCGAAGTGTATAAAATCATGCATGGGATAGAAAAGGTGAATAAAGAAAAATATTTTCTTTGTCACAAAACACTAGGACTAGAGGGCACTCCCTGAAGCTCCAAGGTAGGAAAATTAGGACTAATAAAGGGAAATATTTCTTCACCCAGAGGGTCATTGGGTTATGGAACTCACTTCCAGAAGAGGTTGTGACAGCTGTCAGCCTGAACAACTTCAAGGCAGGATTAGACAGATTCATGGATACCAAGTGTATCGGTAGTTACTGAAAAGGACATTCAAGTGCCACCTCGGAGTTGGTTGAGGTAGGCAGGATTTCCCTGGGTACTGGTTGTGGGGGGTCGGGAGCAGGTTAGGGTTTTGCCCTCCCTTCTGCTCGAGATCCCCGTGTACAACTGGGGGCCACTGTGTGATACAGAATGCTGGACTAGATGGGCTGAGGTCCGATTCAGCATGGCTCTTCTTATGTTCTTATGTTCTTAAAATTCTTTTCAAATCACAAAGAACAAACGTATTGTCTTACTAATACAAGAGCTTCTATCTTCCACATTTGGGAAGACCTTCATTTTGAATTGGCAAGACAAGACAAGAAACAGAGATGTGAAAGTTGATGAAATTATTGGGAATGCCAAGCAACACTCATTTTTCCAGCAGTCAAACTACTTGAGGGTCTATTATTAGTGGCAAAACTGAACCTCCAAAAAGGAAAATCATAGACCCGGAAGGGCATCCAATCCAACCGCATTCAGCCATGAAGGAATACAAAGATAAAGTACTCCCAAAAGTGGCTACCAAACCTCTGTTTGAAGACCTCAAAAGAAGAGAATTCCATCATGATCTGAAACATTATTCACTTGTTAAATGATTTTTCCTACCAGGAAATTATTCCTTATGTTTAGGTGGAATCTCCTGTAATATGAATCCGCTGATGTCTCTTGGAGCAGCAGAAAATAAGCTTGCTCCATCTTCTCTATGTGACATCCCATTAGATATTTAAAGATGGTTAACATATCAGCTCTCTCTGTTTTTTAAAAAAAACTAAATGTACATACTTAGATCTACAAGCCATTCCGGATAGAGCTCAGTTTCCAGACCTATTGCTATCTTGGTCACCTTCCTCTGCATCATCTCCTCATTTTCTGTAGCCTAACTGTTTTTGCTCTTCTACGCATTTTCCAAAAGTAATGGCAATTCGGCCGGACCCTTAGGCAGTGTTATAGGGTTGTTTCAAGTTAAGGTGAAAATGCCATTTGTGATTCTTTCATTAACCCTCCCAGGCTGGTCATTTAATATGGCAGGCTTAGCATTTTTCACTTCAAATGAATGAACATTATAATCCTAAGAGACCAGGATGCTTTCCCCTCTCTTTCATTCACTCTTTTTCTTCCTCTGCCCCACAAAACCTTTTCCTTGCTTTTTTTCATTTGCCACTGCCTAACTAGGTGAACAAGACAAGGTCAGCAATTTTTGTCTTATTGACAGAACACCATTTATCTTTAAAAGTACTAAAATGGTATTTTGAGGTTGCCGAGAGCAGAAAAGTAGTCTGAACAAGAAAAAGAATCATTTGTGTGAAGACGTGATGCCATGCTGCTGAAAATATTGTCTGTTTTGTAGGTTTACAGGGAGGAACGAGGGAAGTATGAACTTTCTGGAGGTAAGGAGGCTTAGTTAGGTAAATGACCTTGGAGGACCGCACCCGGCCTCTAGACCTGAGTTTGGGAACCTTTTTACTAGACAGGTATATAGTCAGTCAGACAGAGATACATAGATATGTAGATAGATAAATTGCAGCTACAGTGTAGAATTAATGCAGCAAAGGCTACAGAGGGAGAGTATTTGCCCCTCCCACGGAGAAAGAGGAGGTTCTTGGAACCTCTGGGAGGCAGGGGCGTGGCCTCCCTTAGGAAGGCCAGCCCCCTGAAGAGCTCAGTCGGGGCTCAGTCATCGGAGGAGACGGTCGGTCTCCTCCTCAGGTGAGCCTGATCCAGGGATGGGGGCCTTGTCCCCCTCACCCCCCCTTTTTTCTCGTTGGGCCCGCGCTTCCCGTTTAGACGGGTGGTGCGGGCTGTACCTCGGCGCTGCGGCTGGGCCGCCGCCGCCATGATGGCGGCGGCGAGCTTGAGCCGCGGCTCCAGGCTCTCCCCTCCCTGCATGGCTTTGCCATCGGGAGGGCGGCCTGGGCCGGGGGGGGGGGGGTGGGTGGGAGGGCCCTACCTTCCTAGAATGCCGCTCCGTGGATCGGCCGGGGCCCGGGTCGCGGGGGCGAGGAGCCGGAGGCGGGTTAGCGCTCCCCTCGCCCCCGGCTTCTTGGGCACTGGGCCTAGCGGCTCTTCGGGCCCGCTTTCGGGCGGGCTGTGGACCGGGGAGAACGGGGCTTGCCCTTCCTCCCCTCCCCCCCCCCACCGCGCTCCACGTCTGGGGGGGGAAGTACGGGTGCCACGGCGGGGTCACGACGGGGGGCCCGGGACTGGCTCCCGCTGCCCCTCCACCCATCCCCCGCCGTTTAGCACGCTGCCGCCGGGCCTGGCTTGTTGGGCAGCTCGGCGGAGGCCTACAGATTGGCCTGGGTGGGAGCCATGCAGGCCATTAGCCTGCGGCTGCCGCCTTTGGCGGGAACCGCCATTTTCTCTGGCGGGTGGCGAGCTAAGGCCGCGGCTCCTGGCTCTTGCCCCCCCACATGGCCGCATCGGTGGGGCGGGCCCCCTTAGAGGTAGGGGGAAGTTAAAGGCCGGTGGCGGGGGGCTTTCCAATCTAGCCCCCCCCTTTTTGGGCTTGTTTGGCTGGGTTGTTTCTGGACCCGCCCCCCCTTCCCCCCGTCGGTCGGAGAGGCTGTAGTGTAGAGAGGCGCCATCTTGGCTGCATGGCCGTTGCCCCCCCCTCCCATCTTTTTGTCACAGCTTTGTTGGCGCCGATTGGGCCATGCAAAGAAGGGCGGGAGCTGGTTTTTCAGCTCCCTAGCCTCCACCCCCCCTTTTTCTATATAGCATTGCACAAATGATCAAATAGTCCATGAAGGATTTTCCTGCATTGTGGCCAATGTTCCCTCATGAAGAAGTCTTGTTGTCTGGAACATCTTGCATCCATTTCGCAAGCATGGGCACAGATTCCTGACTGCTTTTGGAAAATTCCTTCCTTAATATTCACTTATATGCTCTCTATCTCAAACATATGGACCCGAAGGTCATGAGTTCGAGGCCTACCTGAATAAGTGGGCTCTCGACCTATTGTGTAGCTTACTATCAACCTTTGCAATCCGAAAGACAGTTGTATCTGTCGAGAAAAATTTAAGGTGCTATTTAGGGGGATGCTAAATTTATCTAAGGTTAGGCACTGCCTGGCAATTTTATTCGTTTGGCTTGATTGGTAAAGAACAGTAATAATGATGAAAGTATGAATTAAAGGGAAATAAAATAAAAATAAAATAATAAATACATGAGAAGGCTTATGGTTGTCCAAGCTTGACGACATTAGCGATAGGGGGGAGCTCCTGACCCGGGGTATAGCGCTCGATTGACCCATGGTTGCATTAGCAATTGAGTTGCTAATTTTAAGCATTACATTTATCATTTCACCTGGGTCAATTGTAATTTATCTGAGGGATGAGCTCCCGGCTTTGGGTGCGGGCTCACATTGTTTTATGGCTGACAGCATTAACAATTTAGTTACTTATTTTATGAATGCATTTATTAGTTTACCCGGTTCCTTTTAATTTTCATTTTGTAAGCTCCTGACCCTTGGTATAGCGTACTGTTGGCCTATGTTTGGCAACATTAGCAATGAGTGACTGGCCGTAGGCAATGTATTTTTCATTTCGCCTGGGTCATTTTAATTTTAAATGGATGAGTGAGCTTCCGATTCCTGTGATGGTTTACTCTTGACCATTCGCTGACAACATTAGCAGTTAGATTGCCAATTTCGAGCAGTGCGGTTCATTATTCCACCGGGGTTATTTGCAAGGTTTAAACGTGAGTACGCTCACAACCCCTTGGTATGGCTTACTATTGACCTAATTTTGTCAACATTAGCAATTGAGTTCTGATCTCGAGCGAGGTATTTATTCTTGTCGGGTCTTTTTATATATATTAAAATAATATATATATAAATAATAATAATAATAAAAAAGGATGTCGATACAAATAAATAAATGAATAATAATGGTAATAATAATAATTTAATTTGAGTGAGATCCCGACCCTTGCTCTAGCTTTGTTGACCTATGCCCGTCAACACTAAGAATCAAGCACTTTTCATCTGGGTCACTTTAAATTTCAATTTGGGGAGCGACCTCCCGACCCTTGGCATGGCTTACCGTTGGCCTATTTGGTCAACAGTAGCATTTGAGTTAGAAGAGCAGTCAGTATACTTTTCTTTCTCTGGGCCACGTTTAAACTTGAAATGGAGTAAGATCCCGACCCTTGGTATACTTTGATGAACGGTGCCCACAAGTTTGAGGAGTGACCATTTGACTTGAGTGAGCCCCCGACCATTGGCGTAGATAACCATTGACCTGCACGGGTCGGTTAGCATGGGCCATGGGGTTATTGATTTAAGCAATATACTTGGCTTTTTACCGAGGTCAATTTAAGGCGTAACTTGAATTTTGAATTTCAACTGCAGGTGCGAGCTCTTGACCCTGGGTATGGCTTGCTGTTGACCTATGTTGTCAACTTTACTAGCGAGTTAGCAATTTTATCCAAGGTATTGGTCATTTAACTGGGTCATTTTCAATTGGACATAAAGAGAGCTCTTGAGCTTTGGTATAGCCTACTGCTGGCCTAGGCTTAGCGGCATTGGCTTGTGTTATTAGTTTCAAGCACCGTAATTTTAATTTACTGAAGTTGAGAAGACAGTTGTCTCCAAAGGAGACATGCTCTCTCAGCCATTATTCATGGCAGGGAAGTTAAACGCTTAATCTTTTCTTAGAAGACCTTATCGCCTGGCCTATGTGGGCACACTTTGTTGGCCTTATAAACGGCGGGAGGATATATAAAGCGTGTTTCCTTTTATGCAAAAGGGACCAGTGTCTGAAGTAACACCCTCTCAGCCTTATGACGGCTGCCGGGTTAGAAAGCGTTTTGCTTACACCACAAAGATTGGTTGTGAAAGTACATCCGGTTTGCGCTATAAATGGTCATTTCCTTTAAAATTAAAAGAATAATGTTTATTGAGTCACACCCTCTTAGCCTTGAAAAATGAGGTTAGGAAAGGGGCATTTTTTCAAATGCTGGCGATGGTCGTTTCGTTACACCCTCCCGGCCTTATTAAGGGCGGGGTTTTTTTTATGAAGCGCATTTTCATTGAAACATGGAGGATAGGTTATTGAGTTCACCCTATTATTATTATAAGGGTTTGGGATTTTTAAAGGCGTTTTTCTTTACAACAGAAGAAGGTTAGTGTTTGAGTCACACCCTTTCGCCATTGGGAGGGCGGCGAAACGTGAAAGCGCGTTTTTGTTAAAACTTTGAAGTTAGCGATTTGAGGTACCTTCTCTCAGCCACATAAAGGGTCTATGAGTTGGAGAAACGCGTTTTCTTAAAATTATAAGATGACTAGCTTTGATTTACACCCTCTCAGCCCGATAAAGGGCTTGGGTTCTTGAAAGGCATGTTGCTTTAAAGCATAAGGAGATTAATCATTCAAAAAAGGGCTTTTTAGTAAAGAACAGAGTAGTTGTTTTAAGCACACCCCCCCTTTTTACCCTTATAAAAGGCTCAGGAGTTGAAAGGCGCGTTTTCTTTAAAGCATACAGAAGATTAGTTTTAAGGTCACACCATCTCAGCCTTATAAAGGGCTGGAGAGTTTGAAAAGGGCATTTTCTAAATTATAAGAAGATTGGTAGATGAGGCTCAATTTCTAGCCTTATGCGGCTAGGGAATTCAAAAGCCGTGGTGCTTTAAAAGATAAGACGATCGTTAGTTTGAGTTATACCCTCTGAGCCTTAAAACGGCTGTAGAGTTGGAAGAGTCAATTCTTCCTTGAAACTAAAAGGTTAATTGTTAGAGTTACACCCCCCTTAGTCTTAAGAAACGACGGGGAATTTAAATAAATAAATAAATAAATGAAGGGGGAGTTTTCTTTAAAACATAAAGATGGCTAGTCATTTGAGCTACACCTCTCTGCTTTATAACCGGCGGGAGAATTTGAAAGCGCTTTTCCTTTGTGACACAAGATTTTTCGTTTGAGTGATAACATCTCAGCCTTAACGTGGCTGGAGAGTTGGTAAGTGGTTTCTCTTTAACACAAAAGACGCTTAGTCGTTGAGTTACACCCTCTCAGCCTTGCCCAGCTAGAGGTTTGAGGGTGTAATTTTCCAAAAACAGGAGGGTTGGCCACAGGTTGCATCCGCTCGGCCTTATAATGGCCAGAGAGTTTGGATGCGCCTTTTGTTACGTTATATGATTAGTCAGTGAGTTACATCCTCAGTTTGGGAACGGCGGGAGAGTTGAATGAGCGCGTTTCTTTACAATATAAAAGTTTAGTTTAAAGTGACACCCTCTCAGCCTTATAAGGCTGGGGAGTTTGAAAAACCGTGTTTCCCTTAAGGCAGAAGAAGTTTAATCATTTAAGTTACACCCTTTCAGCCTTACTGGGCTAGAGGGATTGGAAACCGCGGTTTTTTCTAGAAGAAGGTTAGTAGTTTGAGTTACACCCCGCCAGATTTATAAATGACTGGGGAGCTGGAAAGCGGTTTTTCTTTTTAACAACAAGATTAGTTGTTAGGGTTACACCCTCTCAGCTTTTTATACAGTTGGAGAGCTCGAAAGTGTGTTTGCTTTGAAACAGAAGAAGATTAGGCATTAGAATTACACCTCTCAGTCTTAGAAATGGCTGTGGAGTTTGGAAGTAAGTTTGCTTTAAATTGAAGGAGGAATAGTATTTTGGAAAAACACACCATTTCAGCCTAATAATAGGCTGGAAAGTTGGATAAAGTTATTTCAGTCGTTGGCAGATGCGTCCTATATACACAATGGATGCTCATATAGTTAGTTACTAGGTTTAGGGCGGTCAGTCACTTGTGGCTGACACTCAGGCAACCACCTTCGCTGTGTTTACCGTACCGGCCGCTTGGTAGAGATGGAGCTCAAAGGAGTCCCGATTGCCAAGCTGACCTGGCCCTTATTGGGGCGACCCAGTTTCAGAAATTGGAGGCAGTGCCCGAGGTCACAATCCGTGAGTCGGCCATCGACCCACAGCCCAGTCGAAGGGAAAGCGTGAGGATGGCTTAAAAAGGGCCATGTGGGTGAGTCGGGCCTGTCTGATGGTAGTGACCAGCCGTCAAGGGGTCCTACATTTCATTTTGGCCAACATTTGGGCCTGGTCTCCATTGCCTTTTGGAATGGAGTGGTAGACGTGGTCTGCAGCAAACTTGCATTCACGGTCCTTACCCCCTGCTGGTTTGAGGCTCTTAGCTGAGACTGGCGGAGTTGTCCACATCAGGGGGAACGGCTTTGGCTTGCAGACGGGCAAAGCGTCTTACAGGCCCGAGCAAACTCGTACTGGGTGGCTGGCATGGCCCTGCATACACATCGTCCGGTCCACCAATATGCCATCTTGTTGGTGGTTCGGTGTGTGGAGATGTGAGAGTCCCCATAAAGTGGGGAACAAGGAAGGGGCCATGCGCTCAACAGTACGGGGGGTAGCACACTACCTCCTTTATCCAGGGCTCGCGACAATGCTTTGTTTGTTGAGCGGATGGATTGTAATATCGGAATTGGGCAACGTTCCATTCGTCTAACATAGGGTAGGAGGTGTTAGGACTCTCGGTGGGGGATGGGGACTAGGTGGACACCTGTCCCCATCGGTGGCGGAAAATAGCTAGGGAAAGCCCATTGTCGGTGTGCACCTAAGGCACCTCCTTCAGGAGTGAGGGCCATTAAGTTAACATTCACCTCAAAGTTCAAGTTGAGGGGTTAACAAAGTGTAATGGCCCTGGAATGAAAGAGGCTGATCTCAAGATCTCGAGTACAGACTGTAATGAACACCGGATATCCATAAAGATGACGCGCAGGCAGCAATTCAATCTCATAAGATTTAATCCAGGTATCAGCACCTATAAAGCCAGAACTGACTTTATCAGCAACAAACTTAACTTATATACAAAACACGCCCCCATCACCTGTCAATCATCCCAAAGACCAATCCCCCTGGCTTGCAATACCTAACAGAGATTGCATCATATCCCCTTTGACCCAGTTACACAATGTCCAGTGGATATTTCCTCATATCCCTTCTGAGTCAGCAATGACCATGCCAGGGCTTCTCACGTTGGTGTGGTGTGGCTCAAGGCCCATTTCCAGCTCTGTGCGTCTTCAAGGCCACACCTGGTCAGGATTACTTCTGTTGGAAGGTTCTAAGATTAGAGCACTCTTTGCTCTAATCGACGGATCCTTACAAAATACTCTCCTCCCTCCCCCCTGGGAGAAAAAGGACCCAAGAATATTATTCAATCATAACATCCAAATGTCATTTTTACACTAACCAAAAGCTGTGATACACTCCATAACAGGCAGCCATCTCAGTCACTCTCAAACAATCAGACACTCCCTTCTCACAAATGTCCAGCTTGTTCAAGGCCAAATCCTATCTCCAACTACCACACCTAAATCTAAACAACTTCCTCCCTTCACTGCCATAGCAGAAGGGCTAACTCACAAACTATATCTCTCCTGTAACTACTAACCATTACAAATCCCAACACCACACCGCGCAAGGACAAATCAACTGCGCATCCTTAGGATATAAATCAAAACCACACAATCAAACTTCCAAACCCCATAACTCCCAAAACCTACCACTGCAAAAACAGGAGGCCACAGGCACAAACTACACAACCATACCTATCCTACTAGGCTATACACCAATTCCAACTCAACAACAAACCGGCCCCTGGAACGCAGGTATGAGCATCTGCATCCAGGTATCCTGCACACATCTACTCCTGAACCCATACAATTCTCAACCAACTCTCTCCTGGCAGACTCAACAGGAAATCACATCATCCCCTACTAAACTAGCCCTGAAGCCAATCCTCCAACCAAATCATTCCACTTGGGAACCTAAAACAATCTGCATCCACACAACTCCATTATCCTTGCCACCCTGGCAAAAGGCACTCGGGAAACCGACCAAAACTACAAGTCCCTGAACAGCCAACCACTACACCATCCATCACATACCACACCAACCTAGTCTTCACTAATAAGCTGAACCCATTACACAGGACTATGTCAACTGTGTCCAACCAATCACACGAAAGAATACATCTTGGCATAAGGCATATACCACTCTCCCATGCGGCTAAACACAGCTCTCTAAGCTATCTAGCCATTACACACATCCACACGACCCTCTTACTCCAACACGCCATCCCAGCACACATTCCTCTAGACAAACCACTACACCCCTCACTTGGGGAAGAACGCCCAGAAAACTACAACTCCCTCTACTGCGTGGCAAGAGGCACTAACCAAACCACAACTTTCACACAGGGAAAAACCCTCTAAAGTCAGGAGACAAACCTTCACTCTAACAATCTATCCCTCTTGGCACCAAGTCACGAGGTGCAGGAAAACTATAAATCACATCACTACAACCCCAAAACCCCAAGATGCAGGAACAAACTCTTCTGCGTACAATCAACTCAACCCCATCTACACAGGAAAACTATCATTCCTAACTAAACAGAGGCAACTCTAACAATAATTGCAATTTATATGGATCAAGCTGTAAACATACATTTAACCAATGCAACTTACTGGAATAACTTATACATCTCCCTACAAGTTAATACCCCAATATCTGAACTCTCTAAACATGACAAATACACATTTATACAGCAATGCAGTAAACCCCCACACATATCTGGAATACCTTCCCATCTAACACATTAACAATAAAATGCATCTTATACAATTTCATATATATATATGCAACTCCTACAAAACCCCCTACAGGATCATATTAATAATCAAAAGCTAAGCCTTAGCATCATGCAATCCTGATCTTAGCACCATTATCTCCAACCCCAACTAAACATAGTATATTTCTTCAAGTAACCCCACATCTCAATCCTGAGACCATCCCAGCTCCAGCCCCTCTAAAGACACTTCCCCATATAACAGCAACTTCCACAAAAGCACATTACCACTAAGTTACTGATTTTCCCCAAAATCAAAATTAACATGCTGGTTACTGAGACATTGGCCCACAGTTCATCCCCAAAGTTACACTCGCTCCGAAGTCCGTCTTTCGATCCAAAAAAGGTTTGCGCCCACAGTTCAATCACCTTCTTCGAAAAATCTTGCTCTGGCCCAAAGAAACTCCCTCCCCCCGAGAGACCAAGGGGCACCCCTAAGGGCATCTCTGGGGTTTTATTCAGAACAAAATTAGCCAGCCCCATTTCCTCCACGCCGACTAGATGGGCCCCAAACAGCAACTCTCTCGAACACAGGATCTCGGCATCGTTCTCCTCTCTCTCCACTAACTCAGCTCCGTCGCCCGTCCCCTCACCAACTGGCTCGTTCTGGCAATCTCCGGCCAACTCTCTCTCTCTCTCCAAAGGAAAGGCTTCCAGCAACAGGGGACTTCTCAACTGGAATCCTTCGGCTCCTGCTTGTGCAACCAACTCCTGGACCTTTTCACTCCCACCTCCACCAGTCTGCAAAGCAAGCACCTCTGCTTTCGGATGGGAATCTTCACTCACTTCTCCACCGGGAAAACTGCACTCTTCTCCCACTTTCATTTCCTGAGCTGCTGGCATTCCAAGCTTATCTTGCTGCAGCCCTGTCTCCACGGCAACTTGCTCTTCTGGGAGCCTCCAAACTTGATGGGAATTCCCACTCCCCTCTTCCAGCCACAGGCACCATAAAGCAGCGGACCAAGCAAGCATGACAGAGAGGCTTCGAAGGAAGGGGTCTTCTGTCCCCTTCTCCTTCTGAAAAGCCTCCTCCACACTTTCTTTCTCTTTAGCAACTTCACTTTTCAGGAGGGGAGGCATTCCACCTTTATCTCTCCAACTCCTTATTCCAACAGCCCCATTCTTCACTGGAACAAGGACCTCTTCCCCTCTCCTCTTTGTAGAATACACTTCAAAGACTTCAGACGCCCACTCGATTTTCACCGGTAAAGCACCCTCCTCCACTTCAGCAATACAGCCATTACAGAGGAGCTTCTTCTCCACAGCAACCTCCATTCCCCTTTCAAGGGACAGCAAAATCACTCCCCAAACTAGCAAACTTCCTAGGGCTTCCACAGCCAACACAGTCTCGCTCCTCTCTTCACTGCAGGCAGGGACATTGAAGGACAGGCACTCCTCTGCCACTTCTCCTCCAGGAAGCTCCGTTTCCAAGACAGCCGACCGGCCCTCTCCCACCAGGGCAAGGCGTCTTCCTCCAAGGCATCTTCAACCACCCACTCGATTTCACTCGGTAAGGCAGTCTTTGCAAGGGTTTTAACCCCACTTTCCGCTCCACGCGTGCTCCACACCTCCGGCTGGACTTCCTCCCACTCCGGAGCATCATCATAACATTCTGCTGGGAAACATACCATAAGTTCCTGAAACCTCCGAACTTTCTCCTCTAAAGCTTCCATTTTCCTCAGCAACACTCCCACGTCTTCCTGCCCATCTTGCAGGGCTTCCTTCAACTTTTGCAGCTCGCAAAAGCCTCTTCGTAACTCCTGGACCACCTCTTCCTTGGTCCAATAAGGGGACTGGGCTTCCTTCTGCACAGCCCTTTCACCCACAACAGGGTCCACCGGCACTGGTCTGTCCTTCGACACAGCCACCGAAACTGGCCTGTCCTTTGGCACAGTTTCCTTGGTCCCACATTCGTCTGGAGCCCCCTGAGCCGGCGTGTCCATCCGCACAGCTTCTCTGGTTCCCACTTCTTCGAGCAAGGCCCCATCAGCCTCTTGATAGCCCCCCTGGGAGCATTCTGCTCCTCTGAGCCCCTTTTCCTCCTTCCTCTCCCAAGAAGGGGCACCATCCACGGATTCTTCCATCACCCAATGAGGGAACAAGCCTTGCAGGATCCTCCTAGCCTGCTGCTGCTCCACCTCACTCGGGCCTCTTGAATCACCATGGCACCTACTAGCTTTGGCAGGCTTATTCCGGCTACTCCTTCCGCCACGGCGGTGTTGGCTCTTGGGCCTTGGTTGCTTTCGTCCGGTCCCATCTTCATCAGAGCCTCCAGACTCTCTGCTCGCCCCTCCAGCAGCTCTTGAGGTCTTGTTGGGGTACCAATATGTGGCCAGGGCAACCCCTGACGTACCCATCTTCACAGGACCCTTCCAACCGACAGCCCTCCACCACTCACCACTCCTTCCTGCCGCAGCTTGTGAGCTCTTAGAGGCTTGGAATGGGGCATCTTCTCTTCTAGATCCCCATCTGCCACCTCCATAGGGAATAGGGGTTTCTCTAAAGCCCTCCTCATATTCCCTTCGCAGTCTTCACCGGAATAGTCCCACTGATACTCTTCTTCCTCATCATCTCCCCAAAAGTCAGTGGGACTCACCCATTCCACTCTTGAATAGGGTCTCATCTTCGGATCTTCCTCCACTGCAGAGCTCACTCACACACCCTCAGTGGAAAGCCTTCCACGAAAGGTTTCTTTGCAGTTCTGGCTTCTGTAATGAACACCGGATATCCATAAAGATGACGCGCAGGCAGCAATTCAATCTCATAAGATTTAATCCAGGTATCAGCACCTATAAAGCCAGAACTGGCTTTATCAGCAACAAACTTAACTTATATACAAAACACGCCCCCATCACCTGTCAATCATCCCAAAGACCAATCCCCCTGGCTTGCAATACCTAACAGAGATTGCATCATATCCCCTTTGACCCAGTTACACAATGTCCAGTGGATATTTCCTCATATCCCTTCTGAGTCAGCAATGACCATGCCAGGGCTTCTCACGTTGGTGTGGTGTGGCTCAAGGCCCATTTCCAGCTCTGTGCGTCTTCAAGGCCACACCTGGTCAGGATTACTTCTGTTGGAAGGTTCTAAGATTAGAGCACTCTTTGCTCTAATCGACGGATCCTTACACAGACCTCTCATTCATTTCCCGAATAGGGGTTGCCCTGGTTGGATAATCAGGGAATCCAGGTGTTTCGCCCAAAAATTGATATCGTTAGCCGAGGGGGCATGATACCCCGGCTAGAATACACCTTGATTCCTGACACCTTCTGAGTTAGACTTAAGGAAATTTAAATAGGTAACTTTAAATAAAAGTTTCTCAATTTGAACCCAATACTTTGTGTCTCGTCTCTTTAGTTCAGGGGGTTGGAGGGCAACAGGATTTCCCTCGTAGCCAAAGGCTACAGAGGGAGAGTATTTTGCCCCCTCCCACGGAGAAAGAGGAGGTTCTTGGAACCTCTGGGAGGCAGGGGGCGTGGCCTCCCTTTAGGAAGGCCAGCCCCCTGAAGAGCTCAGTCGGGGCTCAGCCATCGGAGGAGACGGTCGACCCACCACTCCCGCCCTTTAGCAGTAAAGAATTTTTGATCGCTCTTTAACTAAGAGGATCGGGTGAGGAATTTTCTCCCCTGCCACCTTAACTGTGGAGGGGAGTTTTTTGCCTACCCCTTTACGGTGTAGGGGCTAACAAGGGGAGCGGTATGTATTAAATAGGCTTAGCGGAAAATAGCTAGGGAAAGCCCATTGTCGGTGTGCACCTAAGGCACCTCCTTCAGGGGTGAGGGCCATTAAGTTAACATTCACCTCAAAGTTCAAGTTGAGGGGTTAACAAAGTGTAATGGCCCTGGAATGAAAGAGGCTGATCTCAAGATCTCGAGTACAGACCTCTCAGTCATTTCCCGAATAGGGGTTGCCCTGGTTGGATAATCAGGGAATCCAGGTGTTTCGCCCAAAAATTGATATCGTTAGCCGAGGGGGCATGATACCCCGGCTAGAATACACCTTGATTCCTGACACCTTCTGAGTTAGACTTAAGGAAATTTAAATAGGTAACTTTAAATAAAAGTTGCTCAATTTGAACCCAATACTTTGTGTCTCGTCTCTTTTGTTCAGGGGGTTGGAGGGCAAAAGGCTTTGGGATGCAGATAACTAAGCAATCAGAGTTATTGCAAAAGTATATTATTTGGCATTCAGGCTGTTTTCAAAGTAGAAGATGGAGAGTAATAGTGAAGTATCTCATTGTGTATTTGGAGTCTGTAAAATATTATGCAAATGCTCAATAACAAGGGGAAAAACTTCAGATTTAGATTTCCTGCTCTCAGCCAAATTCTAGAAAGAGATTGCAGGTACTCAGCATGCATCATACTGCAATTTCGTTCTATAAAAAGAAGTTCTTGACGGTAAAGTACCTGGTAAAATCTGTTCTTGAGGGTTTTGATATTGCTCTGGGTTACACATGCAGAAACACAGATAGGTACACACAATGTTGCTATAACCTTTTCTTGGCAGACGTGATCTGACATCAATTTGCTTTTGTCTTGACATCTTAAAGTTGTTTCCTTATAAAACTTCCATCAGTGTCAGTTTGTTTCCAGCTGCTGTGGTGAGCTTGTCTCCCTGCATTTGTTCTGACAATTTATTTTTGTGGTGACAGAATGCCCGTCTCCCCAGACCTGAGCTGGCAACTGTCATAAACTGATTGATTTAAATTATAAGTGATGCTGTCCTGTAAACGGCTGCAAAGTCACAAGGCTTATTCAGTTACTAGCGTTTATTACTAAGTTTTGCAAGCATTTGGTTTGATCATGTTGGTCAAGTTTGTGCCCTTCCATATTTACACTACTATACAGGGAAGAGCAATGTCTGGGTTTCTTGAAAGAGTGATGCCTGGGTTTCGGAAAAGAGCTCTTCAAGGCAGGACTTTGCAGGCTAAACGTTTCAAAAACAGACAATTAACCCAAAAAGAATAAGAAATCAGATTGAGGACAGTATATCCCACCCTCCTCCTGATAACAGGATTCAAGGCAAATAACATGTTTTAAACAATGCAAGTGAATAGCGAAACAATACAAAAGTTAAAATCTAGATATATAGAAGTCTTCTGCCTTCAGGGCCTAAAAATGGACTTTAAAAGGACGGAGATTGCAAGCTATGGGCCCCGAAGGTAGAGAAAAGCCATCTCACGTACAGGGAGACCTGGAATATCCTTAATAATGAGTGCTAGACTCAAAATAGTGAACCAAAACCAAGATTTATTGAATAACAACCAGTAAAAATGCTGGTGGCCCAAAATGCTTAGTTGGTTGCAAAAGGAAGTCCTTTAAAAAGGAAGCAATCACTTGCCTCTTTGTTTGCAGAGTGATGGTGCCTTTCTTTGATCCCAGGTTCCTGTTGCCCTCTGGCTTGTAGGCCCACGAAGTCCTTTAAAAGCCCCAAAATCCACAGTCTATGTTGAGGACAGATCCTCCTTTGTACTGCAGGCTTCGGTTGAGAGCGAAGGTTAGGCTTAGTAGGTGAACTAAGATGCTTTGTCGCAGCAATGGCTTAGATTCCACCTTGCTATGTCCATGTGCTCTTCTGGAATGAGCCAGAAAGGAAGTCCTGCCTCTCAGGTAAACTCTGGAAAAGGAGGAGTTAAGGGCGGTGACGCCAGGTTTGGAGCCAAGACACAGCTCCGCCCCTAAGTGCCCACATGGCAGAACAATGGAACCAAGGCCTTGCAGGTAAAGGCAAACAGATACACAGTACAGATATAAAACCAGCCCCGTGGGGGCGCCACAAGAAGTCAAATTATGTATGTATGTCCAGTACAGTGTCGCTTATCCAACCTTCGCTCATCCAATGTTCAGTATTATCCAACACAGTCTGCTTCCCGCCCGGATCTACAGCTCTTTCAATACATTGTGATGTTCTGGTGCTAAATTCGTAAATACAGTAATTACTACATAATGTTACCGTGTATTCAACTGCCTTTTCTGTCGATGTGTTGTATAACATGATGTTTTGATGCTTAATTTGTAAAATCATAACGTAATTTGGCGTTCAATAGGCTTTTCCTTAATCCCTCCTTATTATTTATTTATTTTTATTTATTTATTTATTGTTTCGGCTTGATAGACCGCCCTATCCGAAGCTCAGGGCGGTTTACAGCACGCAAACAGGACCAGTTAAAACATATAAAATGACATTATAAAAACAGCTAAAAACAGTTAAAATGGTTAAAACAGTTAAAAATTAGAATTAAAAGTCGTCCCCCCCACTATACCCTAGTGAACGAGCACATAGCATTTTGAGACAATGTGGCAACATTTTCGCTTATCCAACATTTTCGCTTATCCAACCTTCTGTTGGCCTGTTTATATTGAATAAGTGAGACTCTACTTTATATCTGTTGGTTTCTACCACAAAGGCTCCTACATGGCTTCATGGATCTGAACCAACCTTAGCATAGATATCCTTCATCATCCATCTCAATGTAATTGAGGGATTTGAACTGAAAATCACACCTTTCCATCCCAGTGCAGAGGGAAATAAAAGGATTAAAGCTGATTGGCTGTGTTTATGTGAAGGATTGGATGTTGATAGGCGAAGTGGTCCTCTGTCACTGGGAAAGAGAGGTAGTGAAGCAGCTTGGCTGATGCTGGGTGACATGTGTATGAGGGGAAATGAAGAAGGGAGGAAGGAAAAAGAGAGGAAGAAAGAGAAGAGAAAGGAAGAGGGAGGGGGGAGAGAATGAAAAATGAGGGAAGAGAAGAAGGAAGAAAAAAGATAGGAGAATATGTATTGTTATGTGATTTCAGTATCTACAAGAGACCCAGATGGGTTGAAGGCAAAATCAGAGAGGAAGTTAGAGGAGACAGGTTGAGAGAAAGGAAGAGAAGACATTAGGTATAAAAGAAACTGACATGCCACAATTACAAATACAGATCATTTTAATTTCATTTGACAGATATTCAAGGAATTTGTTCCAGATCTTGATTGGCTTAGAAAAGCTCCAGCTAGGATCTGCATCCTGAGTGGGTCAGGACTCCACCTGGTGTCATGACTGGTTGACTCTTTGTGGTGCCGGGAAATATAATAACTCTCATTGGATTATTTAGACATATTTGTCAGTTTACTGATGGAGAAGAGCACAATTGAAAAGGAGCCCTTTGTGTCTGGTGATAATGGGCTGGGCTGAGTCCCATATCTTCAGCTGTGGTGTGGACAAATGTTAGGCTTGATAAACAATAGGGTGCTTCAATGTGTTGGTCAAGCCAATGGGTCCCCACATTGGGGTCTGATACAGAGAGCAGGGAAAGGGAGCATTCCCAGCATAGTACAAATCATATCAGGTAAAATGGATAGAGGACCTAAAGGTTCTGGTACGAATTCATTGTGTGCCCCCTCCCCCATTCTTCCCAGTCCATTGTGTGAGGATTATAATTTTCCCTGGGTGAGGGCAAGGTGAGATATCATCCTGGGGAATTTCCATGGGATTTCATAGAAAGATTACTAGAAATTCCCAATGGAGCCACCTCTGATAATTCATAATTCTGGGTCCTAGTTTTCAATAATAGCTTGAGGGGAGGGGAGGAAAGAAAAGAAGGTTGAGAGAAAGGAAGAGAAGACATTAGGTATAAAAGAAGGGGGGGGGAGAAAATGAAGGGAAGAGAAAGTAAGGGAGAAAAAGGAAAGAAATGAAGAGGGGGGGGGAGTGTTTGAGGGAAAGCAAGTGAAGAAGTAAAGATTAGAAGAAAAGTGTGTTTTCAGGAGTCAGGAGTGTCAGGAGTGACGTGAGAAACAGCAAGTCGCATCTGGTGTGAGAGAATTACCGTCTGCAAGGACGTTGCCCAGGGGACTTTTACCATCCTGTAGGAAGCTTCTCTCATGTTCCCACATGGGAAGCTTAAGCCAACTGAAGAGAGCTCACCCTGCTCTCCAGATTCAAACTGCCAACCTTTCGGTCAGCAGTCCTGTAAGCCCCAGGATTTAACCCATTGCGCCATCGAGGGCTCCTTAAGAGGGAGAAGATATATGATGGAAACACAGAAAGGAAGGATAGAGCCATGTAGAAAGCATGCTCTGCTCACCATTGTCAGAACATTGCCATGGAACCATTGTGAGGTAGTCCTTATCAGAGTAGGAGAAAGGAGAGAGCAGGCAGATAGTGGCCCTTCTGAGACAATGCAAGGTGTATGTGAAAATAAAAATATAAATCAGTGGTTCTCAACCTTCTTATTGCCACAACCCCTTAATACAGTTTCTCATGTTGTGGTGACCCCAACCATAAAATTATTTTCGTTGCTACTTCATAACTGTAATTTTGTAATTTTGATATGCAGGGTGTATTTTCATTCACTGGACCAAATTTGGCACAAATACTTGTTATGCCCATATTTGAATTCTAGGCATGAGAAAAAAGTTATGAAAATTAAAAGAAATCGTAAGTGATTCGTATGTAATGGGACTTTCTAGTTTATACGCATCACGGCAGCTAACCAGGAAGTAGACTTTCTTTTACGGTCCTTGAGGCCAACAATTTGCGTTATGATCGTAATAAATTCTTAATTATTGTACTACGTACTCACTTCTCCCTGTCTTCTCCCCCTCATTTCCTTCCCGCCTTCATTCAGCTTCTTCTTTTTCCCGCATTTCTATGGGGAACTGGAAGTGACGCTGCTGCTAGGCAATGCATTCTGGAAAGTGTAGTCCTCCACGCTTCTCCCCCCCTCCCTTCTCTTCCCCGTTGCTCTGTCTTGCCCCATCGCAGGGGCCAACTTCTCTCACACACACACACACACACACGCTTCTCCTCCTCTCTCTCCCTGCGCTCTCTCAGATGCTTCTCTGCCCCCTCCTCTTTCCTGCTGGCTTCTCCCCCTCCCTTCTCTTCCCCGTTGCTCTGTCTTGTCCCATCGCACGGGCCAACTTCAGCCCTCCAGGTAGGTGTTTTGGACTTCAACTCCCACCATTCCCCACAGCCTCAGGCCTCTTCCTTTTCCTCTCAGCCTGGGCAAACTTGGGCCCTCGCTCCCTCGGGATCGGGGTGAGAGAGAGGCAGCGAGGAGCGAGGGGGGGGGGCTCCTCCTTTTTTTGCAGCTTCCAAGAATAGAATACCCCCTCCCTCCCTCCCTCCTTCCTATTTGGAGAATCCCATCTAGAATTCAGTGTGATTCATTCAAGTTTTGGCCTACAACTCTCAGAAATCCCAGCCAATTTACCAGCTGTTAGGATTTCTGGGAGTTGTAGGCCAAAACCATCTGGAATGCGCATGCTCTGGCATACGAACTACGAACAAATTTCGTTAGTAATTAAGTTACATTTTAGAAATTTTTGGAAAATTTTTTGTCTTTCTTTTACTAATAAAAAAATCCCCCCCCCCCATTTGATTTCCGATTTCCTATTTTTGGGTTCTAAACCATGCCTAATGAATACTAGTGGAGTGTGTGTGTGTGTGTGGGGTTGATTTTGGTCATTTGGAAGTTGTAGTTGCTGTCATTTATAGTTAACCTAAAATCAAAGAGCACTCTGGACTCCACCAATGATGGAATTGATCCAAATGTAGCACACAGAACTCCCATGACTAACAGAAAATACTGGAAGGGTTTGGTGGGCATTGACCTTGAGTTTTGGAGTTGTAGTTCACCTATATCCAGAAAACACTGTGGACTCAAACAATAATGGATCTGGATCAAACTTGGCATGAAGCCTCAATATGCGCAAATGTGAACACTGGTGGAGTTTGGGAAAAATAGACCTTCACATTTGGGAGTTGGAGTTGATGGGATTTATAGTTTCCTACAATCAAAGAACATTCTGATTCCCACTAATGATAGAATTGGGCCAAACATCCCACACAGAACCCCCATAACCAACAGAAAATACTGTGTTTTCTGATGGTCTTTGGTGACCCCTCTGACACCCCCCTCAATGACCCCCAGATTGAGAAACACTGGCATAAATCTAAGATTGAAAAATGATTCAATGATTTATAACTTAAAACATTAAATATTAAAATGCATTAAAACTCTTTAAAATCTTGAAAACAGCACCCCATAGCCTTGAATGCCCAGCCTTTAATGGCATTGAGACAATGCACAGATGCTATGCACATTTATGGACGATTCAGATCTGCCACATGTTTAATGGTCCCACATGTACAACTTTGCTTATGCCGCTGTTAGCTGGATGCAATCATTGTGCAAAGTTTAGGAAAGAATCATATTGTATGAATGTTTTGGCTTATGCTTGAGTATATTATTAACAAGAAACCAGCCATTAAGGGTTTATTAAGCACTTAAACGACAAAAATTATTATGATTGAAACATGGCTGTTTATAATGGCCCAATTGATCAGATCAGAAGCTGTGGTATATTAGTAACACATGGAAGCTCTGATCTCCCAAATCATCTGGATTATGATGGTGTTGTTGTCAACTAAGTGCCTAGGATACATCCATTGATTGCATGCAAATAGAATGAGGAGGCATTCTATGTTGCCTGGATAGATAGAGATTCATTACCATGCTACACTGAAATGATTTTTGAATGGCAACAATGGATCATTAGTTTTCCCCGAAATGGACTTTGGATGAAATTTTAGCATCCAATTCTTTTTAAAAGAAAGATAGGTTTGGGAAACAAGCAAACAAACAACTCTGCAGCGTCTAAGAAAACAAACTACTACTGCCATGTGGCGAGTTGTGATAAAAATGTGTTTGCTCGCTGTCTCCCAGATGGCTCTTTTAATTGTGCCCCAATAACGCAAAACCCTCTAGTGACTCATTAAATCTGGAGGGGCACTTGGCATTTCAGAAGGTCTCCCAAAATGAAACCAAATGGTGGGCTTTTTCTCTCTAAGCCAGGAATGCTGCTGGTCTCTGATTAAGAGAAAATTAAGCTCCCGAGACCAGAGTAGAGACAAGGAACCAAAAAGATTGAGCAGAGAGTGTCAGAGTTTTGTACATTTCTGTTGTGTTTTCATAGCATCTGGAGCTCACAAGCCGGCTGTTCCCCGTGGAACTGGTGGAAGTCCAGGAGAGCTTAAGAGAGGAACAGGAAAAGCCCAGGAAGCTACATTAGTGCAGGCTGTATCCACTAAGCATTGACCAGTATCCAGAGAAAGCCAAAATGTCACAGTTTGAGAGGAACTGCCCTTTCTTGCACGTAAGCCCTGCTGTTTCTGGCGAGGCTTCCTCTCAAGAAAGCAAGCTTGAGGATTTCGTGTTTGGCACCAAAAATGAACAAGAAGGCTCACATCAGGATATGCTCTACACAAAACCTTTGCACCTTATAATGTACAAAACTTGAACAAGACCCCAACTGTATTAGACAAAGAACTATCTAAGCTTCCATCTTGTATTCTGTCAGACAAAGGACGTACTCTTACCCTGAGGCAACATCCCTCTTCTGTTTTCCCCAACAGTTATTCAGAAACATAGGGTGCTAGACATGTTAGTTAACCGTAGAGTGAATGCAGTTTGACACAACTTTAACTGCCATGGGAGTAGTAGTTTATTCATTCGCTCTTATTCACTCTTATATACCGCTCCTTCCGGCGGGCTCTACAAAGTCATTAGCTTTCTCTGCCAAAGAGTGTTGGTGCCTCACCAAACTGTATCTCCCAGGAATGAAGTGATATTCAGCTGCATTAATTCACTCCACAATAGGTCCACCCTGGTCTCACATTGGGAGGCATGGAGATGCACTATCCACAATGCTGCGGCCTCTTTTGAGAAGACACGCCGAATGGGTCTCGAAGAGAAACGACAACGCAGAAAGAACCACAACTTGGAAACAACATCACTCAAGGAGACTTTCTGCTGTGCTTTCTGCACCCGAACTTGCCTATCTCAGATTGGCCTTTTTAGTCATCAACATGCTTGTAAAAAGCGTGGGATAAGTCCTTCCTAAGAATCTTTTTTCGCGAAGTAATGCTGAGATAACTAGAGGAAAAAATCCACCTAAAGTCCAGTGTCTGCCTCCTTCAGAATTCTGGGGTTTATAGTTTAGGGAGGAACCTTTAACAGCCTCACTAAACTACAAACCTCAGAATTCTGCAGGAGGCAGAAACCAGATTTAAAGTGGATTTTTCTCTCTCTCATGTGATGAAGTGATAAAGGTGCAATATATCCATAACACAGTTGTCCTTATTCAGACTTGAATTGAATAGATAGGACAATGCACATCAAGAAAAAAGTGTCAGATTAATTCCACAAAGGAATTTACACGTGTATACAAAAACCCAGTTATGCTTACCATTTTAGAAATATCTGGCGCATAAGTATGACCATGTTTATTTGGAGCATGTAGTGCATATATTCCCCATGATTCCATGGCACAGAGTCATGGCAGTTAAAATGGTGTCAAGCTGCATTACTTCTACCATATACAGATGCATCCTATATTTCTGAATAACAACTGTTGGGGAAATTAGAAGGAAAGTGATGTTCTCTTGTGGTAAACTTATGGTATGTTATGTCCAGAATATTTTGGCTAGCCGGTATAGGAAATCAACTTCCCACCTCCTGAGCAGCTAGGGGAGGGAAGTGGCTTTTCTACCTCCACCAAAGAAGAAAGTACAGAAAGTAGATCCAGCTGGATCTACTTTCTGGAGGGGACAGAGCTACAAGGCCAGCAGTCCGCTCCCTCTCTTCATTTCTCAAGAATACTTCGACCAACCTTCTGCTAACAGTATAATTCATTGGTTGCCTATGGGGGATAGCCCCCCCCCCATGTTCTACGGTTTCTTTTTCTTTTTGCCTATCCTATACTGTTATAAAAGACAAATTGGGAAGTTGTGGTTAATTAAATAAGCTACATCGAAAATAGTGAGGTTTAGACACGTTTTGATGTATTCCCAAGGCATCTCCTTTGTGTGTAGGTCAGACACGGAAACCCTCACCCATGGCTCAAATAACCTAAGGAGGGCATAGAGAAATAGCCTAGGAATGGGTGATTCTGACCTCAATTAATCATTGGGCCTGAATTCTCCATCACATTTCCCTTCAAGGTCATCCAGGACTACTTCACTTGGGGATCTGGTGTTTCGCCCAAATTCAGCCGAGGGATAGGTCGGGAAGGAACACTATCTAGGTTTCAGTTCATACCAAATTCTTATTCTCACAGTAGAGTAAGCTGCAAGTTATAAGTTTCCAAGGTTTAATTAGGTAGCATTGAATAAAATTTCCCATAGTTCAACCCATATGTATTGTGTGTCTCTTTATTTTGGGGTTTGGATGGCAAACAAGACAGAAGCCTAGTTGTGAAGCGTGAGTTTGTTTAGTGTTGTTAAGTATTGGTTGCATTGATTGGTTCTTTAGAGCTGTCAATCATCGTTAAGTTTGTTTTTACTCCCCCTTGAGACTTTGGAAATCTAGCTTTCTCTTTAGATTTTGCCTGCATCTCTACAGAAGAGGACGTGTTAGAGGGTTTGCCAGCCAGGCCTCAGTCAGGCATTCTCTAGTGAAGCCATATCTTGATTCATTCTATTGCACACCTTTTTGTTAATAGGTGCCAATGTTATGTGTTGATTTGAAAACAAAATGAAACCCTGAAGACCAGAGATTAATATGGCTGCATCTATACCATAGAATTAATGTAGTTTGACACCATTTTAAATGCCATGGCTCAATGCTATGGAGTCATGAGAAGTGTCGTTTAGAGAGGCACTAGCCATCTTTGGCAGTGAAGGCTAACAATCTGGTGTCAAGCTGCATTAATTCTACAATGTCAATGCCCTCGTGATCAGGGTCACTTGGGGCAGCAAGGAGGAACACATTCAATTATACAGTAGGTCTGCAATTAACCGGAAATCAAGCAACCAGAAATCTCAAGCAACAAGCAAAAATTCAGAGAAATAATACTACATTTACAAAACTGTTTTAATACAGTAAATCTGTGTTACATTAAATTTGTCCTAATTTGTTTGTAATTACTGTATTTCAGTATTGATATCAAGTCAATCCAGAGTTTGTCAAAGGCTTTCATGGCTGAAATCACTGGGTTGCTGTGAGTTTTCCGGGCTGTATGGCCATGTTCCAGAAGCATTCTCTCTTAACGTTTCACCTACATCTATGGCAGGCAACCTCAGATTTTATCGTACATCATAGGGTATTTTATTTATTTATTGTATCAGGACCTAACCAAACAGTTGTATTGTATTAACAAAAACAAAAAAAACACAAAGTTTGCCAACTTGGCATTCTATTAAATGGCAACACTCAGCTGGCCACTTGGAGTGTCTCTGGTGTTGCTATAAGAAAGTCTTCCATTGTGCATGTGGCAGGGCTCAGACTGCATTGTAATAGCTGGTCTGTGGTTTGCTCTTCTCCACACTCGCATGTTGTGGACTTCACTTTGTAGCCCCATTTCTTAAGGTTGGCTCTGCATCTCATGGTGCCAGAGCACAGTCTGTTCAGCGCCCTCCAAGTTCCCCAGTTTTCTGTTTACCCAGGAGGGAGTCTCTCATTTGGTATTAGCCATTGATTGAGGTTCTGGGTTTTAGCCTGCCTTTTTTGGACTCTTGCTTGCTGAGGTGTTCCAGTATGTGTCTCTGTAGATCTTAGAAAACAATTTCTTGATTTAAGTCATTGGCGTGCTGGCTGACACCTGAACAGAGGATGGGCTGGAGATATCACTGCCTTGGTCCTTTCATTATTGGCTGCTTCTTCTCGGCGGATGTCAGGTGGTGCAATACCGGCTAAACAGTGTAATTTCTCCAGTGGTGTTGGGTGCAGACACCCCGTGATGATGCGGCATGTCTCATTAAGAGCCACATCCACTGTTTTAGCATGGTGAGATGTGTTCCATGCTGGGCATGCATACTCAGCAGCAGAGTAGCAAAGCGCAAGGGCAGATGTCTTCACTGTATCTGGTTGTGATCCCTAGGTTGTGTCAGCCAGCTTTTGTATGAAGCAACCAGGAGTGATCATGGGATATAAGAGCTATTTTTAATAGTAACTCTCAAATAAGTGTCATTTATCAATGCCCATGAATGTCAGTGAACTGGGAGTCTACTGTACATTCATTTCTATCATGGCTTTCACTCTGTCTGGGTAAATGCACTACCACCTTATTATTAAGGCTTATTGTACATTATACCATGCATAGAGTAATTTCCAGAATAAATACTTATTCTATGTGAGTAATGGCAAATCTTAGTTTTTCACTGTTTATAAAGATTATTGCAAATCCTAAAGCTGACAGCTACAGAAATGCCATTTAGGAACCATTGAGATGCTCAGGAAATAAACATTTGCATTATGGAACTGGGAGAAAAGCAATGAAGCCACCAACAATAACCCACGGTTTGCTTGAATGATAGTTCCCCCCACCCTTGACAACATTATAGGAAATTAATTTCTATTCACATTGCAGATCAGATAAAGAAGATAGAAGTGGAATAAATTAATTTGGCTGATTATATTCTGTAACTTAATCCAAACATTAATCTCTTTTGAAATAGAAAG
Organism: Anolis apletophallus; assembly: GCA_030556195.1. Taxonomy (NCBI): domain Eukaryota; kingdom Metazoa; phylum Chordata; class Lepidosauria; order Squamata; family Anolidae; genus Anolis; species Anolis apletophallus. Next base: position 137,484,533 of record JARBWK010000007.1, read on the forward strand.
CACTGGAAACCGGAGACCATTTCAAAATTAATATTGGGGAAATGGACAGCGTCACCATGGTAGGAAGCAAAGCATTTTGATGCAACTAGTAATTAGACCACAAATTCAAATTGCTGCACATGTGCCCTTTTGTTTTTCATGTTAAAGTCAAGGTGCTCATGGCAACATATAGGTGATGCCCCACAAAGAGAAATAAGTACACAAACCTACATGCCTTGGGTTGCTGTAAGTTTTCCAGGCTGTATGGCCATGTCTCCTGACATTTCACCTACATCAACCTCTGAGGATGCCTGCCATAGATGTGGGTGAAACGTCAGGAGAGAATGCTTCTGGAACATGGCCGTACAGCCCAGAAAGCTTACAGCAATTCAGTGATTCTGGCCATGAAAGCCTTTGACAACATGTCTTGGTTGGTTACACTGGCATTTCTTTTAAAATGAGATGTTAAAATGAGATGTTTTGTGAAATTGGGTTTGTTGCATATACCTTGTTGCATATACAGACTGCAATTTTCCAAGAAAATTAATGTGTTCTAATTAAAATATCCACCCTATTCCTTTTCTATTCACATTCCAATCTGAACTGGTCAGGCACAGCATCCAAACCTTGCAGTTTCTCCTTTGAGTCTTGGTTGACCTCACCATTTACTCTATTCATTGTAGTGAAAACCAGCCAAAAGGAAGGGTGTGCTTCTACTGTGCATCTCTGGAAACGTCGCATTTACACTTCAATTGCTTTCTCACAAAACTTATAGCTTGCGGCTTGACTTACATGTTCGCTCTCTGAAAGAGTCACATCTAGAGGATGGAAAGCTCTATCAAGCCTGCTTTTGCAGACTTCCTCCTAGTGCCACATCCAAGTCTCTTCCCTGCTGGTTCAGTGCATTTTCATTTTTTGAAAATGAAAGACTCAGAAAAAAGCTTTATTGTGTCCAGAGAAGGGCAACCAAAATAGAAAAGGTCTGGAAGCTAAGCCCTATGAGAAGCAGCTTAGGGAGCTAGGTATTAGGCATGCTAAAATTGAAACGGAAATCTAACTGATTCGTTAGAAATTCGTAATTAATGGGACTTTTGTTGTTTACGGCTTCGCTGTCGTGAACCCGAAGTAGACTTCCTTTACGGCACTTCGCGGCGCCATTTTTGTATCTGGGCCGTAAAGCATTCGTATGGCCCGTTGCCCTTTTTAAGCGTGTTTTGTCATTGGCTGAGGAGAAAGGCCCCGCGCGCCTCTCTGCCTCTCTCTAGCCTCGATCCAGGCTAGAGAGAAGCAGAGGGGTGTGAGGCTTTCCAGCTAAAATATAAGCCGACCCAGGCTTGGGTCGGCTTATATTTTAGCTGAAAGGCGCTCCGCGCACCCCTCTGCTTCTCTCTAGCCTGGATCCAGGCTAGAGAGAGGCGGAGAGGCGCTGGCTTTCCAGCTAAAATATGCCGACCCAGGCTTGGGTCGGCTTATATTTTAGCTGGAAGGGGCCCAGCCGCCTGCCTCTCTCTAGCCTCGATCCATGGATCGAGGCTAGAGAGCGCGAGGGGTGAGCGAGGGCACCGGAGCTTGAGGGGAAGAGGGGCGAAGAAGAGAAAAGAAGGGATGGGGAACCAAAGAGCAAAGGAAGGAATGAAAGAAGAGGGTAGAGAAGGAAGAAAGGAGGAAAGGGAAATAATAAGGGCGGGGAGAATCGTACTTCACTTTTGGTGTCCTGAGAGCTAGTAGCTAGTAGCTACTACCTCTTATATTTATGTTATACATTACAGCTCCACTTAATTGCACTGCAGAGGTGAAGGGAATGTTCCCCCTTGATTTTTAACTGTTTCCTGCTTTTCCTACTTTAGAACCACTTTAGAATTTCGTTAGTACTTAAGTTACATTTTAGCACTTTTGAAATTTTTGTAAGTCTTTGATATACTAATCAAAAAAATCCCCCCCATTTGATTTTAGAATCCCGATTTTAGGATTCTAAACCAACCCTACTAGGTATGTTTAGCCTGGAGAAGAGAAGATTGAGAGGGGACATGGCACTTGTGTTTAAATATTTGAAAGGACAGCAAATTGAGGAGAGACCAAGCTTATTTTCTGCTGCTCCAGAGACTAGAGAGCAATGGATTCAAATTTATTCAAATTGAAGGAAGAGATTCCACTTTAACATTACGAGAAATGTCCTAGACAGTGGAATAGGTTGTCTTCGAGTTCAGTGGAACCTCCATCTTTGGAGGTTATCAAACAGAGACTAGATGGTTGTCTGTTTGGAGTGCTTGGATGGTGTGTTCCCAAATGGCAGAAAGGAAGGTTGAGAAACAGTGTTTCCCAACCTTCCTAATGACAAGACCCTTTAATACAGTTCCTCATGTTGTGATGACCCCCAACTATAAAATTGTTTTGTTGCAACTTCATAACTATAATTTTGCTACTGGTATGAGAGCACTATGGGCTCAAATAATGATAGATCTGGACCAAACTTGGCATGAATGCTCAATATGTCCAAATGTGAACACTGTTGGAGGTTGGGGGAAATAGACCTTCACACTTGGGAGTTCTAGTTACTGGGATTTATATATCACCTACAATCAAAGAGTATTCTGAACCCCACCAACGAGAGAATTGGGCCAAACTTCCCACACAGAACCCTTATGCCTTGAAGGGACTTGCTGGCGTGAGCCTCCATCCAGCCTCACATGCTCTCCCTCGCCTGCACATGAACTTCACGGTGCTACGTACCAAGCACCCCTGCTCCCTGCTTGGAGTCTCAGAAACAGCCCTCTCCTCGGCTGAGAGGCTGGCCAATCACAGTAGAGGAAGGCTTTGGTGGGAGGGTTCACTGTCTATTTCCAAAGATGAAGAGAAGGAGAGATCTTCTGCCTTCTCTGTCAAAGGGGTTTTTGATGTATGTTTTGATGGTCTTTGGCGACCCTTCTGACCCTCCTAGGAGTACAGACCCCGAGGTTGAGAAACACTACTCTAGGATATGGACAGTGCACACCTAATTCCCATAACTTAATACAACAGGTACCCAGGGGTGGTCCGAGCTCTCCTGGGGGGGGTAGGCGAACATTATTTTTGCGCCCCCCCCCCGCGGCTCTCGGCTGCGCCTGCGCATGCGCGGAAATTCACGCATGAGCACTGGCTCCCAAGCGCGCCGGCGCGGAGGAACGGGGGGGGGGACTCACGGGGCAGGTGCCTGGAGGGGCAGGAGGAGGGGGGAGGCCACGAGGGCGGCCCTCACAGAGACTTCCCCAGCAGCGGCAGCAGCGCCCCCGTGAGGGCCCGGAGCCAGAGGCGCATCTTCCTCTTCCCCGCTGAATGAATGTAGGCGGGGAGGGGGAAAGGCCACAGGGACGCCAAAGCCAGCCCCCCTTGCCCCCCTCTGTGTGACGTCACTTCCTCGCCGCCTCTGCCGAAGAGGAGGAAGGGGAGGAAGGCCTCGCCGGCCGTGTGATGCAGCAAAGATGCCCGGAAGGAGAGACGCCGGAGGGAGGGAGGGGGAAGGAGGAGGCGGCCTCTTCCTCCTTCCCTCTCTCCTCCGGCGTCTCTCCTTCCGGGCGGCCTTGCTGCATTGCGCGGCCTCCCCGGCAGAGGCGGCGAGGAAGTGACGTCACGCAGAGCAGGGCGAGGGGGGCCGCCCTCGTGGCCTCCCCCCCTCCTGCTCCTCTTCGGGTCCGGGCGCCCGCCCCATGAGTCCCCTCTCCCCCCGTTCCTCCGCGCCGCCGGCTTTGGAGGCGTGGCGCGGGCTGCACTGGCTCCCGAGCACGCCTCCAGCCCGGCTGGCTGTGGCGGCGGGGCGGGTGGGCCGCCCCCTCCCAGGTGGCGGCGCACGCCCCTCTCCAGGGATGTCGCCCCACGCCGCGTGGTCGGCGTAATGGGCGGGGCCGGCCCTGCAGGTATCTCATGTTTGCTGTGGTGCCCCAGAATTCAGCAATTGTTGAACATAATTGCAGACACCAGAGCAAACAAGGGGCATCTCTTGTTAAATTGTAGAATTAAAGGCATTTCCATGAAGTATTTGAGCGTTAGTGTGATACAATGTATGGAGGAGAGTACTGGGAGTCCAGGGGGACTGGAAGGTTAGAGTTTGAATTACCATTCAGGCTTAAAGCCTTGAGTGACCTTAGAAAAGACAAACAATGATAGATCTGGACCAAACTTGGTATGAATGCTCAATATGCCCAAATGTGAACACTGGTAGAGTTTGGGGAAAATAGACTTTGATATTTGCTGAGTTTTATAGTTCACCTACAATCAAAGAGCATTCTGAACTCCAACAATGATAGAATTGGGCCAAGCTTCCCACATAAACCTCCATGATCAACAAAAAATACTGTGTTTTCTAATGGTCTTTGGTGACACCCCCTCGTGACCTCCCCCTCAAGAGGTCCTGATCCCCAGGTTGAGAAACACTGTCTTAAGCAGTTCAAGTGGATTTTACAGAAGATATCAGTGTCTTAATTACAACTCAATTCAACACCTGGATAGCTTCCCCAAAACCTTGTGGAGTCTGCCACTAAAACTAAGGTTGGAGCCATCATTAAACAACAACATTGAACAACAACTCGAGAGGATCACTCCCAATCTGCACTCTGATACAACGGCCCGTCTGAGAAGGGTGGAAAATAAATGGATTTTAATGTTGGAGTGGCCATATGGCCTCAATGACGTAATCAGCCTCAATTCCATCCTTATTTAATTAATTCCACTATAAAAGGAACCTTCCCCCTGTACCTCCTACCTTTGGGTCACCCTTTCTATTCGGAAAGGGTTATGCTATTCCTCCGCTTAATCCTGGTATGTATTTTCCTTTATATTAATTATTTTTGGGCTAGTATGGGTGTTGTTTTGCACACTAATGTATGTATACATTGTATGTCATGCCTGTAGATACTTTGGACACTGCATATATACCAATTTGTGCCCCGAGAAAGCCAGTTTTGGCAAAACGGCGTTGTGGCCAATATTCTCTGCATTTGCAAGCCGTTGGCTTGAGCTTTCAAGCCCCAACTTTGGGAGGATTTCATTGCTTCCTCCATGTTCTTCAAGAGTTTGCTTCCGCCTACCATCCACTTCCACAGCTTCCCCACTTGGATTTACCGTCAAGATGTGGATTATATGCATGCCCAGTTTGCTTTGAACTTACTCACCTGAGGTACTTACCTCCTCACTCATCTGGGACTCTACTTATGGACTCACTATATGCTGGACTCATTGGGATGCTTTGGAAGTACACTCAGAACACGGGCGGTATGGCTCTTGTTTATTATGCACTATACATGTGATTTCTACTATTGTGGTTGATAGTATATATTTTTGGTTATATTCTTCTTATTGATTGCCTTTGTGCTTTGCACCGTGACATTTTGGTTTCAACAACAGAGCCACAAGTCCAGCTCAAATTCCTGTACACCATGCTCCAGCTGGACGTGCTATTAAAATATTGTTTCATTTTATGCATATTTTAAATGTAAATTTAATTTGATTCACAGGGAAGGACCGGACTGTAGGTGGTATGAAGAAGGAATATGGCACCCTAGATATATGTGATTGTGTGTTTCAAGTTTTAAATCAGGAGATAGGTGGGATGCAGTGGTTTGAGCACTCAACTATAACTCTGGGGACAAGGGTTTGAATCTCTGCTCAGCCATGAAAATCCCAAGATAGGGCTGCCTTGGCTGCTATAAGTTGAAAATAATTTCAAGAAAACACACAACAACAGGACACGAGACAACGCACTCTACGTGGGGCTGCATTTGAAGACAGTTCGGAAATTGCAATTAGTCCAGCGGGCGGCAGCCAGATTACTAACGGAGCTACATACAGGAGCATACCACCCCTGTTGTGTCAGCTCCACTGGCTGCCTGTCCATTCCGGGCTCAATTCAAAGTGCTGGTTTTGACCTTTAAAGCTCTATACGGTTCTGGCCCAGCTTACTTGTCCGAACGCATCAACCGCTACGTCCCATCCCGTAGCCTAAGATCATCCGGGAGGCCCTGCTCTCGCTCCCGCCGACTTCTCAGATGCGGTTGGTGGGGACGAGGGACAGGGCCTTCTCGGTGGTGGCCCCCCGCGTGTGGTATGCGCTCCCTATGGAGGTACGGTCCACCTCATCCCTCCTGGCATTCAGGAAAAGGTTAAATCCTGGCTCTGGGACCAGGCGTTCCCACACCAGCACTAAGCAGCATATTTGACGGATTTTAACGGAAGGGAGGAAGAGGGTCAATGTTTTTATGGCTGAATATTGTTTTTAAATGGAATGATTGTAGATGTTCCTGAGGGATTGTATTTTAATGTCTTAATGTATTTTAATGTGTTGTATTTTAATGTGTTGTGGGGTTTGGGGTTTTCCGCTGTTGATGTGGCATCGAATTGTGCCGTGCTGTAAGCCGCTCTGAGTCCCCCCTCGGGGGTTGAGAAGAGCGGGGTAAACTCCTGAAATAAATAAATAAATAAGAGGAGTGCTGCTATATTAGACATATACTTGCCTTTGTTCGCAGTCCGGTTCCACCTCACCATATAGAGCAGACTCCATTCTTTTAAACGCCTTTTTTTTAAAGATCCAGGGTTTAAAACAATTATTTTAAGGATGCTAGTGGCTATTGTGGTTTCTAAGAGAACATTCACAACCATTTAATTGACTCTCTCCACCTGTTGGCCAAGCTGCTTCAGCACAATGTTACTTTATTATCGACACACAGCCTGTGGAGTGTCAAGGAAAGAGCGCCAAAAGCATTCTCTAATGAAGGGGTCTGGGGTCATTTGTATATCTTCCCAATTATAGGCAGGATGTTAACTCCAGATAATAAATGAATTAAAGTTAAGGGGAATTTTTGCTGAAATCATAATTAGGTGCAGAGGCATTACATGGGGTTAATGGCTTAGAGTTATATTTAGCTTGCTGGATAATAAATTGACCATCCTTATCTGGATCTATGGGGGCGGGTTTAATTGGAAATTTACTTCTCTAGCAATTAAGACTGAAACCTTTCACTGTCCCTGGGGCCAAATGCTAGGCAAGGCATTCAGACTATGGGAGGCAGCAGAACTATGTGATGGTTTTCTTCCTCCATCCCACTCCACATGATAATCTTGGTGTGAGAGCATTTGGTGGTGTTTTATTTTTTAGTGAAAATAAGACTGCCAAGAGCTCACAGCTCAGTAGTAAAAACATATATTTGGAGAATTGTTTATTTATTTATTATTTAATTCACTTGTATAGCACTCTTCTCCCCCCAGCAGGGGACTCAAAGCGGTTCCCCAACACAATTATGTCAAAATTTAATGCCTCACATACAGAAACCTAACATACAATTATCAATTAAATCATAAAACATGACATCATTAAAACATATCAATATAAAGAATTAAAATCACATAATTTAACACTTGTAGTTCAGGCTGTTCCAAATATATCTATTGCACATAATCCCTGATCATTGCTTGTATTGCTTACTGCCCAAAAGCTTGGACCCATACCCAAGCTTTTACTTTTTTTCCCTGAAGGCCAGGGAGGAGGGCGCTGATCTAATTTCATTGGGGAGGGAGTTCCAGAGCCGAGGGGACACCACTGAGAAGGCCCTGTCTCTCATTCCCACCAGTCACACTTGCGAAGGAGGTGGGGCCTTCCCAGATGGTCTTAATTTCCATAGAGGAAGCTACATTTGGACAGGTAAGCTGGGCTGGAACCGTTTAGGGCTTTGCCTTCAACAAAAATACAAAGAAGTCTCTGTATCCAGTCTTTTGTATTGTTGTTGAAGGCAAGGGAGAACAAATGAATCATAGAAACCTTAGGACCTCTACACACTGCCTATTTTTTTGTGAGGGGAGTTCGGTAGTTCAGCCATGGAGCCCAATTGCTCCCATCACATCCTGGAAACGTACTTCTGGGGTGGCTCTGTGGCTGAACTGCCACACCATAGAAAAATTGCTGGTGGCGAAGAACTGGAGGTTCCCCCTCTTTCCCTGAGGAAAGATGGGTTGAGCTGGATTAAGAAGGATTCTCTGCAAGTCATGAGGCAAAGGGAAGCCAGGACAGAGTGGGGCGTGGGGTGACAGGTCCCCCATGCCTCCTAGGCAAGCCCCAGCAAAATCACTGCAATTGGCAGTGATAGGTAATGATGCTGGCAGCATGTGTGTCAAGGTCCTTAAAGTTGAAAGAGAACACAAAGACCATCCAGTCCAACCTCCTGCCATGTGGGAATATATAATAAAAGCACTCCCAACATCACAAACACTCATCTCTTGTTCTTAGGGTTTGGCTCTCATCTCTAAGGATAGTCTGACAAGACAAGTCTATGGAGAAACTATTCCATGCTTATGCAGGTATGGGGGCATAGTATGGAAGACTCCTGTGTTCTGGGCACAGCATTGTAGGATACTTGCACATCAGTTGATTGACAGAGCCCCATGGGAAGTGAGCATGCATTGTGTGATAGGTAGCGTGGTGCTCCGTGGATCAGCTGGGGTGCAAGCATCCTATGACACTTGCAGCCTCCCGTGTGATGAAGTCCTCAGATTTGCTCAGCCAGAAAAGACATTTCATTCAGGAGTTCTCCATGCCCAGCTGATGTTCAACAAGGCTGCCTTCAACAATTCTATTCTTGAAGATAGGAGATAAAGTGATATGTATAACCTGGCATGATGATGATTGGGAAGATGTGGCTTGGAGAGAATCTGGAGAGAACCAGGAGGATTGGTCTGAGAAGAGACCTAGATTTGGACCACTTCCATGGAAGTCTCTTTGTTTGATCCAGCGGTTGAATTGTTAGACAGCAGAATGTGCTAATGTTCCATTTTAAAAAAATCTAGACAAGAACATGCTTTATTTGCAGAAAACGCTTTCAGTCCACGATCTCTGTCCTCCTTTATATTATCTGCCAGGCTCACTCTTCTGAAAAATCCAACTTCATTCATTGAGACAAAAGGGAAATACACATGGTTTAATTGTGATGGCCTTAGCCAGTCCATGGGATTTGTGTCATCATATGGCAAGATCAGGTTCCTTGAGGGCAGAGAGCCCTTTTTGCTGGGTGTGCCGATGCTCCCGGGCTATAAATGCCCAGTAAAGGGCCAGGACATGGTCTCTCTATACTGGAGGATTGCTTCTTGCCTTCCTCTAAAGACTCGGGGCTCCCAAGGACCAAACTGGAGTCTTAGATTACCTCAAAGGTTTTATTGTTCATTACATGAGCTATTATCACTCAGGCACTCTGCTTGGTTCCCCAAAATGATGCAGGAAAGAGCTTACTTTACAGTTTATTTGCAGCTTGATCCAAGAAGCTATAGCCAGATGGCTCTCTGAGTTCTCTCTCTCTCAATGGTGTTGAGGTGTGGACACTCGCAGCCCCAGACAGGTGGCCAAAACTGAAGGCAAAATGCCTTCCTCTGGATGCCAAATGACTGGTATGAAGGCTCTTGAGACTCCTCAGGGTCGCTCAGCCTTCCGATATGCTGAACATTCTGCTTGAGTCCCAAGGAAAATCAGTCTGGTATTGGAAGATGGCCTGACAAAGGCCTGGTCTGGCAAACCTTCGAACACGTCCTTTACAGGAGGAGTCCTGGTGGTCTATTTAATGTAAAATGGCATACTCCACAGATCCCTGGAAAAAGGGGGTGGAACAAAATCAACTGGACACTGCAAACAATGATTGGCAGGTGCTAGGGACCAATCAATGCAACTAAACCTGTACAAACTGTGCAGGCTGCAAAACACACTTTAACAAAGCAAACCTTTGCAAACTCAAGATCCTTCATGTAGGTGGTGCTCACTTCGCCGTCATACTGGGCAAGTGAATTGTGCAATGTTTTCAACAAGAACTGTGGAAGAAATGAGTCTTTGGTGACTAAGATGCAAACTACAGAAATGGAAATTCCACCTAAACATTAGGAAAAAAATTCCTGGGAGTAAGAACTGTTCAACTGTAGGATGATTCTATAGCATGGAGTCGTGGCACTTAAAGTGGTGTCAAACTGCATTAATTCCACAATGGAGATGCACCATAAGAAAGGCTCCACTGTCTGCATTTTCCTGATCATACTGGGAAGGTCAACAACATTCAACTCTATCTTTATTCTTTCCTCGCCCTGTTTCTGAGTTAAATGAGTGCAAACATTTTTGCATCTTGAACTCATTATGCAGCAACCTAAGTGAGGGGAAATGCAGAGAAAGGGGGCATTTTAAGGGCAGCTTGCATAATGAGGTGACAGAAGAATTGGGCCTGTCTCTGCCAAATGGAAGGCTATGAACATCTTTTCACCAGTGCCAAACCATGCCATTATTCCTTTTCAGGGGTGGTCTGTCCATGTAAGCAACCTACGCGGCTGCGTGGGGCACCATCTTGGATGGGCGCCGCCACACCGGCCGCGCCGCCGTAGCAAACGTCCCTGCTGCCTGCAGCAGCTTCTGAGCATGCACGGAGATTTTCGCGCATGCCCAGAACCTCCGGAGCGCTCTCCCTTGCCCTGTGAAATGCCCCATGGGAGGGGCTGGCAGCGGGCACCAGGAAGTGCTAGGAGAGGCCTTTGAAGGCCCCTCCTCACGCTTCCTGGTTTCCCCTGCCAGCCCCACCCACGGGGTGTTGCACAGGGCAAGGGAGAGCGCCTCTGCTCCTCTGCAAGGCCCCGTGGGAGGGGCTGGCAGCAGGCACCAGGAAGCGCTAGGAGAGGCCTTCGAGGCCCCTCCTCACGCTTCCTGGTTTCCTGCCAGCCCCACCCACGGGTGTTGCACACAGGGCAAGGGAGAGCGTGCTCTCCTGCCCTCTGCAAGGCCCCGTGGGAGGGCTGGCAGCGGGCACCAGGAAGCGCCTAGGAGAGGCCTTCGAGGCCCCTCCTCACGCTTCCTGGTTTCCCCTGCCAGCCCCACCCACGGGGCATTGCACAGGGCAAGGGAGAGCGCTCTCCCGCCCTCTGCAATGCCCCGTGGGAGGGGCTGGCAGCAGGCACCAGGAAGCGCTAGGAGAGGCCTTCGAAGGCCCCTCCTCACGCTTCCTGGTTTCCCCTGCCAGCCCCACCCACGGGGCGTTGCACAGGGCAAGGGAGAGCGCTCTCCTGCCCTCTGCAAGGCCCCGTGGGAGGGGCTGGCAGCGGGCACCAGGAAGCGCTAGGAGAGGCCTTCGAAGGCCCCTCCTCACGCTTCCTGGTTTCCCCTGCCAGCCCCATCCACGGGGCATTGCACAGGGCAAGGGAGAGTGCTCCCCCGCCCTCTGCAATGCCCCGTGGGAAGGGCTGGCAGGGGGAGCCCGGGAGAGCGAGAGGAGGGGCCTTCGAAGGCTCCTCTTCACGCTTCCAAGTTCCCTCTGCCAGCCCCTCCCACAGGCAGGGGGAACCAGGAAGCGCGAAGGCCCCTCCTCGCTCTACAATGCCCTGCGGGAGCGGCGCCACACGGGAGCGGCGTGCGGAAGAAGCGGAAGGAGCGTGTGCGCAAGGTACCGCTTCAAAAAATGTTTGGGCGCCAAAGTAATGTTTGGAGGGGGAACAATGTTTTGGATGGGGGCGCCAAAGTAATGTTCGCCTACCATTGAAATTACCTTGGACCGCCCCTGTTCCTCTTGTTAGTCCCAACTGGGGCAGATCCATTGAATCAATGGGATTTACCTATGTATTGGCTCACCATTCAGAAATTGATTAAATGGAGCTTTTTGATCCAGGTATAACCAACAGGATTTGAGAGAGTTTTATTAAAAACGAGTGTATTGGGGCCTTTAAGAATCAGACACAGCACAGCTCTGCAATGTCTCTAAAACTCTGAGTTTTTTTGTTTGAGTTAGGAATTTTATGTGTTAATTTCCATGTACATTTCCCCCCATCGTCCTCACCCTCCTTCAGTCACCAGAATGCCTTTTTCGACATGGCAAGTCTACTTTTCCTTTCCCCCAAGCCTATCAATCTCCATTTTTAGACAATGTTACAGAGGGAAAAATAGATTTATGCTTCCTCGCTTACTATATTTCAAAGGGGAATGACTAAATCATAACTGCTCTTGTCTCCCTATACACTGACATGCTTACTGCTGCTCAGCTAAATCAAGTAAATGGGTTTCTTTTCCTTTTTATCCCTCCTTTTTTCAGATTAAAGGGACTGCTTTGAATTTCCCTGCTAACATGACACAGAAGGCCAAGATTGCTGAACCATTGATTTGACCAAGAGTCGCATGACACATTAGAAACTGGGGAAATTAAAATTGGATTACTTTGCTCTCCTCTCTGGAGTGGAGCTATTTTGATGTTTGGGGGATTGTTAATATTTCAGTTGTAATATGACTTTCATTCTGTTATTATTAAGGGGAGAGGAGGATCCAAGAAAGCAGCTTATTTTGAATTTGGGGTGTTGGGCTAATATAGAATTGCAGTTTAAAAATGTTTTGTTGCACTCATAGGCTTTATACTGTAAAAGGTGAAGGGAGTAGCTGAAACATAGGTTTACAGAGGGAAAAATTCACCCTCAATGGTTGGTCCTCAGTCACTGCCTATATCTGGAATGATAACCATACTTCTTATTGCTTAAATATATGCACATACAGGAGCCCTTGGTGGCGCAGTAGGTTAAAGCGCTGAGCTTGCTGACCAAAAGGTCACAAGGTTCGAATCCAGAGAGTGGTGTGAGCTTCCACTGTCAGTCTCAGCTTTTCCAAACTAGCAGTTTGAAAACATGCAAATGTGAGTAGATCAATAGGTACCACTCAGGTGGGAAGGTAATGGCGCTCCGAGCAATCATGACCTTGGAGGACGTTGGCTCTTCGGCTTAGAAATGGAGATGAGCACCATACCCCAGAGTCGGACACGACTGGACTGAATGTCAGGGGAAAACCTTTACCTATGTATGTACGGAATACATACATTGGTTAGGAACTTATGTGCTTGACAAACCTGTTGAGGTTGTCTTACATAAAAAGGAAATTTTAAGGTATACAGTAGGGTTGGTTTAGAATCCTAAAATCGGGATTCTAAAATCAAATGGGGGGGGATTTTTTTTTGATTAGTATATCAAAGACTTACAAATTTTTTTCCAAAAGTGCTAAAATGTAACTTAAGTACTAACGAATTTCTAAAGTGGTTCTAAAGTAGGAAAAGCAGGGAAACAGTTAAAAATCAAGGGGGAACATTCCCTTCACCTCTGCAGTGCAATTAAGTGGAGCTGTAATGTATAACATAAATATAAGAGGTAGTAGCTACTAGCTACTAGCTCTCAGGACACCAGAAAGTGAAGTACGATTCTCCCCCGCCCTTATTATTTCCCCTTTCCTCCTTTCTTCCTTCTCTACCCTCTTCTTTCATTCCTTCCTTTGCTCTTTGGTTCCCCATCCCTTCTTTTCTCTTCTTCGCCCCTCTTCCCCCCCGCACGCGCCGGTGCCCTCGCTCACCCCCTCGCCTCTCTCTAGCCTCGATCCATGGATCGAGGCTAGAGAGAGGCAGAGAGCACGGGCCCCTTTCCAGCTAAATATAAGCCACCCAAGCCTGGGTCGGCTTATATTTTAGCTGGAAAGGCGCCCCTCTGCTTCTCTCTAGCCTCGATCCAGGCCAGAGAGAAGCAGAGGGGCGACGGGCCTCTTTCCAGCTAAAATATGTTTCCACCCAAGCCTGGGTCGGCTTATATTTTAGCTGAAAGGCTCGCGCCCCTCTGCTTCTCTCAGCCTGATCCAGGCTAGAGAAGCAGAGAGGGGCGCACTGGGGCCCCTCTTTCCAGCTAAAATATGCCGACCCAAGCCTGGGTCGGCTTATATTTTAGCTGGAAAGGCGCCTCACAAGCACCTCTCTCCGCTCTCTCTAGCCTGGATCCAGGCTAGAGAGAAGCAGAGGGGTGCGCTGAGCGCCTTCCAGCTAAAATAAGCCGACCCAAGCCTGGGTCGGCTTATATTTTAGCTGAAAGGCGCCCCACGCGCTCTCTCCTCTCTCTAGCCTGGATCCAGGCTAGAGAGAAGCAGAGGGTGCGCGGAGCTTCCAGCTAAAATATAAGCCGACCCAAGCCTGGGTCGGCTTATATTTTAGCTGGAAAGGCGCCCCACGCGCTCTCCGCTCTCTCTAGCCTGGATCCAGGCTAGAGAGAAGCAGAGGGTTTAGAGCTTTTCCAGCTAAAATATAAGCCGACCCAAGCCTGGGTCGGCTTATATTTTAGCTGGAAAGTGCCTCCGCTTCTCTCTCTAGCCTGGATCCAGGCTAGAGAGAAGCAGAGGGGTGCGCTGAGCGCCTTCCAGCTAAAATATGTCGACCCAAGCCTGGGTCAGCTTATATTTTAGCTGAAAGGCGCTCACAAGCACTCTCTGTTTCTCTCTAGCCTGGATCCAGGCTAGAGAGAGGCAGAGAGGCGCGCGGGGGCCTTTCTCCTCAGCCAATGACAAAACACGCTTAAAAAGGGCAACGAAGCCATACGAATGCTTTACGGCCCAGATACAAAAATGGCGCCGCGAAGTGCCGTAAAGGAAGTCTACTTCCGGGTTCACGACAGCGAGCCGTAAAACAACAAAAGTCCCATTAATTACGAATTTCTAACGAATCAATTAGATTTCCGTTTCAATTTTAGCATGCCTAGTATACGGTTATCATCAAAATAGGTTCCGCCCTTTGTACAGTTCATTTAAAGCTTGGAGTAAAAGTTTGTCAACCCACTGACATTAGAAGCACCCACTCAACAAGTTTCTCTTATCAATGTACCAGTTTAAAGGCAGTGTGGTATGATGGTTGGAGTGTCAGACTCTGGAGATTAGGGTTTGAATCCCCGTTCAGCCAGGGAAACCTACTGGGGGACCTTGAACAAACCATACTTTCCCAGTTTCAGAAGACAAAGGCAAATCCCTTCTGAACAAACCGTGACAACAAAACCCCATTACAGCTTTGCCTCAAGAGTCCCTTCCACACAGCTGAATAAAATTCCACATTATCTGTATTGAACTGGAATATATGGCAGTGTGGACTCAGATAACCCAGTTCAGAGCAGATGAACTGCCTTGATATTCTGAGTTATATGGCTGAGTGGAAGGGCCTAAGGTTGCAACAAGTTGCAACAGTACCTATAATTTCTGTGATTTTCTTCTTCATTACTATAATAGCATATCAAGTAACTTTAGTAGTGGCATCAGCTCAAGCTGCTGGAAAATGACTCCAAGCCACACTGGATATGTACAATTGGCTTGAATCTGTGTTGTGTGATTTCAGCTTGGCAAGAACCATGGGTTTAGGGGCCCAGCATGTCAAGCTCCAAAGGACCAAACAGATGAGGTGAAGCGGTGTTTATTCACCTTGGCCAAAGTGGATGTCAGCAGAGCCTTCACTCAAAAAATGACATAAGTTCAATTGTGAAATTACCGGTTTATTTATAACACTTTGACAGCTATTTAAAACAAAGAGATCACGCCTCTCTGGCTGCTGATTGGTCCAAACCAGCACCATCTATAATCCATTCATTGATTGGTGTAGGAGTGCAATCTGTCATCACTTGAAGGTTTGGCAGGAAATTTAATAAACTATCATTTGCTGGATTTGAAGTCTGGTGGCTGTTTCTTGGTCCACCCATGGAAGGGGCATGAGAGGAAAGAAATGAGAACTGAGTTGCAGTTAATGGGATTGATGGCTCTGTTCCTGCTTGTATGGAATGGGAAAATGGGTTTTGGCTGGTCACACAATGGGTGCCAGGAGTGTTGGCACAGCTTCACTTAAGACCCCAGGGAGGGGGGGGGGGGTCTGATCTGGTAATCAGAATGAGGAAGTGAAAGTCCTGTAGCTCTTCTTAAGCCCATTATAGGATTCTTGGGGTATTGTGAGGGAATTATTCCTCTTTTTTTTGGCTAAGTGGTGAAATATTAGCTGAGAACTTTGATGAGTTCATTGGGGAGTCACCTAAAATTGGGGAAAAGATTACTGCAGACCCCATTTCTGGATGCCCTTGAAGTTGCTGGTTTCAGGGTCCTTTTGGGGGTTCAGATTTTTAATAATACCTGTGTATGTTCCCTTTCATTTCTGGTCTCTCCTTTGCGGCTCTTGTACAGTAGAAGTATTCAGTTCATGGTTGCATATTCAGAGTTCCTTATGAACTCTCTTTCGTAGTATCCTTCAACTTTGCTTATCTTGGATTAAAGCTCTTAATGTGCAATGTTGCACACATTCATGATGTGCATCCTTTAAACACTGCACTGTTGAGTTGCTTGCAAATCACATTTTGCTGTCCTTGTAGATTTGCCCAGAGCCAATGGAGGAATTGGATTTCCTTCTCCCTGTTCTCTTAATTTACTTTCCGAAGAATGGACCTCAAGACGATTTACAACATTGCCTAAACAGTACGGATTAAAACTACACAAAAATATCACCAGAAAGTATAGATATAACTTATTTAAAAATGATTAATCAAGTTATAAAATTAAAACCATAACAATGCTTTAAAATATTGTGTGTGTGCGCGCGCATGTGTGTGTGCGCACCTTCAGGTTACAAATGCATAACTCTAGGATTGAGGATTCCAGTCACTGGCTGCCTCTAGACTGTAAATTGAGTGCAGATTGATATCACTTTAATTGCCATGGCTCAATGTTATAGAGTCATGGGAGTTGCAGTTTTACAGGGCCTATAACTCCCAGGATTCCATAGTTTTGAGCCATGGCAGTTAATATGGCACTGTACTGCATTCATTCTACATTGTTTGCACCATCCATGGATTCCCTTAGAGAATATTAGTGTTGAAGGTGCTGTAGAAATCCCTAGTTACGTTTCCTGAAGAGAGGGAACTGCTATTAAATCAGGGTTAAATTGTTCAACGTAGCATAAGATCTATCTTACAAATTTTCCTCCGTTTTGCAAAAGAATGAACCTGCAAAATATAATCCCTAATTTGTGGTTTTGGAAGATAACAGTCTGAGCAGTTTTGATTGGAGGAACTATTGAGCTAAATGCAAAGATGAATTGTGTTTTAATGTACCTACTCAATTTTAATGTACTGCACATGTATACATTTATCATCTGACATTTCAGAGAAATATTGGAAGCGAGCAGAATTTCAACATTCTTAACCTATTAATCAGTCAACAGGGAGCTGATATTTAAAAACTAATTGAGCTGTATAGATTTATTCTGTTTGTTTCTGGAAGACAATATTTCACCATTTGCGTTGTAGGTTTTTTTGGGCTTCATGGCCATGTTCCAGAGGCATTATAGCCCAAAAGACTGGGTGACTTGGAAGGCGTTGAACAGGCTGCAGTCTGGCACCATGAGATGCAGAGTTAACCTTAAGAAATGGGGCTACAAAGTGGAGTCCATGACATGTGAGTGTGAAGAAGAGCAAATCACAGACCACTTACTACAATGCAACCTGAGCCCTACCGCATGTACAATGGAGGATTTTCTCACTGCGACACCAGAGGCACTCCAAGTGGCCAGCTTCAGGTTAAAGGACATTTAATACAATGCCAAGTTTTTAACCTTGTTTGTGGTTTTCTATACATTATAACTGTATTATCAATTCGCTTCTGATATAATAAATAAAAATACCAATCCTCCTCTTTCTTCTTTGTATTCTGCTTCATCACTCTAAAAATAGACTCAAAGTGGATATATGGAAATGTGAATTATATAAGGAAGTGTTTCCCAACCAGTGTGCCATGAGTGATCACCAGGTGTGCCATGGGAAATTGGAACCTCCAATACCCTTTCTTCCCCCTCCTGCCGAACACCTTTTCTTCTCCACTCGGGCTCCCTTCTTCCCAGCCTCACTCTGTGTCACGCCACAAGTGTCAGTTTCCTTGGTTTCCCCTGAACCAAAGTGCAGCCATGTTGGCAACAAGAAATCCTCCAGGCCTGTCTGTGTTTCCCAAGTGAACTCGGTACATTGCAGCATGGGTGAATCAGTCAAGGCCGCAGTTGTTACTCCCAGCAATAAGCGGAGCCAGTGGAGACCAGCAGTGGGATAACTCCCTTCCACAGATGTGGGCACTAATTGGCTTACATACTTTGCTTCTGAGATTTACCTAATCAGCAGCTGCAGCCCATCATGGGAATCATGAAGTTGCGACGCAAGTACGTTGAATAGATCAAAGGGTTTGAATCCTATAACCGTTTGATCCCAGCTAGGCTAGCCATGATCATGGATTCCTGAACAGGCCTTGTGGCCTTCCTGCTAAGCTGATACCTACCAGAGTGCTGGCTGTTTGAACTCGGCCTGCTTGGGCCTCCGTTTGCCTTTCCTGCTTGTTCCTGATTGCTACAGAAAGGCTTCACATTGTTTCCTGCTTGAACCTGGATTGGTTTGGTTCTATATTCATTGCTGTTTCCAAGAACATTTGCTGCTATTTCACCGGTGCCACTTTAAGAGCACCTTAGCTGACTTCTAGTCTCTATCCTATAACCAGTTATTCTAAATAAACCTGTTGTACCTCAGCTGAACGTATGGTTTATCAAGGGAGGTTTGCCAGGTGACCAGGAGGGCGACACTCTGCTCGCTTTGCCTTGCTTTGCTCTGGGGCGAGTCTGCGCAGTAGCACCCACACGGGTCATGTCTTCCTCCCTCCCCCCTCCCCTCCTGAACATGCTCATGCTGCCCCCTCGGATCAAAAGCGGCAGTGTAGAAGAAAAAGTAAGTGTTCGGCAGGAGGGGGAAGAAAGGACGCGAAGGGGGAGGGGGAGGAAGAGGTCTCTGTCGAAAGCTGGCATGGGCAAATTTGGACCTTCCAGGTGTTTTAGATTCCAACTCCCACCATTCCTAGCAGCCTCAGGCTTTTTTCCTCCCCCCCTCCCCCCCCCAGCCATTTAAGCAGGCTGTTAGGAATGGTGGGAGTTGAAGTTCAAAGCACTCAGAGGGCTGAAGTTTTCCCATGCCTGTTTTAGGGACCTTAAAGTGGTGAGCCTCCTTCCAACATTGTGATTCTGGATAGAAAACAAACAACAACATAACATGACATAGTTTGGGTCCACAGTGCTCTCTGGGTATAGGTGAACTGCAACTTCCAAACTCAAGGTCAATTCCCAAGCAATCCCTTTCAGTACTTTCTGTTGGTAATGAGAGTTCAATATGCCAAGTTTGGATCAATTGAATTGTTGCAAGAGTTCAGGATGCTCTTAGATTGTGTGTTAACTATAAATCCCAGAAACTCTAACTCCCAAATGTCAAGGTCTATTTTCCCCAAACCCCATCTGTGTTCACATTTGGGCATATTGAGTATTCATGCCAAGTTTGGTCCTGATCCAACATTGTTTGAGTTTTCAGTGCTTTCTGGATATAGGTGAACTACAACTCCAAAACTCAAGGTCAATGCCCACCAAACTCTTATAGTATTTTCTCTTGGTTATGGGAGTTCTGTGTGGGAAGTTTGTGTTTTTCTGCCATTCCTGCCAGGATATCTATGTTGTGTTCATCGAAACAGGCCAAGGTTTCACACTGAATGTAGAAATACATTTAAAACATGTTAACTATATGTATTACTGTGTTAGAGTGTCATTTTGTGTCATTTTGGTTGGTGGTGTGCCCCAGGATTTTGTAAATGTAAAAAATGTGCCGTGGCTCAAAAAAGGTTGAAAAACACTGATATAAGGGATGCTTTTTTACTACCTCATTGTATATAGTCTATTGATGTGCAACTCCCATTATATGCAGTAGAATAGTAAAATGGCAAGATTAAGCTTTGTTTTTTTATTTTTTAAATAAAGCATTTTCAAACCATGGATGGTTGAATTTAAGGATAACAAGCATCAACCATACATTATGTACTCATCATTATGTCACTTGTCCAGTACAAGACAGAGAGCTTTCTCTGCGGCGGCTCCAGTACTCTGGAATTCGCTCCCTGACCACATTCGAGCGGTCCCTGAACTTCTCCCTTTTCGAAGGGAATGTAAGACGGCCCTCTTCAGACTGGCGTTTGGGTAACTTCAAATTTATTTGGGTTCGTCTCGCCTCAATTAAGGAATCGTAGACCTGTACCACCATGGCTACGTATTGTGCTTTTACTGTATGTTTTATGACATGTCTTATGATGTGTTTTTATTGTTGTATTGCGTGTTTTATTGTATGCTTGCATTTTGTGATCCGCCCCGAGCCTGCTGGGAGGAGCGGAATATAAAACCGAAAAATAAATAAATAAATAAATAAATCTTCAATGTAGGATTTCAGCTGTTGCTAGACAATAAATCCCAGCATTCCTCAAGTGGAGTGATGCTGGACAATCCCTTCCCAAAGCATAGAAAAATAAATTATCAGAAAGCACATGTACATATGACTCCATTGAAGAAGTCGGTCAGTTGACTAAGCCCAGCTAATACAAAGAAATATGTTCCACAGGAGTCGCGCAGGTAATGTGTCTTGAGGGGCCAGCACAGTTAACTGCACAGTAAGTAAGGTCAAATTATGTGTGAAGCACCGACATTTAGCATAAAAACAATATTAATAATTCAGCAGGTGAGCAGGCATGTGGAGTGATGAGATAGAGTTGGAATAATGCAGCAGTAGGAAGGGACAATGGAAATATAAAGACATGAGACGTCGGGCTCAGGGCACTGAACAGTAATACCAATTAAGCCTTCTCTGATCAAGTGGGCATGCAGCATTGGGCATTCAATAGCCAGCCATGCTGTAATTCCATTTGATTAAGAGTTATCTCTAACTAAAGTAAAACAGAAAACACACCATAAACATTTTCTTATCACTCAGTAATACAACATCCAACTTTCTGTGTATTTTCTCAACTTAAGAGCAGCTTCAAACAGGATGTTTCTATAGCCACTCCGGGCTTTGAATATAGTCCTCCAAATCACTGGAAAAAATTACCCTCTCTGTTCATTTGCACCACTCCAATCCATGTTCATGCTTGTTTGTGCCTCTGCCTATTGTTGCTTTATGGCAAAATATTCCTTTTCCTTCTTTGCCCACATTGACCTTGCTGACATTTGCAAAAACTGCCTTCTCTTTCTCTTCCTCCTTCTCCTTCCTCCTCCTCTTCCATTATAATTATAGTACAACTAAACAAGAATTAGAAAAACTACAAACCTCACTATCTGATGGTATTTATACCTTACTGTTCTGTTTCCTTTAAATGACAATGTGCTTGGCCAACTTACCGGCCGAGCGGGTTACGGGACGGGGTTGCCCTAGCCGCCATTTTGCAGAGAGATGCAGGGGCTTCTCCTTCTCAGAAGCCCCTGGGGTGGTGGGAAGGTTTCTCGCCACCAAATGCCGGCCGGCCAATGACAGGGCTGGCCCCGCCGCACCCCCTCTTTGTGCCGGCTGGCCTGCACTTCTGCCTGGGAAGCCTATTTAAGGCCACCCGGGGCTGCCCAGGCTGCACGTGGGGGCCAGCTCTGTTTTTCCTCCCACCCTCCCTACTTATTGCATTGTTTGTTGGTGTCCATTTTGTTCATCCTTCATGTCATTGTTGCATTGTTCATGGTTATGCGTTATGTTCTTTGTCACAACTCTGCGTTTGGCGTGTGGCATGCCCCCTGGATCAGGCTGGCTTGTTGCCCCTTGTTTGTAAGGGGGATAACGCCCAGGCCCCCTGGGGTGCCGAGTTTCCATGGACAGGCATTGGGCCTCTTGCACCCCAGGCTTGCATACGCCTTTGGACATTCGTGGGGGCTGGACGACCCTGATCCAGGACCCATGCATGGCCGCCAACCCTTTGTTCCTGTTTTCAATAAATGAGTTGTGGCCATTTTCATTCAACCACTTGTGTCTGTGTTATTGTCCTTGGCGCGAGGTGTGTCACCCTTGCACACGCAATGTAATCACACTTCTACTTCTGCCAACACTCTACTCATTCATGAATCCCACCGTTGATAAATGCCTGGGTCCTTGTTAAGAAAAGGTTATGAACAGATCTCAAGCTTTCTTAAAATTAGTCAGAGATTTCTCCATATTTAGAAGAATCAATTCATCTATTTTAACTATTTCACAGGCTTTCATCATTTTTCTTCTATTGGGATAACGATTTCCTTCTATCTCTGAGCACATACAGTTCATGCGGCAGTTTCATATACTATAGCATTCTTCCAAATCATCACCCAACATTTCCATCAAATATACCTCTGATCTCATTTTAAATGTAACCTTAGCAATATCTTCCAGGATCAAATGTATTTGAGTTCAATATTTTTGGGACTTTCGTAAGATCACCACATACGATAAAATGTACCAGCATTATACTCACACTTCCAACATTTGTTAGAACTGTCCTTATAAATGTTTGAAAGTATCTCTAGTATCAAATACCATGTTTTGTTGGATGTTTTTTTAGAGGATCAGAAACCAACAATGTGTTTTTGCCTCTATGCATTTTTAATTGCCTGCTCTTTAGGACAACATATGCTGGCATTTTCATCTAAGGAAGTCAATTCAAGTGATACTATAAAAGAGGTCAGAACCCCTGTGTTTCCTCTCCAATTAAACTAGCTTTTCCTTGTGACAGGGTACAATTAATGTCACCATGTCTGAAGAAAACAAAATATGTATTAATGGTAGGAAACAGCTTGGGGGCTATGAATGTGGGTGGCATACACCTACCAACATGCTTCACATCTTCCAAAGGTGTGTTTGCCATGGCTTGTGACTCACCTGTTGCCATCTGTTCATGGGTTTTCTGTAATGGTGTTATATAGTTACAGAATCATAAAACTGTGGAGTTGGAAAAGAACCCAAAGGTCACCTAGTCCATTCTATGTATTTATTTATTTATTATTTATTAACTTTATTTATACCCCGCCACCATCTTCCCAAGGGGACTCGGGGCGGCTTACATGAGGCCAAGCCTCATGAAAATGTGAGAGATCCACAAATAATCATCCCTGACACATGGCCACCGTATTCTGGTTAAAAATTTTCAACTGAAAGAAAGTAGTCTATTTTGCAGTCAAACAATATCAGAAAATTATTCGTATAGTTTACACTCCTGACAGATGGCCATCCAGCCTCTGTTTCAAAACCTCCAAAGAAGGAGACCTGATGACCACATGCCAAGGCAGAGTATTCCATTGACTAACATCTCTTGCTGTCAGGAAGTGCTTCCCAAAATTTAGCTGCAATTTCTCTTCTGTAGTTTAAATCTGTTGCTCTGTGTCTCTGGAGTAACAGGGGAAAAGGCTTGCTCCATAATAAATATAGAAATCTATTCAAATATTTAAACATGGCTTTTATGCCCATTCTCAGCCTTCTCTTCTGAAGTCTTAAGATATTGAGCCCCTAAAATGTCATCGGCCATGGCTTCCATGTCTTTTTCCATTTTGGTGGCCCTCCTCTACAGCCCTTCCAGCTTGTCCATAGACTTCTTGAATTTTAATACTTGGCACAGTGTTATTCTAGATGAGATTTGACCAAAGTAGAATAGACGAGTATTATTACTTCCTTCAAACTAGACAGTATACTTCTATTGATGGAGGAGACCTCCAGAGAACAAAGAATGGTAGACCTGAAAAAGTGAATATCCGAATACAAAAGGATAAAAGGCCAGAGATTATGTAGATTGCAAACATTTTTAAAAGGTGGGGCTTTTTTTAAAAAAACCCTTTGGCCTGTGTGCATCTGGTTTAGCTCACAAACTAATCATTACTTCTTAAAATCCACTCTAGGGGAAATGGATTATTTGAATTATCATGGTTTTTCTTTTAGGAAGCACAGAGGGCATCTGGATTGATAATGGGATTAGTAACCACTTTAGAAGTGTTTTATGTAAACATGTTAACTCCCTTCTGGGGCAAGGAAGAAAAGAGCATTGAAAACTAAAATGTTAAAAAGCTTTCTTTTGGCTCCATGGACTATGATAAAAAGGTAGAGATGGAAGTTTGTGACTGAATCATACATTTTGAAACAGAGCCAGGAGAGAAGGATAGAAGTCAGAAAGGAAGGTTCATTGTTCACATGGATGATAGGCTTCCCTTCCTGCCTGCTCATTTATACACATGCACACAATATAAACCAAACTTCGTGGATGTCATTCGTTGAGTGGTGTACACATGCATTTGTGTGCCTTGGAGGTTGATATTAGGCAGAGAGTGTAGGCGCCATCACCAAAAAGGCACCATGCTTTCTTTATGCTCTATAGCAGTGGTTCTTAACTTGTGGTCCATGAGCCTCCTTTCTCTTTATTTATTTATTTATTATGTCAATTTGTATACCGTCCTTTTCAATTGGCTCAGGACGGTTTACAGCATATTGAACTGTAACATCGGAACAATAAAACAGCAGATATCAGAACATTAAAACAGTGTCAAACTACAACCAAGAGTGGCTAAAGGTCAAAAGCCTGGCGGAAAAGAACCCCTTCAAACTGGACAAACTTTATTTATTTTATTTCTGCTCCCTTGGTGCTGCCTGCCACTCCTTCCCTGTCACTGACCATGACATATGTTCTGTATCAGAAACTAGAGCTGATGTGGTCTATTCAATGCAATTTTCTGAATCAGCACTCCAAACCGCATCTAAAGTTGACCAAAACATGATTCGTAACCTTTCTGGTACTACTGTTGGAGTGTGGTTCCTGGTCAAAGTGGGCCCTGGTCAAGTAGTCCCTGGTCAAGTGATCCCTGGTAAAAGTGGTCCCTGGTCAAGTGATCCCTGGTCAAGTGGTCCCTGGTCAAAGTGGTCCCTGATCAAGTAGTCCCCAGTCAAAGTGGTCCTTGGTCAAGTAGTCCCTGGTCAAGTAGTCCCCAGTCAAAGTGGTCCCTGGTCAAAGTGGTCCCTGATCAAGTAGTCCCCAGTCAAAGTGGTCCTTGGTCAAGTAGTCCCTGATCAAGTAGTCCCCAGTCAAAGTGGTCCTTGGTCAAGTAGTCCCTGGTCAAGTAGTCCCCAGTCAAAGTGGTCCTTGGTCAAGTAGTCCCTGGTCAAGTAGTCCCCAGTCAAAGTGATCCCTGGTCAAAGTGGTCTCAGGTTTAAAAAAAGGCTGGGAAACACTGCTCTATGGCATCGGATTGCCAAGGTAGCTAGAGCTGAGCCACAAAGGATGAATGTGGCATTCAAAGAAGAAGAGATGACGTGAAAGAGTGTCACCATCACCAGGCTCTTTTCATCTCAATAGAAACTGACTTCACAGTGGTGAAAAGAAAAAATGGACCCAAGCAGAAAGGGAGAGTCAGAGACCTCTCCTTCTATTCCCTGCACAAAAATAAAGGAGACAGGATGGAAACAGAACATTCAGTGCAAGTGGTTTGCCACTGCCTTCCTTAAGTTTTTCACTGGAAATTTGTACTGGAGGGAGGCAGGGAGGGAGAAAAGTTCCCGGCTCTTCCTTTTTGCTCAAGTCTGTGGTCATCTTCCTGAAAAAAGTGTCCTGGCTAGGAAAGTTACATGATCAGAACTAAAGATTGATAGACCTTTTGGCCAGGAAGGCAGCAGAGGCTTCAAAAGAGAAAGATAAATTAAAATCCACCTTTGACAGGTTTCGGCCACTGGACTCAGAGGATGTTGACAGGATTGTCGCAGCTCTTCGACCTGCCACCTGCTCCCTCGACCCGTGCCCCTCCACGCTGATTCGATCTTGCGTGGAGGGGTTACGCGGCCCTCTATTGAATATAGTCAACTGCTCCCTTGAGCAAGGAGCTTTTCCAGAGGAGTTAAAAGAGGCAGTGGTAACTCCATTGCTGAAGAAGCCAGGGTTAGACCCCGCGGCTCCCTCCAATTACCGCCCAGTGTCTAACTTGCCGTACCTGGGCAAGGTAATTGAGAGGGCAGCAATGGAGTAGCTGCAGGCATTCTTGGATGATGCAACCTGATTAGACCCCTTCCAGTCCAGCTTCTGTCCTGGGCATGGGACAGAGACCGTCCTGGTCTCCGTCACAGACCTACTCCGTTGCCACTTGGACCAAGGCGGATCGGCACTGCTCGTGTTATTGGACCTCACGGCAGCGTTTGAAATTGTCCATTACCAACTTTTGACACACCGTCTGGGGTGAGGGGGGCAGCTCTCAATTGGCTGTCCTCCTTCCTCCAAAACCGCCTGCAGTGAGTGAAGTGGGGAGGGGTGGTCTCTGAGGGCTCCGCCTTACACTGCGGGGTCTCTCAGGGGGCCATCCTCTCCCCACTGTTATTTAACATCTACATGTGGCCACTCACCCAATTGGTACGGAGTTTCGGGCTGGAATGTCATCAGTACGCTGATGACACCCAGCTCGTTCTGAGGATGGATGCTGGGGCAGAATCTGTACCTGATAATTTCCAACTCTGCCTAGAAGCCGTAACTGGATGGCTGCAAGCCAGTAAGTTAAAGGTGAACCCGGCGAAGACAGAGATCTTGTGGCTGGGCCGCCCGGGGGGCGGGGGAGAGATCCAGCTGCCGACACTTGACTGCGTGGCACTATGCCCGCAGTCCTCAGTTAAGAGCTTGTGCCTGCAAGACAGCCTTTTACCATCTGCGGCAAGCAAAACGTCTGGTTCCCTATATCTCTCCCGTCGCGACCTGGCCACAGTGATCCAAGCCACGGTCATCTCGAGGCTCGATTACTGTAACGCGCTGTACATTGGCCTACCTTTGTTGGCGATCCGGAAACTTAAACTGGTGCAGAACGCAGCAGCTCGTCTGCTGCTAGGAGCTGCAAGAACGGCCCATATAACACCACTCCTGCGTGAACTGCACTGGTTACCCATTGAATTCCGGGTCACCTTCAAGGTGTTAGTTTTGACTTTCAAGGCTTTACATGGTTTGGGGCCAGTGTATTTGAAGGAGCGGCTTACCCCATATGTGCCCAGAAGATCACTGCATTCAGAGGGGCTCAACCTGCTTGAAGTCCCGGGTATGAGGCTTTGCAAGCTGTCTACCACGCAGCAGAGAGCGTTTTCAGTGGCTGCGCCGGTCTTATGGAACTCGCTGCCGCCGGAGACGCGAGCCCTGCGGGACCTGATGGCTTTTCGCAGGTCCTGCAAGACCTGGTTGTTCAGGCAGGCGTTTGATGTCTGACCGGCGCATGACTAACAACTTGCCATCCTGCCGTGCCACTACCACTCTGTATGAACCAGCTATGTCTGGTTATGGTTTATGTGATTAAGGGGTTGGGTTTGCCTACTGTTTTATGATGTACATTTTATGTGTTTTTAAATTTTCATGTGTTTTTATATGCTGGAAACCACCCTGAGCTTCGGGAAGGGTGGTTTATTAAGTCAAAATAATAAATAAATAAATAAATAAAATGATGTTTATTCAAATTTCAGTGTGGTATACTGCAGGTAGGTGTGGCACTAATGGGTGAAACCAGAGCAGAACTAAGTCTGAATCATATGAATTACAGCTGGGTTATTTTGTTGGTGTAGACAAGCCCTGAGAGTGAACAATAACCAGTTCTCGTGTGGAAGATAGAACAAGCTTCTCTTATGTTATACCAGAAGATGGGATGCAACCAATTGACTCAGTTTACAAGGCACAAGATATGAATAAAATATTAGGAATAACTTTGTGATCAGAACTGCTGTTCAACAATGGGACAGACTCAGAGGATAGCAGACTTCCTTGGTTGGAGGTTTGTAAACAGAAGTTAAATGCTTACCTTCCAGAGATACTTATAGAATCATAGAACCATAGAGTTGGAAGAGACCTCGTGGGCCATCCAGTCCAACTCCATTCTGCCAAGAAGCAGGAAAATCGTATTCAAAGCACCCCTGTCAGATGGCCACCCAGCTGCTGCTTAAAAGCCTCCAAAGAAGGAGGCTCTGCCACACTCTGGGGCAGAGAGTTCCACTGCTGAATCCATCAGCAATGGATTCCTGCAGGTGCAGAGAGTTGAATACATGACCTTTGAGATGCCTTCCAATTTCTAGGATTCTATGCTTCATATCCTGTTCAGTAATTATGATATCCTAAAATGTATTTACAATAAACTGCTTAAGAATTCATGTCTGTGGTCATGAGTGATCACAATGTGCTTCTGGTCGTGAAGTGCCTTGAGAGAAATAATTCTGGCAGATCCCTGAAGAATCATTCCTATTGCTTATTTTCAAGACACCCTGAATCTGAGAAAATGATGCGGACATCATATCCCACTGCTCTAATATACAGTGTTTCAGCAATGTTTTGATTAGGGACAGCTAGATTGATATATGCTTTTGAACTTTGGTGTTGGAGGAAAATTCTGAGAGTGCCTTGGACCGCGAGAAGATCCAACCAGTCAATACTTCAGAAAATAAAGCCCAATTGCTCATTGGAGGGAAGCACATTAGAGGCAAATATGAAGTACTTTGGGCACATACTGAAAAGATAGGAAAGCTTAGAGAAGACAATGATGCTGGGGAAAATGGAAGGAAAAAGGAAGAGGGGCCGACCAAGGGCAAGATGGATGGATGGATGGTATCCTAGAAGTGACTGGCTTGACTCTGAAGGAACTGGGGGTGGTGATGGCTGATAGGGAGCTCTGGCATGGGCTGGTCCGTGAAGTCATGAAGAGTCGGAAGCAATTGAACGAATAAACAACAACAACAGGTTGTAAAGGTATGTGTGGGGAGTTGGGACATTGCCTGTCATAGCCACGATGGCATTGCTCACTCATCGGAGATTTGAAGATCTCAGTCCATCTTTTTATGGTTGTTCACATGTACAAACTAGGAAAAGGCTGAGACTGACATTAGACAGAAGTAAACCTAACAGAATAGGGTGATAGTTTCAGGTGTGGCAGCTTGGTGACCCTCAACTCCTTATGCTTACTTAACGATTCAGTAGTAGTGAGTGCTGTCTCCTCACAACTGTAGAAGAAAAAGCCAGCCGAAAGGAAGAGAAATCCAGAGTTTTTATTGTGGTTGTTTGCAAACAAGAAGTTTCTTTCCGTCACTTTGACTTGGGGAAAGAGAAGGGCTGGATTCTATTTCTGGCACTCTCGAGGTTTCAATATGACCTGAGATGCTACCCATTTGGAGACAGAAACTCACACATCTGTTGGTTTCCAGGCTGCAGAGCATCAAATTAATCCAGACTGGGAGAATATGATGACAGATATGTTCCCCCTGACATACTGCCTTGTCTCTGTTTACGCTAGTAAAAACTTTTCAGCATCTCCATCTGTATGGAAATAGCTGTATCTGATAAATCAGCCAACTTGGAAGTCTCTGTGTTGTTGGCTGCATCATCATCAACAACAGAAACATCAGCATTATTTTGAAGTGACTCTCTCCAAGAGAGTGTGGATCTGCCAATATCATATTTGATACTGTCAGAGTGTAAATAAAAGCAAGTAGAGGCAGCCCCTGAGTTACAAACATCCCACTTACAAATGACTCATAGTTAAGAACAGGAAATGATTGAAATCTGCCCCTGGGAAGGGAAATTCTCCCCTGAAAGAGTTACCAAGAGAAAAAGTTGTCTCAGCTGAAGGTTTATCAGCAATCCTTAATTCCACAGCAAGCCAAATCTTTCTAAATCCAATCATCACAAAGACAGAAAATGAGGTAAATCTTCTGAATAGGTACAGAGACAGCAAAGCAAAAAAAAAATGACAGGGGTGCTAACCCTTCCCTATGCTATCCAAAGATTAAATAGATATATTTTTGGCTGGAGTTAATACTTAAAACTGTACCTGTTCTGTTGTATATGTAAATAACCTCTCTTGTTTGTAACTTCGGCCTGCCTGTATATATATACAGGAGACATGGGAGGATTGTGGTTGCCAGATGGATGACAGCCTGAGAGAGATGTCCTGACACATATACCTCAGCAGATCAGTGAAGCATCCAAATCATTGGGGTGGAATTCCATTGCAATGCCATTTAAGAGTTATACCACAGTCTGGAGAAAATGTTGGAGCAAGGAGCTACTGAGTTAGCTCCTTGTGTAACAGAGACAAAAGCATTCAATCTACCCTTCCCCTATGTGAGTATATGTGACCAAATGTTTTCTGGCAACCTTAATGTTTTTTTGTCTCTGTTGGACCATAATATAGTAAATTAAATGTCTACATGAAGAAGAGCTATTATTATTTCCACTGTATGCCTGGTTTTTGTGTTGTGTAGTTTGATACATATTTTATGGAGGTATGTTTTAATATGTGTATTTTACGGAGTGTTTTAAAACGATTATGTGTTTAATGTGTTGTTGAAGGCTTTCATGGCCAGCATCACTGGCTTGCTGTGAGCTTACTGGGCTCTCTCCTGAATGCTTCTGGAACATGGCCATACAGCCTGAAAAACTCACAGCAACACAATTATGTATTTATTTATGTTTTAGTAATGCTGTAACCCACCGCAACCCATGAGCAGAGGTGGGCTAGAAATAGAACTATTATTCTTATTCTTATGCATGCACGTATACAGATTGGGATACTCACAATGATCTATGTCCTACTGATGTGTGTGATAAATATAAGTAAAATCAGCTTACAGTTGACTCTCCATGTTTGCAGGTTTAACATTTTCGGGTTTTGTTATTCACAGATTAATACAGTGTCTTTACAACACAACTGAAGATCTATCTCTTTCGGCAGGCCTACCCAGTCAGCTTTAACTAGTGAGAATTTTATGGTGAACTTCTGCCAAACATTGACCATGGAACTGTCACGGAGGACGAAGATATTGGGTTGCTGTGAGTTTTTCGAGCTCTATGGTCATGTTCCAGTAGCATTCTCTCCTGATGTTTCACCTGCATCTGTGGCAATCATCCTCAGAGTTTCTCTGAAGATGCCAGTCACAGATGCAGGTGAAACGTCAGGAGAGAATGCTACTGGAACATGGCCATACAGCCTGAAAAACTCACAGCAACTCAGTGATTCTGGCCAGCAAAGACTTCAATAACACAGACCCAGATATTTGTAGAGATAGAGATTTCTATCCAGTTCTCCATAACTCAAATGATGCATAGATTTGCTTGTGGAGACTTACTCTACACAACCCCAACATAGGATCTTAACCAATCTTTCTTAAGCCACCGGCATTTATGAAACAGGCAGACAGTATTCTGGGAAGCACGGGACATTTGCAGAGAATTTTTTTTAAAGCAGTAATCAACTCTACTCCTTCACAAGCCAGCTTCTTGTTATGCTTTCTGAATGAAAACCTTCTTGAACATGTCAGTAGAAAGACGTCTCTGCTGTCAACTTTGAAGGGCAGGAGAATGGTTCCCTTAATCTCAATGATCTTTTGGCTGCAGCAAAAGTGAGCTTGCAAATAAGGAAATCATTGAGAATGTCTTTGGGAAAGTCGCAGAAGGTCATGTCATTCAGTGTAAAGCAAGTCTGCTAACAAAGCAAAGAAGCCACCTGGTAATTATAGGCAGCCTTGGTCTGTTGGGAAACAGCTGAAACCCTGACCTGTGCAGATCCAGATTTCTTTGTGTTACATCTGGAAATCCTGATTGTTCGGTACTTTTGAAAGAAGTTGTGGAAAAAAATGGAAAAGGAGAGACTGTCTAATACAAGCATTTCTCTATCCAAGGGTAAAAAACCATTTAAACAAAACTATGCGTACTTGGAGCATTCAACAGAAATCTATTCCCCTAAACATAACACAGACACATACACAAAACTAGAGAAACACACACACATAGAGCAGATCTACAGACTTGTGCACTTACACAGTCCAGTGAATGCAACCTCTGAGTTCCATATCTCCATCCACTCAACCAGGCATGTAGCCAGGGGGGGGGCTAAGGGGGCTTCAGCCCCCCCCCCCGAAATTCTCAGGGTGGTCCGCGAAAATCCTTACGGGTACATTATTTAAACTGTTATGTTTATTCATATCATGATCTGATCACCATGCTCATTATATCCCACATTCATGGCGTTATTGGGATAACAATACAAAAGGTTTGCTAGGGTAGACCCTCTTCCACCCAGTCTCAGCCCTCCCCGAACCAAACTCAGCTTCCCCCCGAATCAAAATCCTGGCTACGGCCCTGCACTCAACCCACAGCATGCGTTCTAGAGCCAGTGTGATGCAGTGGTTTGAGCACTGGACGATGACCTGGAGATCAGAGTTTGAATCCCTGATTAGCTAGGGAAACCCACTGAGTGGCCTTGAGTAAGTTGTGTATTCTCACGCTAACAAATCTTGCCAGGAAACCCCCACAATAAGTCTTTAGCAGCAAAATGCAAACTGGGGAAAGTTCAGCTGTCGATTTTCCACTCCTGTGATTCACTAGTTGGTCCTGAAGAAAAAACATGAATATTATGTATAACACTAAAAAAAAACCAGCCTAGTGTCATGAGAGCAATGGCAGTCTGAGATTTGTGTTTTGGATAAGTTCCCTTGAAACCATTAGTCTTTTCCAGCCTTGCCTCCTGAGATCTTCTAACTGGAAACAGAATGAGAAATGAACTAGTTACTGACCATATGCAAAGTATGTGCTTCACTAAGATTCAACAATGTGGTTATGTAGCATACATCTCTGTTTCCGGAGTTAATCATTAATTCCAATACATAACCCTTGTGTTGAAAGGAAATATTGCCCAACTGAACCAAGATGCTGAATGTGCAAATGAATTTACGCCCAATTGAGCAGTGCACATCCACCTGCAATATGCAGCTATGGGCACTGGCACCATCTGTTTAACTCTGTTCCTGCAGTCTTGAACCGAATGAGGCCTTTTCATATTCAGACAAAATTCTCCAAACATGTTCATGGCAAAGTTTAGGCATGTGTAAGACATCACCAGGACCCCAGCTATTGTGTAATGGTAAAGCGTTATATGCTGATAGAGTGAGACTGCATTGAGGGCTTCTGGGCAAGTCTACCTGCTTCTAATGTCATAATAGGGCATGCCTGTGACTATGAACAAGGGCATGGATTGAGTGCTCCTGCTTCTTGGTCAGTCCAGGGAAGGGATGAGGTGGCAATTTCCATCCAAACAGGGATAGAGCTGAATCAGACCTAATCCAATTGTCTAAATTTATTTATTTATTTACATCATTTATATTCTGCCCCACAGGGACTCAGGGCGGATCACAATGCACATATGCAGGCAAACATTCAATGCAATTTGACATACAACATATATAGACAGACATAGAGGCAATTTAACATTCCTGGGATATTTTCCATCAAATTCAGGAGTATCCCCAAACTTACTTGAAGTGGGGCAAAATCAGTGCAAGGCAAGAAAATTCAGGATACTCACCAGAAGTTGGCATACCAGCGTTTCAGCCTACTTGTCGACTTGCTGTGTATGTTGTATTGTGCTGCGCGTTGCTCTCCGCACAGCATGCTGTGTTTTAACCCATGATTTTAGAGTGTGTAATGTGTTTTCAACTGTGTTTTGCTGTATTTTGACTTCCTGTGAGCCGCACCGAGCCACCCGGGAGTGGCGGCCTAGAAATTCAGTTAATAAATAAATAAATAAATACTTTTTGGGGACAACCAACAAGGTGAGTTCACCTTTTTTTGCTTAAGTAGATGCACCCAAAGTGTTATTTTCAGCACTGGACCTTACAGATTGAGTTGCTCAGTGAGAATTATTCAACCAGATGTAGTCTTCTGGCTACTTCCACTCACTCTTGGATTGATTCTTCTTTTGGAAATCATGCAGGTGGAAACCCATGCCTGCTAGAATTCGTACAACGCAGGTGGCTTTAGAAATGGGGAAAAAGAGGTGCATAGAATCTCCAAAGAGTTGCCTGCAATCCATGGGCTCCACAGTTCCCATCACTAATGTATAGCACGCCCAGAAGGACAGGTGCCTTGTGAAACCTTTACTTGAATAAAAGTTAAAGTGCGGCAGCTGTTGCATTATGTAATCGCCCCCCACAGTCTTAAGTGAAAAGACACACATGTAGAGAGACAGCAGGCCATTTCATACTCTAGAATTATAGCACTATGATCTTGCTGTAATTCTCATGGCAACATCTGATGGAAGCCTGGGGTTTGCAGCTTGGGAAGCTAAGACAGCTCTCTGGATGAAACTTCGTAGTTGTTATCTGCTGTTAAGTCGACTTTGCCTTGTGGTGACCTTATGAATGAGAGAAGTCCAAAACACCTGGTCATCCAATCACAGAGTTGAAAGAGACCACGAGGCCGTTCAGTCCAATCCCCTGCCATGCAAGAATAGTCTATCAAAGCACCCCTGACAAATGACCCTCTGGCCTCCAGAGAAGTTGACTCCATCACTCTTTGAGGCAGCATATTTCAATGTCAAACAGCTCTTACTGTCATAAAGTTATTCCTAATGTTTAGGTGGAATCTCTTCTCCGGCAATTGAACCCATTGCTCCATGTTCTGTTCTCTAAAGCCACAGAAAATAAGTTTGTCCCCTCCTCAATGTTGCAGCCTTTAAAATATTTAAAAACGGCTGTCAAGTCCCCTCTCCATCTTCGTTTTCCCAAGCTAAATATATTGAGCTCCCTCGGCTGTTCCTCATAGGTCTTGGATTCCAAACCTTTGATCATTTTGGTCACCCTTCTCTGGACACCTTCAACCTTCTCAATATTCCTTTACTCAAATTTAGTTCTTTCATTTATGACAATCAATGTCCTCATGTTTGATCAGAGGTGAGAGCAGATTTGTCCACAAACATAACTCTTTCTATTCAATTATGGCTTTATGAACACAAGCAACTGGAGGGAGTGTGTTCTTTTCTTTAATGCAGATGGTGTGATCAAAGATGAATATATGTGGAGACAAATTGCTGTGGTAAACAGAAAGAAATCACTGAAGGCCAGGGGTACATCTACATAGTATAATTAATGCAATTTGACATCACTTTAAGTGACATGCTAGGGAATCCTGTAAATTGTAGTATAGTGACTCACCTGCACTCTTTGGCAAAGAAGGCTTGCAAAACTACAACTCCCAGGATTCCATCACATCAGGCTATGTCAGTTAACATAGTGGCACACTGCACTGCACCACTGGAGCCCCCAGGTCAGAGGTTCGAATCTGGGGAGAGTGCAGATGAGCTCCCTCTGTCAGCTCCAGCTCCCCATGTGGGGTCATGAAAGAAGACTCCCACAAAGATGGTAAAAACATATGGGCATCTCCTGGGCAACGTCCTTGCAGATGGTCAATTCTCTCACACCAGAAGCGACTTGCAGTTTCTCAAGTCACCCCTGACACTCACCCACACATAAACACACACACACACCTGCATTAATTCTACAGTGTAGATGCACCCTTAAATACCTGAACTAATGTTTCCCTTTTCTACTTTTGTTCCGGGTCTGTGTAAACAAGCACTAGATCAGAGCCCATATAATGGGATCTGTCCAAAAGGATATTCAGCAGGCTAAAATAAACATTGCCTGCATTGAAATAAAGGCTGGGAATTAATTTCTATTTAACTTCAACGTAAGTTGTTTGATCCCAATGCTAATTATCAACGCTTCTTCCGGCACCTAGTTTGTAGATGAAATATGCAGCCTTTTACTCTTGCTGCCTCTTATTTGTTCAAACAGTTGATTAATTAAGTGATTTTCCAAATGATGAAAGGATAAGGTGATAGATAATATCTTGGTAAGACCTGTTGTGTATGATGAGTAAGTATGAATAGATAGATTGCATAGATTGCCATAAAATTAACATTTAAGTTGAAATTGAATCTCTAACATACTGTAGACAAAAGAAATAGAAACAATTTTAATTTCTGCCTTTTGGAGAAGATGCCTCGCTCAGGTAGAGCAACTGTTTTGCATCCAGCAAGTTCCAGATTCAGTTCCGAGCATTGGAAATAATAGAAAATTAGGCACAAAACACTAGGTCTGAGTAGTGCAAATCTCTGCATGCATAATACACTATACACTCTTCTGTTGAATGGCAAATTTGTGCAGCTGAATCAAAACACAAAATATGCTATTGAGTGCACATACATCCATGCACAATGTGAATCTGTCTCCAATGCACATACATGCACAGTGAATCTACATGTACAATAGCACTAAATGTGCTCCTCTGCATCTGCAAACCAGAACTGAATGCAGCCATTCCACAAAAATTTCCATTTATTTCCATTGGCGGCTATAGGATGCATCAACACAAAAAGGATTCTGGCCATTGTTTTTGTTCTCACCATTTCTGGCCATTACTGGAATGGATGCTATACAAACTAAGTGAATAATGAAAGAAAGACTCCAATTTAATTTGTAAATAAACATTTTCCTTGAATTACATTGCAGTATGTATTTTGCCCCTTTTGTTTGATATTGTGGGTACTCTAATCTCTCTTTCTGCAATGGTACTAATAATTAAGGCAACAATGACATTTCTATTAAAGAAGCCTGCATAGCTATGGAAACAAGACATTTTATTTTGCTGGGCTGACATTCTGTGCTCTCTGCATCAAGAGTGAGACAAATAGTTCACTGAGGTATAATGCAGGTGGCCCTGGGAATAAGAAAAACATTAACTTGATGTGCACAGACCCCAGTTTCTGCACAAGGTCTCCTTTTTGCGATATGAAGGATTCTGCTGTGTGTGGGTGCTAAAAGATTACAGTTTCATAATGTGAACATTACTCTATACAGGGACCGCTTAATTTCTTTATTAAACCTCATGGTACACAGCTACATTTAGAATAATGTATACCTTGTCTCTATTGAATAGGTGATCGTTCAAGGCTAGGAGATGCCTGGTAAGAACACATACAAGCCAAAAGAACAAAAAATGCAAAAATCAATCCAATCCCAAGATATATTTGTACAGATGTATTATTAGTATTATTAATGTTTTACCTGCCACTCCTCATAACTTGAGGCAAGGTACAGCATTGTTTAAAACTCATCATCACACCTCATGAAAATAAGAGTTATCAAGAGAGAACAAGGTTGAAATGGAAAAAGCAGTTCTCAGCAAAGTCCAAACTAAGAAGGAATTGTCAAAAAAAATAATGGAAGGTCATGTCAAAGGTCGGAGATTTATAACATAGGATATGTTACATAAGGTAGTTTTGGAGCTGTCTGTTTGTAACAATGGATTAATCTTGTCTTAACTATTTCATAATCAACAGTCAATTGGCACAGCTGACTTTATTAGCTCAGTGTCTTCTTCTGAAAATGGACCAGGTTGTTTTTCGACTTTTTGTTTCTGGTTCTTTAATTTGTGACACTCTGCAGGGCAAAATTCAACTGTACTTTCTTCCTGATCTGAAAGCACTGCCTGAGATGGACCAGGTTGCAGTCCTGCCAGTGCTGTAATAGTACAGTCAGCCTCCAGCACATCATTTGCTTCAGAGAATGGGAGATCCCATTATTCCAAAAGTCGCTATCTCTTATCCCCTCCAGGGATGTGAGGGTGATGGAACCAAGACTGGCATCTCTCAGAACCAAGAGCTCAGGAAGACCTGTGTAGAAGAATGGGGTCCCTTTAGATAGGCAGGTCCCAAATCAGGAAGGACTTGTGTGACATATCCTATGTTGTAGATCTCTGACCTTTGACATCCAATTGAAAGTTACCTGGGAAGGTCAAGAGCTTGAACATTGTTTCCATCCTAAATATCTCGTGCCACCTTAGATCAAACACTAACATGTAGGAAACACTACATGAAAACCAAGCACAAAGTAGGTGCAAGCAATAACATCCTGTGGAAACTTACTGGCAGCACATGGGGTGCAGAGCCAAATGTAATAAGAACATCAGCCTTAGCCTTGTCTTACTCAACTGCCGAGTATGCCTGCCCTGTTTGGCACAAGTCTACCCACGCGAAGCAGGTGAACATAGCACTGAATGAAACATGCAGAATAATCACAGAGTATCTGAAACCTACACCTGTTGATGAATTCTACAAGCTAGCTGGCATTGACCCCTGATGTGCAATGGGAAGTTACTGCTAACTGTGAGAGAAATAAGGTTGAACACTGTGAAAGCCACCCACTACATGGCTATCAGCCTCCTCCTAGTAGACTCAAATCAAGGAAAAGCTTCATGAGAACCACCACTCCTCTTAACGTTCCCCCAGTAAAAGCAAGACTATCCCTCTGGGCAGCTAAACCGGGAAATCCCAACTGGATGGCCCCCCACGAGGGTCTCCCTCCAGGGGCAAACAAGAACGGGCAACTTGGAAGTCCCTGAACAGACTCAGATATGGAGTGGGCACATCAAAAGACAATCTGGCAAAATGGTACTACCTTAAAGGAATCCCCCACATTGTGTGACTGTGGAGCTGAACAGACAACTCCGCATCTGTATGCTTGTCCGCAATGTCCTGTTTCTTGTACAGAGAAAGAATTGTTTGAGGCTACAGACAATGCCCATTTTTGGTCAAAAGATATTTAGCCGCTTGTGCTCCTTCTATTTTTATCTGTTTTAAACTAATTTATGCAATGCTTTTGATATGAAATAAAAATACAACTTTTGACATGACCCCAGATTAATCACAAACACTTCTTTGAATGGTGTCCCCAACACACCAGTAGCCAGTGGAATTATTATATATGGGGAGTTGTTGGTCCCCTGTTAAAAGGTGACGATAGATTATCTATAACCAAGAAAGAGATCTTAGTCTAGGAATGAGAATGAGACATGCTAAAATGTATTCTCCAAGACAGTACATATACTGGCACTCTTCATGAGAATGTTTACATTTTTCAGAACATTTCAGCACATATCATGATAGGTGGTTCTTGCTACATGGACTCTTACAAACAGGAAATATCAGATGGGATGTGTGTATCATTTTTATGAAACTGGCAGTTCCTCTGTTTCTGGCACCCTTCCACCATTTCTTTCTCTGCTTTGCAAAGCAGTAGTTTTGTGTAATTTGTTTTGGACACATTATGGAAACGGTGACATTAAAAAAAACCCACTCATCATGTTCTGGATGTGAGAAGGCTTGTAGAAACTGGAGATTTCTTGACAGGCTGTCTCCATGTGACAAGACAACATGAGAAAAATCTGTGAATATTCTTCCCACCCCTGTCTTAGGCCCATCTCAGACATAGAAACATTGGAAAAAAGGGCAACCAAAATGATTGGAGGTTGGAACTTCTTCATGACGTGGAATGGACAAAGTGTTTCAGGTCCATCAGTTGGGAAAAAGAGACAGATAAGGCGGGCATGGTAGAGACCGATTTTATGCCTACTGCAAAAAATGAAGACATAATTTTCTCCTACTTTCATAACAAGCATAATCAAATGACATTAATTGGCAACTGATGTAGGACAGGGAAAGACAACTTTTTCACATATCATCATATAACATATTATAGAATGTATTGTTACTATATGTGGTACTGATCAATCAAGGGAGGAACCCTTTGCTAATATTTTATGGGGACTAGATGCAGTGACAGTTTTGTTTCCTTATTGGTGGCCACACTTTCCTCCCACGGTGCCCCAAAACTAGAGATGGAAAGATAATACTGACAGAAATATCATTACTACATCTCCCAAATAACGCTATGAGAAAATGTTCATTGCTCCATGACTATACAATGACTATAATCCTGCATGACTCAACGTAACACTGTAGGCTCCAGAATGCACTACACTATACTGAGTTATTTAGCACAGAGCTACTGAAACAAAGAGATAGGTCACAGATTAGCAAAGGCATATAGTGCATTTGGAAGGCTTCACAAAAGAGTCTGGAGCAACCAGCATCTGAGGCAAAGCACCAAAATCAGTGTGTACAGAGCTATCATACTGTCTATGTTTATCAGGGGTTTTTAAAATTGTTTTAATGTATTTTAATGTATTTTTATGTGTTTTTATGCTTTTATCTGTGACTTTTGTAAACCGCTCTGGGCACCAGAGAGAGCGGTATAGTAAGTCGAATTTAATAAATAAATAAATAAATAAATAAATAAATATTCTCCTCTATGGGTCTGAAACATGGGTCACCTATCGCCAACACCTACGACTCCTCGAA
Organism: Anolis apletophallus; assembly: GCA_030556195.1. Classification (NCBI taxonomy): domain Eukaryota; kingdom Metazoa; phylum Chordata; class Lepidosauria; order Squamata; family Anolidae; genus Anolis; species Anolis apletophallus. Next base: position 137,524,162 of record JARBWK010000007.1, read on the forward strand.
CGCTTTCACCAGCGCTGTCTTCGCACAATCCTAAATATACACTGGACCGACTATGTGACGAATGTTGCTGTCCTTGAGCAAGCAGGGATCACCAGGATTGAGGCCATGCTATTGAGAACACAGCTGCGCTGGGCAGGGCACATCTCTAGGATGGAGGACCACCGCCTCCCAAAGATACTACTCTTTGGTGAACTCGCCACAGGTCAGCGCAAGAGAGGCGCCCCCAAAAAGAGATATAAGGACTCCCTGAAACAACATCTCAGACCCGGCCAGATTGATCACCAACAATGGTCCACCTTGGCCTCACATCGGGAGGCATAGAAATGCACTATCCACAATGCTGCGGCCTCTTTTGAGAAGACACACCAAACAGGTCTCAAAGAGAAACAACAACGCAGAAAGAACCGCAACTTGGAAACAACATCACCCAAGGAGACTTTCTGCCGTGCTTTCTGCAACCGGACTTTCCTATCTCAGATTGGCCTTTTTAGTCATCAACGCGCTTGTAAAAAGTGTGGGATGAGTCCTTCCTAAGAACCTTGTTCGCAAAGTAATGCCGAGACTGAAACAATTACCCCAGCTGTTCTATGCTTGGTGGAGAGCATTGTGGGATAGCAGAAGCATCTGGTGATGCCTTCATATCCAGATATGAAATGATTACATTGACTCTAGTCTCCTCTAACCAAATCAAAGTAGAGCCCCTTGTTTTTTTCCACTTGGAAGGAATTGGATTAGATTGCTTTATTTATATCTTGCCTTTTCTCCAAAAGTGAGACTCAATTCATAGCATCTTCAAACAGATTGCAAGATTCCTGCACAAACCCTGGTAAAGTTGTTACCAGTTTAGTATATGATAGATTATACTGGAAGCCAGCATGGTGCAGTGGTGCAGAGTCCAGAAGGCCAGGTTTTGAATTCTTGTGAGAACCTATAGGTGACTTTGGCCAAGTCATATTGTTTAAGAGAAAAACAGAGGTACATCCTATGAATCTTTGCAACACCACCTTGTGAAAATTTGATTTACGGTCTTCACAATGACTTGAAGGCATATGACAACAAGAAGTAGACTATACTGGAGTAGTCAGGTCAAAGTTAACTAGCCATTCCTATTTCTGTTGAATACAATAGAAAAAGAAGTGCAGTTGAACTCTGAATGTATTTACATCGCAGTAATTATAACTGGACTCAAAGGGATTTACTGCCCAAGTATGCTTGGAATGTCAGCCTTATGACATGAATAGTTGAAGCTCCAAATCAGTGGAAAGTACACATAAATTTATTGGAGCTCTCAGTGGCACAATGGGTTAAACCCATTGCTGGAAGTACTGCCGACTGAAAGATCAGTGGTTCGAATCCAGGGAGCGGGGTGAGCTCCAATCTGTCAGCTCCAGCTTCTTATGCAGGGCATGAGAGAAACCTCCCACAGGATGGTAAAATATCTGGTCATTCCCTGGACAATGTCCTTGCAGACAGCCTCTCACACCAGAATGACATATAGTTTCTCAAGTAGCTTCTGACACACACACCATTTATTGACCATATATAAGAAGCATAATAGAAACAACTGTCCTGCCCATGCTCATCTTTCATTCAGTTAAAACCAGTCTCCTGGCAAATATCATGTAGACATATTTTGTGTCTTTCAGCTTTTCATTGTATGCTTCCATCTTATCTACAACATCTGTTATTTTCAAACCTATATGAGCAATGTCATTACATATTCAAGAAGTTGTGGGGAGGGAGGGGAAAGAGGAGGCAGCTGAGCTTTTGTCTGAAGTTAATAATTCCCACTGATTAATCAAAGGTAATTACATTATGAGAAGTTATGTCTTCATGTATCCCGAGCCATAAAGTGAAATTCTCATTAAAATTATATTACATTCATTACCTGTATATACCCAGATTCCCTGAGATATACATTATATAAAAATACCCATTCCAATATTGTTCATGGAAACTCATTACTATAACTCAAGGAAGTCCTCACCATCAAGATGACTATTACTTTGGGAGAAAAACAAAAACGTGTAGCTCAGTATAGGTGAAGCCCTTCTATGTTGTTTTGCTTGGAATATAATTTTACAAGGGCTATGCATGAAGTTCATATGATTTACAAGTCAACTGGCTGCTGGTTTCTGACCAGAAAAACCAAACAGTCCTAAGATGCTATTATGCTCTGATTCACCTTTTCAGTTGGTATTTTTTATTTATTTTTCTACATCTACATACAAATAAACACAATAAATATAACATAACCATGATAACAATAATGATAATATATCTTCCCTCAACCATTTCTTCAACTGACCAGAACCTTAAAGGTAGATATTAGGCATGAGAAAAAAGTTATGAAAATTAAAAGAAATCGTAAGTGATTCGTATGTAATGGGACTTTCTAGTTTATACGCATCACAGCAGCTAACCAGGAAGTAGACTTTCTTTTACGGTCCTTGAGGCCAACAATTTGCGTTATGATCGTAATAAATTCTTAATTATTGTACTACTCACTTCTCCCTGTCTTCTCCCCCTCATTTCCTTCCCGCCTTCATTCATCTTCTTCTTTTTCCCGCATTTCTATGGGGAACTGGAAGTGACGCTGCTGCTAGGCATTCTGGAAAGTGTAGTCCTCCATGCTTCTCCCCCCCTCCCTTCTCTTCCCCATTGCTCTGTCTTGCCCCACCGCACGGGCCAACTTCACACACACACGCTTCTCCTCCTCTCTCTCCCTGCACTCTCTCCCATGCTTCTCTGCCCCCTCCTCTTTCCTGGTGGCTTCTCCCCCCTCCCTTCTCTTCCCCGTTGCTCTGTCTTGCCCCACCGCACGGGCCAACTTCACACACACACACACTTCTCCTCCTCTCTCTCCCTGCACTCTCTCCCATGCTTCTCTGCCCCCTCCTCTTTCCTGGTGGCTTCTCCCCCTCTCCCTTCTCTTCCCCGTTGCTCTGTCTTGCCCCATCGCATGGGCCAACTTCACACACACACACACACACACGCTTCTCCTCCTCTCTCTCCCTGCACTCTCTCCCATGCTTCCCTGCCCCCTCCTCTTTCCTGGTGGCTTCTCCCCCCCTTCTCTTCCCCGTTGCTCTGTCTTGCCCCATCGCATGGGCCAACTTCAGCCCTCCAGGTGTTTTGGACTTCAACTCACACCATTCCTCACAGCCTCAGGCCTCTTCCTTTTCCTCTCAGCCTGGGCAAACTTGGGCCCTCGCTCCCTCAGGATCGGGGTGAGAGAGAGGCATCGAGGAGCGAGGGGGGGCTCCTCCTCCTTTTTTTGCTGCTTCCAAGAATAGAATACCCCCCTCCCTCCTTCCCTCCCTCCTTCCTATTTGGAGAGTCCCATCTAGAATTCAGTGTGATTTATTCAAGTTTTGGCTTACAACTCCCAGAAATCCCAGCCAATTTACCAGCTGTTAGGATTTCTGGGAGTTGTAGGCCAAAACCATCTGGAATGCGCATGCGCTGGCATACGAACTACTAACGGATTTCATTAGTAATTACGTTACATTTTAGAATTTTTTGGAAAATTTTTTGTAAGTCTTTCTATTACTAATCAACCCCCCCCCCATTAGATTTTCGATTTCCTATTTTTGGGTTCTAAACCATGGCTAGTAGATATAGATCAGTGTGCAAATCCAAAAACTTGGTGAAATGATGGGAAAATATTTTATGAATTTAGGTTTATAAAATTATTCATATTTACATATAAATACACTGAACATACCCATATGATTTTTATGATTATGTAGATAGGAAGGCAAAGGCCAAAGCAATACGAAAGCCACTAAGAAGGTCTATCCCATGTTCACACTAAACATGGATGTCAAGGTGGTGGGACTGGGAGAAGATATTTATTTATTTATTTATTATTCGAATTTATATACCACCACTCTCCAAAGGCTCAGAGCAGTTTACAAACAGAACAATAAAATTAATGGTAAATAACCACAAACACACAGCATATAATAAATAACAGTTCAAGAATAATCTATGCCCACCATTGTAATATTAATCAAGCTGCCTGGCCTCTGAATCTTATTTGAGGCCTTCGGATCTTGAGGAGTCAGTGTGAAACCCAACTCTCCCTGGAAAACTTTCGGCTGTATGGGTGAGCCCAAAGATTTTTTGTCTTGGGCTCCTGTAGCATGTGAAGGGGTACAATTGTTCCCTTTTAATGTGGAAGACGCCTTCCTATCCAGTCTTCTGGGGTCAGTGGTTTTTGGGCTGGCAGAGTTTGATGTTTGGGGAAGAGAGGCTGAAGTTGCAACTCCTGCTCTGTGCCAGCTATCGAAGCCCATTCCCCAGAAGGTCCGGGTTTTAAAGTGCCTCCAATGGGGACCCCTTTTTCTGGGCTGACGCCTGCTAGGGTCCATAGGTGGGCTTCCTCCCATAGGTGGAGCCTCTAACCCAATCTTAGTCTTAGCCTCAGGGCATTGTGATTGTATGTGTCCTTGTTCCTCCGAGTTCTCCAAGGATCTTTCAGCTGGTCCTGTGCTTCCTGTTTCCCTCTTGCGAGGTCTTCAGTGCGCCTCGGGTTGACTCGTCTGACTCTGGCTAGAGTTGGAACTGCACATGCGCCAGAGTTTCCCGGGGCTTGTTGTTATTAAAGAAGGAAAGCTGCCGGCGTTTTCAAGGCCGGCCGCCATCTTCAGTGTCTGCCTTTTTTAGAGCGACAGGCAGTGGCACCGGCAACATTTTTCCCCAGCGAGAGTGGACGCAGGGAGGTCGGGTCCCCGGCCAAGAATCACTGACACATCCAGTGTCTCGAGCAACGGTGACAATGGGTGGTTGCTGTTGCAATCGGCTGCTTCCAGCTTCCTCCGGCTAGACCAGGGGCAGGGAATTGTGCCAAAAGGACAGTGCCTTCCAAATAAGCACCCGCCTATTTGGGATGGAGTCTGCACTATCCTCTCCATCTCCTCCTCCAACTTCTCGGGCTTCTGTGGCAGCTCCAATTCCACACCATGGCCTCCAGCTGGAGGGCAGGCCACCAGCACCGTATCCCTCGCCGACCCAGGTCTCTCGGCCTACTCCTCATCAGGTGAGGAGTCATCATTGGGAAAATTGTTGGGGAAATCCAAAAGGTTGAGAACCACTGCACTAAGAGGTCTAGTAGAACCAACATGGACACACTCCCTCTGTCCCTCTTTCCATCACGTATCAACCACCAAGATGACCAACGCCATATCCATCTCATAACTAGGTCTGGAGCTGGATTAAAATTGATCTAGATAAATTGTTTTATTATGGGGTTGAGAGAATTAATTGAGGTTACAAGTCTACAAAAAGTGTCCATAATTAAAGCATTTCTGTTTCTGCACATAAAAGAACGATTCATTTTGTAATTTATGTTGTTTCAGATGTTTCCAAGTAGGCTACAGATTGGTTTTAGGACTGAGCCTATATCAGGCAGCTCTATTAATGGAATACTTTTCCCTATTGTGAAAAGAGGTCTAATCTATAAGTTGCATATATCCTTTTGGCCAACTGTGGTTATATATGCCTTCAAGACTCCTGTTGGCCATGCTGACCCCATGAATTGTATTTGGCAAGTGAAACCTCAAGTTGATTTTGCCAGATCTTTCCTTTAAAATATAGGCTCCTGCCTTGTTTGTTTTTTTAAGTCTCCTATCCAAGTACTTACCAGAGCTGACCATCCTTAGCCTTCAAGATTAGAAGGGATCTGATTCCTTTGGGGAATAATAGTGATATTATTCCCTAAAGTAAGCTACTATTGTGGGTTAAAAACCAAGAAAATTTTACTAGAAGTTGTTTTTTTGTGAGGGGAGGACATACAGTTAGACAGACAATAGTTTTATTTCGACAACGATGTAATATATTTTAAAAATGCTTGTCTTAAAATATACCATTTTCATCTTTTTAAAAATTAATGGACAAAAATGTTCTGATGTTTCGAATTTAATGTTAAACATCAGCTTTAAAAGATTGCAAATAAATCTCACCACTGAATTGGAGAAATTATTTATCAGTTAGTTCATTTCTATCCGGCCTTTTACCCAATATTATTTATTTATTATTCGGTTTTATGTTCCGCTTTTCCCTGCAGGCTCGGGGCGGATCACAGTAGCAATAAAACACACAGTAAAACATACAGTAAAATTCAATAAAACACGCAATACATAGCCAGTAGCCAGCAGATTACAGATCTTAGCTCGGACGCTTATATGCATCTACATTCAGGCTAGCCAAACGCTAGTCTGAAGAGGGCAGTCTTGCAGGCCCTTCGGAAAGGGCCGAGTTCATGAATCGCCCGAGCGTGACTAGGCAATGAGTTCCAAGTCGTGGGAGCCACAACTGAAAAGGCCCACTGTCTTGTACTGGACAAGTGACAGGAGCGGGGTGATGGAATGACCAACAGGTTCTGCTCTTCCGAGCGCAGTGATCTCGGGGGAATATACGGGGTAAGGCGGTCCCTTAGGTACTCAAGACCGTGCAAGGCCTTAAAGGTTAAAACCAACACCTTGAAGGCAATCCGGTACTCAATAGGCAGCCAGTGCAGTTGCCGAAGGATGGGCGTGATATGCTCTCTCACCGGTGCTCCCACCAGCAAGCGAGCAGCAGCATTCTGCACCAGCTTGAGTTTCCGGACTGTCGACAAGGGAAGGCCCACGTAGAGGGCGTTACAGTAGTCCAGCCTCGAGATGACCGTCGCCTGGATCACCGTATTAGAATCAAGGCTGTTCACAAACAAAATACAGGTAAACTAATTGATAATACATCGATTTACAATCAGTCTAATTAAAAACATTATTTTAAAACACCTTTGAGAGATTGCTAAAATAATATTAATATAATACACCCCAATTAAAAGACCTGAATGAAGAGAAAATTATTTCCCTAAATTTAGACCAGGCATGGGTAAACTTCATTCCTGCAGGTGTTTTGGACTTTTAACTTCCACAATTCCTAACTGCCTACCTTTAGAAATTAGAAATCCAAAACACCTGGAGGGCTGAAATTTGTCCATGACTGATTTATACCCTATGGCTGCTGTTAATCTATACTCCAATTAATGCAGTCTAGAATCACATTGGGTTTTTAGCTGCTGCCAGGCATGTAGCCGGGGGGGGGCGGCTAAGGGGCTTCAGCCCCGAAATTCTCAGGGTGGTTCGCAAGAAGGCCTTACTGGTACATTAAACTGTTATGTTTATTCATATCATGATCTGATCACCATGCTCATCATATCCCACATTCATGGGGTTCTTGGGATAACAATACAAATGGTTTGCTAGGGTAGACCCTCTTCCACCCAGTCTCAGCCCCCGAACCGAACTCAGCCCCGAATCACCATCCTGGCTACGGCCCTGGCTGCTGCAGATACTGTTGAGTTCAACAACAACAACAACAACAACAATGGAATTTCTTAGGAAATGTTTTCACCTCAAGGGTGCTGACTTTTGGTAAACAGATGCATTACTTTGTATGTCAATGCTAACAGAGATTACTACTAGATACTTGAAATATCCAAATAATCTCATGGAACTCTTTGAAGATTTATGGTCAGGGTCAGTTTGCATTTTTCTGTGTTCTGTTACATTTTAGGCTGGAATTATTATCATAAAACTGGCTTTAATATCACTGCATCTTATGAAGTACAGCAAGACTACAGTTACCTGAGAGCACAGATATGATTTAACACCATTGAATCACCTGATTTCATTCACAGTGTACTATAGAGTTATTGTGAAAGAGCTAGAATTTCCTAGCAAGGTCTTCTCTCTAAGAATTTTTAGGATCAGCATAATTTCCAAAGGAAATATAGCATAGATTAATCTGGAGAACCTTGCATTTCCTGGAAATACCAGTTTTCACCTGGTGCAGGTAAGTGAAACCATAGGTATTGATTCCATGGTTATGGTGGTGTTACTGTAGTTTGATATCCACAAAGCGCATGCTAAACTATAAATTTGTTGTATTTATAGGTGCTGCTAGATTATTTCCTCCTCTCTTTTTATCCCTTTAAGCAATAATGAAGGATGGTGGAGTTTGCCATTAAACAACCTCTGAAGAGACACATACAACCTGGTCTTAGAACAGGCATGGGCAAACTTTCAAGATTGGGGGCCGCATGCTAGCACTACCTACTAGGAGTGAGTTCCCCGGTGATGGAACAATGAAGGGAAGTAGGAAGGAAAGAGAGAAGGAAGGGAAGGATGGAAGGAAAGAAAGGAAGAAGGAAGAAAAGACAAAAAGGAAGGAGGGAAGGATAGAAGGAGAAAGAGGGAGGGAGGTAAGGAGGAAGGAAAGAGAGAAGGAAAGACAAAAGAGAGAGGGAGAGAGGGAAGGAAGGGGGAAGGAAGGAGGGAGAAAGAGGGAGGTAAGGGAGGAAGGGAAGGAGGAAGGAAAGAGTGGAAGGAGGGAAGGATGAAAAGGTGGAAGGGAAGGAGGATGGAAAGAGAGAAGGAAGGAAGAATAGGATGGTGTAAGAGAGGAGGGCCTGAGAAAAGAGCCCAAGGGGCCACATTCGTTCGGGCCTGTGTTTGCCCACACCTGTTTTATAATGACAGCACTTTGATGCTCCCTATGATCTCCAATGTGCAATTTGCCTATTTTTCACAGTTGCAAAATACCAAGTTGATGTTTGAATCCCCCAGCCAGTACAACAACTGAATTTTGCTCCTGTATGATCAGTTGTCTATCTTTGTTTCCAGTTATCTTCAAAGGATGGATGTTTCTCCAATTCCTACTCCTCATCTTCCTCTCTCCCTCTCCTTCCCTCCCTCTCTTGCAAACTTTCACACAGGACATTTAAATTTCCTTTTTAACAGCTTTATTATCTGGGAAGAAAGAAGTTGTCAATTTGCCAGTGAAGATTGCTAATGAATGAATGAATAAAATAGGTAGGCAGAATTGCTTCAATCCCAGAGGGACCCAGAAATTATACTTCACACAGAATTCTTAAGCTAATCATTCTTCACTAATTCAAGTGGAACAGTGTCACAAAATGATTGACAATGGATGATTCCTTGTACTGTATGGCCTTTAGAGTTTTACAGTTGCTATCATATTCTAGAATAAACCAAATTCCACCATTAGTAATGGTGCCCATGGATTCAAAAGAAGCATACATATCATAATCCATACCCAGAATTCTGTTGGTATCGGTCACATGCCTTAGATATGTAGTTCTACATTTGGGCATTGAGTAACATCCATATTGAGTTGCTGCCTATATAAATAGAGTTTGACACATGTACATTTTTTTACTGTTAATTACAGCTAGAAATGAACAAACTGGATTTATCTATGAAACTTACCCCATATGTGTGGGGGAGCATTATATTACCATGGGTTTAGTCCTGTAGCATTGCAAAGCACATAGTTCCATTGTTCATTTTTTATGATATGCCTGAAGTCCTGTTTTGCCCCAGAACAGCCTAACAATAAGGGTTAAGACAATTAAAACAGCTTTACTTCAGCAAAATGATATTAATGTAACAAAGAGCAGCAAAGGAACAGAAAGTAAATCTCAAAAGCAAAGTGAAAAGTCTTACAAAGGACATGTAACAAGAGTCTTTGGCAAAAAGTCTTTGTGAGGCACTACACAGACACTGGAGCTGCAAACAAGGACATCGAAGCACCAAAGCACTAAGTAGAATGGTTGTTGCCAGCATTGACCACTTGCTTTACTGCCCCCAGCTCCCAGCACAACTGTTCCTAGGACAAGGCCTGATTACTCAGCATCCTTGCAGCAAATCTAGCTGACCTCCTTTCTTCTTTCGCCCTTCAGTATTTCTGAAACGTAAGAACTAGCAGTATGTTTTCCTCACTGTAGCAACCCAGTTCCCTTTTGTGCCTGGGGGGCAGGGGGCAGCACCGGGGGTCCCACTTGCATTAGGGCCAGCTGCAGCTGATGAGGACATGGAGGAAGGGGATGGCGAGGTAGCTGGGCCTTCCTCTCCCACAGAGAGCTTGGCCTGGGATGATGAATGGCCTGACGGCTATGATAGCTGGGAAAGTCAAGCTGACCCTGAGAGTGCTGACTCAGATCAGTATGAGAAACCAGGTGGTTACGGGTCGCAGGAAAGGATTAGGGAAACAGTGGAGGATGAGCCTATGGAAGCCGAAAGATAGCGACCCAGGTGCTGGGAGGCAAGGACGGAGCTTTGATAGGAGACGGAGCATTGAGTCCAGCAGGAGAGATTGGCACCGCAGCCTAGAGCGCCAGAGAAGCGCTAGATCCCGTAGCACAGATTGGCGGCGCAGCCTAGAGCATCGGGGGCCGCGCCAAGGGAATTAAGTATAGGATCCATGGAAAAGGATCCTCAGTAGCTCGGCCACTTCTGTTCTGAAGGGAGTGAAGCGAGCGAAGATCCACGGAGCCAGGATTCGGCTCGTGCCATGCCAAGAAGTTTCTTGGGGTTACTTTCATGAACCTTGCCTTGTTTGCCTTTGCCACGGACCAAGTCTGTTTTTGATCCGCTTTGTTTTGCGGAGCCTTGTCAAGCCTTGCCTTTGGATTTAACTACGAACTCTTGCTTCTTTGCTATTTTGATACTTTTTATGGACAATTACCATTTTCGCCTGTTTTTTATTATTCAATAAATAGTTAGCTGATTACCGTCTCTGTGTTTGTGATTAAGGGGCCGGGCCGAGACCCTGCATCGTGACACTCACCCTCTTCTTCCTCATCAACACTTGGCTTTAAATTCTCAACTCCTACATCTTCAGCCTCCTGTTGTACGTCCTCCTCAGAAGAAGACATGTACACAATAATTAACAGTTTTATTGGTATTATCCATTTTCATCCTTATCCCACAAGTGAGTGGATTTCCCACACACTTCCCTTAAAAAAACAATGCAAAGAATTGAACTAGAAATGGCAAAGAATGGGTATTTAATCAGATATAAAACCATAGCATTATCAATGTATTTTGGGAGGTCAATCAATCTCAACTTTTAAAAAGGATAGAAAAGGCAGAAAACCCCACTAATTTGAAATCCAACATTACAAGCAAAACAAAGTTGCAATCTCCTGAAGTCGCACTATTTCTTATTTTTTGCTTTATTTTTTAATTACCATGCAAGGATCCGGTGGCTGCATTATGGAAGAGTACTGGAGCCTCACTGCTTAGTAGGAGAACACCCACAGGACTACCCATTTGCTCACATAATCAATTCAAGTCAATCTGAGCGATTCTGACAGTTCACATCCCATGCGTTTTTTGGTGATTTCTCCAGTTATATCCCAGTTCCCGAGTCCAGAAGATGATCTCCGGCTGTCTTCTCCCTTTCACTTTTTCTTGGACTGTTTCAGATGTTTCCATTACAAAGTATGATGGTTGCTGACAGGAATTCCCCCAACATCATGGGATGGACCAAATGGGCTTACTTTAGCTGGGACTAATGAACAGGATTCCAGCCATGCAATTGTTTAATTCTATTTTAATATTTGTATGTTGTGAGCCACTTCGCATCTCAAGAGATAAAAGTGAGATATATATATTTTAACAACAACAACAACAACAACAACTTGATAGTGTATAATTGCAATGGCATCACTCGGGTTGGTATCACTCAACTTGTGGTGTCATCCTTATAGATCCTCTTCCATCCTCTTCCTGTACCAGACCACACCACAATGTTTTAGCTAAAACACTAGAATCATCCAGTACCCATACCCTCTGCAACACTTACATCGGAATTGTGCGGTGTTTGCCCATGCACATGAGCACGCATACAAGCACATACCATCTGCTTCCTTGATCCTGATGCTGCTCAAGGACCACAGCAGGAATAGTGGAGCATGGCTGGCCCTCAAGAGAGGAGGGAAAGAGCAGGGAGAGATCTAGAAATTCAAACATACGATTCAGTGGTACAGAGCATGCTTGCCTCTCACTGCTATCCTTGTCATCTGGACAATATCCCAATTCTCATGGCTAGGTATTAGAGCTGCAACTCTTGGCAAATTTTATTCTCAAAGGAAGCAACAAGCAACTTCATCTTGCAATGGGAAAGTCTTAAAAAACTGAGGTCTTTTACAATTCTTTGTAGTTCGGGACCTTATGGATTCACACTGGTGTGGCATTACAGGTTGTGCAATAGTGACTGGAATGTGGAAGGATGGGTGTTTTGTTTTGTAACTCTAAGTAGATAATGTGTATTGGGAATGGCATTTAATTTCATTGTATGATGAACAGTGACAATAAAGTTATTGTATTTTACTACTTATACTGCATTGTTTCCAAGCTCTGACCTCTTGTTTAGTATGTCACTCAGGAAAATGTCATTCTAATCATCATGAAGTGTCTTTGTTGGTAGATGGCCTATAAACAGAACTTTTCTGGAGACATTTCCCTGCAGTAGAAAACCAAAAGAAATTCCTGGGAACCTGGAACCTAGCCCAAGCATCTGTTGTTTGCACTGGATTTGCCCACCCAATACAGAAAGGTCTCCGGTCTCCTCGGTTGTTAATCTGGGAACTTGGCATGGATGTCCAGCTTTTTTTACTGTGCACATATGCTCTGTTTTGTTCTTCTTTGAAGGTATGTTTGAGTTGCTTGAGGTTATTTCTATTAGTCCCTTGAGAGTGTAGCAGAGAAACCTAATGAGTGTGAACCAAAAAGAAAGCTTCTTTATTATTGCTGTGTAAGAAGGTTGTCTTACCAAGTAGCATGAGGAGTGATGGATGGACACCTGTTTATAGAACTTCAGCAATCCTTATAGGCAACTGCCAGCATTTTACCTTACCCCAAGGAAGAATGTCTGCTGATATAATTTCAGGCTGGACAGAGGTACAACCGATCCCAGACCATGTAGTTACACCATGGGTTACTACAGGAAATTCAGTACCTGCTCATGTGACCCAGGGAACCCATCAAATTCACAGTTCTAGGATGAAGTAATTCGCAATGCCTCAGATAACTTAAAAGTGATCAATTAGATACATTTACAGTCACGCTATTTAAAGTTATTCTGAAGTGATTTAAGAACTTATCACCCAGCCATATGCCCTGTTTCTGGTGTCCCTTGCCTACTTGAGCCCTTGGGTATTATCATATGATACACTGTCCATTTGGTTGGGAATCTGTAGGCACTCATAAGGAAAGGATCTGTTGTCTGTAGACTTGTGCAGTTGTGCACGGATACCTTTTTAGCTGGAATCTTCAGCCATTCAGTTTATCCGTTTCATACAGGTGCTCGAAATGCAAGGAGCCAGCAGTCATAGATTCCCATCTGAAAATGGACCTTATGGCAGCCAATCACGGCTCCTCCTCCCCTATTCGGCATCACAGCTGAATTGTTTTGATTTTCCTGATTCTTTTTATTTAGTGGGACTGACTGGGAGTTGGGGACCTGACAGATGGTGGGTGGGCTGCATGTGTTTGGGGGCTTGGTGACTGAGTCACCCTTTTCACTTCTTTTTCTCCTTCCCTTCCTCTCCTTCAGAAAATACTTCTAAAAGATTTTTTTTGGCCGTATCAGGAGTTACTTGAGAAACTGCAAGTCACTTCTGGCATGAGAGAATTGGCCTTCTACAAGGGCGTTGCCCAGGGGATGCCCGGATGTTTTTTTGATGTTTTATCATCCTTGTGAGAGGCTTCTCTCATGTCCCCGCATGAGGAGCTGGAGCTGATAGAGGGAGCTCATCCGTGCTCTCCCTGGATTTGAACCTGTGATCTGACGGTCTTCAGTCCTACCAGAACAACCCATTGTGCCACCGGGAGCTCCTTCTAAACAACAACAATAATAATTAATAATAATAATAGTAATCACAGCAAACAAAATGAGAAGCCTACCTCTATTCTAGAGTAGAAACAGGCAGCTTTAAGGAAGCCAAGCCCTAAGGAGAAAGATGAAAGAAGATTGCAGGCAGGCAGTAGAGACAGAGAGGATTTTAAGATAGTCCAGAGAGGATAGCTCTCCACTGAGATCCAGGTCATCGCTCTTCCTTCCCTGAGCCTCCTTATAATGCCTTGGAAAACTGTGTGTGGCATGCTGCTGGCACTGTTGAGAGAAAATGCATAGGCACTTGCCTCTCCGCTAGAGTAGAATCAGCTTTAAGAAGCATTAAACCGAAACCCAGTTTCCTCTACAAGCAGAAGGTAAAGGATCCAGAAAGAATGTTTTAACTCTGATGCTTTTTAAAATCCAAGTCTTAATGAAGGATCTGAAAGGGGAGCCCATGAGAAGTCCCCTCCATAATGCGTTGGAGGGGACTTCTCATGGGCTTTCTTAGCCCCGTTGCTTTCTTAGCCCCGTTGCTACCACCTATGATCCCTTGAAGAGAAAGAAAGGCTACCAGGGAAATGGGAGCCTCATAAGTTCCCCATTACTGCCAATCAGTTGAAAATATCTGTGATTTTTGGATGCGGAATGAAAATACCAATTTGGCAGTGTGCTCATATTTGGGAGGCACAAGAAAATGGATATGGGGGGCTTCCAGTATCTGGCAAGCAGAAACGAATAACAATTATCCCAAAATGCACAAGCCTAGTTGTCAGTACCTTTTGTAAAATGGGTGGGAGTTGTCTTCAGTTATCTCTAATTTCTCCATGCATATCAGAGGTGGTTTTTTTCTGTGTGTGCATTCCCGTATGCAGCTCATCTAAAGGTTGCTGACTGTGCCAATGAAGTGTCTTTCAAGGCATGTTTTGGGGATGGTCTTTTCCTACTACTCAATTCTCCTTTGCCGAAATGACTGGCATTACACTTCTGGTGGCAGTCAAAGAAAGAGCATATTAAAGCCATACATGTTTTCCATTTTCCCTTAATTGTTTCCTTTTAAAAAGTTTTTAATAAATTCAAAATTGAGCAGTTTTGTAGCAAAAAAGTTTTTAACATTTTTCTGTTGGGACAAAAAGGGATGTTGTGGAAGAGCTGTCGTTACTATTATTATTTTTAAAAAGGGAAGACTGTGACATGTGGGAACATTGGATGGATTGGAAGGAGATACGAGAAGGAGACAAAAGTTGAGGATCCAGTTTGAATCCAGTCCTGATTGAGCCTTGGTAAACCTCAGGTTGCCCTCCCATGCTGTGTATGTGATAAGGTCCATGGAGAATGATGTTATAGGTGATCTTGAACTCTTTGTCCATCCATTTTCCTGGAATGCATTTAAAGATAGGAATAGTCTGATGGATCGATCTGACATCACTGCCTCATCCATCAATGATTTCTTGACTTGGAAACACAGCAGGGAATGTCATTTATCACTGGAGGAGATCTTTGGCCACAATGAAGGTCAACAAATAGGAAAAGGTATTTATATGTGTTGAAATTCGATAGTGGGTTTATGCATTAATTGTGCTACAGGTAAATCACCACCTCATGCAGTGTTAATTGGCTAGACAACCTGTGAGCTGAATGACAACTCAGTTATGTAACTGAACCAAAACACTGAATCCCATTAAATGTGGATGGAAGCCACAACCAAATGATCATGCACAACATGCAGTGTCAATTCATATGCAATGAATATCCTTACCAAAATTGCAGAGCATGCACAATTCTGCTTTTACAATCTTGAACTCAATTGTGCTGTTTTGCATCATGCAAAAGCACACCCCTACTGTTTCTATAGCGGTATTAGACATCAACTGTGTTCAAAAAGAGAGATGGAGTTGATCAGCCCCAAGAATTAGCTGGAACAACTGGTAATACCACAAATATTGTTTTGTTGCAACTTTCATCTGCCCTAATGAATGGGGAGTACTGATGAGAGTTATAGTCCAGCTGCAGACTGAGCATCCAACAAATGCTACATTCAGCAAAGGACAAGAGGGCAAGCACAGGCCAGCCTTAGCTACAGCTGATTGGTTGAGGCATTGTCATAGTAGCAAGTTATTGGTTTTAGGAGTGCAGTGATATAGCATCAGACTGTATCTCCATAGTTAGTATATTGTAACCTTAAGAAAGTGCCTCTGAGTAGATATTGTCACCACCCAAGCTCTTGAACTCTGAAACTTTTACGCTTAAACCTCTGTTTGAATAAACTTCATAGTTCTTTGATAAAAATATCTCTTCTAGTGATTCTTTCTCCCACAAGCCTTGAAAATAATTCTCTCCTAGTGGGTAGCCAAGCACAGTAAATTATATGGTGGCAGCAAGTCAAAATTAAGAGAGTCCTTACATATTGTTGTGGCATTGGTAGGACATTCTACCCTGTCACAGCCCTGAGTTCAAATTCTCACATTCTCTCCACACTTAAAACACAGATTTGATTTCAGATCCTCACAAAGTTTGAGCCTACACATAATTGAAGATCTTTACATTATTGGCTGTAGTTAGAGCTTTACAATTTGGTGGCAGTGGTCAGGTTAGTTGACCCTGTCACAGTTTCGGATCGAATCTCCCTCCTTCCTTACAGCCTGAGAACCCATAAATAAATATTTCTTTCTTTAATTCTTACAAGAAAAACTTGTGTCCAGTTACTGAAGTAAAGATATTCTACAGGAAGACGGCTGAAGATCATATTGGAACTGAATACAGTACAGTATTTGGTTGCACAATAAAGTGTCACATACAAACAGCATTTTAAAAGTCAAGTCACACTATCTATCTATCTATCTATCTATCATCTACACATACACACAAGTGCTCAGCCACATCTACACCACTATCCTCTCCTCTTTGCCCCATTCATCGTTTCAGCTACTCTTGGACAAGAGAAAAGGGCCGGGTGCAAGTCTCCATCTCACATAGTAGTTATGGATTCTCTTTCATTAAAAAATAATGTCTTCTGTGTGTGGATGTTTGAATGACAAGCTGTGGGCAACTTTGATTAGCACTTAATATAGAGTCCTTATAATCATGGCACATCTTTGTGCCAGGGACAATCCTGATCAGGCATCCCTAGGCAAAGGAGACTCTTAAGAATTACTCAGATAGACTCTATGTCAGGGATTATGAAAGTGCAACTGGCTCCCCAAAATTTGTTAACCCCCCTCCCCTACACAAATAGAAATTTTTAACAAAAATACCCCCAAAGAGAAAGTAAAGAGGAAGTTAACATCTGGCTTAATTCCTGCTTGAAAAAGGCCCCTCTTGATCTCACAGAACACAGCAACAGCAAGACTTCAAAAGGTTGTGAAATACTAACACAAGAGACTCCTATGACGCACAGGGGGATTTTCAAAGCCCTTGCTTTTATAGTCTTTATGCGTGGCCATTTGGAAAATTGCAATCAACTAATCATACAGTAAAGTACCCTAAACCTTCCAGTATTTGGCATATGTGCTGACTTCAGCCAAAACTAGCCAGAGCCAGTACTCTGATTAGCAAATGATTCATTTGTAGACTTGGAAAATAGCAAACCATGGATGGTCCAAACATTTGATACTTGGTCTAATCCTGTTAGTAATAAAAAGCTGCTGGAGAGTGTTAGAAGCACTCAGACCCAAGGAATCACAAAAGCTGAAAAACCTTAATAGCTCAGAACGCAGCTGTCAAGATCTAATTAATCTCCATGTGATCACAGCAAAACTAAAAGCTATATTTATCCATATTGTATGTCTATTGAAAAAAATTTACACTTCCTCTTTAAGCCAGAAGAAGGAGAACTGGGGCTTTTATGAAGTTCTCCGACTGCAATTCACATCACTCCTGAGTATTGGCTACAATGGCTGGGGCTGATGGGATTAGGATTTCGACAATTTATTATGTACCATCATTCTTCACCTTGGTTTGAGATACTGGGTCACAATCAGATTCATAATTTCAGTTTCTTGATTACTATTATCAGTGGTTGAATTCACTTTTCCTGGTATTTGGGGTTGTTTGGTGACCAAAAATAGAATATACTGTCCATGTTCAACTTGTGATTTAATAAGGACCTCATTACAAGGGCCAGGAGAAGTGTCTTGCTTTGCCTGGCTTCAAGGAGAAAACAGAGGATTGCCGAGGCAAGTCAGAGGCTCAATTTGTTTCTTGGAAACCTGTGAATGCTTCAGCCTCCCAATGCTCCCAGGTTCTCTCACTGCCCACTTCACCAACGTGGAGCTTCCGGCTTTGGCTGTTCTCACGAGAAATCCAAGCCAATGCAAAAACGCCAACTCAATCACTTCCGCCCAGTGCTCTGCTTTTGTGGAGGGAGAAGGGAGGCAGCAAAAGAGGCCACACAGATCTATGAAATGTATGGGAGCATCGGGAGGCTGAAGCAGCCCTGAGCGGGAGCTGGAGCCATGCTGAGTCGAGGCTCCTGAAGGCTTCCTCAAGGCGGGCCTGGCCCTGGCATTTGGCGAAGCCCTTCCTTTGCCTCGGGGAGGATCTTTGGGGAGGGAAAGAGGGAGAAAGAGCTGCTAGGAGGGGGGAAGAGTGCCAATTTCCCACGGCACACCTGATGATTGCTCACAGCACACTAGTGTGCCGTAGCACACTGATAGGGCAACACTGTATTAGACATCCCAATTTGGTTTTTTTGTTTGTTTTTTCATGTCAGGAGCAACGTGAGAAACTGCAAATTGCTTCTGGTGTGAAAGAATTTGCCACCTGCAGGAGACGCCCAGATGTTTTACCATCCTGTGGGAGGCTTCTCTCATGTCCCTGCATGGGAAGCTGGAGCTGACAGACAAGAGCTCACTCCACTCCCTGGAATCAAGCTTCCAAACTTTTGGACAGCAGTACTGCCAGCACAAGGATTTAACCCATTGCACCTGTTGCATCTCAGACCGGGAACGTGCCCCCCCCCCCAGACCACATACACACAAGCGGTTCTATAAACTACTTTATTTAGAATAATATAGTCCAAAAAGGCAAAGATATGAGGCAAAAGCAAGTCCCAAGATAAAACTGGAAAGGTCTTCCAAAACGGAGGCTGGGGGGTCACACTAAGAGGTGGGGGGGGCGCACTAGGAGGCGGGGAGTTCACTCTAAGAGGCTGGGACACCACAACACCACTGGAGGCTCCTATCCCAATTTGGTGTTAATTGGGAAATTTGATAAGCTTGCCCTGTATTCCATAATCCAAGTCACAAATAAAGATTCTGAATAGCATTGGACCCAGAACTTTGCTGTAAAGTTTGCTGTAAACCACCCCGAGCCGCTGGGAGTGGCGGTGTACAAATCCAATAAATAAATAAATAAATAAACAGACACCCCATCCATCCACCTTTGGCACCCCAGTGGTCACTTCTCTCCAGGATGAAGACGAGCCATTGTCAGGAACCCTTAAGGTTCAGTCAACCAACCATTTCCAATCCACCAAACAGTAGCATTGTCTAGTCCACTTTTCACTAGTTTTTTGGAAGACTATCATGAGAGACTCTGTCAAAGGCCTTACTGTTTTCAAAATATGCTACATCCACAGCACCTACATTATCTACCAAGTTTGTAATGTTATAAAAGAGAGAAAGAGAGAGAAGACTGTTCTTTCTTTTTAAAAAAACCCCAAAGCAAAACATGTTGATTATAGTATTCATCATTTCCAAGTGCTGTGTAATGATGTATTCGATCATCTTTCATGATAGTGACATCAGGCTATTTTGTGGGCCTTTTCACTCCCCATTTTTTTTGAAGGTGTGGATATTTGCCTTCCTCCAGTTTGCAGGGACGTATCCTGTTCTTCGGATTTCTCGGAGTATTGCTAGTGGTTTTGAGATGACTGCTCTCAATTTGCTCCTACATTTATTTGTATGTGAAGGGGAGGGGGGATGAATGAAAAGAGTATCTGGGATCATATAGCCAAAACCATGCAAAGGATTGGAAATGCAAACCAATTACAGCAGAGTCTCACTTATCCACGATAAATGGGCCAGTAGGACGTTGGATAAGTGAAAATGTTGAATAATAAGGAAGGATTAAGGAAAAGCCTATTAAATGTCAAATCACGTTATGATTTTACAATTTAAGAACCAAAACATCATGTTTTTAAACAAATCGGCAGAAAAAGCAGTTCAATACTTGGTAATATTATGTAGTAATTACTGTATTTACGAATTTAGCACCAAAACATCGCAATGTATTGGATCCAGTTGGGAAGCAGACGATGCTGGATAATACAGAATGTTGGATGAACAAAGGTTGGATAAGTGAGACTCTACTGTAGATGGGTTTGCCAAGGGGAATTTATAGTTGGTTATGGTTGTGAAGATGTGACTGAATCTGTGGAGATATGTGGATTTAAACTGAATTTCAAACTGGTTTTCAACCTGTGGCAGGGCAGGCTTTCCCTCATATACCACCGCTGCCACCAATTTGTGAAGGCTCAAACTACAGCCAGTTATGTAAAGATCTTTTCCTTAGATTTAACTGTGGAGAACTGTGGCAGGGTAGTTTTCCTTTATATTCACTGCCACCAATTATGTGAAATCTCCAATTATGTGTGGATCTGAATTCGAATTTGTGTTTTAAGTGTGGAGAGAATGTGAAGATTCGAACTCAGGCTGTGACAGGGCAGAATGTCCTACCAATGCCACCACAATATGTAAGGACTCTTTTAATTTTCACTTGCTGCCACCATATAATTTACTGTGCTTGGCTACCCACTAAGAGAGAGTGGTTTTCAAGGCTTGTGGGAGAAAGAACCCCTAGGAAAGATTTTTTAAAATCAAAGAACTATGAAGTTTATTCAAACAGTAGTTTAAGCGTAGAGGTTTCAGAGTTCAAGAGCTTGGGTAGTTACAATATCTACTTAGAGCAGGGGTGCCCAAGACGGTGATCGCGATCGACCAGGTGATCTTTGGGCCTCATCCGGGTGATCTTCAGGCCCTCACCCGGTCAATGCACGCTCAACGCTCCCGCGCCTTCCTCTGCCCTGCCACGCACAGCTCCCAGCCGCGCTTCCTCTGCCCGGATCCATGAATCCGGGTGAAAGAGAGGACAGAGCCCCCTCTGTCACCTATGGCAGGGGCGGCGACAGAGGAGGAGAAGGCCCCGCGCGCCCTCGCTGCCTCTTCACCCGGATCCATGGATCTGGGCAAAAGAGAGGGAGGGGAGCACGCGGGGGCCTCCTCCTCTGTCACCTATGGCAGGGCGGCGACAGAGGAGGAGAAGGCCCCGCGTGCTCCTCGCTGCTCTCTTTCACCCGGATCCATGGATCCGGCGAAAGAGAGGCGAGGAGCGAGCGACGGGTTTCCTCCTCTGTCGCTGCCCTGCCATAGGCGACAGAGGAAGATTAGGCCCCCGCGCGCTCTCCTCACCTCTCTTTCACCCGGATTCATGGATCCAGGCAAAAGAGAGGCAGCGAGGAGCGCGCGGGGGCCTTCTCCTCTGTCGCCTATGGCAGGGCAGCGACAGAGAAGGAGGAGGCTCCCCACGCGCTCCCTCGCCTCTCTTTCGCCCCAATCCATGGATCCGGGCAAAGAGAGGCGAGGGGAGCGCGCGGGGGTTCCTCCTCTGTTGCCGCCCTGCCATAGGCGACAGAGGAGGAGGAGGCCCCATGCGCTCTCCTCACCTCTCTCTCAGCCGGATCCCCCCCCCCAAATCTGGTGAGCAACCAAACTAATAAGAAGCTGCCTGCGGGTGCGCGCGTGCGTACGCGCGCGGGGCAGGTGATCTTTTCAACTTGGTTGCTCAAACGTAGCTCACATGCTGAAAAAGTGTGAGCACCCCTGACTTAGAGGCACTTTTCTTAAGGTTACAATATACTAACTATGGAGATACAGTCTGATACTATATCACTGCTCTCCTAGAACCAATAACTCAGCAGTTTTCTACACTCTGCTGGTCCTTAAATCAAACTGCTTCCCTAGCAGTTAAACACAGCTGCACTGCTACTCTCTCCCAGAGTAGAGTCAGGCTTTGCTGCTACTCTCCCTCAGAGTAGAACCAGAGTCTTTTTAACACTCGCGGATAGCTGGTTAAAAACAGACTCCCTAACTCTCTACACACCCTTCTGCTTTCGCAGTTAACCACCAACTGACATAGTTTGAATCTGAAGATTCCAAAGCCACTTACAGGCTCCGCCTCCTGTTTCCACAGTAACGGAAATTCCTTGGAGGTTCTGTCAGCTAATATTCCTGTTAACCGTTTAAGGTTATCTAAGTTTTACCCTTACAATACACATACATATATATAAACATCAACCGCATTTAAAACCTGTAACAAATAAATATGACTTCACCACAAGGGTATTCTCACTATGATGTGTGTAGCTTTAACAGGGTCACTGCAGGGTCAAAGCAGACTAAGAAGATGGGGTGCCAGAAAGAATTTTTAAGCCATTGTAGACAAGCTCTAAATTAGTCATATATTTGTCTTGTGCTGCAAAGTTCTTTAAAAGACAATAGCAGCCTTTCCCATTTTTTATTCAGCTTGTCACTTGCAATGAAATACAATTTCACTTTATTTTCCTAAATTTGTTCTGTTCACCTCCACTACAAATATTTTATACTCACACATATAAGTTTTCCTCCTCTAAATTGTTAATATCATATACAGGCATTTTTTTAAAAACACACACAAATGTTATGAACAGAATTAATGCTTTCTTGAGGTTTGGCTGTAATATATTATTTAGCTCAATGTCTCCCATGATGGCAGAGTGAATATCACGGTACACTTAATTTTTGACGACAATTATACATTAAAAATAAATTGCAAACTCCCTAGTGGGTTCCAGCATGTTGACACATTTTAAATTAAGGACAGTAATGGGAATGACTGCTAACTTTTTAAATGAGAAAAGAGCAATCATTAGCGAGAACTGGTTTTGTTGACACAAGGGGGGAAATATAAATGCACTATTCCCTCCTCCGAATGTTCATCTGTCAAGTTACACCGTTGCTCCTTTGTCTTTGCTGCTTGCAGTCTCAATGCTGTCAACAATTTTCCCTTGTTTCCTTTCTCCTTTCATAACCTTCTGCTAAAAATATGCCACATCTCTTTTTGAAGCATAACCAGCTCTGCTTACCTTTCACCTTGTCTCCAAAACCTGGCCATAATTGAGAACACAACAATAACATAACTGGGCCAACCACCTGAGAATCCCATCTCTGCACAAAGAAGAGGGCAACATGTTCGCCATGGACCTTCAAAGGTCTTTCCTGTTTCCTACAACACTTTGCTGTCTGGCTTCTGAACTTTTTTTCAGTGACTCCAGAGAAGCTGGGCCATCAGAAAGCACAGATACAAAAGACAAGAGGCATGGGTTTCTGCAATAATAGGTTGTCATTACTTAGGAAGTGCAGCTGAGACATGTGGATCACTTCCAAAGGGTTAATCCTCTCATGGGTTAGATTACATTTGTTAGGTTCAGCTTAATATAGTGTAGCGGTAACTGGAGTCCCAGAACTCCGAAGGCAATACCTTTTGTGCTAGGCTGCCGTTGCTAGCGAGCGCAAGGACGGATGACGCGACAATTTTACTGCGATTCAGGAAACCAGCTTTATTTGCATGACATCAGCTGATGGGCCTGCCCCCTTCGCGGAACAATGCCGCTGGAGACAGCACCCCGATCTTTCCCAGTAAACAGATTTTATACAAACAATGGCAACAATATTTCAGTCCCTCCCTTCTTCATGCATTGTTACTGGCTAGCATTCATGAACCCATATTACTCTACCCAATTAAACAAAGCATTCTTAGCATCTCAATCCTATTTGCTGACAAATGTTGCGCAGTGTAAATTTCCATCTTTCTTCTATGTTATCTGCCCTACGTGCAGACTGTACTTGAATCGATACATTTGCTACCGAGTTCCCACTGGAGCCTGCCAAGTTGGAAACCTCATTTGCCATGCGCATCTCCTAACCCAATTGCTAACTTTGTAAACAAACGCACATGGTGAATGCTAAACCAATCAAGACTGTTTCTTATCTAGAGGCACATGATGTTCTCTGGGCTAATCACAGCCTGTGCTTGTGTGGACCAATCAGAGTGGATTATTTTCGTCACTGTTGCTGGCGAACTATCTCTTTACTCTGCTACTCCGTTTCTATTCTAAAGCAGCACCTTTCCCTGACGTTTCTTCTGTTAAAGCATCAATTTCCCCTTTAATAGGACTGAGAGAGATCTTGAGAGACAACTTCCCAATGGAGATGATCTGCTTGTGACACCCCCCCCCAGGGTCCCGACCCCCAAGTTGAAAAATGCTGCTTTACCAAGTGTGAAATGAGATCAAATCAAGACACATATTTATTAGCCAATTTATTTTCAGTTTTTATTTATGCTCACTCCACACACTCCTCTGTAAGCTTCCTCTTTTGCTGGAAATGATGTGCAAAAAACTAGGATCATTTTAATTGAGTTGTCTATTATTTATTCATTTGCTTGTTTCCAGCATGTATGTACCATCCACTCAATAAGAGTCCTGTGGGCAATTTACAGTTTCTCAAACAGAAACATTACAACCTGTTTGTCAAATAAACTAACCATCAAAGCATAAACAGATTAAATAAAGTCTGGGAAAAAATATTTTTAAAAGACTTGTAGAAGAAAATGAAACATTGCTGATCTTGAAAAAAGGTATTGAATCTTTAAAGAGCATTTTAAACTTCTTGGAGAATCTGAGAAAGCATAAAAATGTTGTGGAGATTATAGTTTTCATGACATGGCAAAATAATTCCCATTGGGATCTAAGACTTTCTCACTGTTTGTAACACCAATCGTTACCAAAGAGGTTCCGATATCCAATATAAATGGGATCATGAATCACATTCAGTGTGAACTTTAAAGGTTTTTTCAAGGCATCGAACCTCTCAGTAACTTTTAGGCAGCTCCTTTAAAGTTCACACTAACACCCAGGAGGATTCATCAACTCATCGAGGATAGGTGTTCCGTCAAAATACATTTTTCACTTGGGGAAGATGAAACATAGTATTGATGTGATTCTTCACTAATTTCATTCACAAATGAAGCAATGAGTACTGTATAAGTTGAACTCAGATGGAAGTCTATGGCAGGTTTGGGGACCAAAATTATGGATTTTGATATGACCCATGGATAACTTGAGGGTTATTCCCATGGAGATGGGAAAGTGTGAGCATCACCTCAGGAGGCCAAATGCCTTTGACTGGCTCCACCATTGTCTCAACCATTAAAAAAGAATGTAAAAGCCAGAATTGCCTTGGTGGAGAGTGTTGAGGGGTTAATGCATCTTTTTGATTTTCCTGAAATGGACTGAGATCTTGCCTTTAGATATTCTACTAGAAGGAGGTGGTTTCTTTCTGATAGGAGTAAACATATAGTATTTACAATGATTCATGAATACGTCAACCCAGTCATGGGGTTTCTTGACAAATTTTCTTTGGTTGGCTTGGCCTTCCTCTGAAGCCGAGATTACATGATTTCCATGGCTGAGAGTATCTGTGTGATGCTCAAAACATTACACTTCAGGAGTCATGACTGTGATAACCAGGCATTTGCATAGCGCTCCATGTGCTGATCAGTGAAGAGAAGAGGTAATGGCAGTAATAACCATGGACCCAGTCCAGCTGTCCACACTGTCACAAAGCCCTAGATCAGGGGTGCTCACACTTTTTCAGCATGTGAGCTACTCTTAAAACAACCAAGTCCAAAAGATCTACCTGCCCCCGCCGCCGTGTGCTCCCGCCGCTGCGCGCCCTTGCCACCGCGCGTGCTCCTGCTGCTGTTTTCTGCCTGCGCAGTGCTTCTTCTGCCTGCGGGGCATTGCAGGAAGGAGAAAGCATGAGGTGGGGCATCCAGAGGGAGTGCTCCGCCCTGCCTGTCTCGCCGGCAATGGAGGCTTCACAGCGTGCTTCCTTCTTCCTGCAATGCCCCGTAGGCGAAAGAAGCACTGTAAGAGCGGAAGCCACAGCAGGAGCGTGCATGCGCGCAGGGTGTGCACGCGCATGGCAGGAGTGCCCCATCTGGCTAGTGAGGCCCAAAGACCACCTGTAAGAGGACCAAAGATCTACTAGTAGTTCCCGAGCTACCTAATGAGCACCCCTGCCCTAGATAGTCTAGAACAGTGGTTCTCAACCTATGAGTCCCCAGGTGTTTTGGCCTTCAACTCCCAGAAATCCTAACAGCTGGTAAACTGAGTTGGATTTCTGGGAGTTGTAGGCCAAAACATCTGAGGACCCACATGTTGAGATCTATTGCTCTAGAGTATCCTCTGATTTTACCTAAACCAGGGCAAAGTTGGATTGAACCCAGGAAACTTGGGATGCACACCAAATGTCTTTATGCATCATGGAGACAGACAGCAGTTGATTCATGGTGAAAGGGGGGAATTTGCCAATGTAGACAAATTTTCAAAGAAGAGTCATGTTGAGTTTCTTTGTGGAGAGAAAAAGTGGTGTATAAATAAACATGATGATGTTGGTGGTGGTGGTGATGCAGCTAGCAGCCGCCACTGTTCCTGATGCATTCAAGAGGTTAGGCACATTTATTTAATTCTGATATCCTACAACCCAGCGAGGCCTTTGTTGGAAAGAAGAAATCATCCCTGCATTGCTCTAAAACAGCTTCATGACAGTGGGACTGTAATCATTCAAATTCTGAGTCTATCTTCCGACTTTTGCCCGATTACTTTGAGGCCACGAATGAGATAACATTAAATTCCCATGCAGTGAAGCACAACTTTAGGAATAAGTCTAACACCCCCCCCCCACCCCCATATTCTTGATGTGCGGCAGATGCATATGAAAGTGTCTAAGCTCCATTTGCAAACTCTGCCTGTCTTGAGAACGCTTTTTAGGTTTCTGTATCTATTTGATTGGATGTAAAATATATACCAGGGAGGATCCATGCTTGAATACCCATTTGAGTTCTTTTCAAGATATTAAGTGGGGAAATCTTGCTGTTTTCCTTGTTGTATTTAATTTTATCTGGAGCCTTCGCTGGGTCTAAACAAGACTGTGTTAACTGAAACACCCCAGGCTGCCAGGCCTTGTTCAGCGAGGTCATTTTCTGAAATGAGTTTCAGCTCTTTCCTTTCTTTCTTCCTTCTTGTTCCTGCAATCCTAACTAATAGCTTCACTCACCTCTTGTGTATAATACAATATTTAATCACCACCCCCTAGCATTAACAGCACAGACACTGCATGGCATCTCCCCAACTGCTAGAAATGCTATAGACTGATGCCCAATGTTTCTTCAATTCATTGCCATCATCCTTCATCAACTGCTGTGTCACATATCACAATCCTTCCTGCCATGCCGTAGCATGAGTTCTGTGTCGCTTCATCAGAATCATACATTCATACAAGTCTATTGAGAAATAATACTTAACTTGCTGGGCAGTTGAATGAGTCATAACTATCTCTGATAGAGTGAATTATTTTTGGTGAGCTCCTACAGGGCCTCTTTCTTTATAGAAGTGGAATTCGACTCCTCCATCCAAAAGGCATTTTAACACTATCAGAGATCTAAAACTGTTATATATTTTATTTTTGCCTCTAATAATTCTAGCTAAAACTATAGACATACCTTACATAGTGTTGTATCAAAATGTTTGCTTTTGGAAGAGTAGCATCACTGGACATCCTCACTGATGTCACCCTTGATCCAGGGCTTGTTTACGTTGCTGTTGTTTACTTTGATATGTCTCCAACTTATGATGATCAACAAGATTTGTCATGGCCACCAAATGGGGTATCCATAGCTGATTGAGGATTCACATTCTGGTCCTCCATGCAAATCAATGCAGTACACTGAAATTGCTCAGCAGAGCTTGATGTTCTCCTCCTCACTGAGTATGGATGCACATTGCACATGAGTACATCATGTACATTTGGCTGAACCTGAACCTCAACAATGATTTTTGGTGGTGGTGGGTTTACATGCTCCAGTGTGATAAGATCAATGTTACTAGTATTTTCCTGCAAGTCAGATAGGTTTTTGCTGGGGAGTATATTAATCCACCTCAAGAACTTATATAGGGAGAAAAGTGGGTCAAAATAAATAATAATCAAGGCTTTACTCCAGTGATTCTCAACCTGTGGGGTCTCTAGGTGTTTTGGCCTACAGCTCCCAAAAATCCCAGCTGTTAGGATTTCTAGGAGTTGCAGGACAAAACATCTGGGGACCCACAGGTCGAGAACCACTGCCTTACTCCAATACTCTCTAGTGTAGCATAAACACATCAGGTGGACCCATGTTACACTGATTCACATACCTTCCTCCCAACTTAGTGAAACATCCCTGAAGTTGTTCTACAATGCTTTTGGATGTGACATGCTCAGAGAAAAATCTGGCTACATCCAAATATCCAGATGTGAAATAATGACATCAATGCTTAGACCTAGAGAACCCTAGCAGATCTCAGCACTATCAATATTTCACATCTGGCTATGGGGATGTTGCCATACAATTAATATACACCCTGTGTTTATTAAATTGCCTTCAAACAAATTGTGTTTTAAATCCACAGCTTATTTCATAGGATAACTAATAATAAAACTTCACTCTAATATTCCATAGCATGCTGTTTGGACATCAGCATTAAAAGAATAGTCAAGTTCATGAACAGGGATTTGGGTTTGTGTTGTTCAAGGCTTTCATGGCAGGAATCACTGGGTTGCTTTGAGTTTTCCGGGCTGTATGGCCATGTTCCAGAGGCATTCTCTCTTGAAGTTTCGCCCACATCTATTGCAGGCCACTCATCTATGGCGGGTTGAGGGGTCTGTTGGAAACTAAGTAAGTGGGGTTTATATAGCTGTGGAATGTCCAGGGTGGGAGTAAGAACTCTTGTCTGCTAGAGGTACATGTGAATGTTGCAATTTGCTACCTTGATTAGCATTTAATGGCCTGCAGTTTCAAGGCCTGGCTGGTTACTGCCTGTAGGAATCCTTTGTTTAGAGGTGTTACCTGGTCTTGATTTATTCTTGTCTGGAATTCACTGCTTGATGTGGGCAAATTTCAACAGAAAGGAGGAAACCTTGAAAATGAAC
The DNA here is from genome assembly GCA_030556195.1 of Anolis apletophallus. Classification (NCBI taxonomy): domain Eukaryota; kingdom Metazoa; phylum Chordata; class Lepidosauria; order Squamata; family Anolidae; genus Anolis; species Anolis apletophallus. The sequence goes on from JARBWK010000007.1 coordinate 137,552,919, forward strand.
AAAATCTGGCTACCAGTATTTAAAAACTCTAAAATCAGAACAGTAAATAAAGAACAACACTTAGAACACAGGGGAATTCCAGACAGGAAACAATCAGGGGCAGCTAACACCTCCCAACAAAGGATTCCTCCCAGCAGCAACCTGCCAGGCCTTGAAACTGCAGGCCATTAAATGCTAATCAAGATGGCAAATTGCAACATTCATACTTGCCTCAAGCAGGCGAGAGGTTATTTCCCCACCCTGGACATTCCAGATATATAAACATCACTTGCTTGGTTTCCAAGAGACCCCTCAACCTCTGAGGATGCTTGCAATATATATGCGCAAAACGTCAGGAGAGAATGGCTCTAGAACAGGGGTGCTCATTAGGTAGCTCGGGAGCTACTAGTAGATCTTCAGTCCTCTTCCAGGTGATCTTCAGGCTTCACCAGATGGATGGGGCGCTCCTGCCATGCGTGCGCACCCCCTGCATGCACGCGCGCTCCTGCTGCTGGCTTCCGCTCTCGCGGTGCTTCTTTCACCTGCAGGGCATTGCAGGAAGAAGGAAGCACGAGGCGGGGCCTCTGGAGGGAGCGCCCTGCCCCTCTCTCGTCCAGAAGCAGCTGTGCAGCCTCTGTTGCCAACGAGACAGGCAGGGCGGAGCGCTCCCTCTGGATGCCCCACCTCGTGCTTTCTCCTTCCTGCAATGCTCCGCAGGCGGAAAAAGCACTGCGTGGGCGGAAAACAGCATCAGGAGCACGCGCGGTGGCAAGAGCGCACGGGGGTGCATGGCGGCGCGGAATTGCGGGAGTGCACGGCAGCAGGGGCAGGTAGATCTTTTGGACTTGGCTGCTTTAAGAGTAGCTCACATGCTGAAAAAGTGTGAACACCCCTGCTCTAGAACATGACCATACAGTCTGGAAAACTCACAGCAACCCAGGATTTGGGTTACTTCAGTCTATGGTCTACTTGGTTCCTGTCTCCCTTTTTCACTTCTGTAATGCATCCAATTAGACCCTTTCAGACCCCTGGCCTTAAAAAAACACCCCTATTTTTGGTGTACATATATGTAGCTGTCTGTCTATGTAGCATAGATGTCTTCCATCTGAAAGAAAATCCTGATTATCTAGCAGATTTATTGGTTTGGGATATGATATGGTATGAGTGGATTTCCATTATAGTGAGCCTTTGGTATCCACAGGAGTTTGGTTACAGAACTCAAATTCATAGATGCTCAAGTCCTATTATGTGCAGCGTATAGTTAAATTGTGTCCTTTATATAAAATGGTAAATCAAAGCTTGCTTTTTGGAATGGTTGAATCAATGGATGCAATTGAGACTCTGTGGAGGGCCAGCTGTACTTCCTCATACTTTCACAGAACTTCTGTTTTCAAGGAGCACCAACTTAGCCCCAAAGTCTAGGGATAGTTTAAAGAGATGGAAATTGATGCAATATACAGTATGTTCCATGGAAGCTGCTAGCTCCACAACATCAACTTAAATATGTATCCCCAGCGAAGAAGAAGGGGAGAAGGGGGAGAAAAACCCAGTGGAAATGTCAGCCATGACCCAAATAAGCTCTGTTTTGTCAAGATGAAAATGAAATATGAATGCAAAGTAGAGCCTCCATGTTATAGCCCTGAGCTTTGCAGAGCCACAAATGGAGGTCGTCACTTTGAATTTCTAAATCAAAGTTGCTCCTTAAAGAGAGCAGAGAAATAATAGGAGCTGGAAAGCCTGTTCTTCTCTTTATGAGGCCTCCTTGATAGCAAAAAGCTGGGGAGGAAGCAGTAAACACAGTATAACAAAGCTGGGAGGGAGGGAGAAGCAGGGAGGGGAAGAAGGTAGTTCAGAGCCTCAAACTAGATTTCTTTCCAACTCTGGGTCTGGCAGCGATGCAGTTTATATTTATTGACTGCTTGATTGGCTCATTATATTTTAGAATTGTCCCTCTGCTCTGTGGACACTTCGGCAAATAAAACTTTAAATATACACCATCAAAATATTTAACAACAATATAATAGAAAAAATAGGTAAATAAAAATTACATGCACAAAGACAAAAAGCAAACACATGTGGCTTGTGGGTATTAGGATTAGGTACAACCCCCTTCTGTTGGCAGAACCATCTTTTTTGGCACTTCTATCATCACAGAATTAAGCCAGCATATTTCTAAGATCTGCTGGCAGAAGTGCCCAAAAAGGAATCGAGTAGAGTCAGGAAAAAAGAAGAGACAAGTTATTCCAGAGCTACATCCCTTTCCATTCAGGGGAAATAGCAGTTATACACATAATTAGGCCAGGATTAGGATAGGGACAAGCAATTTCCAGCCCCCCCCCCCAGACTGGAGACACTTTGGATTCAGTGCTGCTTCAGCTGGCCAAGGTAGACACTAGGCATGGTTTAGAATCCTAAAATGGCGATTCTTAAATCAAATGGGGGGGATTTTTTTTTGATTAGTAAAAGAAAGACTTACAAAAAATTTCCCAAAAATTTCTGAAATGTAACTTAAGTACTAACGAAATTCGTTAGTAATTCGTATGCCAGAGCATGCGCATTCCAGATGGTTTTGGCCTACAACTCCCAGAAATCCTAACAGCTGGTAAATTGGCTGGGATTTCTGGGAGTTGTAGGCCAAAACTTGAATAAACCACACTGAATTCTAGATGGGACTCTCCAAATAGGAAGGAGGAAGGGAAGGAGGAAGGGAGGGAGGGAGGGGGTTTTCTATTCTTGGAAGCAGCAAAAAAAGGAGGAGGAGCCCCCCCTCGCTCCTCGCTGCCTCTCTCTCACCCCGATCCTGAGGGAGCGAGGGCCAAAGTTTGCCCAGGCTGAGAGGAAAAGGAAGAGGCCTGAGGCTGTGAGGAATGGTGGGAGTTGAAGTCCAAAACACGTACCTGGAGGGCTGAAGCTGGCCCCTGCGATGGGGCATGGCAGAGCAACGGGGAAGAGAAGCATCTGAGAGCGCCGGGAGAGAGAGGAGGAGGAGAAGCGCGCGCGCGTGTGTGTGTGAAGCTGGCTCTTGCGATGGGGCATGGCAGCAGAGCAACGGGGAAGAGAAGGGGGGAAGCCTGGAGGACTACACTTTCCAGAATGCATTGCCTACCTAGCAGCAGCATCACTTCCAGTTCCCCATAGAAATGCGGGAAAAAGAAGAAGCTGAATGAAGGCGGGAAGGAAATGAGGGGGAGAAGACAGGGAGAAGTGAGTAGTACGTAGTACAATAATTAATTAATTAAGAATTAAGAATTTCTTACGATCATAACGCAAATTGTTGGCCTCAAGGACCGTAAAAGGAAGTCTACTTCCGGGATCGCGGCAGCGATACGTAAAACCTCAAAAGTCCCATTACATACGAATCTCTTACGAATCCTTTTAATTTCCGTTTCATTTTTCTCATGCCTAGTAGACACATATTCATCAGTGAAGACAATGCTCTTTAGAGAGCTTCTTCCCTGGTGAGCCCTGGTGGTGCAATAGGTTAAACCCTTGTGCCAGCAGGACTGCTGACTGAAAGGTCGGTGGTTCAAATCCAGGGAACTGGGGGAGCTCCCATCTGTCCGCTACAGCTTCTTATGTGGATCTGGTCATGGTGGTCCACGCTCTAGGTACATCCCAAATAGATTACTGCAACTCTGTGGATGTAAACTAAACTGCAGCCGCTCCCAAATCATCACACAGAAGACACTCTGAGATTCATTGGTAACTTTACTGAGTAATACAAACAGGATCCAAGCCAGAAGTGGTGAGCACCTCTGAGACACACACATATATACCCTCCCACAGATTCAAACCCTGTGTTCCCGCTTCCCTCTTTCCCACTGGAACTTTTGTGCCTGAGCCTCGGGCCATTGGAGTTCTCACGGCGGCTCCTTATCTCTTGTGATGACTAAGTCAGAAACCCGGGTTTTGGGCGCCAACGTCTTGGCCCGGAATCCCGGTTCCTGACAGTGGGGTTGCCTTTGAAGACTTCTACTAGTCCAATAGGCGGCAGCCAAATTACTCACTGGAGCGACATACAGGGAGTATACCACTCCCCCCTCCATTATATCAGCTCCACTGGCTGCCGGTCCACTTCTGAGCACAGTTCAAAGTGCTGGTTTTGGCTTATAAATCCCTATACAGTTCCGGCCCAGCTTACTTGTACAAACTTATCTCGCTCTACATTCCACCTCGTAGCTTAAGATCGTCCGGGGAGGCCCTGCTCTTGGTCCCGCAAGCTTTGCAAACGCGTTTGGCAGGGATGAGGGATAAGGCCTTCTTGGTCATGACCCCCCATCTGTGGAACTCGCTCCCCAGCAAGATTAGGTCAGCTGCATGCCTCATTTGTTTTAGGAAATAACTGAAATCACGGTTCTGGGACCAGGCCTTTGGACAGTAGGCATGACAGCACTTTGGAGGTTGCACTGGATTGGAAATGGTTATATGGCTGATAATAATGCTATAAATTGTTTTTAACTTACTGTTTATTTACTGTTTTAAATTGTTGTTATACATGTTATAATTGTTTATACATTGTGGCATCGAATTTTTGCCAGTGGTTCCTATTAATCTACTCACATTGCACGTTTTCGAACTGCTAGGTTGGCAGAAGCCAGGATTAACATCGAAATCTCACCTTGACTCGTGGCTTTGAACTGCTGACCTTCTGGTCAGCAAGTTTTCTACAGCTAATGGTTTAACCCACTGTGCTACCACAGCCCTACAATTCGCATGATTCAATTGAACTGAACCATACCAGTTGAAATTGTGCCAAATTGCATAAATCCAACAGCATAGATACACCCATAGTTAAAAACCATCCCTTGATCTGATTCATCCGGTTTATAACTCCAATTTCCCAGATTTCTAGTCTATCACTCAAAAAACAACATCTCACTGGCTCTTACATCTAATATATCCGTGCACTGTACATGGTTTTAACTTGCTTTTGTAAGCTAAGTAATTTAATATATGTCTAGACCAGTTTCTCAAACTGTTCTCCTCCAGATGTTTTGTACTTCAGCTCCTACAATTCCTAACAGCTAGTAAACTGGCTGGGATTTCTAGGAGCCGAAGTCCAAAACACCTGGAGGAACACAATTTGAGAAACACAGGTTTAGACCATAAATCATCTCTTACAGTTTTATATTTTAAATGGCTTTAAATTGATTTCATTACACATAGTCTTGGAATCTTGGAACACAGGGAGCAATAAATATACTTTTCTATGTATGGCTGTGAATATTGAAGGTGGACATCAAAAAAACTGGTAGGGGGGAAAATCAATCAAATTCAAATTCATTCCACACCTGGAATACTGTGTCCAATTCTGGGCACTACAATTTAAGAAAGATGTTGACCAGCTGCAATGTGTCCAGAAGGGGGCAACTAAAATGATCAAGGGTTTGGAGAACAAACCCTATGAGGAGTGGCTTAAAGAGCTGCAGAAGAGAAAGCTGAGAAGAGACATGATGAGGGCCATGCATAAATATGTGAAGGGAAGTCATAGGGAGGAGGGAGCAAGCTTGTTTTCTGCTGCCCTGGAGACTAGGATGTGGAACAATGGCTTCAAACAACAGGAAAGGAGATTCCTGTAGGAAGAACTTCCTGGCTGTGAGAGAGATCTGTTCAGCAATGGAACTCTCTGCCCTTGAGTGAGGTGGCAGCTCCTTCTTTGGAGGCTTTTAAACAGAGGCTGGTTGGACATCTGTCCAGGGTGCTCTTGGCAGGGGATTGAACTGGATGACTCATGATGTCTCTTCTAACTCTATGATTCTATGAAATGTGGTGCTGCAGAAGAGCTCCGTGGATATCATGGACAAATAATTTGGTTCTGGAGCAAAGCAAGCCTAAACCAGGATGACTACTGAGACTGTTATATTTTGAACATGACCTGACTCGCTAGAAAAGTCAATGATGTTTAGTAAGGTAATAGACATTAGGTAAAGAGTGAGGCTGCATTTCAGATGGAGAGACTCAATCAAGGAAGCCATGGTTGCCCTGAGTCTACTGTTGATGATGGGTTGGTGTGGAGGTCTCTCATTCATGGGATTGCCATAAGTTGAAGTCAAACTGATGACAGTTGTCATCACATAAATACTTTAATAAAGAAGTACACCTTCTTTGATGTAATTTTCCAAGCTCTGTCTAAAATCACTCCACTGTCAAAGCTGTTGGCAATGAGAAATCAAGGGTTACTTGCAACTGAATGATAAATCTGAAAGCAGAGTTCTGCTGGGCAATGAAGTTGTCCTGAGGATTTCTACTGGTGCATTGCTTAAAAGTCTTTGGGTAGAGGGGAGCTGTAGGAAAGGAATATCATCTTCCACATGATGTTCTCATCTGTTTGTGCCCTCTGGACTGGAGTTATGCCATCAGAGGCATTTCTTTTCATCGGCCTTTGATTTCTGCTACTGTTCTATTCCTCTGGCTGTGCTTTGACAGCATACTACTTACTGCTTGTCCAGCTGAGCACATGCTGAGACAAGTTCCCTTAAAGCATCACCCTGCTGGTTGCAGGTATCTTGGTGGGAGTGAAGTATCTCTCCTTGGAGAAAGCAGTTTTCTATCTCGTTGAATCCTTCTTATGAATTTTGGAAGAGCAGCATTCTTGAACACATCAAAACCTTTGCTTTTTGAAATGACTGCCTCACAGGATAGGTAAAGCTTCAAAATCTCATGTTGCCACCTCAACATTGTACATATATATCCATGCTAATCAGCCAGGTATGGAAACAAATGGGACATTGAGCTATTTTTATAGGACCACATCATTATTTGAGCTGTTAGGCCAAATTTATCAGCAAGGTATTATGGATCTGTGAAGTGCTCGGTGAACATTAGGTAGCCCTAAGTAGGAAAGGTGAAGGGTTTGTTGGAGTCCTAGGCTGGATCTATATTTCATATAACACAGTATATCAAGGCAGATAATCCAGATTATCTGATTTGAACCAGATTATATGAGTCTACACTGCCATATAATCCAGTTCAAAGATGATAATCTGAATTTTATATGGCAGTGTAGTTGGAGGCCTAGAAAACTGTCTTTGTTCAAAGGATATCTTCTTCCTCTCCATCTCCGTCTCCGTCTCCGTCTCCGTCTCCTCCTCTTCCTCCTCCTCCTCCTCCTCCTCCTCACAGTATTCTACCTCCTTGTACCATTTATAGCCAAAGTAAGATAGCAACTTCCACATCAAGACTGTGGTGAACCTACTCCGAGTTATATTCTAGGCATTGAAATAATTTTAAAGGGACTGTGCCTATTGGGAGAAGGGTAGGTTTCAGTACCTTGGATAGCTCCTATAATGTCTGGAATATAATCCAGCATGGATCCACCACAACCCTGATGAGAAAGCCTCTGGCTGTCCTGACTCCTTTTTCCACTTACTTCCCTGTCTCTGGAAGTGAGATATCACCCAGGGATTCCCTAACTCATCACAGTGCTGTACCTTAGACACCAAGCTACACATACCTCCTTCCATGAACATAAATCAAGAATATCACTACAGGACTCCATGCCAAGCTGATGCCAGCGGAGTCAAGAGGTGAAGTACAATTTATGGAGTACAGTAATTTATGCACTACCATTGCACTTAATGAATTCTTTTCCTGCGTGGTTCCTCTCTGCATACTTGCGGTGGTTCATTCCTGCATAACTTACATTACACAGTAATATAAATTATACAGGAAGAATGACCTAGTTTCTCTTGTTAATGCCACCTAGACAAATGTCTCTCTATTTAATGACACCTAGACATTTTCTCTATGAGCACTCATGTCCAATTACTTATAATCCCCCCCAAACATCATCTAATGCAGACATTGGCCACTCATACCAGGCGACATTGGCCACAGGCTGACAGCTTAGGAGACTGTCAGTTCAAAGTCTGACCAGTACAGCAGGCTAGGAATATATCACTTACTTGTCCTGTTAAGACAGAAGCTCCTATAAACCCAAGTCGCCATGGGCATTGCTCATATCGCGAGGAGAACATCAAGAAGGTGACAAGGTCAGGGGATGGACATCTTGGACCAGTTTCTTCAAGAAATTATTAGGTTGAAAGCAGAGCGTAGTGCTTTCACCGCATAATCCAGAATTAACTTTGAATGACGCCTTTTGCAGTCATTTTAGTAAAGCTGTTCTATGTAGTCAAATTGTTATATAAATAAATCCTTGGGTCCTTTGTCCTCTAGAAGAGCCAATGTAATGTTAGTTCCAGATATAAGTAATGTGTTTGAAAACATCTTCTGAAAGCACTGCCCTAACACATTTAGATAAGTGTACAAACGCATAACCATAATACGATTGTCAAAGACTTTCATGACTGGAATAACTGGGTCGTTGTGTGTTTTATGGGCCGTACAACCATGTCCCAGAAGCATATTCACAATGCTTCTGGAACATGGCTGTAAAGCCTGGAAAACACACAATAACCCACAATAGGATTGTCTGCACTGTAGTTTGTTGGGGGTTTTTTTTACAACTTTTGGGATTGTATAATCCTGTTTGCATGTATACCATTTATGTTCTTGCTTGTGTTCTTGAGGTTCTGAGACCAGCCAATGCTGCAATAATCCCTGGAACATTCATAAAACCAGTGACAATGGGTCCAAATGCAGACCCAGAATGCCAATGTGGAAGAACATCAAATCTCGCTGAGTCCTCTTTGTGAGAAGAAGGCATTCTTTGGATCCAAACACTAAGGGCAAACCAAGAAGGAGAAGAATAATAGCATTAGTCATGAAGCTGATTGGTTAGAGCTTAACCATTAGTAAACCAATTGTCAAGATCCTACATTGGGAGACATATGTGTATCTCATAGCTATATCTCCATTTATCTATAGCTATATCTCAACAGCTATGTCTCCTGATGCCACCCTCAAACTCATCTTCTAAGCACTAAAGCCTCACTCATTATACAATTTCCATTTGTTGGAGAGTGTGAGGATCAGTGGGTATGGGGCCTAGTTATTATTTTTGAAGCAGAATGTACTTCGGCATGCATTCAAAGGGTTTCTGAAAAAGTCCCTGTAGATTATATTGCTGTTGTTCTTGAAGAGCTTCTGAAAACCTGGGCAGGAAATACTAACATTCACCAATAACTTTGCATTCCCTTACCTGGCATTGTGAATTCCAGCACTGTCTGAAGTGCAAAATATTGAATTATAATATATTTTCAAGAACTTGAATTCTTTACTCTATGCTCTTCTAAGTTATCTCTTTCCTGGCTCTATGGCTTCCAAGCTCTTCAAGATGTAGGAGTTCCTTCCTATTCCAGTATCTTCAATACTACTAAGGCAATGATCCGTCAACAGGTATGTTGGAAAATTGAGTTTTCCTAGGTCAATCAAGTGGTGAGTGAGAAAGTTTTGCAAGACTCTTAGAGAGCAAGTTAGGGGACTGGGTTGTGCATCTATTCCTTTTGACTCCATTAGGAGGAAAATAGTAGGGTCTTGTTTGGCTCAGAACTGTGCCACGAATAATTTGAACTATCTTGACAGTATAGCTGGAAATAGTTTGGTTGTCCATGTCCAATTAAGAGATAGATACCTTTTGTCCTAATCGCTTGCCATATCAGTTTAGATGGACAATTGCTTTGGCTTTAAGCTATCTTCATATGTAACATGCAATTTCAGATAAGGACTGGGAGTGGGGGAATTTCCTATCTTAAGGAGAACTGCTAAAGTGGTTTGTTTTCTCTGTTCGTTGTCCTTGGGAATTATCAATAAGTCTCTCTTTGGGGTTAATGGGACATCCGTGTGTTCTTCCCCCATTCCTGTTGCTTGGAAACAAAGCCATTAAAGATCCAGAAGGAGTTGGGATGATGCACAGAATGGGTAATGCAGGTTGCGGCTTTCTCCCTTTGAAATCTTGCTTATTTGTAGGTCTGGACGGCTGTGCTTTGAATCATACTGGCAAGTGGGTAACATAAAATCTACATAAATAAGTGTGATATAATATTATGCCTTCTGGTGTATGTTCCCATTTTAGGATGCCAGAACAATAAAAAACAAAACAGAACAAATAATGGCTGAAAATTATTCTTCCTCCCACCAGATTAGACTCTGCCAATGTGCAATCAGCTCAAGAAGGAGAGCTTGGGAAATTTACTTAGAATCATATAGGTAGAAGAGACCCCAATGGTCATCCTTGAGCTGATTGCACAACCACGTCCTACCATACAGGAAGATACAATAAAAACATTCCTGAAAGATGGTCATCCAGTCTCTTTTAAAAAACCTCCAAAGAAGGTGACTCTGCCACACTTTGTTGTTGTTTATTCAGTCACTTCTGACTCTTCATGGCCTCATGGATCAGCCCACACCAGAGCTCCCTGTTGGCCGTGGCCACCTCCGGCTCCTTCAAAGACAAGCCAGTTAAAGATACCATCCATCCATCTTGCCCTTGGTTGGCCCCTCTGACTTTTACCTTCCATTTCCCCAAGCATCATTGTCTTCTCTAAGCTTTCCTGTCTTATCTCACTGTCATATCCCACCGTTGAACAGTTCTGACCATCTTCCTAGTGGTTCAGTAGAATCTCTTTACTTGTAGTTTAAATAAAATCCTTGAAGATGGAGTCTCATTCCGAAGTAACTTCTATACAAGGACTCGGTCTCAAATACTTCCCATTTTGAACTGTTTAGAAGATGGGACATTTAAACCAGAACTGAGATGACAAATATCTATACACATAGTAAAAATGAAAATCTGTATGTGTGTATGTGGCAGAGGTATCCATTTACATAGACAGCCTCTTGCTTCAACAAACAACTTCAACTCCCAGTTCTGAGGAGCCACCAATGGCCCTCTTTCCACTGACTTTGCAAGTGCCACAAACATGTCCAAGAGCCCTGCCAATGTCCTCGACCAAAAAAATACTACCCTCCACCCAAGTAAAGGCTTTCATACGAGGGCCATTTCTTCCTAGATTTCATGTGTTTCCTCAACCACAAACATCCCAGAGTTCCTTTTGCCCTCTCCATTGGTGTGAAATTTGTATGACTCCACCCCCTGCACCTTTCTAAACCCCTTTGTACCCTTTCCTATAGGTTAAAATAAAGCTTTCCCCCTGATATTATGTCCAGTCGTGTCTGACTGTGGGGTTTGGTGCTCATCTCAATTTCTAAACTGAAGAGCCAGCATTACTTCTAAGGTCATGTGGCCAGCATGGCTACATGGAGCATTGTTACCTTCCCACCAGAGTGCTACCTATTGATCTACACACATTTGCATTTTTTCGAACTGCTAGGTTGGCAGAAGCTGGGGCTAACAGCAGGAGCTTACGCCGCTCCCAGATTCGAAACTGCGACCTTTCAATCTGCAAGTTCAGCAGCTCAGTGGTTTAACCCACTGCACCACCGGGTCTCTGGCATACAGCAAATAGAAATGATCAGCAACTGAAAATACTGGAGGGGTGTGGGGACCTGTCTCAACAGGATGGAAGTTGCAGATCACGCTGCTTCAAGACACAGCCTGGTGACTCCCAGCAACAATGGCCCTGGACCACATTTGGCACACAGAACTCCCATGACCAGGCTTGAGGGGGAATTGACCTTGATTTAAGGAGTTCACCAGTCCAGGCATTGCTAGGTACCCCAGCTAGTAAATTATAAATAAGAGAACATAAAAAGTAGATTATCATTCATTTACTCAGTCATTCTTAAAACGTGTATGTTTTGTCTCTGGTGTAGAGATCATGGAATGGAGTATGGACAATAAAGAGGTATTAAAGCCAGTTGGATGGACTCATGCTATTTATCTGTAAGCATCCTAGGAGTTGTACTTTATTGAGGCACCAGGACTGTTTGGCAAGTCAGGCTAAAGACCTTGTGAAACGTTCCATGGATTCCATAGCACTAAACCATGGCAGTTAAAGTGGTGTCAAACTGCACTAATTCTGCAATGCAGATGCACCACAAATCATGGGAGGGCAGGCTAAATAGAGCCTGAGTTGGTCCTATGTGGCACCTGGTCCTGAAAGACCTGCCTGAATCTACCAAGCTTTGCTGTTGTTGTTTTGATGGGGGGAAAGTCAATGCAAAACCACGATGTGAATACTGCTTCTAGCTATTTCTGGTTTTGCCCATAAATACTGCTTCCTTTCTCCAGCCCAAAACAGCAAAATAAAGGAAAAGCATATTTAAATGATTAGAAATAATCACCCTCAAGTTGTATCCCACCGAACTCCTAGAAATGAAATAAATGGCCACCAACCCCAAAGACGTGCTCAACCCTGCAGTAAATTCTGAACCATTGTGCCTCTTTTGCTTTCAATTAATTCATGCAGATTTATTTCTGAACCAGCCTTAGAAAAAGCCATTTCCCTGCTGTCCTTTTGCTGGTAGGCAAAGACCTTTTCATTTGAGCAAAATGTTAATGTGAAATTTCTAACATGTGTATGCTTTGTTTTGCATTCTTTGTGTGCCTTATTAAATGATTTCATGCTGTTATAAAATATTTTGTAATTTTATTATGCTTTTTTGTGAGCTACCTTTGGTCCCAATTCAGGAGAAAGAAGACATATAAATTAATTAATTTTTAAAAATGCATAAATTATTACAGAGAAAGTGGGTGGAAATGTTTAAGGTGGTCTCAGTCTCCGAAATGTAGCTGGTGGGGAAACAAGATATTTCCCTCATTAAGAATCTGGGCACCCTAATGATTTTTTTCCTTCAGTCCCCCAATTTTCAACATTATGGAGAGTGTGATACTGAAAAAAAAACATTCATGCTTGAAATCTTTCATTTACGGTGTTTGCATTCCTTACAGCGGTTCTCAACCTGAGGGTCTCCAGATGTTTTGGCCTTCAACTCCCAGAAATCCTAACAGCTGGTAAACTGGATGGGATCTTTGGGAGTTGCAAGCCAAAACACCTGGGGACCCACAGGTTGAGAACCACTGCCTTAGAACTTTGTCTTTTTTCTATGGCTAGTAGCTACTCTCTCGGCATTACTTCGCGAACAAAGATTCTTAGGAAGGACTCATCCCACGCATTTTATAAGTGTGTTGATGACTAAAAAGGCCAATCTGAGATAGGCTAGTTTGGTTGCAGAAAGCACAGCAGAAAGTCTCCTTGGGTGATGTTGTTTCCAAGTTGCGGTTATTTCTGCATTGTCGTTTCTCTTCGAGACCCGTTTGGCGTGTCTTCTCGAAAGAGGCCGCAGCATTGTGGATAGTGCATCTCCATGCCTCCCGATGTGAGGCCAGGGTGGACCATTGTTGGTGATCAATCTGGCCGAGCCTGAGATGTTGTTTCAGGGAGTCCTTATATCTCTTTTTTGGGGCTCCTCTCTTGCACTGACCCGTGGTGAGTTCACTGTAGAGTAGTATCTTTGGGAGGCGGTGGTCCTCCATCCTAGAGACGTGCCCTGCCCAGCGCAGCTGTGTTCTCAATAGCATGGCCTCAGTGCTGGTGATCCCTGCTTGCTCAAGGACAGCAACATTGGTCACATAGTCGGTCCAGTGTATATTTAGGATTGTGCGAAGACAGCCCTGATGAAAGCGTTCGAGGAGTCGTAGGTGTTGGCGATAGGTGACCCATGTTTCAGACCCATAGAGGAGAATAGACAGTACGATAGCTCTGTACACACTGATTTTGATGCTTTGCCTCAGGTGCTTGTTGCTCCAGACTCTTTTGTGAAGCCTTCCAAATGCACTATATGCCTTTGCTAATCTATGATCTATCTCTTTGTCAGTCTTGGCGTCTGAAGAGATTATGCTTCCCAGGTAGGTGAACCGCTGAACTGCTACACTGTACCTTTAAATATTCAACTTATGTTTTAAGTGAATGTGATACTAGAAAATTTGAATTTGAGGTGGAAGAATATAGAATGGGGAAGCAGAAGTCTTCTTTAGAGGCCAATGCTTTGAGAGTTGGTATGTTTGGGTGGTTAGAGCAATGAACTACAACTCAGTAGACCAGGGTTCCATAGAATCATAGAGTTGGAAGAGACCTCATGGGCCATCCAGTCCAACCCCATGCTACCAAGAAGCAGGAAAATCGCATTCAAAGCACCCATGTCAGATAACCATCAAGCCTCTGTTTAAAAGCCTCCAAAGAAGGAGCCTCCACCACACTCCAGAGTAGAGAGTTCCACTGCTGAACATCTCTCACATTTAGGAAGTTCTTCCTAATGTTTAGGTGGAATGTCCTCTCCTGTAGTTTGAAGCCATTGTTCTGTGTCCTGCCTTTTGTAAATCTATTTGGAGATTACTATATATTAGTTTCTTCTTTCTATGAAGTCACTTTTTGCATAAATCTTCCAGCAAGAGAAATATTTGTCTAAAGATGGTTTGCTGTTGCAGGATTTGTGAGAGAACCTCTTCGGCCACATTTGTGGGAGAACCTCTTCAGCGACATTGGAGCTGTGATTCAGGAGGCTTTGGTAGTGTTCTTTCCAATATAGTGCAATTGATTTTTGGTCCTTCAGAAGTTTGGTTCCATCGGATGAGCGTAGAGGCTGTATGCCATGGTTTCTTGGTCCATAGATGACCTTTCTGGCTTTGAAAAAGCCTTGAGCATCATGGGCATCTGCCAGGTGTTGGATTTATTCAGCCTTATTTGTCCTCCAGATGTTCTTGAGTTTTCTTGTCTTTCTTTGGACCTCAGCTTTTGCACTGGCATAGATCTTTTCCTTAGCAGCATAGTTGCCGTCTCTCTGCCATGTCTGGAAGACTTTCCTTTTCTTGTCAATTAGCTGTTGGATCTCATTGTCATTTTTGTCAAACCAATTTTGATGTTTCTTGGTTTGATATCCAATAGTTTCTTCACAGGCTGTGATGATTTTGCCATAAAATAATTAATAGATTATAATTCAATAGTTATTATTTCTTCATGCCAGTGACTTTATAAGTGTTTTACTCTGCTGTATTAGTCTTGAGAGAAGCATGTCATGGCGGTCTCTGGCACATGTGATTACATAGTCTAAGAGGTGCCAATGCTTTGACCAGTGATGCTTCCATGATGTCTTGAACTTGTTTTTCTGGCGGAAGAGAGTGTCAGTGATGACAAGGTTGTGTTCCGCACATTTGGTGAGAAGTAGGATGCCATTCGAGTTGCTGTTTCCAACCCCATCTTTTCCTATGGTCCCTGGCCACAGGTCGAAGTCTCATCCAACTCTTGCATTAAAGTCCCCCCAGGAGGATGATTTTGTCCTCCTTAGATATCTCTGATAGAATGGTATCCAGCTGACAGTAAAAAAATTCCTTGATGTCTTCATCAGCGTCTAGTGTTAGTGCATAGGCAGTTATGATGGTTGCCTGTTGGTTTTTGGAAAGTTCAATTCGGAGGTTTGAGAGTCATTCGATGATGCCAATGGGTGCTTCAGTCAGATGCTTCACCATATCATTTCTGATAGCAAAGCCAACTCTGTGCATTCTTTGGTCTTCTTCAGGCATTCCCTTCCAGAAGAAGGTGTAGCCTCCTTTTTCTTACTTTAGCTGTCCCTCTCCTGCTCTCCTGAAGTGCTGTTATGTCAATGTTAAAGTGTCCCAGTCCTTTGCAAGGATAGCGGTTATGCGTTCGGAGCATTCACTGTCGGTGTTGTCCATCAGTGTCCATACGTTCCATCTTCCAAAGTTCATTTTTCTTTTTTGGCTGCAGGGTGGTGACCCCACTGGATGCGGCAGTCCAATGAGGGATAAGAGAGGCAGACTATGTTTAGGGTACCTTTTCTAGTCCCTTCCCCATGTGGGATGAGCAGAGTGGATCCTCAAAAGGGCTGCTCAATCATGGATACAACTACTCAACTGCCTCAGACCTTGAGGTAGAACGACTGAGTCCGTATCCACTGCCCATGTGCCAGTCTGTGACTAGGGACTTCCAGATTTCACAGTCCTGCCCCCGTTGCCACTCGTTAATCACCATGGGACTTTTGTTGGTTTGTTTTTATTTTCTTTGGGAGACGCCTGTGCGTGAGTTTTTTTAATGTGTGGAGGTCAGTGCATAACTGACCAACACACAGTCTTCACAGAGTGAGGTTCCGCTGGTGGTGTAGTTTAACACAATGGCCATGGCTTCTCAATCTGTTGCAGCCTTCTTCTGCCTTCACAGCCATTGTAATATGTACCATGTTATTCTCCGCCTGCTCCGTCATTGAGGTCTTTGGGTCTTTGGACTGTGCTTAGTATGGGACCTCCCGCACGGCCACTCCTGGGAGTGCACGACTCCAGTCATTGTGCCCGCAGGTTCATTGGAACACGTGAGCCCTATCACCATGACAAGATGACAGTCCATCAAGGGGGGACTCTATTGAACAGCAATACACACACAAGATTGGACCCCTGTACCTTGGGAGTATAAATATCAAATATCCTTACAAGAAGGTAGGCAACCGTACTGTCCAACAGATATAAAGCTAGCTTTAAGATTGGCTATCTAGATGCAAGATGCTCATTTTACACCAGGTCTTGTGGCAATCTTTCTGTAGGGACTTCACAGCTGAAGAATCCCATAATTCAAGTGCCGACTTAACACATTTCCTCGGCTTCCCATGCATTCATCTTCTCTTCCTCCGCCTCCATGTAATATTTCTCGCATAACTTTCCCCAGAGGGAGTAGTTCCTTGTATCTTTAAGAGCTGTAATGTTGTATTAGTATCACCTTCAGAAAAAAAAACTTCATAAATATTGAGAACGGGTTTAATCTGCAGCCTTTACCCTGAAAGATGAATCATACTTGACTGTTTTATTTCTTCAGGGGCCACAAAAAAATACAAATAATAAGCAGCCCTCTCTTGTCTACAGCACAAGAATGTCTTCTTTTCAGCTTGGCCCTGGCATTACAAATCCCAGACAAATTGAATTGGAAGTAGGCTTTGTATTCATCATATGTTCACATGGCGAGGTTCTTTTATAAAGTACCAAAATAGCTCAGCACTTCTACAAAATTTGGAAAGGCTCTCTATGCAGACAATAGGATGCATAGGATGTGAGTCTTTTATTGACATATACATATATGTTTTTGGAAAGGACATGAAGGAACAGTTACTTTCCAAGGACATCTAAATATACACATTTTCCCAAAGGGCTATAGCTGAAAGTTGGTTTTTTTTAGAACTGCATTAGAAATCACACTCATTTTTTAAATTCTAGTCAATGGCTGCCTTTCATTCAGACGCTGTTGCACCTCAGATCGTGGCCGTACCCCCCCTAGATCACACACACAAGCAGTCTCTGTTTAAGTACTTTTATTTAGAATAAAGAATAGTCCAAAGGTTAGAAGAAGCAAGGCAGAGCAAAGTAAATCCAACGATAGTCCAGTAAAGTCCTCAAACTGGCAAGTCCAAACTGGCTTAAATCCCATAGAAAGCAAACATCTGTAGGCAAGGCAAACCGCTCCTGCAGTCAACATGAACTTAGAGTCTTGAGCCCGAGTCCTTCCAAGCTAAATGTAGCTTCAGGTCTGGCAAAACCTCTCCCAACCTGGTCTAATAAAGAAATCTAACTTCTATGTGTCCACCGCACCCCCCCCCCCCTTCAAATTCCAATCCTTTCGGGTGGATCTGATGCTTGCCCTTCTGTCGAAGCTCTGCTCATTAGAGCTCCCAGGTGCAGTGCTATCAGGCTGGGAAACATCATCCTCCCCATCTCTGGAATTCTCGCTTGAGATTGAGGGAGTGAAAACACTTTCTTGGGAACCAAGGCCGTCCTGACTCTCATTGCCGAACTCTGAATCAACATCCATTTCCTCCTCATCAACCACCTGCTCATTAACAGCAGGCTCACCAGGCAACCCCTCATCCCTGGCTAACTCATCTGGTAACCCATCATCCCTGTGCTGACCAAATGTACCAGGCTGGAACACCACAGACGCTTTGGCTTCCAGCATTAAGGCTACAACTCTACACAGAGGTTGCAGCCACATTACAGGATTATAGCAGTTTAATACCACATTAATTGCCATGATTCAATGCTATAGGAATCTGGGGTTTCTAGATTTTGTGAAATTTTTAGTCTTCTCCGTCAGAGAGCTCATAACAAATTACAAATCCTAGGATTACATAGAATGGAGCGGGGGCTCTTGGTGGCGCAGTGGGTTAAACCCTTGTACTGGCAGGAATAAAGACCGATAGATCGCAGGTTCTAATCCGAGGAGAGCACGGATGAGGTCCCTATGTCAGCTCCAGCTCCCCATGCAGGGACATGAGAGAAGCCTCCCACAAGGATGGTAAAAACACCCAAACATCCAGGCATCTCCTGGGCAACTTCCTGGCAGATGGCCAATTCTCTCACACCAGAAGCTATTTGCAGTTTCTCAAGTTGCTCCTGACACGGAAAAAAGAAAGAAAGAATGGAACCATAGCAGTTACAGTGGTGCCAAATGGCTATATTTCTGCAGTGTGGGTGGCCTCTTGCTCCATTGTTGAGCTGGAAAAACTACCATTCCTTAATTAAAATTGACCAAAATAATCAAAACACTTCACCTACCTTAGTTCTTTTTTAGAGGACTAAAGTTTCTGAACCTTATACTTTTCAATGTGTATCTGGGGACCCTTCCACACAGCCATATAACCCAGAATATCAAGGCAGAAAATTCCACAATTTTCTTTGAACTGGGTTATGTGAGTCCACACTGCCATATATTCCAGTTCAAAGCAGAAAATTTGGAGTTTTATTCAACTGTGTGGAAGTAAACCTGATTGATTTCAGTGCCCGGAATCCTATTTCCCAATATAAGCAGGTAGTCATTTTTGTCCAAAGTGGATCAGCAGCATTCAATTCAAGGTCACAGAAGCATAGTTGACCATTTAGTTACACAACTTGAGCATTTGAATATGTATTCACTTGGGAAACATTGCCATTCAGCCAAACTTGTGTGTTCCAGTCAAGGCACAACTTCATACAGAGAGATGTGTTGAACTATTTATATCCTGCTCTATATCAAAAATTCTCAAGGTGTTATACAACATAGTAAATGCAAAAAAGTTAAAATGGTTTAGTGGTTTGAGTGTTATGTGATTTCAACTCTGCTAAAATTATAGATTCGGGGCCCAAAGTATCGACCTCCCAAATAATATAATAGCTTTATTTTTATACCCCACCACCATCTCCCCCAAAGGACTTGGGGTGGCTTACAAGGGTACAAGCCCAATAAAATACAGAGTGAAACATACACAATAAAATAAAATAAGACAAAATAAAATCAAAGGATTTAATGAGACACAGATGGGTTGAAGGCAACATCAGAGACATTTATTCATCTTGGCCAATTTGAATGTCAATGGAGTCTGCACTCCAAAGACTGACATACCTCACTGCAAACATACAGAAATATTTACACGTATAAGACCTTGACAGCAGTTTGAAATAAAGGACTTCTGCTCCCCTAAGTGTCAATTGGTCTATATCATGGCAGGCTAGGATCCGCAGGCTGGTTGGTTGGGATGTGCTGTCTGTTGTTGAGGATTGGTCTCTGAGTTTGGAGAAAAATGTAATAAAATGTAATTGGTATATTTGAAGGCTTATGTCTGTTTACTGGTCTGCCCAGTTGGAGGTTGCAGACAGAAAGGAATTTTTGCTGAGCTAAATATAATGAGTCTGAACAGTTTTGATGTTTCTGTTTTGGTCAATACAAGGGGTGCTAGCCAGGTAGACAAAAGGATGCTCAGGGTTTTGGCAAATTCAGTTGAAACCCCAGGGAGGGAATCTGATTAAGCAATAAAGGTATTTATATTTGTATTATATAATATTTTCAGGAATAGAATCAGATCAGATCACAAAAACCCTGTGGCTCTCTTCTAAGCCATTTATGTGTCTCATGCGTCATTTCAGAGTATTGCAAAGGGATTATTCAAACTAATATGCAGCCAGCCCCTGAGATCTAAGGTGTGTATGGTGCTTGTACAACATTTATGGGGGATTTTAATGAAAAGTGTCTGTAAAATAGGTTTATGTTCTACACAGGCTTCCCTCTCAGTCTCTATGGAGAGGGGATGAACTCGGGTTCATCTTTTTTAGGATCTGGTTATTGATAACATGAGCAATGGGCTACAAGTCTGGAGATTTATTTATTTATTTATATTTATTTAGAGAATTATTAATCACCCATCCCAGGTGGCTCTGGGCGATTTACAATAAAGCACACAGCTAACTATCGAAAACATCTAAACAATTTAAACAATCTAAACAATTCCTCAGCCAAATGCCCTCTCAAATAGCCACGTTTTACAAGCCATGCGAAAATCTTTTAAATCACGGGTAGCTCTGATGTAAGGAGGGAAGGCGTTCGAGAGTGATAGAGCAATCACCGAAAAAGCTCTATGCCAGGTTGATGTCAGATGGGCTTCCTTAGGGCCAGGGATCTGTAATAAGTTCTGATGGTCTGGCGTGGGTGTCTCCAGGGTCAGCAGGGAGAAAGGCGTTCCCGTAGGTACACCTGCCCCTGGCCATACAAGGCCTTGAAGGTTAATACCAGCACCTTGTGGGTAATCCGGAACTTGATCGGAAGCCAGTGCAATCGGTATAGAGCAGGTGTTATATTGTTCCTCACGGGGGTTCCCGTGAGGAGTCTGGAGATCTCAGCTGAAAACTGTGAGGTCAGCGTAGATGTTTCCTGGGACAAAGAGCAACATATTCAAACCTGAAAAAGATTCCAACTAAAATTTAGAAAGAACTTCCTGATGGTAATAGCTGCTCTTTATCTGTATTTCCTACTTTCTAATAATATCTTGTTCTCCCACTTTCAATGTAAAATATAATGTTTTTCCTTATTGTTTTTTGTTTATATACTGTTAATAAAAACCATAATTTAAAAAAGTAATAGCTGTTCAACTATAGAATATGCTTCCTTGTATTATGATGGAGTCTCCTCTGGATATTTTGCATGGTAGAATTGGCTTGGACTGGATGACGCTTGTGGTTTGTTCCAACTCTTTGTTTCTATCGTCCTATGATTACACCTGCATTCAGTTTTACTGCAGCTCATTTCATCCATTCTTGTGCTGCTTTCATGCCTTTCCATAAACTGTTCCCACAAAGTATAATTTATCCCTTCCTCTGTTTTTAGGAGCACTTATTGGCCTCCCAACTAGTTGGAGGAAAATATAATAATTACAGATACTCTAAGAGCCGTAATGATGAGGCACTGCTGACAAGGAAATCATGAAGTCCCATTTCCTTCCCAACAATGCGAAAGTGGAGCAAGGAAAGGTTAACTCTATCTGTCTCTGTCTGTGCCTCTGCACATCTGAAATGAAGTAAATGAAAGACTGTGGATGGAGAGAGAGCTCTTGAAAGTCTCTATTTGTATTTGTCGACCAAGACAGGGCAGATAAAGTAGCTTTTTACTGGATCAACAAATAACGCAGCAGACATTAAAGGTCAAAATGGATAAATATCAAGCTACACAAATCCCATCCGTAGCTGAAGGCAACTGGGGGGAGGCGAGCGCTGTTTTTATGACAACTCATCGTCTGACACATTGTGGCTGTTCTTGCAGAGCCATCACGCAGAGATTTGAAGAATCATAGATATCGACGCACCGTTCCCCTTACCTGTTAATAAAGAACTTCAACAAGGATCCCACCAGTGCTTTTTTAACCATTCCTCATAATTTTTCTCCCCTGAGTCTGGCAGAATTAAGGTTCTATTGATTTCTCTGTTAAATGTAACCTGATCCATTTTTACGGCACAAAGTCAGGATTTTTTTAAAAAAAGAAATCATATGGCAGGGGCCCTTAAACTGACATTGAAATGCTTTGGAATAGTTTCTTACATGTGATATTCCCATGATTTATATATCTTGATTTAATCATTTCCAATGCAGCTGTTTTGCTGCATTCAAACAAGAGTGGGCAAGCATCATATCGGTCCTACATGTTCCCCAAAGGTGCCATTGTTTACTGTCAGATGTCCTGTTTTTAGTTGGTTGCCATATGGGATAGCCTCGCAGCATGATTTCAGTGAATATTATGGCTTTTAAAAGAGCTCATTTCACCATGAATGTCTTCTGAGGAGAGCTCTTAGGGTGCTCTTTAACTATAGCATTTGACACCACTTTAACTGCCTTTGCTCAATGTTATGGACTCATGGGGGGTGTCATTTAGCAGAGCATGCTTTGGAGAGAAGGCTAAAGATCTTGTAAAACCAAATCATATGGTTCCAGAGCATTGAACCAAGTGGTGTCAAACTGCGTTAATTCTACATTGTCCCACCATTACGGGAACATTTGCTGAGGAGACCAGAGAGGGTGTTCCTGAGGACTACCAGTGGAAGACTAAGTCAGCCTCCATTGTGCTCTCCTTCTTCCAGCAAAGAATGTTTGGTTATTAATTGCTTATCCAATGCAACCTGCGTGCTGTTTTTGTATTCTCATAATTATAGTTTAAATGCTAATTTGAATGTCTTCAGTTTAAAAAGCATAACATTTTTTTTAAAGTATGAATTATAATAATTGGCTGGGACTTATGATGAGATTTACATCTGCAGAAGTGAATTTACTCCAGTGAAAATGTGAACTGAGTACAGTGAGTGGTTTTGCAATATGATGTTACTACATAAGGGAACCAGCGAAGTGATTGTTGTGTATTGGTACTGATGCACAATGGGTACCAATTGACAACAGGAAGGGCCCATTACATCCTTTTGCCAGTGCCTTAATACACATCTTCACAAGGAGTGTTCCATAGCATCTCTGCTATGTAGTTAAGTATAGTTTGCTTTTCACCTTTGGAAGTTTAACTTTTTCAGATTTCACTATAAACAGATAAGATTAATATGCTCTCTTTAGAAATCTCTAGGTCCTCCAGTGCAACACTATGGTCAAATTCCACTAGATGTCTATCTCTTTCCTACCATCATATGGGTTAATTTTTTGTTGTTGCTTTCATATCTGACTTCTGGTGATGCTAAAGCAACCCTATTGACTAAGTGTTCTCCATAAAAAATTGTTCAGTACAGCATTGGTATTGTCATCTTTTGAGACTGAGGGCCCTTCCACACAGCCATATAAACTAGAATATCAAGGCAGATAATCCAGAGTATCTGCTTTGAACTGGGTTATCTGAGTCCACACTGCCACATAATCCAGTTCGAAGCAGATAATGTGGAATTTTATACAGCTGTGTAGGAGGAGCCTGACAGCCCTTACCACATAGCCATATAACTCAGAATATCAAGGCAGATAATCCACAATATCTGCTTTGAACTGGGTTATATGAGTCCACACTGCCATATAATCTAATTCAATGTGGATTTTATACAGCCATGTGGAAGGGGCCTGGGACCCCATCTACAGTGTGTTGTAAAATCCAGAATGATGTAGATCAGGGCTGTCCAACAGGCGCCCCTGGGGCCGTACATGGCCCCCCGAGCCCCCTTCCCCCCGGCCCCCTAACTTGTGTTAATAAAATACAAATTAAAAATAAAAAATTAAATAAAAAATACCTACTTCCGGGTTTAGGCAAGCATCGCGAGACTACACCAGCCACAGATGGGATTTCGAGGGAGGTCGAAATCCCGTCTGTGGCTGCATAGTCTTGTGATAGCTGCCGAAATCTCAGCTCCTGCGGGATTTGCGGCCAGCCTGGGCACGCGCCTCCTCCTCCCTCGCGGCTGCTTCCAGGCCAGCCCCCATTCCCTCAGAGAGGGAGGAGGGGAGTGAGGCAGGGAAAGCCCCTCCTGGCTCCGTCCTCTTCCTGTGGAGGGCCCTCACTTCCCGCCCTGCGGATGGGAGAGCCGCCACGCCCGGCCTGAGCTTGGCATCAGCTCCAGCGGGGCACTTCGGGGACGGCAGCGGCGTTGGCGCTTCGGCCCCGTGGCGGGGCTCCCGCAGTATGGGTAAGAAAGGGCCTGGCTCGAATCAATCAATCTAAAAACAGTGGGACGTTGGGTGAGGGGGGGAGGGGTCCCTCAGCGGCGGTTTCCTTGGCGATGCTTCCTTCCCCTCCTCCGCACCCCTCCCCGTTGTTGTGCTGCCTTCCCCTGCGTGCAGGGCGCAACGTGGCTTCCTTTGCGCCTGCCCCCACAGCTTGTTTTCCCTTCAGGGAGGGAGGGAGCTCTTTGGGCCTCCTCCACCCGCCTCTGGGAAAGGAGGCCCCATCAAGCCCTGCGACGGCATTGAGGTGTTTGGTTTTTTTTTGGTGTGTCCCAATTTGAGTGTGGACTCAAATAACTCAAAGGTATTAGGAAACATTCCCCCAAATCCACCAGTGTTCCCATTTGGGTATATTGAGTATTCATGCCAAATTTGGTCCAGATCCATCATTATTTGAGTCCACAGTGCTCTCTGGATGGAGGTGAACTACAACTCCACAACTCAAGGTCAATTGTAAGTAAATTGGAGCCGGGGAGGGGGCGGAGCCGGGGGCGGAGGCAGACCCTTCGGCCCCCCAGGTGATCAGTGACCAGAATGCCGGCCCTTGGGCCCGTAGAAGTTGGACAGCCCTGATGTAGATTATAAACGGGAGTGGTTAGAAAATGCAAGCCCCTAATGAACGCTGCAACACTCATCCACACAGAAAACATGTGTTTTAAAAAGTCAGGAGAAAGTCCAAAATCAGCAATAAATGCAATGCAGCTGATCAGCGTACTGTTGCTGCAGAGCAGAAATTTGGGAGAAACATGCAAAGCACTCGTGTAAACAGCACCACCGATGTAAAATTTCGATAAAGGCATCGGATATTGTGTTCTGGGGAAGGTAACCAGCACCTTTTCCCTCCCCAAAAACAAATTGCTTTTCCCTTTTTGTTTTTGAGTTGGACAATGAGCTCCATGGCTATTTTTCATCTGATATGCTGCTGCTAATCAATGCATTTCTCCAAATGGGAGAAAGGAAAAAATGTCATTCTGTTTATTTATTTATTTACAAAAAAATTACCCCGCTCTTCTCACCCCGTAAGGGGACTCAGAGTGGCTGTTGGATTGATTTGGTACATGGGAATCTTTGTGAATGCCACACAAGCTTTTTCACAGTTCACAGGTTGTGTGTGGAGACACTCCAGAGTGGAACTAGATTTCCTCAATCTAGTTCCACTCTTCAGAATTTGTGGCTTTGTAGAAGCACCCTGAGAGTGTGTGACTTGCTCTCGGTCATCCAGTGAGTTTCAATGACTGAATAGCAATTTGAACCCTGGACTCGTAGAGTCATAGTTCAACACTCAAACCACTACATCATGTGGCCTCATAGGGGGTGAAACCTTCAAATATCCTGTAATTTAAGGAAATTGAGCTCAAAATGTCTAAAGAACTAGAACTCCCAGAGTCACATTTATGCAGACACCATAGCAAGTTACTTGTCCGGAAAATCAGTTTGCTATTTCTTAGGACCTCACCAAAGTTTTGAATATAGATGAGCCCAGTTCATTCATATGAGTCAGTGAAGGGAAGCAAAACTGTGTTTCACACTCACAATTGCCTAGTCCTAAAGGTCAGGCATGTTGTGCTGCATTGCCATAATGCTTCATTTCCCTTCATTTTGCAATCTCTGCACCTGTGTTTTTAATAAAGCACATTTAAGTGAGTTTCCTCCTCTTTATATATCTAGATGACCTTTCTTGGCTCCAAAAAAATTGACGTTGCATATTTATTACGAAAAGCAATAACTCGCCATGCTAATGCTTGCTGATACAGTCATCTGGAACACCCATATGCCTCTCGGGCTGCAGTGTGCCTTAACTTATTGTATGCAAATATACAGAGGCCACTCCACTGAACTGTTGCTGGGTCCAATGGAGTGGAGAAAAGGTAGATTCTGTCTACCTCTCACTCAAGATAAGTTTAGGGAAGCAACTGGCATTTTCAGGTATTTAACTTGTTCACTTTGGTTTTGTTAGAATCATAGAGTTGGAAGAGACCACCAATATGGCATTCTTTTAAATATTTAAACTTAAGCCACCAAGAAGGTTCTCTTTCATATCTTCATGAATTTTTCCTGTGATAATGGAGCTGCACATGTTAGACTGGACTGAAATATCAGCTCCATTGTATTCCCCAGATGGGACTCCTGAAACAGTTCTATGCACATGAGCAATAACTAACACATACATGTTGATACTTATATGTGGTCTATATGACCTGCCTATATTAAGAGCTTGTTTATTGTTTAAGAAGATGTTCTCATGGTTTGACAATTACCAATAATTTCTAGATGTTGGGCCTAGGCATATAATATTGCAGTTATAGCATTTCTAGCATAGTACAAATGATAGACCTCAACAAGCAATAAAGACCATGGGGAGGAGTCAGCTATTGTCAAAAGGGGATTGGTCAGGCTCACTAAATCAGATCAGGATACAGCTGAATTGTTGACTCTTTTGCCAACAAAACAATGCTTCTCCTACAAACCCTCTACAACAGTGGTTCTCAACCTGTGAGTCTCCAGATGTTTTGGCCTTCAACTCCCAGAAATCCTAACAGCTGTAAACTGGCTGGGACTTCTGGGAGTTGTAGGCCAAAACACCTGGGGACCCATAAGTTGAGAACCACTGCCCTACAGGGAAGTGTGTCCCATGTTTATATGGGCCAAACACATCAGATTCACCTTCAAACTGAAGCAAACAGTCCAGATGACATGAGGCAAGTTCCACAGCAAAACAAGGCTGCTAGCCATTCATCCTGCATAAGGAGTACTGCAAGCTACTCTGGAACATCCAGGAAATTGTGGGGTGAACACTGTGTTTTTCAGTGTAGACACTTAATTGAGCCAGATTCAGAGTGGCCATTTCCAAATTATGGTGACTCTAATGTAAACTTAGAAGATGTTTCCTTCTTGGGAGGAGAGCAATGACCAATTTCAATAAGATAGTGAAGAGTAGAGACATCACACTGGCAATAAAGATTCGCATAGTTAAAGCAATGGTATTCCCCTAGTAACCTATGGATGTGAGAACTGGACCATAAGGAAGGCTGAGCGAAGAAAGATAGATGTTTTTGAACTGTGGTATTGGAGGAAAATTTTGAGAGATCCAACCAGTGCAGGGAAATAAACCCTGGCTGCTCAATGGAAGGAAGGGTATTAGAGGCAAAGAAGAAGTACTTTGGCCACATCATGAGACGACAGGAAAGCTTAGAGAAGACAATGATGCTGGGGAAAATGTAAGGAAAAAGGAAGATGGGCGACCAAGGGCAAGGTGGATGGACAGCATCCTTGAAGTTACTGGCTTGACTGTGAAGGAGCTGGGGGTGGTAACAGCTGACAGGGAGCTCTGGCATGGGCTGATCCATGAGGTCACGAAGAGTCGGAAGCAACTAAATGAATAAACAACAAAACAAGGTAAACTTATAGGATTTCATTTAATTATCTGGTGAGGCTGTGAAATTGTCCCTCAAAGTACAGCATAAATTAAAATGCACATTGTCTATCTGAATCAGGCTCACCCCTGGTGGATATTGTGTGCCTTTTACTTCCTCTGAAGCTGAAAAAATGTAACTTGCTGTGTAGGAACCATTACGGCACACTGGCTTTCCAAATTCAGAAATGAACAATGAGTTTCTGGAGGAGAGCAAATGATGGGGTGGTTGTTTGCTCTCTTCCAAGAACTCTCGTTGTTCCATACAAAGGCAGAGCTGTGATCAATACATCCCCTGTAAACCATTCCCTGTGTTATTTGAATGCAATAATATGAGTTTTGCTTGCCATTTAATGCTTGCAAGTGTTTTCCTACAAATGATCGGATGAGACCTGAAATGTTTACTATTTGCAAGCTAATTCCAGTTCCTGCACGCAGAGTACGCCAGGGGTAAGGCTGATTAAAATAGACAATTGACTTTTTGATTTATGCTGTACTTCGAGGGACAATGTAACGGCCCCCAACAGATAATTAGATGAAACATATAGAGCTCAACGCGCAGGAGGAGAAAGATCCTCCTGGCCAATCTGCCACTTACCATTATGAAGCTGAGCAAAATACGGAGGGAACTGTCACCAAAAAGAAAGCTTTGAAGTCAAAAGGCAGAGAGGTAACATCCCGGTCCCAGGAAGCTAGGAGGTGACCTTGAAATATCTCCTTTAAATGCCAGCAATCTGGTTCTATCTGCCATTGACATATACAGCTTGTTGCATTCTTGGCACTGTAAAATAGGATTCTAGAAATATGGCTCTTGGAAAACAATCCTTCTATTAAAACAAACAAATAAAAACAAAACAGCATCAAGAGAAGACATGGCACAAACGTGTTTGCAAGCACATAAACTTAGCCTAGGTTCAGCCTTTGGTTTTTGGTGCTAATTCCAGAGAATTTTCAACAATTGCTGTTGAATTGAGCTGGTACTGCAGTTCCCAAGCTTCTCAAGTCCTGTCCAAAGGGGTCTGAGCATGAATTTAGAATAGGATGAAATATGGGACCTTGGAGTCAAAGAGGTGCTACAAACAGGGGGGGGGGGGGGAGTCACTAGTGCAAGGGAATGCAAACTCGTGTCCAAACAACATTCAACAGTCCTTTTGCAGTCTTTGAAAACATTTCTATAATGAGATAGTAATGAACACCTCCTTACCCAACATAAGAAAATGTACATTGCTGCATCTCAGCATAAGTCACCAAGAGGATCCTGGCAAGACATTTCCAATTCTGTGCCAAAGCTTTTGCAAACCCCGTCCATTCTAGAAATTAGGAATTTATTCTTTCCACACACTCACTTATAAGGAATATTTCACATTGAATGTACATACAAATAAACTTCAGAAAATTTCCATGGAGCTCAGCGTTCACATTAGGTCACCATTATTTCTGTTCTACAGGTAGAAAGACAAGTTGGGTAGAATGTGTGCCGCATGCCCGAGGCACACAGTGACCTGATGATACAATTGTGATGTGTAGTACAAATGTTCAAACCCTCCACTTTCTGGAACAATCTTTAAAATAGGTCTGGTTATCGGATGGTTGAATCAGGAATGTCTTTTTTTCAGAACACTAGTAGCCAGTCCCTGACTGTGGACAGACCCCCACCAGCAGCAATAGATTATTGCTGTCCAGAAGGTGGCAAGTTTGAAGCCCAAATCGGATAGAGTGCCCGACTGTTAAGCATAGCTTACGGTCCACCTAAGCAGTTTGAAAACACATGAGCTGTGAGTAGAGAAATTAGGGACTGCTTAAAGTGGGGAGGTATTTTACAACACCATAAAAATGCTGATGATCAAAGAGCAAGGAGGAAATACGATCAAAAATGGCATCATAGTGGATGAAGTGACAGCCCCCAGTGGCTGGAATCGAGCATAACCTCCAGACGCCGAAGTGGAAATGTCAAATACCTCTATCTGTCTGCCTGTTTGTATGTCTAAAAATGGTACTGAATGTTTGCCGTGTATGTGTGCATTGTCATCCACCCTGAGGCCCCTTCGGGGTGAGAAGGGCAGAATATAAATACTGAAAATAAATAAATAAATTTTCCCTGCCTCCTTAGCACTCCAATCAGTCTGCTTCTAACAAAGAGCAAGGTCTCTATTGTCTCGGCAGTCCTTGGCTTCTTGGTCACAAGCTGGTCCTTCTGATCTTTTTCTTCCCAAGCAAGGTGCCGGGGGGGGTAGTAAATTTGGTTTCCTCACCCCTTGCTAGGCTGTAATTGGAGGTCAGAGAGAAAGGCATCTCTGCAATTCCAGCCATTTCCTGAGATGGAGACCAGTTCTCCTGTTGGTCAGATCATAGGGTGGTCCCTCTAAGATCCTCCTTCTTCTGGAATGACTCCTTTTCTAATCCTCACTCCCTCCAAGATTTCACCTTACCCAACCTTCTCCTTTCATTACTTGTCTCTGACTCTCCCCCCTCCTGCCTCCCTCCTTCCATTCCATTCTTTCTTTAATTGCCCATGCTCACCATCTCATCTCCACCCCACATCCTAAATCTGTGTCTCTTTCCAAGCCATTTCAGAATTATGAGACACTCCTCCCACCCCAATAAGTGGAGTGTTGCCAGTTGCCATGGTTCATGTTCCTTGTTGCTGCCCTGGTAAGTCTCTCAGCATTTGCAGAAACCTGCCATTTCTCTTTTCTCAGCTACAGGCAAATGTAAAGTTCATGAGCCACGTGTTGATTATCCTTGCTTTACAGCTTTTTCTCACCCCTGCGGTTTCTCAAAACCCAACATCATCAAAATAAAGGTGTAAATCCTTGGGGTATCTGGATAAAATCCCTCTCAACTAGGGCAGGAATCTCTCAGGTTTCCTGTACCAACAAAGTGACTCCACAAATATCATTTTGTGGCTTTAGGTGTCTGGAAAAATATGGTTATTGGATGAATACATTCTGTGTTTATTTCTTCCTAGTTTTGATTGCTGTCCCTAGAAATTGTTATTGGCATTCATATATTACATTAATGTTGTGGTTTTATGACTGTTAGTAAAAAGAGAGAGTAAAAAATTGTCAGCAGCCTTGAAATCATGTGCAGGAAAATACAAGGCAGGACAGTTGTCACAGTACCATGGAGAGCGGCAAGCAAGCAACTTGCTCTGGCAAGATCTACAGTCAAATTAAATGGAAGTCTTTAATGTTATAGCCAAGACTCTAGGTCCTCCTTGCAAAGTGAAGAGCCTTAAAAGGGAAAATCTTTGGCCTGAAGCTTTGCATCCTGATTGCCTGTCCAAGGATTTGTGTTTGAGTATGCTGTCTCATTGGTGTTTGGGCTCCATTGATTGTGGCACATCTGGCGATGTACATACTGTGCGGCTGCTGTAGTTTGGCTCAAGAGCAGACATTCCTAGCACATACTTGGTTTGATACATTCTCCACTGGCATATTTTTTTCCCCTCAATCTCTGAGTCCATGTTCAATGAGCATCATCTGTGCTCCATGAAGATGTGTCATTTTCCAGAAATGGAAAGGCCAGCACTGAGGATACAAAAGCCCCGGTGCTCCAGAGCTGTACTTGAAGGAAGCTGTACTCATTTGGCACAAACCTTGAGACTTTTGAGAAGACCCATAAACTTGAGGAGTCTGACACTTCTGAGGAGTTCTTTTATGCTGGATCTGTACTGTCAAATGGTACACTTTGAACTGTATTAGATGGTCAGTGTAGATCCATTGACTATATGCAATTCAAACTGCATTATGTTGGTCTACGCCAGTGGTTCTCAACCTGTGGGTCCCCAGATGTTTTGGCCTTCAACTCCCAGAAATCCTAACATCTTGTAAACTGGCTGGGATTTCTGGGACTTGTAGTCCAAAACACCTGGGGACCCACAGATTGAGAACCTCTGGTCTACGCTAACCATACATTGTAGTTCAAATAGCATTATTTGACAGCATAGATCCAGTCTTAGAGGGAAGTGTGTGTAGTATTTTCATCTCTATTTTGTTGCAAATTCTGGGTATTTTAATATGATCATTAATGTAATTAATATTTAACTTTTGTATTATTTGATTTTTTAAAAAACAGACCACGTTTTAAACTGTGTTGTAATGTGCCTTGGGTCTCCATCGGAAAGTAGTGAGATATAAATTAAATTAATATCCTGTGCTCATAGAAAACATTGTGTTCCTTTCTAAGATAAAAGTAATAATGATCAAAAAGAAGGGAAAAGAAGTATTTTCTTATCTATGCAAATAACTACAAGTGGGTGCATATAAGCACACAGTGTAGAAATATGTGTGCTGTTCTTCAAATACCATGCTTTTAACTGTGTTGTAATGTGCTTTTGGTTCCCATCAGAATGTAGGGAGATATAAATTAAATTAATATGTCTGTTCTCATGGAAAACATTGTGTTCCTTTCTCAGATAATAGTAATAATGATCAAAAAGAAGGAAGAAGCATTTTCTTATCTCTGCAAATGCCTACAAGTGTAGAAATATGTGCATTGTTCTGCAAATAATTTTCCACTCCAAATCTACAATCTAACATAGGGGAAAAAATCTAAGAAGAACGTTTGGTGGAGAAGAAAAGGTGAGAGCATGTGACCTAATGAAAACATCCGGGGAAGGTTATATCTAATTCATAAATCACTTACGTTATTCACAAAGGATTGTCAATAGGGACTCTCACTTAGCTTTCTGTGTGCCTTCAAATGGTTTCCAACTTTGAGCAACCTTAAGGCAAACCAATCCTGGGAGAGTCTTGCCAAGATTTGTTCAGAAGGTGCTTGTCACTGTCTTCCTCTGGGACTGTCCTGCTCTCAACCTCAAAAAAGGTTCATTGTTTCAGTGTCAGGAAATGCTGAAATCAAGAGGTATATAATGTGTAACAGTCTACTATCCAGAAAACCACAAATCATAATCCATGTTCCAGGGAGTTATGATAGCCACATCCTTAAATAACACAGAGGTCACAAATTTTGAGGACACACTTTCACAAGGTGAGCTGTTGAGAGGGAAGTTGGGAGCAGATTAGGGGTGTTTGCAATTTTGTTACATTGGCAGCATCTTCAGCTAGTTCCCAGATCAAAAGCAATATTTAGGTGGAACACTCCACAACTATGTTCCTCCCTATGTCTTCATCAAAGCCATTGATTTCAATTGTGTGAGATAGTTTGAGCCTGGTACTTGAGTCCCCACCATTCTCCAGTATTGGGGCAGAAGCTCTCCTCCAGTTCTCGTACTACTATGACCCAATGAACAGAAGGAGGACTTGAATGGATATTGGCCATTGATGTGGTTCCTCCAAAGGTAGACCTAGTTTGTCTTAAAATAAAGTTTAAAATGTCCAAGACAAATGAATTCTCAATAGAGTACATGGCAGGGGCAGGGGCAATGAGACTTGTCCATGGTCATTCAATGAGTTTCCATAGTGATTTGAACTGTTGTCTCCCAAAGCACTAGTCAAACCATTAGACCAGTCATGGGCAATTTTTTTTTGCCTTGGTGGCCCAGCCAGGAGGGTTGGGCTGGGAGGGAGGGGGTCCATTCAGATGCTGGGTGGGCCCATGAGGGGTAGGGCCCGGGAGAGGTGGGCCTGGAGGGAGCATGGCAGGTCCTGGACTATCCTTAGGTTGCTCTCCCAGCAAAAGGACGGGGCCGCTTGCTGTCCTCTTGGCATTATGACTGGAGGAGGGTGAAACAGGCGCGGATGAGAGTGCTCCAGCCACCACATGCCTCCCTTGAGCTGTCCTCCTGGCATAAGGATGGGGCCACTTGCACAGTCCTTATGCCAGGAGGAGGGGGAGATATACAGTGGCTGAGAGTGCTCCAGACGGCTCTCAGCTGCTGCATGCCTTCCTCCACCATCATTTTGGCCACTGTGTCCTTATGCTAGAGAACAGGTAAAATGAGAAGGGCCTGAGGTAATTACCCAGAGGGCCACATCTGCGCCCCCCAGACCTTAGATTGCACTGTTCAGAGACTATCACTAGCTAATAGTCAAGGCTTCCTCTCATTGATAGTTGCTGTCCTGGTTAGGTTCTATTGACCCAAAGGATTTTTGAGAAGCTGTCCCTAAAATCATTTAATTTACTGGCTCTATATTCTGGGATCATAATTAATGTGGATCAGCTCTCTCTCTCTCTCTCTCTCTCTTTCTGTTTTATAATAATCAACAGCATCAGTTTTTTGTGATAAAGATGGGAAAGCCATATTGGCAACTACAACAATTGGATCACAAAAACAGTTTGATTAGGGCATAATGAGAGTTGCCGGTAACTGATAAACAGCTCATTGTTATGTATGAAAAATGATGCCATCTGGGAGATTGCCTTTTAAACGTATTCCTTCCCCCACCCCTTGTAACTCCTGAAAAATGAAACACAACAAACAAACCAAACAAACTGCATCACGTCTAACAGGGAAAAAAGGCATATCTGCACACTTTTATTGAAACTTCCCAAATTGTGTGTGTTGGAGGGAGCTTGCATTCTGCCAAGTACCATTCCCGTCCAGGGTCATATCAATTAGAGAGGGACAGATATGCTGGGGGAAAACATCTGTGCCAGTTCCAAGGAAAGTGAGCAAGAGAGAGTGTACAGACAATCTCCTCACAATTTGTACAATTTGTCAAGGAAAGAGCAGCTCCTTTTGAGCATTCTCAGTCCCCAATGGAATCATGAGATGAAACTTAATGCCACATTTGGTCACACTGCCATGTACCTAATGCTCAGACTAACATGTTATCATGTACATCTCATATATGCAACCAAATGTTTCCTTATCTGGTTAGAATACTTCATTAAGATTCTTACTTTGTATTTTGCACTGTTTTATTTTATTATTATGTTTTCCTTATTTTATTGTGATGTGGTTTTTTGCCATTCTATATTTATTTTGCTGTGATTGTATTACTGGGCTTGGCCTCATGCAAGATGGTGGCGGGGTATAAATAAAGCTTGTTGTTGTTGTTGTTATTATTATTATATAAGTTAGATTTAAGTTCCAATTCCACTGGGAAACTATAGTAAGATGTAAATAAGATGTAAATAGTTGCTCAATGGGCTGCATTTTCGCAGAGGTGGGTGCTGCTGCTCCTGTTTATGATGATGATGATTGTGATGATGATAACTTGAATCTCCCTTATCTGAATTACTTAGGTGCATAAGTTTTTTCCAATTTTGAATTCTTTTGGATTTTGGAATATATATATTTGCAAAAACATAGTGAATGTGGGATGGTAAAAAGAGGCACACCAAGTTTGCATTGAAAGAGTCCCCCTCCGGAGGTAGAGAAGGGCAGGGTATAAATATTGAAATAAATGAAATAAAACTATAGGGGAAAGAGTAGAATGGGAAGGGAGAAAGAGTCTGCGTTCACAAGGCCCCTGCAAAAAAGCAAATGGTCCTGATGTTTTTTTGGCTGTTAGCACACTTTCTACCTTTTTAGAAAGTAATCAGGGAAGAAGAGGAAAAACTCTCCCATTCCCCCTGTGGGTCTTTTTCATTCTCTCTGGGCTTCATATAGGTGGCAATCAATGTTGTCTCTATCCTTGCTCTTGCAGCACCTTCCCAGACTGCCCACCATGCCATATACCACTATTGGAAGGTGCTGGACTAGCCCCCTTTCCCTAAAAGCGGAAGTGAGAGGCTGGCAGCAAAAACTTTCGGTTTTTGAGGTATTTTAGATTTCCAGAGAAGAGAGACTAAACCTATGTTTTCATGATCCTGGCATGATTGCCATGAACTTAGGTGCCTCCCAAATCCCACCACAAATTCTGAATCACTTACAGTGATGGTGTCTTTTCTGCTGGTGATCAGGATTCAACAGTACCCTGCCACAATTTTTCTTCTCCTTACAGATCACAATCTTCTGTGTCCAAATTATCAGCAAAATAGAACTGGATCCATTGTTATAGCTGCTAGCTATTAATATAGATTGGCAAGGGGAGAAGGAGGTAATAGTTTGGTTTTGCATTTAGCTTGCATTCGTGTTTTGTTGTTTTTGTTCACCTGCACAATGTTACAATTTAGTATAAGAGTTGTTTAGCACATTCAATGTCCAAAGTGGAATTAAAGGGCTGTTTTCTTTAAGTTAGCTTGCAATAAATGCAAACAATTTCAGTAAGTAAAATTAGAAATTGTAAAATGTTGTTGTTTCAATCTGAGCCCTGACACATTCTCAAGAAACCAGACTTTCTCCTCCTAACAACAACAACAAGAAGAAGTTTATTTTTGCACCCCGCATCCATCTCTCCGAAAGACTCAGGGCAGCTTCCATGGGGATAAGCTCAGCAAACATAATTAAAATATAACACATTAAAATTCATAAAACAGCAACAAAAACAAAATATACTGTGTTTAAACAACAGCATAACACAGTATAAAAACAACCATCAAACAGACAACCAGTACCTGAAATAGCAAAACAGTTCTGATCAACCATTACCTATTTCACAAGCTGGCCATTCAACTTTGCTGAGACATTTTCACTAGCCCTCTTCAGCATCCAATTTTCTTTGCTTCATCTACTGAAATTGGAAATGGTAATGACCTATAAGAGATGTGGGGAAAATATGCTCCCCCACCCCAATAGAGATGAACAATGTCGGCTCCTACTCAGCCTCAGCCAATGCTGCCAATGGTCATAGATGATGAGAAGTGAAGTTGTGGAATATCTGGAAACAGCAATTTTATATATTTATTTATTTATTGTCTTCATTTCTACCCTGCACTTCTCCCACGGGGGGGGGGGGGGCTCAATTTTACACATTCCTACACTAGATTCTTTGTCTAATAAAGCGGTAACCCCTTACATCTTACAGAAACAGGGCTAGCAGATCTAAACTCCCTAACTTTTTGACCTGGTGCTCCATTGTGATCCTGCAAAGATGCTCTTTCCTTGGTGGAAAGAAGAAGCTGGGCAGAAACTACCTGCTTAAAGTAACTCCTGGCTCAAGTTTCCACAAGTTCTTTAAGCTCCCATGGCTTCTAACCAGCTCACTGGCATAACAGCAGGTGTGACTGCCCAAATACAATGCAACCGCAACAGAGCTGGGCTGAAAATCCAAGTCTCCCAGTCTGACAGTCTGGGAAAACCCCAAGGGCCCCATTTTATTAAGTTTGAGAGAACAACCCAAGTACTAAGTGCCTCTCCAGACATAATAAGTCACCAGAGGCTAAGAAATTGGAGCAAGGGCTTAGCAGAAGCAGAAGTTTTGCAGCAGTGTTTGAGCTGTTGTATTTTGTCTGTAGACAAGCACATCTGGATGTGGGGGGGACACTTAGAAACTCTGGCAGTATATTTTCCTGGCCCTTTCTTTGGAAAAAAAGAAATAAGTGAAAATATATACTAAATAGATGCCCTCAAGCCTACATCTAGTTGTTAAGTGAAGAAGTAGGTCCACTCAATCAATTAGACTTTAAGGGTTGGATCGGTAGATGGATTGTTGCCACAACAATGAGGCTGACTATTTGGCTTGTGCATGCAAGGTAAATCTTGTTCCATTTTGTGTCCTGCTTTTTGGTGGGGGCCCAAACCCATTTTTGGGAGCCTCCTGAAATTGGGAGGACAGACATCTGTTTTCGCACTGGGTGCCAAAAGATCCATTTTCTATCAGCCCATTATATGTATTTGGGAGAGGGGGGCTTCCCAGGCTCCCATTCCCATGATTTTAGGCATTTAAGATGTTTTACTGTAGAAGAGAGGCACTTGGCTGCAGGAAGAACACATGCTTTCTCTTCTGGGCCTGAACATCACACACACACTCTTTCCAAAACAAGGGAACAAGCTCTGTTACTTACTCTAGAGGAGGCACTTGGCTCCAGGCAGGCACACACACTTTCTGGGCCTGAACACACACACACCACACTTTCCAAGGCAAGGATACATGGCTTCCACTTGCATTCATGTCGAGCTGATTTTCGTACCGGGAGGGGCCTTCCTGTTACGTGCTCCCGAAGGTAATGAAAGAACGGATGTACCAAAGGAAAATGGTTCCGCACAGAACTGTACTATGTGTCTGATGCAGAATATCACCAAATTGTATTAGAAAAATTAATTTAAGACAGTTTTTAAAGTCTTTTAAATTGAGAGAATAGAGAGCACGCCACAATTAAAAAACCTCTGCACCAGACCTTTAACATTCAAAGGTCTGCATAAACAAAAAGGTCTGTACATTTGGATAAGGTCAGATCACTTTGTGGAAACAGAGCCTTTGGTCAATTAGAGAATAAGGCGGATGGGAAGCGGACTCCTTTATGCCAGATTTTAACTTGCTTTCCTTGAAGTTAGAACTCTTTAGGAGAAAAAAAAAGTCATAAGTGAGATGAGAAGGAGGGGGGTGTTCAGCAAATCCTCATCAATCAACTGATTAAATGAATAACCATATTTCTGTGGTACTTCCATGCAATTATGAATAAATCAATTAATGAGTTCAGCTGAGCATCTACATTTACATGTCTATCATTTACCTAATTATGTCAAATGCTTAGCTGAAGAAAATATAATGAGGGCAATAATAAGAAATAAATAAGAAGAAATAAATAAGCACCTACCCGTTGAATTTGAAATAGTCACAATGATCTCTTCTTGCATTGTCCTCAAACTTCCTTGAAGGAGTACAGAATCATGCATTTGGCTCTCTTTATCCTAATGATGGCCCTGGAATAAAGGTGGCACATGGTGACTGGCCTACGGTCATCTAGCAAGTTTCACAGAGGCTGAAGATCTTCCCATGCCCAACGCAGCATTTTAACCACTATAGTCACCCCTTCACGTTTGTGCAGGAGGACCTAGAGGTTCCTAGAAAAAAAACATATCAATCAAATCCATGAATAAGCAAATCCACTTTCATTATAGCCAACCTCAGGTATATAGGAACATAAAGTGCAGACAAATTCCTCTGTGAAGGTTGAGGCTGACTTACTGTTCCAGCTTTTGTGGGTCTGGCAAGAAAGAGGTCTCCACTGTATAAGTCCTCAAGATTAGCTAAGAAGAGAACCAGCAACAGGTAAAACCTTGTGAATTTAGGATTTAAGGAGCGCAAGGGTTGCACTTTGTTGCTGGTCTCCATGTCTAGTTCTAGAAACTACAACTGACGACTCTTGCTATTTTGTGTTCCTGAACTCTGGACTTACCTTTGGTCCTTGGTTTACGGATTCTGATTCAACCTTGTACTTTGGACACTCTGGTAATTGGTTTATGACCATGGAACAGACATCTGGCTTCTCTGTTGTGTCATCCTGCTAATGTTTACATCTCTGTTGGTCTATTGGTTTGACTTCGGACTGCTGGTATTTAGGGGGTTGAGGTTTCTGACACATCTTCTGCACTGTAAACACTGCAAAAAAGATTTGGATAAATGTCTAAAACAGATGCAGGTGATGCTTCAAAAACCTTTTCGGAACTCCAGCACTAAGCTAAAAGGACCCCACTTGGGGTTGGGACCCACAGTTATACACGCTCTGATCTAGAGGTTCGTATACTGGATCTACACTGCGCTATATCCCAGGATCTGATCCCAGATT
Organism: Anolis apletophallus; assembly: GCA_030556195.1. Classification (NCBI taxonomy): domain Eukaryota; kingdom Metazoa; phylum Chordata; class Lepidosauria; order Squamata; family Anolidae; genus Anolis; species Anolis apletophallus. The sequence continues at coordinate 137,591,625 of JARBWK010000007.1, forward strand.
ATCTGCTTATCCCAGATTATCTGGCAGTGTAGACTCAGGCCCCTTCTACACTGCCATATAATCCAGATTATTAAATCAGATAATCCAGATTATCTGCTTTGAAATTGGATTATATGAGTCTACACTGCCATATAATCTAATTCAAAGCAGATAATCTGGATTTTATATGGCAGTGTAGAAGGGGCCTAATGTAATCAAATTCAAATCAGATAATTTGGGATCAGATCCTGGGATATAGAGCAGTGTAGATTCAGCCATAGTTTGCAATTTTCCCACTTTCACACGGACCTTGTACAATCTGGAAACCTGACTCTATGTGTATCCCGACCTGAATGAAAAATGATATCTGTAAATGGCTGCCTTGCATGTGAATTCTCAGCCAGAGCCCAGCAACTGGCTAGTGCCCATTAGTGAGAGCACCAACCACTTATTTGGGTGGTGGAGTGAGAGGTCAGACTCAATACACACATACTCATTTTTGCCGCTTGCCAGAGAGCTGATTAGTCCAATTGCCACTTATCTTGCAGGACTACAGATTTAACAGGGCTGGCTACTGCTGTACACAGAATATTTGAACAGATCCAATATTATTTAATCAGTCTCCTGCGGCTTCAAGGAATATTATTTTCTCCATATTGAGCCAGGTTACCTTAATTATCCACCTGGATAGAGGTGCAGAAGGCAAGCTGGAGAAATTGCATCTGCTCCAAGTCATTGCACTAGAGGAAATAAAATATCCTCAAGGAGATACATTACTTGTTTTCCTTTGGGCATTCAGAAGCAGCTGCTGGACTACCTGGCACGCCTTTGTTTAAGACAGCTTTCAAGGTTCCCAATACAGTTTTGTATACATGCATTGACAGTGACAGCCCTATTGTTATGCAGAAGCAGGGCACCTAAGCCAACAGACAATGTCTGTGCAGTCAGGCCAGTCTCCCAGTGATTTATGCTAGATAGCTGGCATGGGGACCCATAAACCAAGGCTGGTTCTGGAGACTGTTAAAGCATCCTGTTGCCTCAGCAGTATTGGAATAGTCTCTAATCACAATTCCTGATAATAGGATTAAATTACTAGTACATAGAAGGTGTCATCTTGTCATTAACCTTGAGCAACAGTTGTCTTTTGCCAGCCCTGGTTATACATTAGGGTTGGGGAACTTTTTGTTCAGCAGGAGGCTGCATTGATGGCTCTTGAATATGTTGGTTAGTTGGTTGCGATGCATGGGGAAAAGAAAGAATAGAGGAATCGTAGGGCAACTTCATAGAAAAGATGAAGAGATGCTAAGGGGAAACAGAGAGAAGGTAGAACTGATCAACACTTTCTTCAGTCCATAAAAGGAAAATAATCACTTGTCCAGTAATTTCCCATCGCACATCAGGGGAGGCAATGCCAGCTAGCTTGTAGAGTTTATTAACAGGAGTAGGTTTGCGACATCCTGTGATTATTCTACATGTTTCATTCAGTGCTATATTCACCTGCTTAACATGGACCGACTTGTGCCAAACAGGGCAGGCATACTCGGCAGTTGAGTAAGACAAGGCCAGGGCTGAAGTTCTTATTAATTTTGGCTCTGCACCCCATGTGCTGCCAGTAAATTTCCACAGGATGTTATTGTGTGCAGCTACTTTGTGCTTGGTGTACATGTAGTGATTCCTGTATGTTAGTGTTCGGTCTACGGTGACACCGAGATATTTAGGATGGAAACAATGTTCAAGCTCTTGACCTTCCCAGGTGACTTTCAATTTCCTGTTAGGTGTCAAAGGTCAGAGATCTACAATGTTGGATATGTCACACAAGTCCTTCCTAGTTTGGGACCTGCCTATCTAAAGGGACCCCATTCTTCTACACAGGTCTTCCTGAGCTCTTGGTTCTGAGAGATGCCAGTCTTGGTCCCATCACCCTCACATCCCTGGAGGGGATAAGAGATAGCGACTTTTGGAATAATGGGATCTCCCATTCTCTGGAGCAAAAGATGTGCTGGAGGCTGACTATACTATTATGGCACTGGCAGGACTGCAACCTGGTCCATCCCAGGCAGTGCTTTCAGATCAGGACAAAAGTACAGTGGAATTTTGCCCTGCAGAGTGTCACAAATTAAAGAACCAGAAACAAAACGTCAAAAAACAACCTGGTCCATTTTCAGAAGAAGACACTGAGCTAATAAAGTCAGCTGGGCCAATTGACTGTTGATTATGAAATAGTTCAGACAAGACTATTCCATTGTTACAAACAAACAGCTCCAAAACTACCTTGTGTTCATACAGTGTTTCCTAAATGTTAGTGTTCGATCTAAGGTGACGCCGAGATATTTAGGATGAGAACAGTGTTCTAGCTCTTGGCCTTTCAAGGTAACTTTCAATTTTCTGTTGTCTTCATGGTTACGTAAGTGGAAAGGACACACTTGTGTCTTTTAATTTGAATTAATTTTAAATATCTGAAGGAATGTCGTGCAGAACAATGTTTTTCAACCTTTTTTGAGCCGCGGCACATTTTTTACATTTACAAAATCCTGGGGCACACCACCAACCAAAATGACACAAAATGACACTCTAACACAGTAATACATATAGTTAATATGTTTTTAAATGTACAGTATTTATACACTCAGTGTGAAACCTGGGCCTGTTTCAATGAACACAACATAGATATCCTGGCAGGAATGGCAGAAAGACACGCATGAAGCTCTTGCTCAACAGCTGTCAGTATCTCTCTGTGTTTAGTTTTTATTGCAGTCACCAGGTCCTCAGGGAAAATGTACCTGGTCCTCAGGGAAGCCGGATGGAAAGAGAGCAGCCAGATGGAAGCACACTCTGAGGCAGAGAGTTCCACTGCTGAACAGCTCTCACAGTCAGGAAGTTCTTCCTAATGTTTACCCTCCTACACAGACATGCTTCCCTGTGATGTTTGCTTTTCTGCCTGCGATGTTGTGCTCTCTCTCTCTCTCTCTCTCTCTCTCTCTCTCTCTATATATATATATATATATATATATATATATATACTGTAGATGCTCTGTTAATTTGTGGGGTTAACGTAACTCAAAAACCACTGGACAAATTGCTGCCAAATTTGTCCAGAAGAAGAAGGCGCCCCGGCCCCTTCTTCTTCAATCCCCCCCAAGCAGGAGTTCGGCAGGAGGGGAAAGAAAGGGTATATTGGAGGTTTTCCCACGGCACACCTGATGATCGCTCATGGCACACTAGCATGCCACGGCACACTGGTTGGGAAACACTGGTGTAGAAGATAGAGCCAGCTTGGCTTACATTGTTCCAAAAATTAAAATTTGATGCATCAATTGAAATTACATGAGATTCCACTGAAATGTTGCAAACACCTCCTTTACTATAATCAGCAAAGAAGACTGCATTAGAATTGACTCTCCTTCTTTGGATGCTTTCAAACAGAATTTGGGTATCCACATCTCAGGAGTGCTTTGGTTGCGCTTGTCATTTGGGGTGGGGGGTGTAGTCCCTTCCAACTCTATGGTTCTATGAAAAGGAAGTTAAATATTTCCCACTAGCCTGAGACCTCAATAAAGTCAGCTGTTTCCCGGCTGTTTCTAACTCAAACAGACATCTTGTTTCCATCTCCTCCCTAAAAACAGCAGGAGGAAGAGAGAAATAGAGTAAATTTGAAATTCATTCGCACACACGAAGGCTTATCTAGTTTTATATAAATGAGGATATGCCTTTTTTATGATGAATGAAACAAAATGTTCAAACATTTAGGCTACATTTGAAAAGCTTTTGTTTAATTCTGGATTTATTTCATGGGATGTTTGTTTTCTTTCTTTCTCTGCCAACTGAAACTTCCTGGCTGTTCCAAAGGACACTAAGATTTGATGACAAGGACATTTAAATGTCAGTTAATTACTGAATGCAAATAGTTGAGCTTGTGATCCACTCCTGTAAATTAATCTGAATTGGTTAAACGCAGCATCATGGCCAGGAGAAAATTTACTGATTGTATAGTGATAAGGACAAAACTCCGCAATCAGATGCAGGTAACAGTGGTGCACCTGATGTGTTCATTCCTGGGGTAATTAAATCATAGAGTTGGAAGAAACCTCGTGGGCCCTCCAGTCCAACCCCCTGCCAAGAAGTAGAAATATCACATTTGAAGCAACCCCCCCACACACACACAAATGGCCATCCAGCCTCTGTTTAAAGCCCTCCATAGAAGGAGTCTCCATCACACTTTGGGGTAGAGAGTTCCACTGCTGAACAGCGCTCATAGTTCTTTCTGATGTTCAGGTGGAATCTCCTTTCCTGTAGTTTGAAACCATTGCTCCGTGTCCTAGTCTCCAGGGCAGCAGAAACCAAGCTTGCTCCCTCCTCCCTATAACTTCCCCTCACATATTTATACATAGATATCATGTCTCCTCTCAGTCTTCTCTTCTGAAGGCTAAACATGCCCAGCTCTTTAAGCCGCTCCTCATAGTGCCCTCCTCTGGACACATTCCAGCTTGTCAACATCTCCCTTCAATTGTGGTGCCCAGAATTGGTGCCCAGGTGTGGTCTGACCAAGCCAGAATAGAGCATGGGTAGCATGACTTCCCTAGATCTAGACACTAGACTCCTTTTTATGCAGACCAAATTCCCATTGGCTTTTTTAGCTGCAGCATTGCATTGTTGGCTCAAATGAGAGAGTTTGCTGTGTGTTTAATAAACTACTATAAGGGAGTTTTGAAGCTGTAGTTTGAAAAGTAGCATCTGGCATCCTGCAAGCAGTCACAGACTCATAACCTAGAGTTACAGATCCATAACTATTCCATATTCACCTATGCTACATATTCATGATCACAACACTATTGTCCCAATTGTAATTTTTCATAACAAATATCCCTATAAAACCAGAAAAAATATTTTTCACAATCCTAGATTACATGTATTGTATCAACATGCCTGCAAAGCTAAAGCATGATGCTAATTTGCTTTTGGAGCCTTCTAATGTGAATGTGCCCCTGACAGAGCAGTCATGATTCTCCCCTTACAATGAGGCATTCAAAACACATAGTTAATCTGTGCATGGCACTGTTGTTTTTGTTGCTGCTGCTATTGTTTTTTGTAGTCTTTTATTTTGTCAATTTTTTTCCTGGTACTTTAGCTACATTGTTGGAGTATGGCTTGATACATATAAACATGTGAAGGCCATGTATAAATAAGTGAGGGGAAGTCATAGTGGGGTGGGAGCAAACTTGTTTTCTGCTGCCCTGGAGACTAGGACATGGAATAATGGCTTCAAACTACAGGAAAGAAAAGAGATTCCACCTAAACGTTTGGAAGAACTTCCGAACTGTGAGAGCTGTTCAACAGTGGAACTCTCTGCCTTGGAGTGTGTTGGAGGCTCCTTCTTTGGTGGATTTTAAACAGAGGCCGGATGGCCATCTGTTGGGGGTGGTTTGAATGCCATTTTCCTGCTTCTTGGCAGGGCTTGGGACTGGATGGACCACGAGGTCTCTTCCAACTCTATGAGTCTTTTATATGGGAGAAGGTCCATTCTGGCAACATCAACCCTAGCTAGCTGCATCATTCTGAAATGGGGGATTGGACTGCTTCACAGACCTTCAGTGCAGGAAGAGCTTCCTCAAATTTAAAGTGGGTTCCGGGGTAGATTCCTTAGGGATTCATAACTAAAATTAGACCCAGCCAGTTGTCCATCATTTCCAAACTCAGATTCTTAGCAGAACGTTTCATTATCAATGTTTCATTTTGTGTGATTGAGAAAGTAGTTTTGAAAATGAGAGGCACATTTCAGAAGGGAAAGGGTAATAATAATGTTTGTTTCCTCTTCTTTCCCAGTCACTTCTTAGCATCCTCTTTCTCATGTGATCAATAATTTGTCTGGCATCCAGTTAGTTGCTTACAATAATGCATGTTCAACATACGCCATCGCAAGCCATTTTGGGGCTTATGTAGGAGTCAGATTTTTTTGAGTGGTTTTTCACAATCAACACTCCCCCAACCCACATTTTTGCTTCAGGAGCTCTCCTCCATTGTCAGTCAGGCCTGCCAGTCTTCTTTCCTCTTCCTCCCTCTCAATCAATCCTACTGTCCTTCAGATTAGCCACCCTAACAACCAAACTCATTTGCATTCATTTCGGTCTGAATACTTCCAATGCTATCCGTCTTCCTGTTTTATTATATCTGGCAGAGAGGGAGGCACATATCCAAATACATTCAAATGAATTCGAATGTTCTAAACCAATGAAAAATATTTTGACCCCAGTTTCTCCTCAGTAAGAAGACATCACTGGGGGGGGGGCAATTAAAACATCAAATAATATGTTAATTCCAATATCTGTGTGGGTGGACCACCATCACTCCACAGTTGCAGATTGCTCCACAGTTGCAGACCCTTTGACACTGCCCTATATCCCAGGATCTGATCCCAGATTATCTGATTTAACTTGGATTATATGAGTATTCACTGCCATATAATCTGGAATAAACAGATAATCTGCAATCAGATTATCGTCCCCGGACAGGTAGGGTGGCAGTCGCCTAGCCTGTCGTAGATGGAAAAACGACGTTTTGCTAACCATGGAGACCTGGGTTTCCATGGATAGCAAAGGGTCCAATTGGACACCCAAGCTCTTTACGAGAGATGACGGGCTAAGTTGCTCGCCATCCAGTGTAGGCAACCGGCACTCATCCAGCCCAGGGCGACCAGGCCACAAGATCTCCGTCTTCGACGGATTCACCTTCAGTCGGCTGGCACGCAGCCATCCAGTCACGGCTTTGAGGCATTGATGGAAACAATCGGGTACGGTGTCCGGCCTGCCGTCCATTCTCAGCAGAAGCTGGGTGTCATCAGCGTACTGATAACACTCCAGACCAAGGTCGCGAACCAGCTGGGCCAGGGGGCGCATATAGATGTTGAATAATAAGGGCGAGAGGATGGCCCCCTGGGGGACCCCACAACTTAATGGGAGCCTCCCAGAGACCTCCTCTCCCCTCTCCACACGTTGTCTCCAATCCTGGAGGAAGGAGGTTACCCACTTAAGGGCAATCCCCCTAACCCCAGTCACGGCTAAACGGTGGGCCAACAATGCATGAGCTACGGTATCAAACACTGCTGTTAGATCTAACAAAACAAGCAGGGCTGATCCACCCTGGTCCAGCTGGCGGCGAAGTTGGTCTGTAATGGCGACAAGCACGGTCTCCGTCCCATGCCCAATATGGAAGCCGGACTGGAAGGGATCAAGTCCAGCTGTGTCGTCTAAGAACCGCTGCAGCTGCAACTCAGATCTACTCTGGGTTTTAGACTGAACTTTCAAAGAGCTGTCCTAAATGCCACTGGGTCTAACAGAGAATGTTGTGACAGTGTGGATCAATTGACTGCCCAGCATTTTGTCCTTGGGATCCATTTCCACAGGCAAAGAGGTTGTGAGAACTGGAAGACCAGACATTGAAGTGGAAACCATTATTTATGGGGATGAAATTGCCATTCCACCATTGTTTTGCAGCCTCTACTTTAAAAGAATGAGATGCCCTATTTTAGTAATCCCCTTAATTTCAAGGAATGCACGCACATTGTCCTTTCCTCTACTCACTGCCTGCCTTTCCTTGTCGTCTTCATAAATTATATCTCCATGTCCTATCAGAAAGGCCAAACATCTCCTGACATTCTCTGTTATCAATCTCCATTTAAGCAAGGGGAAGATATTGTTTTTCTATTTCTTTCCTATGAGCAGGTACCAGAATGTTAATTTCATGTGAAGAGAGAGCTGCAGATCAATATGAACCAAGAGCTCACATCTTCGGCTTGAAAAGATACCGAAGAAATTGAGTGTTATGTTAGAAAATGAATAGGCTAAGGAAATCTTAAAATGAGATATATGTCTTTACACACTAAAATTGCATTTTTTACCACTAAAAAACCCCCAATGTGAGATTTCCTAGCAGAAATGTTTAAGGTCCTTTGATAAGTTGCTTTATAGTGATTCAATTTGTTTGCATGTATTTATGTTGAGTTGTCAAAAACTGACATTTTCTTGGAAGCATAAAATTGGTAGAATCCCTCTGATTCTTTGCTGATTTTAGTCCTCTGGTCAATTGACCATCTGTTCATTTCTTATGTTGATATTACAGTCAACCCTCCATATTCTCGGGTTAGGTTCCCTTTTTTGGCTGAGAGAACACATCTCTAGGAATCTCTAGGCATTTCAGCACATTGATCCGTGTTAGAATTTGATCTAAAATTCCGTAGGCAGTGCTAGAGCAGTGGTTCTCAACTTGTGGGTTCCTGGGTGTTTTGGCCTACAACTCCCAGAAATCCCAGCCAGGCTATCAGCTGTTAGGATTTCTTGGAGTTGAAGACCAAAACATCTGGGAACCCACAGGTTGAGAACCACTGTCCTAGAGATCAGGCCTGAATTAACACTTTTTTGCACCCTAGGCCACACTTTGGAATTACGCCCCCTTTAAGCAAACCTCCCACCACCTCCAAGGTCCCCATTCCCACCGGCTGGAAAGCTCCGCTGTGCTCTGAAGGTCTTCTCGGGAGTCAGGAGGCTTGGGGAGAGCGCAGCGGGTGCAAACTCGCTCCAAAGACACGCATGAGAGAGAAAGAGGGCGAGCGTGTGCGAGAGAGAGAGTGTACGAGAGCACGCGTGAGAGAGCGTGCGTGAGAGAGAGAGAGAGAGAGAGAGAGAGCGGGAGAGAGAGACGGAGGGGACGGAGCAGAGACTTTGCAGGGAGAAGGAGCGAGGAGGGGAATTAGAAAGGGGGAAAAGAGGTGCAGACCAGGGTTTTTTTTAGTCCATGATATGCGCACCCCCCTCGGCTTGCGCCCCTAGGCCATGGCCTCGTTGGCCACATGGGTAATCCGGGCATGCTAGAGATTCCTACAGAAGTACTTTCTCTAGGAGTCTCTGGGCCCTTTCCCACAAACCATATAACCCATAATAACACAGCAGATAATCCACAACATCTGCTTTGAACTGGATTATCCGAGTCCACACTGCCATATATTCTGGTTCAAAGCAGAAAATGTGGGGTTTTATTCCATGTTGTGGAAGAGGTCTCAGAGAAATTCAAATTGCAAGAGAAGAGATCCCATCTAAACATTAGGAAGAACTTCTTGATGACAAGAGCGGTTAAACTGAAATCAGCTGTATCTGAGGGTGCTTCCAGGCAGCACCAAATCATGGGTTTTCCATGAGGGGCCAAAAAACTTGGGACCTGAGAGCAGGTCCGCACACAGACCTGTTGGTCCCGGGATTTCTGCCTGTGATGTTCAGACTTGTAGCTTCATTATGGGATTTCGAAGCCCGCAAGATCATTGCCACAAGACAAAGGCTTGAAATTTAATTTTTTTAAATAAAAAAAACACTTTAAATGCACATATACAAATATGCGCATTGTCTGTATGAATTTTGTTCCTGGGTCATACATATCGGTTCCTCATTGCTTTTCTCATAAAAACATGGGGAGAAGTTGATTATATGGCAAAACCTTTGTTTGTGTGTTACAAACTTCATAAAAGTGTGGAGAATTAAGTTTTTCTTGCCAGGATAAAGTTTTCATACTCTAGTCAACTGTTACTATATTTTAAGCATACAACCAATCAGGAACTGACATCAAAAACCTGGCAACAAACCCAAATCCCATGTTTTCTGCATGTAGGGACATACATAGGTGCAAAGACTCATATTTTCCAGCCAGAACCGGGATATTCCCACACCCGAAAATCTTACATTTTGTTGGCCTTTGTAGCGATTGCTCCTGCATTGTGAGGGTTGCCATTTGGCCACCCTCCATTTTGAACTGGAAGCTCTTGGGATAAAGGTACTGTCTGGATGGGCCCTGAGTATGATGGATAGATTCTCCTTCTCTGGAGGATTTTAAAGAGAGTCTGAATGGCCATCTGTCAGAGGTCTTGGCTTGTATTTTCCTGCATGGCATGGGGACTGGATGGCCTTGTGATCCTCTGTTATATATACCAGAACCTTGGAATATTTGAGCTGATTTCTACTATAGTTATTTTATAGCATTTTAACTGTTAAGGGCTCCATACTTCCAGGGATTTGTAGTTTAGTGAGTCTCCTTGAATTATATAGTCAGGCCCTAAGACCCACCAACAAAATGCTATGGATCCCATCAAACTACAAGATGGAGCCACAACTATTAAACTTATATCAAATCGCTGCAACTACGGTATTAAGTGTAGATAGTGATGCCCACTGATAGGGAATGTGGACATTTCTCATTTCTGCCTCCACCTGTATTTTCTTCACCTGTATTTTCTTGCTCTCCTTGTTTTATTAAAAGTTGTAGGATTTTGTGATGTGGGGTTTTTCCCCCTTTGTGGGATCCTCAGTTAAGGCCCAGGTCTCCAGTGTCAGCAAAACCACCTTTTTTCCATCTGTGGCAAGCTAGGCGTCTGGCTCCCTACCTATCCAGAGACGACCTGGCCACAGTCATCTCGAGACTGGACTACTGTAACGCCCTTTACATCGGCCTGCCCTTGTCAGTGATCCGGAAACTTAAGCTCATCCAGAATGCTGCTGCACGACTTCTCACTGGGGCTCCAGTGAGATGTCACATAACACCTATCCTCCAGCAGCTTCATTGGCTTCTGGTCGAGCACCGGATCACCTTCAAGGTGATGGTGTTAACTTTCAAGGCCTTGCATGGTCTGGGGCCGCTGTATCTGAGGGACAGTCTTTCCCCCTAGCAACCCCAGAGGTCACTTCATTCTGAACAAATGAACCTCCTTGACAGGCATGTAGCCCAAATTTTCTGGGTGGTCCGCGATAAGGCCTTAATGGTACATTATTTAAACTGTTATGTGTATTCATATCATGATCTGATCACCATGCTCAATATATCCCATATGCATGGGGGTATTGGGATAACAATACAAAAGGTTTGCTAGGGTAGATCGTCTCTCACTCAGATTCAGCCCCCCCCCCCCCAAATCAAACTCAGCCCCTCCCGCATCAAAATCCGGGCTCCAGCCCTGCTCCTTGGAGTACCGACCTTCAAAGCAATCCGTCTTACATCGACCCGGTGCAGAGCCTTTTCTGTAGTGGTGCCGTCAATATGGAACACTCTTCCTAGTGATGTACGGGCCATGCAGGACCTTCTCTCCTTCCGCAAGGCCTGCAAGACTCACCTTTTCTGGCTAGCCTTTGATTGCTAGGGCAGAAATCTTTTTAAGCTAGTTTAATATGTATGCTTTTACCTCTTTGTGTTTTACCTGATTGTAAGCCGCTCTGAGCCTGCGGGGAGTGGCGGCGTACAAGTCCAATAAATAAATAAATAAATAAAATGTCATTCGTGTTTTGGGAAACGCTATTGCACACTTTTCAATACATGTGCCTCTTCCCATAGACTAAAGCAGTGCTGTCCAACTTCTTCCGGCCCAAGTGATCAGTGAGCGGCCGCAGGTGATCAGTGAGCGGGGGCGTGGCCTCTCCCGGGGGCGTGGCCGCTCCCAGGGGCGTGGCTGGCCTCCTGCGCGACCCGCCCATTTTCAGGAGAGGTTTCCCTGGGTGACGTTAGGCTGGGTGATGCCTGATGTCACCCAGCCTAACGTCATTCAGGGAAAACCCTCCCGCAAGCCTGGATGGCTGGCGGGAAGCGAGAAGCGCGCCGCTTCCCCGCCAGCCTTCCAGGTTTGGGGGAAGGGTTTTTGCCCGGCTCCCATGTCCCTCTGAGCAGAGGGACACGGGAGCTGGCTTAAAACTCCCGCCAGCCTGATGGATGGCTGGGGGGAGCGCGCGCTCGCTTCCCCAGCCAGCCTTCCAGGTTTGGGAAGGGTTTTTCGCCCAGCACTCGCATCTCGAGTGCCGGGTGAAAACCCTTCCCCAAACTTGGAAGGCTCGCGGGGGAAGTGAGCGCCGTCTGCCCCCCGCCAGCCATCCAGGCTGGCGGGGAGTTCGCCGCTGCCGTGATGCTTGGAAGGAGGAGGCGCGCGGGGACCCTCCCTTCCAGGCATTGGCGCCGGAGAGAGAGGAAGAAGAGGGCGGTGCAGGGAGGAGGAGCTAGCTCTCTTCCTCCTCCCTGCACCGCCCTTGTCCTCTCGCCGGCGCCGATGCAAACCGATGCAAAATGGCGGCCAGGGGCATAGCGGGAGCCGGAGCCAACAGGCTGGGGGACCGTGTACGGCCCCCGGGCCGCCAGTTGGACAGCCCTGGACTAAAGCATGTTGGCATGCAGTTTTCGAGGATACATGTTGGGATTTCACCCAGAATGTGAAAATAGTTAAGTAGGGAGAATCTGCTACTTGTGGTTCCCAGTGATGGAAATCTGACACATATATAAACTCCTTTGCTAATAATGGCCTCACAAACTACAAATTTGAGAAACTCGGTTAATAGGGCCCTCCTTTTCCATCCCTACCCATGGTTTCTGTTGCTTGATTCTGTGATGAAATACACTTGCCAGGAACATCAACACATGCTGAGATTTCTTTGATATTCTCAAACCAGTGGGTACTTTCTCTGACAGCAGCATCAGACAACAGTAAGCTTGTTTACAAGCTGCTGAGTTTAGAGGTAAATAGGGTCTCATCTACTTAATCCCCCATGGAATGTGTAAGTTCGTGCAATAACTCATGCATTATTTCTCATGTGTTGCTATAGTGCTTTTGTGTTTTGCTTAAATCCAAATCATTATAGGGAAATAAACATAAGATTCCTCCATTTATAGAATTTCAGGGTCAGACCTTTTCAATTCTCTCTCTCATATTTAGATTCTTTTGTATCACCCCCTGCTTTCTTTTGTCCATGCAAAAGGAAATTCAGTTCATGTCTTACCAATACAAATGATTCAGCTACTAAAAGATTAAACCTCGGTCTACACTGTCATATAAAGCAGTTTGGAACAGCATTGTAGTCTCATATAATACAGTCTGGAACTGTATTATATAGTCAATATAGAGTTACATAGGAGCCCCCGGTGGTGCAGTGGTTAAAGTGCTGAGCTGCTGAACTTGCTGACTGAAAGGTCGCAGGTTCGAATCCAGGGAGCGGCATGAGCTCCCGCTGTTAGCCCCAGCTTCTGCCAACCTAGCAGTTTGAAAACATGCAAAATGTGAGTAGATCAATAGGTAGCACTCCGACAGGAATGTAACAGCGCTCCATGAAGTCATGCTGGCCACATGACCTTGGAGGTGTCTACGGACAGTGCTGGCTCTTCAGCTTAGAAATGGAGATGAGCACTATGAGGAACTCACCCATTCAAGGCAGGGCCCAGACCAGCCTGGTAGTTTGGCAGACAGACTAGCCAGGAGAAGGGGGAGTGGTTTGGGAGCCTTCCCTGGGAGGAGTTAGGGAAAGAGCTGCCTGGGAGGAGCTCTGAGTTAAGGGGAGGAGCGGAACTACTGGAGGGAGAGAGAAAGGGCTTATTTGCCAGTTCTTGACAAGCTCTCAGGGAGAGAGGAGTGTTTTGTGTCATGCTCTCACAGAGAGAGGAGAGTTGCTGACAGCTCCTTGTCAGAACTCATTAGAGTAAAGAGCCTCTGAGTCAAAGCTCTGTTTAGAGTATAGGGCCTCTGTGTCAAAGCCCTGTTTAGAGTATAGGGCCTCTGTGTCAAAGCCCTGTTTTAGAGTAATGAGCCTCTGTATCAAAGCTCTGAAGTGAACTATCTAGGATAGTTGTGTTATAGATAGCTCACCACTAGTTTAGATATTAGTGGGAGTGAGTTCTAGTCTAGACAAGTTTCGCACTGTCTGTGTAACATTGAACATCTAAGATTAAGAAGCAATTTAGCTGTAACCATCACGCTGTTAAACCATCTGTTAATTAACCATACGCTCTCGTGCCTCAGTGGAAGAACCAATACGATCTGTGCCTATTCAGTTAATAAAAGTTTTAACTTATTAACTTAAAAGAAAAGCCTCGGTTGTACTCTTTGCAGCAGCTGTGTGTTCCAGCACCAGTGTATTCCGCTCTTTTCGTTCTAAAGAAGTTTATTTTACCTCAGCATTCCTCTTAGTTTAATTTGGTGAAGATTAAAGAGCCTGGCTGAAGGGTGGTTTTTTAATATAAGAAATCCTGGAATTGATATTCTAGGTTGGTGGTAGCATACCGAGAAGAGTTTTTAAATCCTCCAGACTTTAATTAATAAACCAAGTCGTCACCAACCCTCAGAGTCGGACACGACTGGACTTAATATCAGGGGAAAACCTTTACCTTTACTATAAAGTTACATAATGCATTTCCATGCAGCTAAACCACATTATATGAGTCTTCAATGACCACATTTAATGCGGTTCTCAACTGCATTATATTAAAGTGTAGATCCAGCCTAAGATTTCCTTCACTTAAGTTAAACCTCTCCCTTCTCTCACCTTTGTTCTATTGACATCCAAGATCTTGCCTTGAGGAGAAGGGCTGTAACTTTACTGTGGTTGTATAACTTTGTGCTAGTCAATAGGCATGAGAAAAATGAAACGGAAATGTTCAACAGCACATGCACATCTGCACTGTGTGCACTGTTCTGCTTTTGCTATCTTGAATGGAATAGTTCACTCCCAATCAGTCAAAATGCCTGAATTTAATGAATTTGTAAGAGGATTCCAGCTGATATGAGTCCAACCTAGCCAAACTTAATGTTAAAGTGATGTAATGCTTACTGTTGACTGAACAGGCCTGAATGGTTTCAAGGGTCTAGGAAGAGAGTGAACGTCAAGGATTGGATATTAAAACAGCCAGCTTCTTTCCTTTATGCAGTTTTGGGTGCTGGAAGTCTCAGGCCAAAAGCTGTAAAAAAAAAAAAGAACCAGGTTGTTGTCACCTGTGCCATTCTAGAAACTTACCCAGGAAATATGGGTTCATCTACAATCATTGTAGAATGAATGCAGTTTCATTCCACTTTAATTGCCTTGAGTCTCTACTCTGGAAATGTGGAATTTGTACTTTGGTGATGCACTCTTTGGCAGGGAACAGTAAAGAGAACCCATAAAATGACAACTTCCATGATTCCATAGCATTGAGCCATGCCAATTAAAATGGTATCAAAGTGCAGTAATTCTACAGTGTAGATCAGGCATGGGCAAACTTTAGCCCTCCATGTGTTTTGGACTTGTGAGAGTTGGAATCCAAAACACTTGGAGGGCCAAAGTTTGCCCATGCCTGGTGTTAATGCACTCTGAGTTCCTAGAGTAGACCAGTCGGGCTGTGGCGCAGCTAGTTGGGAGTCAGCTGCATTAAAATCACTACTGACCAAAAGATCATGAGTTTGAAGCCAGCCAAAGTCGGAGTAAGTTCCTGACCTTCCTGTTGACCTTTGCAGCCCAAAAGACAGCTGAATCTGTCAAGTAGGAAATGTAAGTACCGCTTTATGCGGGGAAGCAAATTTAACTAATTTACGCTGCCATAAAAAATATCCAGCAGCATGCAAAAGAATGAGGAAGTACTCCATTGTTGTCACAAGTGGACGGTGAAGCAACAGCTCTCCCGGTGGCTGGAATTCAAGCATACCCTCATGAAGCTGGAATGTTAAATAGCCTCTGTATGTCTGTCTATGTATGTTGTGTGTCTATGGCATTGAATGTTTGCCATGTATATTGTAATATATATTTGCCATGTATATTGCATTGTAACTTGCCCTGAGCCCCCTGCGGGGTGAGAAATAAATAAATAATGGTATTTGTTATGCAGGCTGAATGTCTCCCAGCATCTCTGAACCAAATCTACCCTACATGACTAGCATTTGGAAGTTGTAGCTATGATTGGCCATCAAGTCAACCTTGACCTAGGACAGACTTCCAAGATCACAGTTATTAACAGTCAGGCTTTGCAGATATTTGTAATGTGTCCTGCTGTTCCTACTGTCTTCAATCTCACTGTGCGTTATCATATTTCTGTATTTATATTGCCAAATCCAGTATACAACATAATCAGTGGGAGGACCTAGCAAAATCCTAAAGAAACCCTGGGAGCAGGTAAGTGAAACCATGGATATAGGCAGGGGCGGTCCTACAAGATAGGCCAAGTAGGCGGCCGCCTAGGGCGCCATCTGGGAAGGGGGCGCCATCCTGGCCGCATGGCGTGCCATCCTGGCCCTGCCGATGTTCCTCAGACAGTGCTGCAGCTGCCTGCTTTTTGACCCCGGCCTTGTGCGCTCCGACGCCGCTTCTGGGCACGCGCGGAGGTTTTCACGCAGGCGCAGTTGCCGAGGAGCTGAAGTTGAGCGCAGGAGCAACTGCACATGCGAAAAACCTCCGCGCATGACCAGTAGCTCCCTTGCGCAGAAGCCTGTAAGCAAAGCACTCCTATCAGGCAGGCAGGAGTGCTTCCTCTCCCTTTGTCTCGCCGCGCATTTGCAGGGAAGGAGAAAAGACTCAGTGCAGGAAGTTAAGTGAAGGAATGAAGGAAGGGCTCTCCTCCTCCTCCTCTGTGACCTCTTCTCTCCCTCCTTCCTTTCTTCGGCTCTATTTCTGTCTAGACCTGAGGGGCCTGAGGCTATGAGGAGTTGTGGGAATTGGAGGCCAAAACACTTAGAAGGAGGGAGGGGCGGGCTCAAGTTTGCCCAGGGCCGCTGCCTGTATTCGACCCTCATTTGAACATTTTGGCTGTTTTCTATTTACATTTACATTGGGATCCTAATTTTGGACTTATGGGAGACTCCTATGAATTATGAGTCGGGTGATAGGTAATATATTCTGATTTTGATGCATTTACATTGCATTTCTTGTTGATTATTATACAGTTCTGCTTAATATTGCCATACAATATAATACAAATACAATATAACAATAGAATAATGATATATTTTATATTATATGTAATATTGCAAACAATATTGCAGTATAGTGGTATTGTACAAAATAGTAGTATATAATATTTTATTTTACTTTATTTTGGGTTATTTGAGTTTTATAGAGTAATGAAAATATTTAGTAGAGGATGATTTTATTTAAATAAATAATTTTATTATTATAAAATAATAATATAATAGAATGTTACATTATATTATAATGTCAATATATTATAATATAATTATATTGTAATGTAGTATAATATAATTATGATATAATATAGTATGAGTATGGTATAATATATTGTATATACATTGATACAATATAATACTACTAATGGTATTGTGATATTATAATTGTATATATTTTTTTTACATGGTGGGCAGGCAAAATAATGTTTTTTTGGGGGGGGCACCAAAATAATGTTCGCCTACCATTTAAAATTACCTTAGACCGCCCCTGGATATAGGTTCTGTGGTTATGGAGGTCTCACTGTAGTTCCTTAAGAAAAAAGACTATTTTTAATTTTATCAACATTTTTTTCCCTTTGTGTTGTCTTACATTTTACGATGCCAACCTGTGAGGCATGTCAGTTTGCAAGAAAACAACAGGCTGGCAAAAAGGAGATGAAAACAGATTGCAATTCCTTAAAAGCTTTGCACCCATAAATTCAGGTGTGGGTAGCTTTCAAACCTTGGGCCTTTCTGCTGCCACGCCAAAGTTTAATTTCTTTTAAGGAAATTTTTGCTTAGACCAGTGGATCCTCTTTGCCCCGCGACTTGTATTAATTTGCAGGCTGTAGGAAATATTGCTGAGATTTTAATCTGGACCTATTGACTGTAAGGGAATTTACAACGCTGTTGGTTTCATGCACTTGTGAAAGGAGGCCCAAGCTATCAATCATCTTTTACAGTGCCTGCCAACAAGGTGAAGTAGCCAGATGTCTTATTTTAGCAACTTCATTGTTCTTTTTCTTGAACAGATCTTTTCCAGGAGGCACATTCATTTTACGGAAGGCACTCTCACCGATTACGCAAGATTGGTGGAGGGAGGAACCCAATTCTTCCTGACAGTCTCCATTGGTTCAGCTGTCCAGCCTTTGGAGATCTGGCCATCTCATTTTCCTAGTGATTATGAAGAGGCTGAGCTTCCTCAATGAATCTTGTTAATGGCTTTGAGAAGGGAATGCTTACCATCCATCAGCTCTAATGTCTTAAAGGCTGGTGGGTGTGAAAACGCAAGTGTGCGCAAAATTTCCTCCCTCCATTTTGTTACTCAAATAATATGTTAAATATTCTTCGTTACATTGTGCATTGATTTAAAAATTACATTCCTTTCATATTCTTTTTGCTTAAGCTTTTTCTCCCTACTCACACCTGCATTGAACTATCAGAGACACTTCAACAAACAAAATGAAGTTCAACAGAGACAAATGCAAGATACTTCACTTAGGCAGAAAAAAATGAAATGCCAAGATACAGAATACCTGGCTCAAAAGAAATACGTGTGAAAAAGATCTTGGAGTCCTCGTGGACAACAAGTTAAACATGAGCCAAAAATTGCTTGCAGCAGCTAAAAAGCCAATGGGATTTTGGCCTGTATAAAGAGGAGTCTAGTGTCTCCTATTTAGTCACTATATTGGTTAGACCATACCTGGAATACTGTGTCCAATTCTGGACACCACAATTGAAGGGAGATGTTTACAAGCTGGAATGTGTCCAGAGGACGATGACTAAAATGATCAACGGTCTGGAGAACAAGTCCTATGAGAAGCAGCTTAAAGAGCTGGGCATGTTTTAGCCTGAAGAGGAGAAGGCTGAGAGGAGACATGATGATGGTCATGTATAAATATGTGAGGGAAAGTCATAGGGAGGTGGGAGCAAACTTGTTTTCTGCTGCCCTAGAGACTAGGATGTGGAACAATGGCTTCAAACTACAGGAAAGGAGATTCCACCTGAATATGAGGAAGAACTTCCTAACTGTGAGAGCTGTTCAGCAGTGGAACTCTCTGCCCTGGAGTATGGTGGAGGCTCCTTTGCTGGAGGCTTTTAAACAGAGGATGGATGGCCATCTGACAGGGATGCTTTGATTGCAATTTTCCTGCTTCTTGGACTGGATGACCCACATAGGTGGTGGACATGCCTATGCAAAGTGGATCTTCTAAAATGATGGTTCTTCATCGCATCTTCTTTCTCTCTGCTACCCCTTTAGTTTGTGGAACCCTCATTGCCTCTCAGCTAAAACAACTGGAGAACATCAGGTTCTGGAGAGGGGCTGGTCTATTGTTTTGAAGCATATGGCCCTGCTTTACATTTATTTATTTATTTTATTTGTCACGTTTCTATACCGCCCCTCTCAGCCCAAAGGCAACTCGGGACAGTTTACACAAGCAGTCTCTGTCCTCAATACAACACAAGCAACAAGGCAAAAAAAACCCCCATATAATAACAAAATAACAATTAAAAACATACAATTGCAGTCTCAGCGTCATGTTGAAATCAGTTTCCGTCACATCGTCGTCATTCCATATATCTAATTAAGCCTTATATTTCATCAGCAAATGCCTGCTCAAATAGCCAGGTCTTGACTTTCTTGCGAAATGTCGGGAGGGAGGGGGCCGATCTGATGTCTCTAGGGAGAGCATTCCAAAGCTGAGGAGCCATCACTGGAAAGGCCCTGTCTCTCGTCCCCGCCAGTCGTGCCTGCAAAGAAGGCGGGACCGAGAGCAGGGCCTCTCCAGATGATCTTAAACATCTCGATGGTTCATAGGGAGAGATGCGTTTGGACAGGTAAGTTGGACCCGAACCGTTTAGGGCTTTAAAGGCTAAAGCCAGCACTTTGAATTGTGCCTGGTAGCAAACTGGCAGCCAGTGGAGCTGGCACAACAGAGGAGTTGTACATTTAATTATTGGTGGCTGCAATTCTGAACTATACTCTAAAAAGCCGAAAATGCAGACACTTTTATGAATATATACACACAAACATACACACACATGCGCGCGCACACACACATCTTCAGCATCCTTTTCAAAAACAGAAGAGAGGGATTTGATAGTAATAACAAACTCCTGCTAGAAGCTGATTCTTCAGTTTTCCCTTAGATAATTTGTATTTAATTCTATACTTCACCTTTCTTCTGACCTTTGGATACATTCCTCATGACTACCAATCAAAACACACCATAAATGAGAAATTCTCTTAGATCTTGCCGGAGTCTTAATCACTTTACATTCCCAAAATATTCAGTTGAGGCTCTTGCAGTTAACTAATTTACCAAACTTGCATGAAGATAATGTTTGCATACTTAAAGGGAGAAATCAGCAGAAATGACGAGCTGAATTATCCCATTTTTTCCAGTTGAAAACACATGAATATTTCATTTGAAAAGATACTGGGACCATCCACCCCCGTCATTCTCCCTCCCTCCCTCTTTCACATACACACAAAGTTTAAGTAAGGCTGAACTAATTATGGTGTATATTTCACAATTACTCCTCATCGGGTTTGAGCAAGAGTTGTTCTTCAGAGTGTGTAAGAAATGAAATCATGCCAACTTAAGCCGCAATGGGTAGCTTTCCTCCTCTAAAGTAATCTTATTCATTTTGATAGCATTGTTTTCATGCAGAAAACTCCAATATATATTCTTGGGAACATTGGGGAAAGTTTTGACCACAGATTAACAACTTCTAAAGGTCTGAGGAGAAGAGGCATTTTTACCCTCCTACAGACTTTAGTAGACTTCACCAACATGCCTTGAATCCCTAAAATTATCCCCAATTCGATGTAATTTTGTGCTGCCACTACTGTTTTTTTTAATTTTTAACAGTCCGCATAAGCCTTCGAAAGTAGACATGTGTATTTGGGGTAAACCTTGTCCCGGTTTTCACTGGGGGCCGATCCATTTTTTGTAAGCCTCCCAAAATAGGGGGGGGTTGTTTTCAGTTCTTTCATTTTGGGGCCCAAAAAGTAGACTGTTTTGGGGAAGGGGCTTCCCACCCACTGGCTCTCCTTCTTCTTACCTGGCACCAGAGCCATAGCCAGGATTTTGGTTGGGGGGAGGGCTGAGTTTGGTTGGGGGGGGGTGAGACTGGGTGGAAGAGGGTCTACCCTAGCAAACCTTTTGTATTGTTATCCCAATAACCCCATTAATGTGGGATATAATGAGCATGGTGATCAGATCATGATATGAATAAACATAACAGTTTAAATAATGTACCAGTGAGGCCTTTTCGTGGACCACCCTGAGAATTTGGGGGGGGGCTGACGCCCCCTTAGCCCCCCCCCCCTGGCTACATGCCTGCCTGGCACCTCTTGTTTCTACTCTTGAGTAAAGAGGCAAGTTCGGATGCACACAAAAATAGGCTTTCTGCATCTGCTTTTGTGTTGAACGGATTTCCCTGTGGGGAAGGGGCTTCCCATTTCATGCTTCTAAAGAAATGGAAGACACGAAAGAAATGTTAGAAATGGTAGGAACAAATTTCACGCATATGTCTAATAGAAAGTGACCAGTTGGCTGCTTCTGCGTTCTCAAGAAGAACCTTTACAACCAGAAATAAACTGGAAAGTATTACGCCCCTACGGGGCTTATTTGGTACTGCATCATGGACTTGGTTAACCTTACTTAAGAACATTGCTGAATCGGACCTCAGCCCATCAGTCCAGCATGTGGACTGGCCCACCAGTTGTGGGAGGGACAGAAGGAGTGTTTGGTGCCAACCAGTGATGTCTCAACCAACTCCTTTGTCCTCAACCCTTTGGGAGGGACAGTGTTTGGTGCCAAGGTGATGTCTCCACCCTTTCTTTTGAGGTCAGCTGAGGGGCTGGACTTCCTCTCTTTGGCCTTTTCCAAGCACAGCACATGGACGAAGGAGGCAGAAATCTGGAGCTTACGCTCAGACAAGCACCTTCGTTCACGTATAGCCTTCCAACGCTCTCCAACCAAGGAATTCAGTAATAGGAAGGGCCAGCCCTTCAACAGATTTCTTTGGGGACCCACGGACTTCATGTGCCAGAGGACCATTTGAGGAGCAACAGGATATTTGGAACTTAAGAGAGGCACCTTCATGCTGCATAAGGCAAGTGAATGCAATCCCTTTGTTTAAAGGACTTCCTTTTGCAACCAACTAAGCATTTTGGGCCACCAGTACTTTTTCTGATTGTTATTAAATAAATATTGGTTTTGGTTCACTATTTTGAGTCTAGCACTCATTCTTAAAGCTACTCCTAGTCTCCTGTACATGGGAGGGCTAGAACGCGAACCCCAGGGCCCATAGAATTCATCCATCCTTTTAAAGTCCCTTTTTTTTGGCCCTGGCGAGACGCCACAGAAAGTGAACTTATTTGTAATTTGCATTCTAGATTTTATAATGCTTTTGGATCCTGTGTCACTCTAGAAACATCTCTAAGAAAGTGAGAAATCCCACTACCAATGGATGATCCTAGTTTAAATTTCAACTGAGACATAACGGTCTTTATGAGGAAAGTAGGACTTTATCTAACTCAACTAATATCTTCTTTCTTTACTATATACAACAGGGGTGCTCACACTTTTTCAGCATGGGAGCTACTGATGAAAAAACCAAGTCCCAAAGATCACCTACCCAGAAATGTAAAACGTATAACTATTTTCTTATTTATTTATTTATATTTATTATTCATTTTTATGTACCGCTCCTTCCAGCAGGCTCAGGGCAGTTTACATAAAATGAAGTTATAAAACATCAACATTTCAATTTAATAACAACAATATAAAACAGAGCATAAAAATACATCCAACCACCCCATTTCTCCCACACTGCCATATTACCACACATATTATCAGCCAGAAAGTAAGAAGAGAGGCTGTTGAACTGCAATGCCATTTAATACTCAGCAAGGTAAACAAAGGGGGCATGCAAAAATACATCCAACCACCCCATTTCTCCCACATTTCCATATTCCCCAACATATATTTCTCAAGGAACAAAGCAAGCAGAGAGGCTTTGGAGCTAAAAGGCCATTTTTAAACATTAAAAATAAAAAAGGGGCATGCCACAGAACAATCAAGCACCCACCCCAAAGTAAAAAGACTGACCTTTGAGATGCGGTAAGAAATGACCCCAATGCGTCCTTCTTCTCCTCCATCGTTGCTCCTATTTCCACGCTGCCAGCATGCGTGCCGCCTCAGAGCTCACGAGAAGTCCGGACTCTGAGTGGCTGGAGAAGGACGGAGGGAGGAGGAGGAATCCAAAAGAGGGGGCCCATTCTGCCTCTTGGACTCTGGAGCTTTTGGAGGTGGCGCATGAGCATGGAAAAGCAACGACGGAGGACTTCTTTGCAGTGTGCAGGTGTGCGTGAAGAAAACCAACAGCAAAAAACCTGGTCAGGGGCCTGAAGATCACCAGGATGAGGCCCAAAGATCACCCTGGTGATCCCGATCACCATTCTGAGCACCCCTGATATACAATAATTACACTCTTGTTAGAGTCAAAACACGCTTCTAATCAATAGAAACAAAAAAAGTGCATGTTGATTTTCATTGCAAATTCCAAACATATTCATGACTATAAAAATAGAATGGAAATGGATTCTGTTGTCTTGATGCTGGACACCTTCACTTGGAGTAGGCACCATTTTATTGTAGAAAGGCCGATATCGACATGAATCTTTTTGTTAACTCCAACACGTGTAGAGCAACCAGATAATCAGATTGACAGACAAAAGAAAAATGAATGTAGCTGAAATTATCAGATGAGACTTTGCCCAGGTAGAGAAGGCATGGGGAGCAGGAGGACAGAAACGGGACACATGCAGTCTCTTACTCTTTTACTCAGGCAAGGGAAAGGGGATTGGGTTTGGGAGTGGAAGAAGGACAGGTGAGTGGTACATGGGTTTCAGGGGAGTTAAAGGAACAGGGTGGGGGGAAAGAAAGTGGGGCACTGAATTGACACCAGAGGCAGGAGGAGGGCAAGGGCACTTGCTTTTATGGGTGCAGCATTCCTTTCATCTGTCCTCCCTCCTCCTTTTCCCTTCCTTTCTTCCAACTCACTTGGGCAAATCAACAAGGAAATGTGTGTGTTGTGGTGCCCAACTACCTCAACATTTTCCAACAAACAAAGATCTGACCGGTGATAAGCCTTACTTAACTGAACAAAGTTCAGTTTGAACACCAGTGTTATTGAAGTCCCTGTTAAAAACGGTGTAGGGCAGCAGTTGAGATGGTAGCAAACAATTTGTAAATCCGCAAAGGTTAAACCTGTATATGTGGAGGGATGATTTTAATGCAAACCGTCTTCCATACAAACGATGTCATTTCCTGCACAATAGTATACTTCCCTTGGTTCTAAACAAGAAACCTCTGCTTTTGGAAATTTTGGTGAAACTATGTGAACAGGCAGTTTAATAGTTTATCACTAAAGAATTCCTTCCCATGTCAAGGGTCATATGAAATTCAGGACTGGGCACCTGCACTTTTAATGATTGTGGCTAAAGAGGATCTTTCAGCAGCTGTTGCTTGCATGACCTTGGGGTCACTCAGGAGGAAGAGTCCATTCACTCATCTACAAAAAAGGAAGGAAGAAAGAAGCGGCAAATGCTTCCTATGTTTGGAAACTAGGACTTCAAGGCACTTGCTGTGCTGCATTCTTCTTTCATTGCCTAAGCAACAAGTGAAGAAGCTGCCTGATATGCATGGGACCTGGAGTGCCTCACAATGCTTCAAAGAGGCCTAAGGTTTAAGCCGGGCCCACCCTCGACCGGTTTCGGCCACTGGACGCAGATGCTGTTGATAAGATAGTGACTGCAGCCCGCCCTACCACCTGCTCCCTCGACCCGTGCCCCTCTTGGCTAGTTAGATCTTGCCTCGAGGGGGTACGTGGGCCTCTGTTGAATATCCTTAACAGCTCCCTTGAGCACGGAGTCTTTCAGAGTGCTTAAAAGAGGCGGTGGTAGCTCCATTACTGAAGAAACCATCATTTGACCTGCGGTTCCCTCCAACTACCGCCCAGTGTCGAACCTTCCGTACCTGGGCAAGGTGGTTGAGAGGGCAGTAATGGAGCAGCTGCAGTCCTTCTTAGATGATACAACATGGCTAGACCCCTTCCAGTCCGGCTTCCGTTCGGGGCACGGGACGGAGACGGTCCTGGTCTCCATCACAGACCAACTCCGCTGCCAGCTTGACCAAGGCGGGTCTGCGCTGCTCGTGTTATTGGACCTCACGGCAGCGTTTGACACGGTCGACCACAATCTCTTGATCCACCGCCTGGCCATGGCTGGAGTGAGGGGGACTGTCCTTAAATGGCTGACCTCCTTCCTCCGCCAGCGGTCTCAGCGTGTGAGGAGGGGCGGGGTGGTCTCCGAGGGCTCCCCTCTAGTGTGTGGAGTTCCTCAGGGGGCCATCCTCTCCCCTTTATTATTTAACATCTACATGCAGCCGCTTGCACAGCTGGTGCGGAGTTATGGGCTGGTCTGTCATCAGTACGCTGACGACACCCAGCTCATTCTGAGGATGGAGGGCAGGCCGGGTTCCGTCCCCGATAATTTCCAACATTGCCTTGAGGCCGTTACTGGATGGCTGCGAGCCAGTAGGTTGGGGGTGAATCCGGCGAAGACGGAGATCTTGTGGCTGGGCCGCCCGGGGGCGGGGTGGGTGACCGGCTTCCGACCCTGGGCGGTGCGGCGCTGCACTCAGCGTCGTCAGTGAAGAGCCTGGGTGTCCACTTGGACTCCCAGCTGACCATGGAGGCCCAGGTCTCCATGGCTAGCAAGGCTGCTTTTTTCCACCTCCGCCAGGCAAGGAGGCTGGCCCCCTACCTCTCCCGGAGCGACCTAGCCACGGTGATCCAAGCCACGGTCATCTCGAGGCTAGATTACTGTAACGCGCTTTACGTTGGCCTGCCTATGTCGTCGATCCGGAAGCTCAAGCTGGTGCAGAACACTGCCGCCCGGCTCCTGTCTGGGGGCTCCAGCAGGTTGCCGTATAACACCAATCTTGCAGGATCTGCACTGGCTGCCTATTGAGCACCGGGTCGCCTTCAAAGTGCTGGTTCTTACCTTCAAGGCCATACACGGCCTGGGGCCAGCGTACCTGAGGGACCGTCTCACCCCATATTGCCCAGCGAGATCACTACGGTCCGAGGAGGCCAACCTTCTAGTAGTACCATCGGTAAGGTTGGCCCATTTAACATCCACCCGCCGGAGGGCGTTCTCGGTGATAGCCCCTACGCTATGGAACGCCCTCCCGGCTGAAGCCAGGGCCTTGAGGGATCTACTCCCATTCAGACGGGCCTGCAAAACTTTTTTGTTTCGGCAGGCCTTTGGCGAGTAGGCCCGTGTGTATATCCACTCCGCTGCTATATCTATTGTTGCTTAATGTTTTAATTGTTATTGCGTTTTAATTGTTTTTAGGTGCTATGTTTTAACCTTTGGCGTTGTGCCATTGGCTCTTGTGAGCCGCCGCGAGCCCCCGGGAGTCGGCGGTTGAGAAGCCACAACAATAAATAAAATAAATAAAATAAATAAATGTTATTAACTGCATGGGGTTGGAAGGCTTCTTGGGCCAGTGTTATAACCTTGTATTCACACTGACCATATCTGATGCTAAAATTGTTCAGATTGTATCAAGACATTCAGTTCAGCTCTCCGTTGATCTTCATCAAAATCAGCCTTTCATAGAAAGTTATGGGGTGCAAGGTGAGGATGACCTGGTTAAGTTTTCTCTCTGCATTAGGTAGTATACTCAAGCTGCATGGTAAAGGTGCATTATGTGCCTTCAAGTCAATTATGAGTCGTGCCAATCCTAAGGATTCTTGGCAAAACTTATTTAGGACTTTATCACATGATATCACTATTCTGCTATAGTTATCACTGACAATGAATACATCTTGGGTAGAACACCTTTGGTGTTGCAACTTTCTTTGATAGTACAATTGCACTTATCTGCCATCCCATGGCCCTGTAATCATACTTCTGCACAACCTTCTAACACCACCTTCCTGCACTATCATAGCTCAATATATATTTTTATTTCCACTTTAAGCACAATTGTATCATTTTAGTAATAAAAACTGAAAATTGCAAAGCTTTTGTAAAATAAAAGGAAAACAGATAGCTTGGGAATAGCAACAGCAGTTTGGAGAGGAAAAGAAGAGAAGACTCCCACCACTTGACATCATGTTACTGTCGACATGCTAGCATAGAAGCAAAAGCTGGCTGGGATTTCTGGGTGCTGAAGTCCAGAACACCTGGAGGAGGACAGTTTGAGAAACAAACTTAGAGTTTTACCATTGCCTTCCTCTAAGGGCCTTATCACATGAGCGAGGAGAAGTGTCCTGCTTTACCTGGCTTTGCCAAAGAAACAGAGAGTTAGCATCCTCCCCCACCATGCATGATAAACATTGACCTCTCGGTGAGGATCTATTGAGCCAGAACAACACTGACAGGCTCCCATTTTGGGGGAAAGAGTCATAAGATGGTTCCACTCCACTTGCGGGTGGGGCACCACTGGAAGTCCAGGAATGTTGTGGGATGGGCAGCATGCCCATTTATGACTTAACTGGTGGGGAAGCATCCTAGGATGCTTAAAAAGTCCTGTCTGATGAGGTCATCAAGTTCCAAGAGTGGGAATTCCCCAAGGTGTGTGTCAGGAGCAACTTGAGAAAATACAAGCTACTTCTGGTTTGAGAGATTTGGCTGTCTGCAAGGACATTGCCCAGGGAATGCCTGAGTATTTTGCCATCCTGTGAGAGGCTTCTCTCATGTCCTCATATGAGAAGCTGGAACTGACAGAGGGAGCTCATCCACACTCTCCCTGGATTTGAACCATTGACCTTTTGGTCAACAGTACTGCCGACACAAGGGTTTAACCTATTACATCACTGGGGGCTCTTCCACAAGTGCTGTTGAGTTGTTATTCCCATCATCTTCAGTCATGGCTATATTTTCTGCATTTGAAATGCAGCAGACACAGAGGATCTAACCAGTGCTTGGCAGGGCAGTGGTCTCTTCTTCCCCTAAGGGTTCTAGAGGCAGGGATGACAATGTCTCAGAAAGACCTTGTTGGTGTATCCCACACTGGAATGGATGTTCTACATGCCTAAATCTTACATTTTATTAATCTACATCCACACAGGACTTTTCAATCTGTAAACACATTCCCACTGAGTTTCTATTGCTGAGTGGGAATTTGAAACCTGGTTTCCGGGATTTCTTACTCCAGTATTTAAATCTCTACCTCACACTTGCTGTCAGTAGAAATAGAACCCACATTTTACTGCAGTAGTTCCAGTATTCTACCTTATTTAGCAGACAGATGAAGAGTCCTATAGTGATAAAATGCTGGGGACAGAGAGAATATTGTTGAAGATAGAGGTATTATGGAGCACTGTTTTAGAGCTGCAATGGATATAAATTAATATAATAAAATATAAACTGTTCTCTCCACTTTCCAGAGAAGCTGTAGAAGTAAGATTCCAGCTTGCAAAATTGCAAGAGCTACACCACCTATCAAGTTGACAATTTTGTAGCAGTATACTGTTGTACATGTAAGAAACGACAGTATAATCATTCTTTATACTAAAACACTCAGGAAGGTGAAGTTCTATCACATATGAGTTCTTTGTTTAAGCTCTGTCCAGGAAAATCCACCTCCATTTCTTGTCATTTAAAAAAAATCACATCCCTTATGCTTTCTAAACTCTTCTCTGCATACAGACCAGTATCTGTTGATATAATTAAGATAGAAGAATGAATCAAAAATAATCTGAAAGAGCACATCTCAAGCTTCAAATCAATACATAATACCCTGAATTTACCCCATTTATTTTCACACAGAAAATTAAGTTTGTGTTCCACATTTGCTTCTGGCAAACATTAAGGAGCCAAGCAGAAATAGCATTAATAATATAACTGAAAGCAAATGCGGTCATGCTAAATGATGATAACAAAGGTGACAGCAGATAGTAAGGGATGACTTCAATTGAAATAGAAACATTACCTGAACTGGAAAAACATAAACAAGGGTTGCATTTTTCAAAGTCAGTTCAGTAATGTAAGTATTAGTCAGAAGTCTACTTCAGGGCGGTGAAGCTTCACTCTTTGCACGTGGGGCTAGTAAACAGTGATTGTGCTACACAACCTTTGTACTGAATAACAGTATGGTACAAGTGAATGCCTAACCTAGTTAAATGTACAGCCAAATGTGAAAATAAATGTACATCTCCATGTGCAAGTGGTCCCATAGGCGCAACTTGATTTCCACAACTTTGAACTGAATGCAGATGTGCTACACTGAACAAAAACACCCAACAACTTCTGGAGTGCAGGGGAATTTAGGCATGTATAAGACAACAACAACATTCTAGTTGTTAATTGAAAGTAAAATAAGATTGGTTTAGTCTCAGCTCAACACTTTTAAATTCCAATGGTGGGCCCACGCTAGGATATTTACATTGCTGAAATCATTTCATGCACCCTTCCAACAGCCCCTACACACGCACACAGGTTGAAATCTTTTGGAAACTTACACTTGCAGAAGGAAGTATCTAGCATCTCTATATGCAACTCTTTCCTCCTGGAGCATCAAAAGGGGCCAGCATGAAACTCCACCCACAACCTGGCAGCACTCCAACTTATTCATTGTCAAACAGCTGTATATTGAGGCATTTGGGAATGAAGTCATATGACCTCATCACATGATGGTCCAATTCTCTAACCTCTGTGGTGAATCAGGGGACAGCAGAGCATGCTCCATGCCCTACGTTGCCATCAGCTGATGGTTCCCCATCCCATGTGGGGAAGTATCACTGCATAGCTGCCCCCAGTGCTGGCTCTGCTGTTTTGGATGGAACAAGGGGGGGAGCACACTGTCAGGACACTTCCTCCACTGAGCCCCACCAGAAGTTACTGTATGGCGTGTGATGAGAGGCATGGGGCTCCAAGAAGAAAGTGTCCTGAAAGTGTCCTAAGATGCTAAAATCACCACTTGTGACGAGGTGGGTAGAATTGGAAGAGACTACAAGGGTCATTGAGTCCAACCCCTTGCCATGCAGGAACATCCAATCAAAGCACTTCTCTTCAATCTCTTTTTTTAAAAGCCCCAGATAGCAGTTACACAACTCTACCATAGGAAGTTCTTTCAAATGCTTAGGTCAGTGGTTCTCAACCTGCGGGTCCCCAGGTTTTTTTTAGCCTACAGCTGTTTACCAGCTGTTAGGATTTTAGGGAGTTGAAGGCCAAAACATCTGGGGACCCACTGGTTGAGAACCACTTGTTTAGGTAAAATCTCATTTTCTCAAGTTAGAATCCATTGCTTTCTGTCCAAATTTCTGGAGCAACAGAAAACAAGCTTGTCCCTCCTCAATATGACATTCTTTCAAATATTTAAACATGGCTATCATGTCCCCTTTCAACCTTCTCTTTTCTGGGCTAAATAAACTTAGTTCCCTATGACCCTCATAGGGCTTGGATTCCACACCATTGACCATTCTCACTGTCCTTCTATCAAAATGTTCCAGCTTGTCAGTATCCTGCTTGTAGTAGCTGGAAACCCACTTTTAGTTAAGAAAAACAAGAACTGAGATCCTGTATCCCCAATCTATCTACAACAGACCTCTGTTGTAGCTATGTTGGTGCTGCAAAATCCATTTCCTTGTTTTTCAAGACCAAATGTAGACATTAGGCATGGTTTCGAACCCAAAAATGGCGATTCTCAAATCAAATGGGGGGTTGAATAGTAAAAGAAAGACTTACAAAATTTTTTCCAAAAAGTTCTAAAATGTAACTTAATTACTAATGAAATTCGTTAGTAGTTCGTATGCCAGCGCATGCGCATTCCAGATGGTTTTGGCCTACAACTCCCAGAAATCCTAACAGCTGGTAAATTGGCTGGGATTTCTGGGAGTTGTAGGCCAAAACTTGAATAAATCACACTGAATTCTAGATGGGACTCTCCAAATAGGAAGGAGGGAGGGAAGGAGGGAGGGAGGGAGCGGGTATTCTATTCTTGGAAGCAGCAAAAGAAAAGGAAGAGGAGCCCCCCCCTCGCTCCTCGCTGCCTCTCTCTCTCACCCCGATCCCGAGGGAGCGAGGGGCCCAAGTTTGCCCAGGCTGGTCATATACCTACATTCCATGCACATGCAATAATACAGCAGTAATAACAATGGGTATAAGAAGAGGTAAAATTCAAACCAAAGTATTCTGACTGGTCCCTGCCTCATGCGGTGCAAACGGGCTCTTCTCTTTCTCTTCATACATATTCTTTGGGGGATTTGCTGCAGAATCTTCTCTATGAGCCCGGATTCTGCAGCAAATCCCCAAGAATATGTATGTGTGTGCACCCAAGCAGAAAACGCTGGCTTTTCCCGGGCTCACAGAGAAGAGCCCGTTTGCACCGCATGAGGCAGGGACCAGTCAGAATACTTCGGTTTGAATTTTACCTCTTATTATTGTTATTACTGCTGTATTATTGCATGTGCATGGAATGTAGGTATGACCAGTTGAATTACTTATAATATTAGGCACTTACAGTAGCATTCATTCTATTATACATTAGGTTGGTTTCTCACCCCAATACTCTTTGATGCTTTAGATCCTGGCAGGCAGGAGAGGCAGGGAAGCCTGGAAAAATGTAAACAGAGAGGTTTACTCAGAAGTAAATCCACAAAGGAGGGCACTTCATCCAAAGTTGCAGATTTACTTCTGAGTAATTCTCTCTGTTTACATTTTTTCCGGCTTCCAGCCGAAAGAAGGAGCGAGTTTAGGGCTTGCCTTGCCATAATACTTATTGGCAAGGGAGGCGGGAGGGTGGTGAGAGAGAAGGAGGGTGCCCCTTACGACCTAATAACGACACTTAAGAAAATCCTGGCCCCCAAAGTTCTATAAAGAAAGTCCACTTACATGTCCAGGTGCGGAAATACTCAAAAGTAGCATTTCTTACGAATTTCTTACGAATCATTTCATTTTCATAACTTTTTTCTCATGCCTAGTAGACATTAGCCTTCTTCAATTTGGGGCGGTAAGGGTATAGTAGAAAAGCACTGGGGGAGACACAGTACAGTACAAAGGACAAGCGATAAGGGTTGTGAAATATCACAATATGCTGGATAGTATCAAAATATAAAATTCATTCATTCGATAGTATTCAAGTGTGTAACACACTAAGCAGTGAAAATACACAAAGGACATTCATAATACGATGAGTGTTTCATATACAGGTGCCATCAGGTCAATACATTTTAAATCAATCACAGAACAGTAAAACCCATGGTAAAGCAATGTTATACCACTGTAGCGGTTATTTACTTATGGTATAACATTGCTTTACCATGGTTTTTACTGTTCTGTGATTGATTTAAAATGTATTGACCTGATGGCACCTGTATATGAAACACTCATCGTATTATGAATGTCCTTTGTGTATTTTCACTGCTTCGTGTGTTACACTTGAATACTATCAAATGAATTTTATAATTTGATACTATCCAGCGTATTGTGATATTTCACAACCCTTATCGCTTGTCCTTTGTGCGGTAAGGGTATACCCAAGGGCAGAAACATTTTTCTAAACCCCTCCAAGACTTCCAAGACGTGGTGGTTTAAGTGTTGAACTGTGACTTGAGATCAAAGTTCAAAATTCTGCTCCACTCTGGAAGATATGGATATAGTCTTTTAATGAATTTTAATATTTTTAATGTTTTTCAATGATAAATCGCTTGATTCCTTTCAATCTTATATTTACACTTGTATTAATGTTCTTAAATTGTTTCTAATTTGAACTCTTTTAAATATGTTGTTGGAGACTTTGAGTCTATTGGGGGAAAGGCAAGGTATAAATTAATTAATCAAACAAAAACAAACAAACAAACCCATTGCATGAATTGTTCAACACCTTTGGCTTTGTCTGGGTCTGTATGAGTTTGGGGGTGCTATTGTTGCAATTCTTTTAATGGCTGCTCATTTTTCAGCCTTTAGTTTGTTAGTCTGCTTTGTTTCATATTGCTATTTGTCTTGCCTCACTTCAGCATGATTGGCTATTTTTCTTCTGCTCACGGTTCTTTGAAGCCAACCCACTGACGTGTGCATGGGTTACACATGGATGCAATCTTAGAAAGGGCAATAGCAGGGGAAAAATAGGTTTGAAGATGTGTTCAACAACTGGAAAATTTGATGTCAAGAATATAGAAATGTGTCCACACACTGCACACTTTACACTAAACTTCCCTTAAAAATAAGACACAGAAAACAAACCAAGTATTGTCGTGCTGGCCCCTGGTTTTGCAAAACAAGTTCTACAATATCTTCATTAGGATCAAATGGTTCCATCTGGCTAATTTATCAAAAATCAAAAGAGAAAAAAGAAACAGGAAAGTCTAAAAACAAAACTATGGCCATAATTCCATTTGTATCTTATATATATACACACACTTAGTTCCTACAGGAGTGGTTTGGGGTTTTTTTTTTGTCCAGTGCAAATGGTTATTATTCAGTTCAAGGATGCAAAAGTAGAGTGGTTTATGTGGTGTCTTGAATTCACAATGTATAGGGATGAGCATGCACATTTGGGTGCAAGACATGGTCATTCAACACAAAGATTGGAAAGTACAATTGATGCATAAATCTAGACAAGTAGACTGCTATTTATAGCAGTGGTTCTCAACATTTGGGTCTCTGGGTGTTTTGGCCTAAAACTCCCAGAAATCCCAGCCAGTTTACCAGCTGTTGGGATTTTTGGGAGTTGAAAGCCTAAACATCTGGGGAACCTATACATTGAGGCCACTGATTTATAGCAATCTTGTGAATGAGAGACCTCCAAGAGAATATCACCAGCATCTTAGTTAGATTCTCAAACTTAGAGCAGCTATGGTTGCCTTGACGGACTATGTCTGTCTTCTCCTTTGCCTACTGCCTTCCCAGGCAGAGTTTCCAGCCAGTGGCGGCACACCCCAGCAGATCTGGCACTCTCGGCGGCTGCCTACTCTGCCGAGTGCGTTGAGCCACCTCTGCAGACAATAGCTCCAGTTCACTCCAGGTGGAAGGCCCTATCTAACACTGTGATTATAATGCACATTGAACTGCATTATATGGTCAATGTAGACCCCAGAAATCCTAACAGCAATAGAGCAGTCCAAAACACCTTTGACTTCAATGCAGTTTGAACTTTATTATATGAGTTTATTCTAACTAATTTGCATTATAATGGTAGTGTAGATGGGGCCAAAGTTAAGGCTTGATTTGCTCTTAGGCCCATTTATTCATTCTTTTGGTGGTCTATGGCATCCATAGAATTCTCTTCCAGCATAATGTTTCAAATGACTTGACTTTTTCCACTTCTTAACATTTGCAACCGTGCATAGAAGCCAGAAATGTTGATAAAACAAAGATGGTTGTGATTTGGGCATTTAATGACATGTCTTTACAATTACATTATCTAGTTCAGTGTTTCTTGATTACCACATTTTGTGCCATGGCACACTAGTGTGCCGTGAGCGATCACCTGGTGTGCCACGGAAAATGTTCTGTTGTAACCTTGTTTTTTCACTTACACCCTTAACTTCCACCAGAAGTCTTTGCTATTTTCTGCTTCAAATATGGTAACACATACACATCGT
Source organism: Anolis apletophallus (assembly GCA_030556195.1). Lineage (NCBI taxonomy): Eukaryota > Metazoa > Chordata > Lepidosauria > Squamata > Anolidae > Anolis > Anolis apletophallus. Next base: position 137,625,919 of record JARBWK010000007.1, read on the forward strand.
AAATTTTTGATTTATTCCTCCAATTTCCATACCTGTTTCCTGACTCGATTCCTACTTGGCTTATGACATGTTCTCCATATGAATCAAACAAACAGGTTGATAAAATGCAATCTTGTGTGACGCCCCTTGCCAATGGAAAACCATTATGTTTCTCCACGATGAGTTATGACAGTGGCCTCTTGTCAAAGGCAGAGGTCATGTAACCAGATAATCAAATGTTCTGGCACTCCATTTTCTTTTAGAGTACAGTATGACCCCATATTTATAGGAGATACGTTCCTGGACTTCGTGAAACCATAGACAATTGCAAACTTATGGCCCAAGAATACCATAGAGCAGTGGGTCTCAACCTGGGGGTCCCCCGGTGTTTGGGCCTACAACTCCCAGAAATCCCAGCCAGTTTACCAGCTGTTAGGATCTCTGGGAGTTGAAGGCCAAAACATCTGGGGACCCACAATTTGAGAACCAATGCCATAGAATCTTTCTAGAACACCTAGAAAATGTCTAGAGATCAGATAAATGAAATCATGGATGTTAGACCCGCAAATACAGGGTTTGCTTTCTGTTCCATTGTTTCTATATCAGTGGTTCTCAACTTGTGGTTCCCCAGATGTTTTGGCCTTCAACTTCCAGAAATCCTAACAGTTGGTAAACTAGCTGGGATTTCTGGGAGTTGTAGGCCAAAACACCTGGGGACCCACAGGTTGAGAACCACTGTTCTATATGGCCAAAATCTACAAAGCACAATATGATTTTATTTATTTATTTATTATTTGGATTTATACACCGCCACTCCCCGAGGGCTCAGAGCGGTTTACAAAATAGCACTGCAAACAACAATAAATTTATAAAAACCAGTTTAAAAACCCATTTCATAACTCAAATGCCAAGCAGAATAACTGCATTTTGAATGCTTTATGAAAGGTTGGCAAGTCTCGCAAGGCCTGGACTGCAGCCGGTAATGTATTCCACAAGGAAGGAGCCACAATTGAAAAGGCTCTACACCTAGTAGTTGTCAAGTGGAAGGTCTTGAAATTGGGAATTTCCAACATATTTTGATCTTCAGAGCAAAGTGATCTCTGGGGTTGGTAGGGGGAGAGGCGGTCCTTCAAATACACTGGCCCCGGAACATACAAGGCCTTGAAGGTAAGTACCATCACTTTGAAGGTGATTCAGTGCTCAATCGGAAGCCAGTGCAGCTTCTGGAGGACTGGGGTGGCATGACATCTCGTCGGTTCCCCGGTGAGGAGCCGAGCTGCAGCATTGGCAATGGAACCAATTGCCTACAGCATTCTGCACCAGCTTGAGCTTCTGAATCACCGCCAGAGGTAGGCCAATGTAGAGGGCATTACAGTAGTCTAGTCTTGAGATGACCGTGGCTTGGATCACCGTGGCCAGGTCACTCCTGGACAAGTAGGGAACCAGTCGCCTAGGCTGACGCAGATGGAAAAATGCAGACATAGGATCACCCAGACATAGGATCTCCGTCTTTGCTGGATTCACCCTCAACCTGCTGGCACGCAACCATCCAGTCACAGCTTCGAGGCAAAGATGGAAACAATCGGGTACAGAGTCTGATCGGCCCTCCATCCTCAGAACAAGCTGAGTGTCATCCGCATATTGATAACACTCAAGCCCGAAACTTCGCACCAGCTGAGCAAGTGGTCGCATGTAGATGTTAAATAATAGAGGGGAAAGAATGGCCCCCTAGGGGACCCCACACACAAGCAGGGATCTCCCAGAGACCAATCCTCCCCATTCCACTCATTGGCCACGAGAAAAGAGGACATTCTTCTGATATTCTTTGGTGCATTCCATTAATCAACATATATTTTCAATCCAGTACCTTCATGCTTGGATTTATGCTATGTGAATTCAATATAGGACCTCAGCCCATATATTCTGACTATGGGACAAAAATGTTAAAATCACTCCCTATTCTTTGGTTGCAATGCAGAACCACCTCAAACTGTCTGCAAAATGCTCAGCTTCTCAAACTAACACAGAACAGTGCTAAAGCAGAAATCTAACAGTTGGTTGTCTATATAAAGATTGCAGAATTTGTCCATGTGCTGAAGAAACTGTGTGAACACTCTCAATGGGGTTTCTCTTTTTCTGACTGGTAGACCTAAGCTTGACTCTTACTATATTTGCCATGCATTCTCTTTATTTCATTGCAATATCATCCCACGTGCACAGCCCTGTTACATATTTACAATCCATACAATGGGATTACGCAAGTGATGAGGGAGAGCTTATTGTTTCCTCAAGCAATCTTTAGTCATCATTTGAGTCTTATGCAAATAACATCACATTTGCAGCTATTCCTTAAATTTTGTTTTGGTGGCTGCTAATTGGTGCCTCACTGGGGGATTTTCCCAATCCAGCTGGGTGACCATATGGAGAGGGCAATTTCTTTACGAGTCTTGTTGTTAAAATACATGAAATCCAAATACCTGGGGAAATAACATTTTTGGCTACGTTCAGTGCAAGAAGTGTCAAAATAGATAACAGAGCAATGCTGGGAAAACAACTTAATATATATGAAGGTTTTTCAGTGCTTAAAACTTAAAGAGCTCTTGATCCTGAAGATGGACACATTTTGGAAGGTCTGTGGAATCATTTTTATGATTATAATGAAATTTTTGACTACCTACTATAGGTCAATATATTCCTATCGTGTGGACCCAATTTTAATGGGGCAATGAATCAGGGTTTTAGTCCCAAATGTTGTAATAACTCTCTAAGTTGCTGAACATATTTGGGGGATAGAGTCCCAGTATGCTGGATGCTTTATTTAAAGTTGGAGCTAGAAGCCAGAGCAGATAAGAGGTCTAAAGACCGCGAATGTGGCACAGCTGGCTATGTGTCAGCTGCATAAGATCTCTCTGACCAGTAGGTCATGAGTTCTAGGCCTGCCCGGGTCAAGGTGGGTGCTCGACCTTTAAGTGTTGCCTGCTGTCGACCTTTGCAGCCCAAAAGACAGTTGCATCTGTCAAGTAGGAGATAAAGGTACCACATTAAGTGGGGAGGCAAATTTTGATTGAATTATGAGGCTATTAAAAATCTCCAGGAATGCTGAGGAATGCGGAAAAGAACAACAATGGGATGCTGGAAACGCTGAGAGATGAGGAGTGCGTCAGCTCCCCCTGGTGGCCAGTGTTTGCCTCTGTTCATCTATATGTGTGTATGTGGAAACGGCAGGGATTGTCTGCTAAGTATGTGTACTTGTAATCCGCTCTGAGTCCTCTTTGGGGTGAGAAGAGTGGAATATAAATAAAGTGTATTATTATTATTATTAAGAACAAAATATATGAGGCAAAGTTGAGGGAACTGGGCATGTTCAGCCTCGTGAAGAAAATTCTCAAGGGTGACATGATTGGTGTCTTCAAATATCTCAAGGGCTGTTACAGAGAAGAGAGTGCAAATTTGTTCTCTGCCACTCCATAGGGCAGGTCTAGTGGATTTAAGTTGCAGTAGGAAAGATTTTTCATTGAGCATTAGAAGGAAATTCTTGATAATAACAGTGATTTTGGCAATGGAACCAATTGCCTACAGCAATGGTTCCCAACCTGTTTTTGACCAGGGACCACTTTGATCAGGACCACTCTCCATCATTAGTATCAAAAGGGTTATGAATCAGTTTTTGTTCAACTTTAGATTCAGTTTGGTTATTTGGGGTGCTGATTCAGAAAAATCCATTGGATAGACCAGCTCTAGTTCCTGTACAGAACATATGCCATCCAGTGGTTGCCATCTGCTCACCCACAGAAACCCATATTTAATAATCTAGAGCTGCAAACCTTATTTTACATTTCGCTGCCCACCAGTGCAACTCACAGGTTGGGAACCATTGGTCTAGCAATGGTGGAGTCCATTTTTCTGAATCACATCAAAAAGAGGCTAGAAAGCTACCTGTTGATGATGTCGCTGGAGTTCATACACGGAGGAATTGGATTTATGGTTTATGGGACACCTTCCAACTCTTTAATTCTGTGACTTTAATGGTTGCATAACACAATTAATGGATAACTCTACATGCAGAGATTATCCTCTACGTTTATTTTTCTGACATGCCTGCTCTTAGAAACTGACATAATGAAATAAGCCCCAATACTTCTCCTCAAAGTCGAATGAAAAGGAAGAACACTAGTTTTGATTGGATTTTAAGGATATACTAAATGTTTTCTAATACTAATACACAGTTTTTCTCCCACCACCACCACACCCACCTCCAAATTCCTTGTTCTTGATCAGACTGCAATCTGTGTGCATGTCTTAGTTTGGGACGAGGGAGAGTGGAAAAGAAACTCACTTGTAAATATCAAACAATGCTTTTATTTGCTCCATTTGTTTGATCAGATTTAGCAATCTATTAAAATATGGTAATACCGCTCAAATCTGAAAGCAGAGATATTGTATAACGAATTGGGAAAGCTATTTAATCATTAGTGTGTTTTCAGTCAGCTTTGAGGGAATTAAGTATAAGTGAATTCCAGGGGGCGGGAGTTGTCAGGATTTGATCAGGAGATTTTGCGAGAGAAATTCACAGCTGTGCAGAAGTTTCTGGTTTCTCTTGAGATTGAGAAAATTGACTGAAACCTGAAAATTATGCATGCTGTCTTCTGGATAAATTCAAGAATGCAAAAACAAAGGATCCTCCAATTGGCCATACTGACTGGTAGTTGAAATTCAAAAGATCTTGGTGGTCAAAAATCCTTATCTTCCTATAGCAGCAAAAGTATAAGGCTTTCCTCTTGCTTCCAGTATAATGTGTGGGTGACTAGTAATTATGGACCCAGTTTTGGGTGCCATATTGTAAGATGGATATTGGTAAGCCAGAACTCATCCACAAGAGAGTGCCCCAGAAAGTGATTTTTTTTAACAATCTAGTTGCTTTTGTTGGAGTTCAGCCTGTGATTGTGCTTAAGGATCAGGGTACTTTGGATGTTGGTAATGATAATGAGGTTCATGTAGGCAATGGTGTTTCCAATGATGAGATGGCTATCGATGCAGAGAATGACCAGGGGATGCTTGTTCAAGGTGTATTTTCTGATGAGAATATTCTGAAGGATTTGGGGGTGTTTGTGGGTTCCCTGAATTGCTACCAGAGCATTCCCATGATTTGGAAACTGAGAATAGCTCAACACCTGGGCCAGTTGCAGAAATTAATGGGCCAGTAGATAGATGGGAAGTTATTAGTCAGAATAGGAAAGCAAACCAGTCTCAGGCGTTATGCCAGGCTCAAAGAAAGAGTGATAAGGGATTCAAGTCTAAAATGAAGCTCATTTCTGGCCGCTTGGGACATAGCATAATTAGGAGATAAAAGTGCCAAGTACTAGATCTGTAGTCAGATGAAGCATCATTTGGAATAAATTCAAGACATCTTTCCTGTTCCTTGGAAGCCTTGCTTTGGATAGATTCATGTGTTAAATGCCTTTGATTCATGTTTTCAGTTCTTGAAGCTTTTGCCTTTGTTTTTCATGAACTTTGATGGACTAATTTCTTGGACTATTTGTTCTGGCTTATCTTTCTACCCAATTGGATTTACCTCTTCTTTTAAAGCAGTGGTTCTCAACCTGGGGTCCCCAGATGTTTTTGGCCTTCAACTCCCAGAAATCCTAACGTCTGGTAAACTGGCCGGGATTTCTGGGAGTTGTTGGCCAAAAACATCTGGGGTCCCCAGATTGAGAACCACTGTTTTAAAGTGTTTTTTTTACTACTGCTGCTTTTTAAATATCTTTAATAAACAGATTGCATTTGTACCAGCTGTGTGTGCTTAAAGTCAGAGGGTGTTTCTGGTCTGGAGTGCAACAGGTTTTTTTCTCAGGGCAATGTGCCTGGAATTATAGTTATAGTCTGTTTGTTTTGTTATTTAAACCCTGCTATGTCTGGCTGTTCTTCTCTCCCACAGAGACTAATTGATATGGAAAGGTAAGGGTCTTTCTTCCAAAACTGGAACCAAGGCATGGTTGTGTTGCACCTAGTTGCTCTTCTTTCCCTTGGAAGCCAAGCCAATGGCATTTGGTTTGGAGGAAAAGCCTTTCTTCTGTCAATGGAACCAAAGCACAATGGTGCTGTGCCTAGCTGCTCTTCTCTCCCTCAGAGACCAGAGCAACGGCAGTTAGTATGGAAGAACAGCCCATCGCATCTATGGAAGTTAAGGTGTGACCGTACCCTGCCTTTCTTCTCTCCTTTAGAGGCCAAAGTAGAGGCAGTACATATGCAAGAAGGGCCTTTGTTCATTCCATGGAACCAAGACATGGAAATGTTGTGTGTAGCAGCTCTTCTCTTCCTCACAGGTCAGAGCTAAGACAGTTGGAATGGAAGAAATAGTTGGAATCAAAGTATGTGTCTGGCTGCTCTTCTCTTCCACAGAGGGTAGAGCAATTGCAGTTAGTAATTAGATAACATGTGGGAGACCCACAGGAAACATTGTCCAATTTTAATTCATGGGGAAAGCAGCTGGTGGGGTTTGCCTCCATTTATTGTTTTAAATCTGCATCCAAAGCTACTATTTGCAAGATAGAAAACAACTTAGTCAAGAGAGCTACTGTGCTGAACCTACTAAGATTCTTTCCAGGTTGTACTTGCATGAACGCTGATGTACTGAAGTCCATCTGCTCTCTGGCTGCGTCAAATTGTAGCATCTCTTGCATAAATCATCTGGCAGGTGAATAATCCTGAATGGAGGCAATGAGATTTGGGTGTTTGCCCTAACTCTGATTTGCAGAGTGCAAAACATTAGGACCGATATAAAATATTTGACCATTTTTATGGTTTTTGGATTGGATCATCTTGGTATTAACCAATGAAAGATGGTAGTTCTGATATAATTGGAGTTGTGAATCTACTCCCATTTTAATTTATTGTGAATTTATTGTAAACATAGAATTCAGCACTTTGGATGTCTCCTCTAAAATTCAGACTAAAACATGAAGCACAATCACAACCCCAATTACACCAATGTCTACTGGTCTCAACTGGAGTAATCCCACCAAAGCAATGAAAATTACATATTTGCTGAATTAACATAACCCTGCTGTCCCACATTCTCACCTCATGGCTACCCTATCAGGGGTCTACGTAATTAGGTGGCAATTTTACATTTCAACACTGTCCAGAATCTCTGCAGAGTTTAAAGCCTCCCATTTATTGTTCTTTTTGAAGTACTTTGATCTTGAAAGATCTTCATCACTTATAAATGAACCAGTCATTAATGGCTTTTTATGCATCTCCAGAGAGCTATCACCATTCTCATTCATCACGGAGACGAAACAACTCCTCTTCTAAAACCATATATTATCTAATACTTATTTTATGATACCTAGGCCTTGGGGTCTTAAAATTTCCCCAGTGAATACATTGCAAATACAATAAAATGTCTCTTAGCGGGCTGCATACCGTATGGATTCCCTTTAACTCAAAATAGATATGGTAGAGCCTTGAAAAATGCAGAAGGGAAGGGATTACTCGGCTGGATTTATCAAGATGCCAAACAAACACAGAAAAAATGGACTGAAAGAGTTGATCCTATCAAGACACAGCTCCTCTTGACGGAAGACTATATTTGTTTAATCAAATATATACTGCATCTGGAAACATGCTAACCTTTTTACTCACCCCCCCCCCCCTTGACATATTTGTGAGGGAAAATGGGGGTAAAACCTTATAGAATAATAGAGTTGGAAGAGATCACATTGACTATCTCGTGGCTCGTGCAGGAAAAACACAATCAAAGCATTCCTGAGTGGAGTGGAGACGGGGGAGGAGGTCTCTGGGAGACTCCCATTAAATTGCAAGGTCCCCCAGGGAGCCCTCCCATTAAATTGCGGGGTCCCCCAGGGAGCAACCCTCTCCCCTTTATTGTTCAACATCTACGTACATGCGTCCGCTGGCCCAGCTGGTGCGCGACTTTGGTCTGGAGTGTTATCAGTACACTGATGACACGCAGCTTGTGCTGAGAATGGATGGCAGGCTGGACTCCATACCCAATTGTTTCCAGCAATGCCTAGAAGCCGTGACTGGATGGCTGTGTTCCAGCCGGCTGAAGGTGAATCCATCGAAGACGGAGATCCTGTGGCCTGGTTGGCCTGGGCTAAATGAGTGCCGGTTGCCTAACCTGGATGGCGAGCAGCTAAGCCCGTCATCTTTGGTAAAAAGCCTGGGGGTTCAATTGGACCCATTGTTAGCCATGGAAGCCCAGGTCTCCATGGTCAGCAAAACATCGTTTTTCCATCTACGACAAGCTAGGCGACTGGCCCCCTACCTGTCCAGGGACAACTTAGCCACTGTAATCCAAGCGACGGTCATCTCGAGACTAGACTACTGTAATGCCCTCTACATAGGCCTTCCCTTGTCGACAATCTGACTCAAGCTGGTGCAAAATGCTGCGGCTCGCTTGCTGGTGGGAGCATCAGCAAGAGAGCACGTTACTCCCATCTTACAGCAATTGCACTGGCTACCAATCGAGTACCGAATCGTCTTCAAGGTGCTGGTTTTGACCTTTAAGGCCTTGCATGGTCTAGGGCCAGTGTACCTGAGGGACAGCCTTACCCCGTATGTTCCCCCGAGATCACTGCGCTCGGAAGAGCGAAATCTATTAACTGTACCATCAATCCGCTCCTGCCATCTGTCTACCACCAGGCAATGAGCTTTCTCAGTTGCTGCCCCGACATTATGGAATACATTGCCGGATGATGTCCGTGTCATCGCTGAGCTTATTCCATTCCGGAGGGCATGCAAAACCACTTTATTTAGGCTTGCCTTTAACTGAATTTCCGGATACTGTAACCTGTCCATTGCTTATTGCGTATGGCATTTTATGTAATTTTATCCACTACTCATTGTTTTATTGTTATTGTTGTACACTGTGTGTTTGGTTTGGCTGTATGTGAACTGCCCCGAGCCTGCCGGAAGGAGCAGTATACAAGATCGAATAAATAAATAAATAAATAAAGATGGCCATGACATTTCTGTTTAAAAGCCTCCAAAGAAGGAGCTTTCGCCAGAGAGTTCCACTGCTAAAAAGGCAGAGAGTTCTACTGCTAAAAAGCTCTTTTAGTCAAGAGTTCTTCCTAATGTTCAGGTGGAATCTCCTTTCCTGTAATTTGAAACCATTGCTCTGAGTCATAGTTTCATGGGCAGCAGACAACAAGACTGCTCCCTCTTCCTTATGACAGCTTTTCACATATTTAATCATGGCTATCATGTTTCCTCATAACTTTCTGTTCTGCAGGCTAAACAGACCCAGCTCTTTAAGATGCTCCTCAGAGGGATTCATCGTCTCCAGACCTTTGATCATTTTAGTTGCCCTCCTCTGGACATCTTCCAGCTTGCCAATATCTCCTTTGAATTGTGGTGCCCAGAATTGGACACAATATACCCAACTTCTTCCGGCCAAGGGCCGGAAGAAGTGTCACTGATCACCGCAGTGAGCGGGGCGTGGCCACTCCCGGGCGTCTTCCATTTTCAGGAGGGTTTCCTGGGTGACATTAGGCTGGGTGACGCCTGACGTCACCCAGCCTAAGCCTGGAAGGCTCCCGGGGGCGAGAGCGGCTCGCCGCTCTCGCGAGCCTTCCAGGCTTGCAGGAGCCGCCCAGCTCCCGTGTCCCTCTGAGCAGAGGGACACGGAAGCTGGGCAAACTCGCCCGAAGCCTGGAAGGCCCCGGGAGGCGAGAAGCGGCGCTCGCTTCCCCCTGCGAGCCTTCCAGGCTTTGAATTCTTGGTCCGTGTCCCTCTGAGCAGAGGGACACGGAAGCTGGGCAAAAACTCGCCCGAAGCCTGGAAGGCTCCCGGGGGCGAGCGGCGCCGCTTCCCCGCGAGCCTTCCAGGCTTGCAGGGATTCTTCGCCCAGCTCCGTGTCCCTCCCCCGCCAGCCTGGATGGCTGGTGGGAGAAGCGCTGCTGGCTTTTCCCGCCAGCCTTCCAGGGTTTTTCGCCCGGCATCTTCCAGCTTGCCACCCCCTCCTCCAAGGCATCGGCTCAGGAGAGAGGAAGAAGAGGGCGGTGCAGGGAGGAGGAGCTAGCTCACTTCCTCCTCCCTGCCCCGCCTCCCCTTCCCCCCGTGTGGGCCCCAGGGGCCATTGGACACCCTGCAATATACCAAGTGATGAGGTCTGACCAAGGCAGAATAGAGAGACACCATGACTTCCCTCAGTTTGGATACTATAATCCAGGCATGTGCAAGCTTTGTCCCCCCAGATATTCTGGACTGCAACTCCCACAATTCCAGCTGTTAAGAATTATGGGAGTTGAAGTCCAAAACACCTGGAAGGCCAAAGTTTGCCCATGGCTGTTATAATCCTTTTGATGCAGCCCAAAATCTCATTCAGTCAGAATTTGCCTCCCCACTTAATGTGGTACCTTAATCTCCTACTTAACAGATGCAACTGGCTTTCAGGCTGCAAAGGTTGACAACAGGCTACACTTAAAGGTTGAGCACCCACCTTGACCCAGGCAGGCCTCAAACTCATGACCTACTGGTCAGAGACATCTTCTGCAGCTGACACTTAGCCAGCTGCGCCACATTCCCGGTGCAAATTCCCCAATTTCCGAATTATGCAAACTGTACAAGGAGGAGAACAATCAAGAACATACTGTTGACAAACTGTCCACCTTTTGTGAGGTAAATGAAATGTAGATAATATTATTGAGAAAATGCTTGTCATTATTATTATTATTATTATTATTACCCAGCTTTATCTCTCCTGAAGGCAACTCAAAGCGGCTACCTAAGAGGACATTGTCTGCCCAACAAATTAACAACTGCTTTCTCCTAAAACAGGGATGAGGCACTGCTTTGGAAGCTCTGGCCAAATTTTCAACCTTGTGTGAATAGGTGAATTTTATTGTATTCATTAAACATTTTACACCTCTTGCCATGAGAAGACAGATAATTATGTGTAGGTAACTTGACAGGGGGAATGTGTCCCTGTTGGTTCTCCTGGACCTCTCAGCGGTCTTTGATACCGTTAACCACAGTATCATTTTTGGACACCCAGCAGGAATGGGCCTTGGAGGCACTGTTCTGCAGTGGCTCTAGTCCTTCCTGGAGGGGCATTCCCAGAAAGTGTTGTTGGGGGACACCTGCTTCACCCCGCAACCATTGTCCTGTGGGGTCTCGCAGGTTTCAGTACTGTCCCCCATATTATTTAGCATCTACATAAATCCACTGGGAAAGATTATCCAGAGTTTTGGAGTTCGATGTCATCTGTATGCAGATGTTACACTCTATTACTTCGTTCTACCTGCTGCTACTAAGGAGGCTGTTCAAGTCCTGAACTGATGCTTGGTAACTGTGATGGTCTGGATGAGGGCGAACAAATTGAAATTGAATCCAGACAAGACAGAGGTATTCCTGGTCAGTTGGAAGGCCAAACAGGGTACAGGGTTACAGCCTGTGCTGGATGGGATTACGCTTCCTCTGAAGACACAAGCTTGCAGCTTGGGAGTGATCCAAGATTCATCTCATTGCTAAGCCTGGAACCCCATGTTTTGGCAGTGGCCGGAGAAGCACAATTCAAAGCACTGTCTTTAGCCTATACAGCCCTACCCGGTTCCAGCCCAGATTACCTGTCCAAATGTATCTTCCTATATGATCCACCTTAAAGGCTAAAATAATCAGGGGAGGCCCTGCTCTTGGTCCCACCCCCTTTACAAGCGTGACTGGTGGGAATGAGAGACAGGGCCTTCTCAGTGGTGGCCCCTCATCTATGGAACTTCCTCCCCAGGAAAATTAGATTTGCTCCCTCCCTCCTGACTTTCAGGGGGAAAAATCTAAAGCCATGGCTGTGGGGCCAAGCTGTTGGTCAGTAAGAGACTACAAATAACAGAATGATTACTCAGATTGGCCCTGGTTTATGAATTGGATTTTGTGATTATAACTGATGTTTTTAGTTGGGTTGATTTTAATGCAGTTGCTTATTTACCGATATGTATTTGTATATATGGCTCAATAATTGCCTCTGTGAGGCCACCCTGAATTTACTTCAAAGTGAGAAGGGCGGTATAAGTGTAGTAAATAAATAAATTTTTACCAAGAATGTACACCTTTGTGAAGCCAATGGGTATTTCAATGAAATAACATGCACAGGAAATAATGCTTGCATTAGAAAATACATAAAGTCCAAAAGCCAAAAGCAAAATGCACAAACGTTCTTAAATCAATGGAAGAAAGTTCCGAAAATAAATAAAATATGTAATAAAATGTGCACCTTGGGAAAAATGCATGGAAATGCACAGACATGTTCAGACAGCCTCCCAACCCCCAATATCTCACAACTCAATGTAAGAGAAAAGACAGGAAGAAATGGTGAGACTGAGAAAAATGCAATGGAATTGCGACTGTGGTTCAATCCTTCTCTTTTCTGTGTTTTCACTGAACATGCCCAGCCTGTTGTGTAATAGCCCCATGTGTGGCAGATGGAGGCATTTTGCAAAAGGAGCTGCATGCAAACGGAAGGATAAAAGCGACAACAGCAAGCTCACAGACCCACGCCACGAACCGTAATTTACAAGATGTATTTCCCTGGCTAGGGATGACATACTGCTGGTGGTGAGAAATAATTGCTTGGCTGCTGCTTAAGTCGGATGCTTCTCCTACATTATGGATGGTGCGGGAGAAGCAGTCAGGCAGTGCAAATTTGGAAACTCAGGCTCTCATCATAGCAATTTTCTTAGCCATGGCCAAAAGAGATTAAGCAGAAATCAGGGCAGTGAGTTGTTCTATTCTGCCCATCCATTCATGTACCCCACTGTTTCCCCCAGTGATAGGATTCAAGGCGTCTTACAAAGAAGAGATAATGATAACCATATATACCAGGGCTGTCCAACTGCTGGCCCTGCAGGTGTTTTGGACTTCAACTCCCAGAAATCCTAGCCAGTTTACCAGCTGTTAGGATTTCTGGGATCTGAAGTCCAAAACACCTGCAGGGCCGGCAGTTGGACAGCCCTGATATATACAGTTCAACCCCCTTATCTGCGGAAAATACGGGTAATAGAAAATGATCTGGGATTCTTCTATTTGAGGACCTAGGCTTCCCAAAATTGGGACAGTTGCTTTTAGTTCTTTTGGTTTGGGGCCCTGAAAATTGGACTGTTATGAGAGGGGGGACTACCCACCCACTGGCTCCCCTTCATGGCATGTGTTTTTCTTACCTGGTACCTGCTGTTTCTACTCTAGAGTACGAGGCACTTGGCTGTAGGCACTGGCATGCATGTACGCTTTCTGGGTCTGCCTGCACACTATGCCACATACATGCACTCTCTTTGGAAAGAGTGTATGTGTGTATGTGTGTGTGGCATGCAGGCAGACCTAGAAAGCATGAGTGTCTGCCAGTGTCTGCAGATGAGCATCTAGAGTAAGAGGTGCTCAGCTGTAGGTGCGCTCTGGGCCTCTCCCCCTGCTCCGCCACACATGCACTCTCTTTCTAAGGCAAGGAGGCAAGTTCGGATACACACAAAAGCAGGCTTTCATGTTAAGTGAGGCCACATTTGGAGTACTGTGTACAATTCTGGTTTCCGCACCTTAAGAAGGATATAACGGAACTGGAAAAGGTACAGAAAAGGGCAACAAGAATGATCCAAGGGATGGAGCGGCTCCCTTATGAAACCAGGTTGCAACGCCTTGGTCTTTTCAGCCTCGAGAGACGGCATTTAAGAGGTGACTTGATCGAAGTGTATAAAGTCATGCATGGGATAGAAAAGGTGAATAAAGAAAAACTATTTTCTTTGTCACAAAACACTAGGACTAGAGGGCACTCCCTGAAGCTCCAAGGTAGGAACATTAGGACTAATAAAGGGAAATATTTCTTCACCCAGAGGGTCATTGGGTTATGGAACTCACTTCCAGAAGAGGTTGTGACAGCTGTCAGCCTGAACAACTTCAAGGCAGGATTAGACAGATTCATGGATACCAAGTGTATCGGTAGTTACTGAAAAGGACATTCAAGTGCCACCTCGGAGTTGGTTGAGGTAGGCAGGATTTCCCTGGGTACTGGTTGTGGGAGGTCGGGAACAGGTCAGGGTTTTGCCCTCCCTTCTGCTCGAGATCCCCGTGTACAACTGGTGGGCCACTGTGTGATGCAGAATGCTGGACTAGATGGGCTGAGGTCCGATTCAGCATGGCTCTTCTTATGTTCTTATGTTCTAAGCAGACTTTCCTGTGGGGCGGGGGCTTCCCATTTCGTGCTTCCAAAGAAATGGAAGACACAAAAGAAATGGTGGGAACGAACTTCACGCACAACTCTACTATAAAATAACAATGGATTTGTTTGTGGACCTCTCTGTGGGCCCAGCTACACAGGCTACAAATAGTGAAGCTGATCCAGAACAGGGTATTCCTGATCAGCACCACCATGATCTGTACAGCCAGCCACTAAATCGGCTCAGTGGCTGGAGAGCATCCACACTGTATGTCTCCAAGTCAGCTCAGCAGGTGGATGGTGTCTGCATGACCCAGAAGCACCAGAATTGGTTTGGTGCCACTGAACTTACACCTTTACCGCATCTCTGTTTTATTAAGCTTTGTGGTGCCCAGTGGGCATAAAATTGGCACTGGTCACTGCTCAGCTCATGTAATGATGACAGCCAAAGTAACAAAATGATGTGACAGAGGGTAGGAAGGAAACAAATAATTTTCCCCTCTTTTCACCCCTGCTTTCTCTGACATCCTCATCGCTTTGACTAGCATCATTTCAGGCACCAAGCAATGTACACTAGTTAAGTAGGTGCCATCCTAGACTGCCTGTATCTCTGGAAAGTGAGCTGGTGGTATAAACAGCTGCAAGCACTTTTGTTTATACTGGTCCAAATTGCGCACATGCATCCTGCAACTTTTTTAAGCACGGGACAAACCTTGTCTTGCTTGGTGGTGAATGGACCCCATGCATTGTGTGGCTGCCGGCATGGAATCCATTCATCTCTGAACTTATTCAATTTTTGGGAAGCTCACAAAAAAGCAAACCAATGAACACCGAGACGAGAACCGGGGCAAAGTTTACCCTGAAAGCACATGTCTATTCTATAATACACTCAGGACAGAAGAAAAGCATAGAATTTTACTGGAAGACCCAGAGACACCCACAAATACTTGTAGGAGGATATGCATGTCATACTATAGTTGTGATTAAAGTAAAACAAAACTTAAAACATTTAAAACCAAGAGAGGAGTTGCACCCATTTTCACCCACACCGGAAACAGCTTTTTGTAAAGGCTTTTGATTGCCCACTTAAAGTCAATCTAGATCAAAATAACTCTGAAATGCAGTGCAACATACTGCATTACTATTATTATTAACTATTATTTGCTGATAAAACATTACCTTTTATGAAGATTTCGGTTAACGGCAGAAGATAGCTTGACTTTGTGAGCCCCAGCTCTGCTATATCCTTGGAGAGGAGACAGAGCAGATGGCAGAAGAGCATTCAACTAGCAAATTCTCATTGATTTCAGTAGGAATCTTTTAGCCATCTCTTTTGCAAAGGCAGGACAAGCTTCTAAATGGACTAAAGATTATTCTCAAGATCCTACATCAATGTGTCAATCTTCACATGCACAGTTACACACACATTGTGTTACAAAACCCCCAAATGACTCACTCAGGGAACTGAACATTCAATGGAAGCTCAATGAAATGTACAGTGCAAATGCAACCAAATGTACTGGAGAACACATGGATCTCTATGCAGTATTATTCTTATATTCATACTTTGAAAAGTCTTTGGAAGAATTTTTCTGCACAGAAATTGTATTTTTTTAATGCGGAAAATTATTGCTGACATAATTAGTTTATTTATTTATCATATCAGAAGTGAACTAAGGGTACAGTTGTAATGTATTTCTAAAAAACACAGAGTTTAAAAACTAAATAACTAAATTATAAAAAACTAAATTATACTAAATGTCCTTTGACCAGTAGCTGGCCACTTGGAGTGCCTCTGGTGTTCCTGTGAGAAGGTCCTTCATTGTGCATTTGTCAGGGCTCAGGCTGCATTGTAGTAGGTGGTCTGTGGTTTGCTCTTCTCCACACTCACATATCATGGGCTCCACTTTGTGGCCCCATTTCTTAATGTTGGCCCTGCATCTCGTGGTGCCAGAGTGCAGTCTGTTCAGCGCCTTCCAAGTTGCCCAGTCTTCTGTGTGCCATGGGGAGAGCCTCTCATTCGGTATCAGCCATGACTTGATGTTCTGGGTTTTAGCCTGCCACTTTTGGACTCTTGCTTGATGAGGTGTTCCTGTGAGTATCTCTGTAGACCTTAGAAAACTATTTATCGATTTAAGGCATTGGCGTGCTGGCTCATACCTGACAGGGGATGGGCTGAATATGTCACTGCCTTGGCCCGTTCATTATTGGCAGCTACTTCCCGACGGATGTCAGGTGGTGCAACACCGGCTAGACAGTATAGTTTCTCCAATGGTGTAGAGCGTAGACATCCTGTGATATGCAGCATGTCTCATTAAGAGCCACATCCACTGTTTTAGCGTGGTGAGATATTTTACACACTGGGCATGCATGAACAGCAGCAGAGTAGCAAAGCTCAAGGACAGATATCTTCATTGTATCTGGTTGTGATACCCAGGTTGTGCCAGGCAGCTTTCGTATGATATTGTTTCTAGTGTGCACTTTTTGTTAGTGACAGCAGTGAATTTGAGGCGAGTCCAAATTTCTTTCCCATGTATAGTCACTTTCACTATGAGCCAGATTCCTCGATCTCTACTGTTGTTCACACTAAGATTGCATTCTCTTGTACAATTGTAGCAGTTTAATAATAATTTAGTAGTTTTTTCTTTGTCCTATGGAATTCTGAGATGATGTGTTTGGTGAGTCAGTTAGAAGTTTTATTCCACTCCCCAGAATTACAGCACTATCTTCTTCTGGCAAAAGCAGTCTCAGTACCTCACTGAACTACACAGCCCAAAATTGCATTGCATAAAGAGATGGTTGTCAAAGAGTAGTTGTACAATGTGGATGCATTCTTTGGTGATGTGGCTTGCATGGTATCGGTCTTCTCTGTTTTTTCTCTCCTTGCAACCTGGCTTTTAAAAATAAAAAATAAACGAGGGACTGCGACATCATCAACTGACAGAAAAGAAATGGAAAGAAAAAGAAGACTTGACAACACACCTTCTGCTCACCAGTCTTTTTATGTCTTTTACAGCCTTCTCCTACCAAGGTATGTTTTTTTTATGACAAAAGGAGCAATTGCCTCACTCTTGATAAAGTCTGGGAGCAACCCTGGGGGATTCATATACCTTGTCACAATATTCTTAACAGCGTAGTCTTCACGTATTCCTGAGCTGGTGGCACTTGCAGGGAACTCCCCTGATGCAGCTTTTGGGAAGAAAATAAATGTTCTGGCTGTAATGGGAAGGACAGAGAGACACTGACAGACAGATAGACAGAAGGCTTCTTAATAGAATATTCCATACCGCATAGATTTCATGCATCCACCCTTTATTCATTTAAATTTATTTAATTCTTATTTTGTATTTTAAAACCCTTAAACAAGTTTGAAGTGATACCTTCCTTTAGTAACTGTACCATATTCCCCAGAAGATGTGAAAGAAGGCATTTTAATACTCCTCCTAAGTCACTGGGGTTTGCATGAAAGTGGGTAGATTTATGTTTGTGTGTATGGTTCAGTCATGTATTTTTGCACAGGTGATGCAATTTAGAAAGGGAAATGTGATCAAATATCTCTGGAGGTCTTTAAACAGATGCTGGATGGCCATCTGAGTGCTTTGATTGTGTTTCTCTGCTTGGCAGGAGGTTGGACTGGGTAGCCCTTCTGGTGTCTTCCAACATTATCGTTCTATCAAATATTGACTTTGACCAATGTGGAGGGCACATGTGTACAGTAGGAAAACACATTGTACCAGTGTGAGCACATGATGGGAAGTCCTATATGGCTTTCCAAGCTAGTTTTCATTGTGGAACAAAGCAGGTACATGGGATCAAACTGGTGGAGGATACTATACAGTATAGCTGGGATACAGCCTTCATCTAGATTCAGTCTAAGCTGCACCAACAGGGTAGAATATCCAAATCAAGGAAAGTTGTAAGGATTTTATAGTTTGCCTTGGACAAACTCTACCTGGAATAAACCTTTGTCCAGTTCTGGGCACCACAATCAAAGAAGCATGTTGATCAGAGAAAGACAGCCGAAAGAGGAAGGCAGCCGAAATGGTACAAGTTCTGAAAGCCCTTATGAAGAGCGACTTTGGAAACTGGGTATGTTTAGCCTGTAGAAAAGAAGAGTGAGAAGAGATAGGATAGCCATATATAACGACCCAAAGAGATGTTATGTAGAAAATGGAGTAACGCTGTTTTCTTCTGCTCCAGAAACTAGAGTATGAATCAATAGATTCAAATTACAAGGACAGGTTCAATCTGAACATGAGTTCAGACTGAGCTGTTAGAGCTGTGTGGGAATGAAGCAGACTGCCTCAGATGGTGATGGACTCTTCTCCTTTGGAAGTTTTCAAACAGATGTTTGATTTCTATCTTTCAGGAGTGCTCTAATTTTATAATCCAACATGACAAGGGCTTCATTGCACTTCCCTCCAGTTTTATGATTCCATGAATGATGCATTAAAATATCTTTGTATAGAAAGAGAAAGTATTATTGCATTTGTACAAAGTACATAACCTTATGCCAATGTATAAATATTCTGATTCCTGCACAGATAATCATTTTTTAATGCAGGAATTGAAGCATGCTCCACAAAATACTTCTTTTTCTGTAAGAAATTGTTTTTCAGTCCCAAAATGATTTACATAGATAAAAATCTTATGTCTCTTTGTGCAACTCATGCTTGAAGGCTGTGCAGAAACCATATTCTTATAGAGTGAAAAATGAAATACTCTTCATTCTTACATATAGAAAGGAAAGAAGTGAAAAAGCACACCCCTATTCTGTAAATGGATTGGAGGTGGTGCCATGTTCTCATTTGCATCCAGCAGAAAAATATCTTGGCTTTGTCTAGAACAGTCTACACTGGGAATGTGGCGCACCTGGCTAAGTGTCAGCTGCATAAGATCTCTCTGACCAGTAGGTCATGAGTTCGAGGCCTGCCCGGGTCGAGGTGGGTTCTCGACCTTAAGTGTAGCCTGCTGCCGACCTTTGCAGCCCGAAAGACAGTTACATTTGTCAAGTAGGTGATAAAGGTACCACATTAAAGTGGGGAGGCAAATTTTGACTGATTTATGAGGCGATTAAAAAGAACCTAGGAATCGCTGTGGAATGAGGAAGAAACAAAGGGATGCTGGAAAACACTGAGAGATGAGTGCGTCAGCTCCCCCTGGTGGCCAGAAAGTTTGCCTCTGTTTGTCTATATATGTGTGTAATATGTCAAAATGTATGTACTGTACTGTACTGTACTGTGATAAATGTCACATGTTTATATGTCATTTGTTGAACTGCAGGGATTGTCTGCAAGTATGTGTACTGTAATCCGCTCTGAGTCCCCTTCGGGGTGAGAAGAGGGGAATATAAATAAAGTAAATCTCTATCTCTATCTCTATACCTTTATAAAGCTGAATGTTTGTATGTATGTTTGTATCCAGAGGGCGGAAGGATATGTGGCAGCTTTCTGATTGGGTCCCACTGTGGGATTATTTGCATCAACAACTCCTATTGGCCAGCCAACACGAACATTCCGAAACTCAAAAGTGCCAGAGGGGGGTAAGGAAAAGGCCTGAGGCAGTCAGGCATGGTGGGAGTTTCAGTCCAAAACACTTTGCAGCCTCCAACAATGAGACAACAAAAGCAAACTTGGCACACAGAACCCCCAAGACCCACTTTATGTCTTGGTGCAGTTTGAGGGAGGATGGACCATGGATAGGCCAGCATTCCAACATCCCAAATCTCAAAGGTGCCAGACAGAGTTCTTTACAAAAGGCTTCCTTTAGCTGATTTTACAAACTAGGCCTCAGCCTGAATTGACAGCAAGGCTTCCTCAACTTGATTTTCTAGACTAGGCCTCAGCTTGAATTCACAGTAAGGCTTCCTCAACTTGATTCTCCTGACTAGGCTCAGCCAACAATTGACAGAACAAGACTACAACAATGACAGAACAAGACTACACAGACCCCCCCAAGACCCACTCTACATCCTGGTGCATCGCCGCCGGCGAGAGGGAGAAGGCGGCGGCGGAAGTCCCGCCCGCATGGCGGCTCAGGCGCTTTTCGTCGCTGCCCGGCTCACCCCGCTAACGCGAGCGGGGCGAGCCGGGCGGCAGCGAAAAGCGCCTGAGCCGCCGTGCGGGCGGGACTTCCGCCGGCGCCTTCTCCCTCTCGCCGGCGGTGGCTCCGCCCCTCCTCCCTTCAGTGAAGGGAGGGGCGGATCCGGCAAGAGGGAGAAGGCGCCGGCGGAAGGCCCGGCCCCAGGGCGACTCAGGCGCTGTTCGCCGCCGCCCGGCTCCCGTTTGGAGCGCGGACGAGCGGGGTGGCGGCGGGGAAAGACGCCTGAGCCGCCGTGCGGGCGGGACTTCCGGCGGCGCTTTCTTCCCTCTCGCCGGCGGCGGCTCCGCCCCTCCTCCCTTCACTGAAGGGAGGGGGCAGAACCGGCGAGAGGGAGAAGGCGCTGCTGGGAGGAAGAGGAGGAGGATGGAAGGCGCCGCTGGAAAGAAGAGGAGGAGGATTCCGGGCCCCTTTTGAGCCCCTCTGGGAGCCTCTCGTCACCCAGCCAAGAAGCCACGCCATGCCGCCCGAGGTACGTCTTACTTTCGGGGTACGGCTTATATAAGCCGACCCCTCTGACACCCCCGATACGTCTTACAATCGGGGGTGTCATACTTTCGGGGAAACACGGTAATTCAAATGCTAGAGCTACTGATTATCATGAGAAGCCAATGGCAAAAAGTAGTAGGTGGCCTTCATGGCAGTCATAACAGCAATCTATTCCAGATTTTATTTTGAACTCTAAAGGAACTCTCCAAGTTGCTTAAGACTTTCCCCTAAATACAGAAATTTGAACTGTCACCTATTAAAATATAAACCCAAAACCATCACAGATTCAATAACCTCTTGACATAGAAGTTACCCTACTCATGTATAAATCTAATAAAAAACAAATTTAAAAGTGTTGATTTATCCATTGGGTCAATATCAATACTGAACCTTAACTCTTTTATAAAAATCCCCTTTTCTGGGCAGAGTACTGAAAAACAAATTTGGTCCATTCCAGGAGGATCTAAAAGAACCATCAACCCCTTCTAATCAATCCACCACAACATTTCTTCTGGTCATTTGAATGTTTGGATGGGGAAATGACAGTGGCCAGGAGCAACTGGCCCCTTGAAACAGTATATGTTTTCCCCTTTCTTAATAATGATCCTTGACTTATTTGTAGGATATATCAAAATCCCTAATTTTGTCCTCAAAACCTACCCTTGACCTATACATGAGGGTGACACATACATGAGTGAATATATAGTAACAGCTGCCACTGAGTTACCATTCTCCCTTCCCCATGCCTTCATATGAAAATATGAAAATTCAAGAATGGTCCACCTGGACTTGCTTTCAAGATGAGCTAATTTCAGTATGCCTTTTTCACAAAGTCGCGCTGATATGATGCTATTATTTCACCTCCTGCCACCTGTAGCTATTTCTTAGCAAGCCAACCCCGTGCCCCCTCCTTCCAAGCCAAATCAGACAGATGGGATTGTATGCAAACACTCTTTGCATAATTTATTCCAAGTGTAGCATTTGGATTTCCTTGGTGCAGAAACCCGAACCAGCCTTTTAATGATGCTGAGTTGATGCATCTCGGGCAATGGGAGGAGGGGCTGCCATTTAGAGGACCACAAACCATGGCTGTTCCCTTTGGCTATGCTTCATTAGTCCGTCTGTATTTCAACCCGGCAGCAGATAACATTCTTCTTTTCACTGTGCTGAAAAAGGAACAGCCTAAAGGGAATGTAAGACTGAGCTCTAAGTATAGATTTGGGTCCCCCTGCTCGGATCTTAATGGAGCAAAGAGTTAGTGGGAGACAATCTGCACGCTTTTTTTCTTGCTGAATCATCAGAACTCTTGCACTCCAGTAATTGAAGAGAACATATAAATACTGCATAGAGATCTCCTTGGGCTGTATTCATAAAACAGCGATGTTCCGTTAAAGTGCTTTTCTTGTACAGGTTAATCTCTCAAAACAAAAGCTGAGAAATACAGCAGCCAAACCAAGCTGTATTTTTGCTAGCTGATAAAAACCGCTCTTTACTTGTCTGCAAATAAACGATTCCCAGGGGCTCCCATCTGCGGAAGCGGAGAAAACTTTTTAAAAGGGGGAGTTTAAACCATCCAATGGCATCCAACTGGAACAACTGCTGCAATGACCACAACCACAACAATGTACTCCCTGGATTTCAAAATTCAAGAGGAGTCTTGGGTTATAAAGGTTCTTGAGATTCCTTGGCATCTCAACAAACTGCTTCTGGAAAACATTCTCCCAAAAAAAACACCTCCTCAGATTATGGAGTAAATTGATGTCCACCCCACACCCTGGAAATGGGACTATCTTTCTGGAGACCAAGGTTTGAGGCCCTACTCAGCCATGGAAACCTACCGGGTGACCTCAGGCAAGTCATACTCTCTCAATTTCAGAAAAACACAAAACCAAATCACCTCCAAACAAATCTGGGCAAAAAAAGAAAACCATTAAGCCTTATGGTTCCTATAAATCAGAAATGACCTGAAGGCGCACAATATCAAGTCTTTGGCTACATAGTAGGCATGGTTAGGTACCGTCGGAATCTTCGTAATTTGGAATAAAGTCAGAGAAATTACCTTTTCGGAGCAATTTCAACGTTTTTAAGGAAACCGGAAATCCCTTTGCCCTTCTGAAGCTTTTTCCGCCATTTTTGTTACGAATCAGGAAGCGAGTTGGAAATGATTCAACTCAAGCCAGAGAAGCCAGTTTTAAACCAGAGAAGAATGAATTTCCTCCCTTTGCTTTTCCCACTTCTAGCTCAAGCCAGAGAAGCCAGTTTTAAACCAGAGAAGGATGAATTTCCCCCGCTTGCTTTTCCCTGCTCCTGGAGTAAAACAGCTACTTTCAAAGTAAAGACCACCCAATGAAACAGGAAATAACACTTTCAAACCATTAATGAAAGGATTCGGAAGTCTTGGAATTTTTGAAAAGTTTTGAACATTTTTTTCTGTGAAAATCAGACACCTGTATATTGACACCTGTGTACGTGGGAGGACTGAAACCTACCTGGCAAACTCTAATCCTCCCACATAGACTGTTGGCTAAATTTAGGGATATTGGATTTTTATATTCAGTCTGTTCTTGGATTATGAACTCCTTGTCTGGATGTTCTCAGAGGGTTAGATTAGGTAGTCATAACTCTTCAGCTCTCACTCTCAACACTGGGATGCCACAGGGCAGTGTGTTGAGTCATCTGCTTTATACTTTTTACACATATGATTGCATCCTCCTCTATCATAGCAATGTCATTACCAAATCTGCAGATGATACAATAGTGTTGGGGCTTATCTCTGAAGGGATAAGCTTATCGGGATGAGGTGGATCGGTTGCTCTCGCGATACAGGAACAATAACTTGGTTCTTAACATCAATAAGACCAAGGAGTTCATAATGGACTATTGGTGAGAGAGACGTAGTTTTAAATAGAATGTTCATGGATGCTTCCAATTACTGTAAGTTCCACATGTCTTGACTTGCAGAGGCTTTTGTTTGCAAAAATGCTAGTGTTTGGAGAAAGACCTGCCACAGGGAGGTGACTACTCTCAGGGATGAATTCATCATAGTAGAACTGTCTAGATCAGTGGTTCTCAACCTGGGGTCCCCTGATGTTTTTGGCCTACAGTTCCCAGAAATCCCAGCCAGTTTACCAGCTGTTAGGATTTTTGGGAGTTGAAGGCCAAAAACATCTGGGTACCCCAGGTTGAGAACCACTGGTCTAGATAGTGCTCCCTAATTTCTCAGCCCCTTGAAATTAGTGCTTGAAACAGAAAAGTAGATAAGACTGACCCACAGACACTTTGCAATTAAGTGCTCAAGGTCAGAGACATGAAAGCATAATTGTGCCATTGTTCACCACCACCTGTTGCCTTCAGAGGCGGTCTCAGCGATTCCGCCATGTAAGCGGTCGCGTAGAGCGCCACCGGCTGGGCGGGGCGTCACCGGCTGGGAGTGGCGCCGCGGCGCCACCTCGCTTCCGCGCCCCGCCCTGCCGCGCCGCCGCTGCCACTGCACAGCCAGCCCCACGGGCGGCTGCAGCACGCTCCCGAAGCACGGACATTTCCGCACATGCCCAGAAGCAACTACAGGCGCTACAATGCATGTAGTTGCTTCTGGGCATGCGCGAATGTCTGCGCATGGGCACTGCGGCCCGAGCGCGCCTGCGGCTTTGGAGCCAGCGCGCAGGCGCGCTCTGGCCGCAGTGGGGCCGGCTGTGCGGCGGCGGCGGCGGGACCAAATGATGCGCGGTGGGGGTGCCAAAATGTTCTTCGCGTACTCCCCGGAAAAGGTCAGGCCGGCCCTGGTTGCCTTCCTGCTTATTAGAGTCAGAGAGAGCCAATGAAAATCTGTATTAGCCAGCATATACCAATGAAATAATTAATGATAGTGCACCAGTGAGAATCTGCTTTGGACTTTCTGTAAAAGTGATAAAAGCTTTACAGTCCGATTTTGAGGTTGCAACATACTTTTTTGTGCAGTGGGCACCTACTGTTGCCCAATACTGGCCTGCAATAAATAGCCTTTGTATAAGAGTCCAACTTGTGGCTTCTTGCACCACTGCTCAGGTCTTTAAGGGGATACCTGAGCTTGTTCAGATTTTGCCTGGAGTGCTGGTGAGCCTGTGCCCCTCCATTGGAATAATAGATCTGAAATTCAGCCCTTGGTCATAAATGGAGACCAAATGGAGTGGGTGGCCAGTTTCAAGTTCCAAGGTGTCATGGTGAAGGAGGATCTGACCTGGGACACTCATATGGCAGCATTGCTTAAGAGGGCCCAGCAGAGATTGCACTATCTGAAACTTATATGGAAGCAACAACTGAATGAAAAACTGATGGTGACTTTCTACTGCTGTGCTATAGAGAGTGTCCTAACCTACTGCCTCTCTGCATGGTTTGGCAATTGCACCATGGCCAGGGCCATAGCCAGGATTTTGATTCGGGGAGGGCTGAGTTTGATTCGGGAGGGGCTGAGTCTGAGTAAGAGAGGGACTATCCTACCAAACCTTTTGTATTGTTATCCCAATAACCCCATGAATGTGGGATATAATGAGCATGGTGATCAGATCATGGTATGAATAAACATAACAGTTTAAATAATGTACCAGTAAGGCCTTCTCGCGGACTACCCTGAGGATTTCGGGGGGGGGGTGAAGCCCCCTAAGCCCCCCCCCCCCAGCTACATGCCTGACCATGGCACATAGGAAGGTGTTCAAGGGTCACCACTTCTGTACAGATAATCATTGGAAGAATTTTATAAGTCCCACAGACTTAAGAACATTTGGCTTAGAACATTCTTAAGGACCCATCTCAGCATATTCTTTTTTAAAAAAAATATTGCCATCTGACAGATGGTACAGGATGACAAAAACAAGGACAAACAGACCGAGAGATAGCTTTTATCCTAGAGCTGTAGCTATATTGAACTCCATGGTTTCACACTGATGTGACATTGGGAGCTATGTGGTGGTGGTTGGAGTGTGGAGGGATGGGTGCGTTGTTTTCATGATGCAAGCTGGGGAAAGCATTTAATTTCATTTATTTATTTGTTCAGGCTTCTATGCCGCCGACTCCCGGGGGCTCGCGGCGGCTCACAAGAGCCGAAGGCAACAATAAAAACAGCAATAAAACAACAAGGCAGAATAAAAACAACAAAACAGATAAAACAGCTAAGCAATGCAGCAATAGCATTCCTAAAATGCACAGGCTTACTCTCCAAATGCTTGCTTGAATAGGTGGGTTTTGCAAGCCCGCCTAAATGGGAGCAGGTCCCTCAGAGCCCTAGTTTCGGCCGGGAGGCGTTCCATAGCATAGGAGCTATAACTGAGAACGCCCTCCGGCGGTCGATGTTAAACGTGCTGACCTTGTCGAAGGTATCTCAGGAGGTTAGCATCCTCCGACCTTAGTGATCTCGATGGGCAATATGGAGTGAGACGGTCCCTCAGATACGCTGGCCCCAGGCCGTATAAGGCCTTAAAGGTAAGAACCAACACTTTGAAGGCGACCCGGTGCTCAATAGGTAGCCAGTGCAGATCGCAAAACGGGTGTTATCGGCAACCTGCTGGAGATCCAGACAGGAGCCGGGTGGCAGTGTTCTGCACCAGCTTGAGCCTCCGGATAGCCGACAGAGGAAGGCCAACGTAGAGCGCGTTACAGTAATCTAGCCTAGAGATGACCGTGGCTTGGATCACCGTGGCCAGGTCGCTCCGGGAGAGATAGGGGGCCAGCCTCCGAGCCTGGCACAGATGGAAAAAAGCAGCCTTGCTGACCATGGAGACCTGGGCCTCCATGGACAGCTGGGAGTCAAGGTGGACCCCCAGGCTCTTCACAGACACCGATGGGCATAGCGCCTCACCGTCCAGGGTCGGAAGCTGGGCACCTACCCCACCAGGGTCGGAAGCTGGGCACCTACCCCACAATGTACAATGACAATAAAGTTTTGTTCTATTCTCTGGGAAAAGACCTGTCACCCATCTTTTGCCATTTTTCCTGCTGAGCAATTGACTGAGTTTCTAAAATGATCTGGGATCTTTGGTGGGATGAAAGGCACTCTATACATCTCAGTTTATTACTATTAAGAAGGGTTCCAAATGAGTCACCCCTGCCTTTGAGCAACTTCCATCTGTGGTCTGTTGACTTGTCTCTTAATCATTGAAACTTACATTTCTGGTAGCTTTTTTCCTCCCTAGCAGCCTATATGAAGTGGGAAGCTTGTTCGACACACTCTGAATCTCCAATGGCTTTCCTATGGTTTCTCAAAGGAAAGCTAACAATATATTTCCTTCCTACTGTGAGAAGACTTGCAACCCTGCACAGAAGGAAAGAGGAAAATGGCTTTGAACACTCTTTTGATTTTTTGACTCGCTTTTTTTCATGTGCCAAGCTATTCTGTAATATCCTCTAGGCATTCTTTTTGCAAAAATAAACAGAAAACATTCCCTTCCAGTTGTATAGTGGAGCATCTGTCACCGGCCATTTCTTGTAGTTATTCTTTGCTGCAGTTTTACTTTTCTCCAGAACATCAGGAAATGTGTGCTTGATTACTTCCTTGTAATTGTTTTATTCACTTATGTCTAGCTAAGTGTATTGACTAGTGGATAATTCTTGCTTAATAAATGGCTTTAAAACTTTGCCTTAACGGGTTGAAAAACTGAGGGGAAACATACAAAATGAATTTCAGAAGACTGTATCAGAGTTATATCTTTAGGCAAACAAAATCAGATCCACAAATACAGCATGAGTGATACCTGATCTGATAGTAGTAGAAAAGATCTGGATATCTTCGTAGGCTAAACATGAGTCAATAGTATAATGTGGCAGCCCCCAAAAGCTAACCTAGCTTTGTATCAACAAAAGTATGACGTTGAGATCAAGGAAAATCACAGTACCATTTCAATCTACTTTGAGCAGACCTCACCTGAAGTATTGCCTTATATCCAGGTTTTTATTGTTAACTGCCATTAACTTATGGTAACCCAATAAGTGAAAGACCTCAGTCACCGTATAATGATCAATAGCCCTGCAGACTAAGGGCTATGACTTTCTTGATTGAAGCTATTCATCTATAATGCAGTTTTTCTCTTTTTCCTCTCTCTTACCAAGAATTATTGTCTTCTCCAGTGAGTTGAGTCTTCCCATGTTATGGCCAAAGTATGACAGTCTCTATTTAGTCATCTTGGCTTCTATGGATTGTTTAGGCTTGATTTGCTCGAGGATTCATTTATTTGTCTTTTTAGCAGTAGAATTCTCCTCCAGCATCACATTTCAAATAAGTTCATTTTACTTCCTATTATCTTTCTTCTCTGTCCCACTTTCACAACCAAAACCATGTGATAATCTTTACTGAAGTATTCAATGATATGACACTTGAGGCTCGTGTCTAGTTCCTTCATATTGACGTAGGGCCAGATGGGATTGTGGGCTTTCCTGGGATTCATTCAGATGCAGGGCCTGAGAACTTAATTGCCTCTGAACCTCAAACAAGGACAGATGCAGGGCCTGACAATGTAATTGCCTCTGAACTTCAAGACCAGTAACAGGAGTTGGAACCATCCTCGCTAGATAAGGGGTCTAGTAAAGACAAACTGATGAGAAACTCTCGTAGAAAAGCACCTGGCGAAACTGACCTAAGCAAGGAAGCACACTTGCAGATTAGAGCAGATAGTCAGCTTCATAGATCAACAAAGCTTCATGGGAAGCAGAAATTCCAGGGCAGATGTAATGCTAACGGGCACTCTGATTTCAGTTCAGGCAACATGGCTTTCAAGTACAGCTAGGTCTGGGTTCTCTAGTTCTTGTCTTGGTTTTAGATTCAAATATTGTCAATGTTCTTGTTTTGTATTCTTGTTCAAGTTTTGCTTATGGACGTAAGCTGCCTTTGTATTTTGGGACTATCTTTGGACTGTATTGCTTTTGGATTTACTATAGATCTTTTGTGTGTTTTTGCAATAAACTGCTTCTACTCTGCACTCTTGTGTGATGCTATGGTCATAGGTGGCTTCAGATCTGAGGTGCGACACTTTGTCATCTTCTCATTTCTGGATTGCAGCCTCCAATCTGATTAAATTCGTAATGTGGAAAATTGAACTGCTTCAGTGTTTCCATAGTCTACTTTAAATCTGTGACTATTATTTTTGTTTTTGCTTTATGTTCCAGGGGGCGAAGCAGCCGAAATCACCCTTCTGAGGAAGCCGGCGTGTCACTGCTTTAGGAGGAAGGGATGAGCTACGGGGGAGCCTCTCCCTGCGGCTCGTCCCTTCCTCCTAAATCCGTGACATGCCGGCTTCCTCAGAAGGGCGAAGCAGCCGAAATCGCCCTTCTGAGGAAGCCGGCATGTCACGGCTTTAGGAGGAAGGGACGAGCTGCGGGGGAGCCTCTCCCCACGGCTCGCCCCTCTCTTCCCGCCGCGGTGGCCGGAGATCGATGCCCGCCGCGGTGGGAAGGGAGGGAAGGAGGAGGTGGGGCAGGGAGGAGGAAGAGAGCTGGCTCCTCCTCCCTGTACCGCCCCTTGTCCCTCTCTCACCAGCGCCAATGCAAACCGATTTGCATTTGCGCCAGCGAGAGAGGGACAAGGGGTGGTGCAGGGAGGAGGAGGAGAGGTAGCTCCTCCTCCCTGCACCACCCTCTTCTTCCCTCTCTCGCCAGCGCCGATGCAAACCGGATCACATCGGCGCCGGCGAGAGGGACAGGGGGTGCAGGAGGAGGAGCTAGCTCTCTTCCTCCTCCTTGTACCACCCTTGTCCCTCTCTCACCGGCGCCGATGCGATCCGGTTTGCATCGGGCGCCGCTGAGAGGGACAAGGGTGGTACAAGGAGGAGGAAGAGAGCTAGCTCCTCCTCCCTGCACCGCCCTTGTCGCTCTCTCACCGGCACCGATGCACACCGGTTTGCATAGGCGCCGGCGAGAGAGGGAAGAAGAGGGCAGTGCGGGAGGAGGAGCTGGCTCCCTTCCTTCTCCCTGCCCCGCCTCCTCCTCCTCCCCTCCTTCCCCCCCCCCGCCGCTACAATCTCGCAGCGGCGGGGCGGAGAGAGGGGCGGTGCAGGGAGGAGGAGCTGGCTCACTTCCTCCTCCCTGCCCCGCCTCCCCCCCCCTGGCCGCCATTTTTTAAAAAACAATATTTTTTTAAAAAAAAAATTTAAAAGGCGGCCGGGGACATAGCGGGGGCCGTGTGCAACAGGCTGGGGGCCGTGTACGGCCCTCGGGCCGCCTGTTGGACAGCCCTGACCTATATCAATGAGGTGCCATATAACGCTGTCCCTGCAGCGCTTGCATTGGTTGTCGGTTGAACACAGAGTCCTCTATAAGACCCTGGTTTTAGCATTAAAGGCCTTTCGAGGTCAGGGTCCTTCATATCTAAGAAACCGTTTAATGCCACTCCACCACCAGAGACTGCCACGGTCAGCTCATGAGAATCTTCTCTATGTCCCTGGCCCTAGAGAGGTCCGTTTGGAGTCCACAAGACAGAGATCCTTCTTCATTGTAGCCCCAATTTGTGGAAGTCCCTACCGCCAGACCAAAGAGCCACTCCTGATCTACATGCATTTTTAGGGGCACTTAAGACATGGCTTTTCAGAAGAGCCTATGATTGTTAGTAACAAGCGGTGATAATGTAACCTGTTTATTTTAATTGTGTAAGTTGCCCAGAGCACCTTTGGTGGAGGGCGACTCATAAGAAATAAAGTTAGTTAGTTGGTATATCTAACATATTTCACATACACATGCACTCACATAGATTCACATTGAAAAATCTTTTTTTTAATTTAAAATAATAAAAAATCCTTATTTCCTGTGATAAATCCTGTATTCCTCAATAAATGTCCTGATAATATATGTTATCTTCCAGCCTAGAGAGACCAGCCCTTAGCATTTATCTCTTATACAATACTAGCTGTACCCGGCACGCGTTGCTGTGCCCTATTTAGGAGACGCAAGGTTGTGTTATGTGCGTAGTGTGTTGTGTGTAGGTATTACTTTTTTGGTGAGTTAGTGGGTGTGTGGTGGCATTGTGGGTGGTAGTATGTTGTGGAATGCTTATGTGGGTGGGGTGTTTTGGGATTTTGTGTGTGTTTGTAGAGTATCAGTGCAGTGTTGTGTTGTGTTGTGGTTGGAGTATAGGTGGAGTTGGAATATGTCTTCTGCATATTGGCGTTGTGTGGTATTTTGTGCTGGCTTGGTCTTTTGGATTGTGTTTATCGAGTGTGGTTGTGAGAGTTGTAGTGTTTGGAGGAGTGCATGGTTTTTTAAATTTTTGTTGTTGTGATTGTGTGGCTGATTGTACCGTGGTCAGTGGATTGTGGTGATTACCAGTGGTCAGCACAATCTATCAGAGGTGCAGTTCCAAACTCCGACTGCTACTAAGAACCTGTTCCCTCCTAGAGCTTGGTCTTGACAGTTTAACCCACAAACACCAACTGACTAAATTCAAATCACTCAGCATACTAACCTTGCCTTGGCTGGCTCCATCCACCGTTACTATGGGAACTCAACCTCCCGGCATTTTGTGTGGGCCGATGTCGGCCAATGGGATTCGCTGGTGGCCGCGGAGGATGCTGGGAAATGTAGTTTTTTTGTATTGTTGTTTTGGGGGCCTTCTAGGTTTTTTTGGGGGGGAGTTTCTTTGCTAAAAACCTTCCTTGCCGGAGGCCTATTTTTGTTGCCAAGTTTGGGGTCTCTGCCTTGGAAGGTTTCTCTGTCTATGGCAGTCGTTCGATGACGGGTCCTCCTTTATATATATAGATTTAAACCCCATGCAAGATTTTCTCTCATATCTCAGTCACTGTGTTTAAAAACCCCCTATAAATTAATAGTATATCTCATAGTCATGTCCATCCTGATGTTGAACAATCACTTATTTCACTCTCTGGGCAAACGTTCAAAATACATTCCAATCCTAAAGAATGAGGACATCGGGGATTGCAGTAATCATAGAACCATTGCAAAATTCAAAATACAAGCAAAGTCATCTCTGACGTATAGTGACTCTATCACATGGTTTTCTGAGGCTGGTGGTGTATGACTTGCCCAAGATAATCCAGTGGCTTTCCATGGCTGAATAGGGAATTGAACCTTGTTCTTCAGAGCCTTGCCTCAAGAAGGATATTGAAAAGCTCAATTTTGTCCACCAAAGAGTGTTTAGTAGAAACCAATGACTTTACTCAGTGTTCTTCGCTTGCCCTATATTGTAGCTGTGTAGCACCCATGGGCTCGTTCGTGCCACTGGGGGGGGGGTGACGCGCCGGGGGTCCCGTTGGCATTGGGACCCGCACAGGCTGGAAGGGACTCGGAGGATGAGTTGGAAGGCCCAGAGCAAGATTGGTCAGCCGTGCCTTTGCCCATTTCACCTGTAGAGAGTTTAGCCTGGGATCTCGAGTGGGAGCATTCTCCCGGGGAAGGAGCGGACCAGGTGGAGATGGGAGGCAGCGAAGCAGATAGCGGAGATAGTTATGAATTCCCAAATGGCCGAGGTTCCCAAGAGCTGGCCGGGCAGCAGATGGAGGCTAGCGGCTGGGAAACTCCGGGGGAAGCTGCTTCTCAGGAAGATAGCGATACTGGACTGGAAGAGCGGGGCCGTTCTCATAACAGGCGCAGGGATATAGAGGAGGGCAGGAGGAGCTGGCATCTGTCCCTAGACCGTCGCCGTTCGGAAAGTAGAGACTGGAGTGACAAGCTGATACAGGATGGATGACATCCAGGTGGAAAACAAAACATGAATCAACAGTGTATCTCGGTAGCTTTAAAAAGCCAATGCAATTCTAATCTCCATCAGTAAAAGTATAAGGTTTAGATTGAAGGAAATTATAGTGCTAATCTGCTTTGGCCAGACCTCAGCTGGAATAACCCTATGTTTAGTTCTGGACAATTCATAAGGATATAACAATCCAGAATGTAACCAGACAAGGGTGACCAAAATAATGAAAGGTCTGGCAGCCAAGCCCTATGAGTAGCAGGTGAGGGATCTGGGTATGTTTAGCTTGGAGAAAGGAAGCCTAAGAGGGACATGATAGCTATGTTTGAATATTCGAAAGGATGTCACATTGAGGAGGGGGTAGGCTTGTTTTCTGCTGCTCTGGAGACTAGGACATGGAACGATGGATTCAAATTGCAGGAAAAGAGATTCCACCTAAACATTAGGAAGAACTTCCTGGCGGAAAGTTGAATATTCTGCCTCAGAGTGTGGTGGATCTTTTCTGTCAGGAGTGCTTTGATTGTGTGTTCCTACATAGCAAAATGGGGTTGGAACCTATGACTCTTGTGGTTCTTTCCAGCTCTATGATTCTGTGGCTCTACAACTTTGATAATTCTCTAAACATGTCTATAAAATAGGCTGGACTTGGCAGGTATCAGCATAGAATATAAGAGTTTGGTGAAACCTTGGTGCTGTTTTGATGAATGGTGGGGCTCTTTAGGTCCTATGACTTAGGGGTTGTGGGAAAAGTCTGCCTTTGGAGCTAACCTTGGGGTTTACTTTCTCTCTTAAAGTTTTGTGACATCATGAGACTGCCCTTGGTTGGCTGGGGTGAGTAACCCATGGCATTAGATTACCATCAGGGTCAGGTGTTTCATTCAAGTGATGATAAGGAGATGGCCATAGGGTGACACCTGGTCTCAGACTCATTTGGACGTAACACCTGACCCTGGTGGTAATCCAGTGCTATGGGTTGCTCACTCCAGCCAACCGAGGGCACTCCACATCAGTTTTCTACCTCCACTTTTGCTCATCCTTAGGCATGACATAACAAAATACATTTTAGGTCAAATTGGGCCCTTTTTAAACCCAGTTCTCTCTGTCTGGCTTGTTATTTCTTAGTTGGTCATCTAAAGGCTATTTCTAATTCTCCAGTTTTAATCCCATGCCATGAAGGTAACATCTGTTAATTTAACTGTTGCTACATGATGTGTATACATTGCTGTGGCTACGGACAGTGCACATTAAATTTTATTTTGGTCATAAACTAGTGTTTGTGTTTACCTTCAGAATTTGAAAGGTTAAATTTTGAAGGTGGTTTAAAACTCACCATGGAGGTTCTTTCTGGGACTTTCCGTCTTACCACTTGTTGCTGCAGCTGAAATCCATGCATTCTGGATTGCGGGAAAGAGCAACCAACATTGCATTAGAGGAGAAACCAGGCTAGAAGCTGGACCAGAATTTTAATGCCTTTCTCTGATCCAACAGCATCTGATAATCCTGACTGCATCCAGATATAACCAAAACTAGTGTTTATGGAAAAGTTAATCAATGTAACAAAAACCATGGAAGCTCCTAATGATAGCTCTTCTTCTTCTTCCATCTGCTTTGGCCCTGAAATGTTACTATCAGGCATGGTTTAGAACCCAAAAATAGGGAATCGAAAATCTAATTGGGGGGAGATTTTTTTATTAGTAATAGAAAGACTTACAAAAAAATTTCCAAAAATTTCTAAAATGAAACGTAATTACTAACGAAATTTGTTAGTAGTTCATATGCCAGCGCATGCGCATTCCAGATGGTTTTGGCCTACAACTCCCAGAAATCCTAACAGCTGGTAAATTGGCTGGGATTTCTGGGAGTTGTAGGCCAAAACTTGAATAAATCACACTGAATTCTAGATGGGACTCTCCAAATAGGAAGGAGGGAGGGAAGGAGGGAGGGAGGGGGTATTCTATTCTTGGAAGCAAAAAAAAGGAGGAGGAGCCCCCTCGCTCCTCGCTGCCTCTCTCACCCCGATCCTGAGGGAGCGAGGGGCCCAAGTGTGCCCAGGCTGAGAGGAAAAGGAAGAGGCCTGAGGCTGTGAGGAATGGTGGGAGTTGAAGTCCAAAACACCTGGAGGGCTGAAGTTGGCCCGTCATGAAGCCTCTTCAAGGCTTTAGATCCTGGCAGGCAGGAGGGGCAGGGAGGCCCGTCCACTCCTCCTCCCTGCCAGGATCTAAAGCGCATCAAGGCTTGGCACGCTTTAAATCCTGTGAGAAACCAACCTAATGTATAATAGAATGAATGCTAACTTATAGAGTAAGTGCCTAAATATTATAAGTAATCCAACTGGTCATATACCTACATTCCATGCACATGCAATAATACAGCAGTAATAACAATGGGTATAAGAAGAGGTAAAATTCAAACCGAAGTATTCTGACTGGTCCCTCCTCAAGCGGTGCAAACGGGCTCTTCTCTATGAGCCCGGGATTCTGCAGCATCCCCCCCCCCCCCAAGAATATGTGTGTGCACCCAGGCAGCAAACGCTGTGCCCGGGCTTTGGGCTTTTCCCGGGAGAGGCTGCCTCCCGGGCTCATAGAGAAGAGCCGTTTGCAGTTTGCACCGCTTGAGGAGGGACCACAGTCAGAATACTTCGGTTTGAATTTTACATCTTCTTATACCCATTGTTATTACTGCTGTATTATTGCATGTGCATGGAATGTAGGTATATGACCAGTTGGATTACTTATAATATTAGGCACTTACTCTATAAGTTAGCATTCATTCTATTATACATTAGGTTGGTTTCTCACGTGTTGTGTGCAACTACCCCAATACTCTTTGATGCTTTAGATCTTGGCAGGCAGGAGGGGCAGGGAAGCCTGGAAAAATGTAAACAGAGAGGTTTACTCAGAAGTAAATCCACAAAGGAGGGCACTTCATCCAAAGTGCCCTCCTTTGCGGATTTACTCATGAGTAAACCTCTCTGTTTACTTCCTTTGCAGATTTACTTCTGAGTAAACCTCTCTGTTTACATTTTTCCAGGCTTCCAGCCGAAAGAAGGAGCGAGTTTAGGGCTTGCCTTGCCATAATACTTATTGGCAAGGGAGGCGGGAGGGTGGTGAGAGAGAAGGAGGGTGCCCCCCCTTACAACCTAATAACGACACTTAAGAAAATCCTGGCCCCCCGAAGTTCTATAAAGAAAGTCCACTTCCTGGTTGGCGTTCCAGATGCGGAAATACTCAAAAGTAGCATTTCTTACAAATTTCTTCCGAATCATTTAATTTTCATAACTTTTTTCTCATGCCTAGTTACTATTGAAAGGTTGCCAGTTTGAAGCCACGGGTTGGCGTGAGCTCTTGACTGTCAGCCCAGCTCACTGTTTGTAAGCATCTTGAGCTATAAGTAGATAAATTAGATACAAGCGGGGGTTTTTTATGACACCATAAAGAAAAAGATCAGAAAATGCCTGGTGACCAAAATGAAGGATGTCCTGATGGCTCTTCATCATAGAGGCTGGAGTAACAGCATCCTCCTGTGGCTGAATTTGAGCACAACCCCAAGGTGCCAAAAATCTGGGCGTTGACGCATTATTTATTTATTTATTTATTTATTTAGTATTATTTACGCTATTTCTTTCCCACCTTTCTTGAACCTGAGGTGACTCAAGGCAGCTTAAAACCAGGCAGCAATTTTATGCCTAACAATATACAATTAACATAATTAAAACATACATTCAATAAAACATGTATAACCAATGCCTTCATTGTTAGTCTCATTGTCCATAAATCATTGTCTGACCCGTTCCAATGTTCACTTTCATCTAATTTTGTTTTGACTGTTGCATTAGATTCCAAGGGCTTGTTCAAATAACCGCGTTTTCACTTTTTTCCAGAAGGTCAAGAGGGAGGGGGCTGATCTACTATCCCTGAGGGGGCACCACTGAGAAGGCCCCTCTCATACAAACCTCCTTTCTGTTCTGTTTCTGTCCTGTCTGACCAAAATGGCATTGAATGTTTGCCATGTATGTGTACTGTGATCTACCCTGAGTTCCCTTGGGGAGATAGGGCAGAATATAAATAAAGTGCTATTATTATTATTATTACATACATAACAAGATGATGGTGATGATGATGATTACTATTACTACTATAGGAACTGAAAGCAGACTGGGGGTCACTGTCAGAAAAAGTTTCCCTCTTGACTACAACTCCTATAATTCTTGCAATTAGCCGACAAGTCTCCAATTGTGATGTAAAGTCTTTACTCGGCAAGCAATATTATATATTAAAGAACTTAAGTGACAAGAATTCTGTCTACTTTATAGAAAAAGATTTGTAACCCAACTATGGTCTCTCAGACTGTAAAGCTATGCTTGACCTATGCAAATCCAAGTGAGATTGCATATGATGAACCAAAATTTAAACATGCATTAAGTTTCCCGATTGTGAGATACTTGTCGTATCTAACACTTGTGCGTGTTTCCCTACAGAAGTAGATGGGCATTCTGATGCACTTGGTTCATGCACATTTCTGCAAGTTGTATTTTTCCCCCTTATATTCAGCATTTTCATAAGACTTTCCTCCACTTCACAATACTAGGACTACAGTGTAAGTAAATTATTGCACAATGAGAGTGGTGGAACAACAGTACTATTGGATTCATTGAATGGTTTTTTTGTCAATGAAAAGAGATGATTAAATCAGAATTCAAGAGCAATGAGATTCTGGGACAGATATGACATCAAGCAGTGAATCGCATCAATAGGTGCTTTTATCCTGTTTTAATTATACTTCAGCAATATCAGTCCTTTGTCTGTTGAAGTGAAGCCCTACATTGGGTTAATGCTGATACTACGTACTGCTGGGCAATGGAGGAATTGAGGAGGAAAGTCAGTCAATACAAAAGCAGCTCATCTTGGCTCAGAAGAGAAAAGAAAGGCAGTTTGGAGATGGAGGCAGTTTCTCATGCCTTGATTACAGTCAAAATTTCCAGTTCCTAATAGATTATTTTTCTCTTCCCTCCACCATTTCCTGCATGGTGACACCCACATAGTGCAGGCATAGCATTTCTGACCTAGATTGTATTTTTGTTTAAAAGACTATTAGGTCTATGGATGCTACACTGTATAGTTAATGCAATTTAACAGTTATAGTTAGACAATTGGAATCATGGCAGTTACAGTTTTATGAAGTCTGTGGCCTTCTCTGCCTTTTATTTACTTACTTAGGTGATTCCTCGTTGTCTGAGTATGATGGCCTTCCAAGTTTAGTGTCTTGGCGGTGGATACGTAGGTGACTGTGGAGCACTATTCTTGATCTGCATGTTCTCCCAGAGTGAGGGCATTGGTTTCCAGGTGTAAGGCAGTCCTGGTCAGGGTTGGCTTGACATGCCTCCCTCTTGACATGTTTCTCCCTTTCACCCTCCATTTGTGCTTCTTTTAATTCCACAGCACTGCTGGTCACAGCTGACCTCCAGTTAGCGTGCTCAAGGGCCAGGGCTTCCTAGTTCTTGATGTCTAGGCCACAGTTTTTACGGGTAGCTTTAAGCCCATTTTTAAATCTCTTTTCCCATCCATCAACATTCCATTTTCCGTTCTTGAGTTGGGATTATAGTAACTGCTTTGTGAGATAGTGATTGGGCAACATGGCCAGTCCAGCATAGTTGATGGCAGAGGAGCAACGCTTTACTGCTGGTGGTCTTTCCTTCTTCCAGCACACTGACATTTGTACCCCTGTGTTCCCATGAGATTTGCAGAATTTTTCAGAGGCAACACTGATGGAATCATTCCAGGAGTTGAGTGTGACGTCTGTAGACAGTCCATGTTTTACAGTTTTATTAAGTCTGTGGCTTTCTCTGCCAAAGAGTGTTTGTGCCTCTCCAAACTGCAAATCCCAGGATTCCATAGCATTGAGCCATGGCAGTTCGAATTCTGTCAAAGTGCATCAATTCTGCAATGTAGATGCTCGCTAACAGTGTGATTCAGCTTCAATCTTTCAAACTAGTTAATTATTTCTTTTCAAGAAAGAAAGAGTTGTGTGTACAAATGTAAACAGATTGGGAAATCTCACTAGGAGGCAGTGTTGCCTTGCTGTGCAAACAGGCCAGCATCTACTTACTCCCCTTTCTTCTTGTGTTGCAAGTCCTCTGGGAGGCTTGCAGCAGAGTGGAGTAGAACAGTGTGCAGGTCAACTCCCAAATAACTACATCAAAGTGTAGAAATATGTATTGCAGCCCGATCTTTAGAGGCCGATGTATCTGAATCTCCCTTGAACTGTACTGAAGTCATTTTTAGTAAAAGCAGTGAACCACTTCTGTAAGTGACCCGAATCTAAGGCAGCCTTTCTCTTGTACCTCCCCCACATTTTTTAGTGCAAGGCACCCTTTCGTCTTCATCTCATTCTAATTAGATGTAGCTTTGAAATACTACAATGGGAGGTCGTGACAAGCAAACTACTCCTTAATGGCTTTTGGAAAGATCTGTTTTTGAAAGCATGGATGTGAGAATGTGTGTGCACGATGGTCTTTCCAATGACGCAGCAACAAACAAGCAAGCAAACTAAAAAGAGCTGTGCTCAAATTTAAAATGTGTCCTTCTTACCCTCCCCCATCCCCAGTAACATAGGTGAATGACAAAACCCAGTGGTCTTATAACGGAACTTACACAAGACAAGTTTTAACTGTGTGTTTTAACCACTGGGGTGAGAAAGGTGGTATACAAGTGAAGTAAATAAATAATAAGAACCCTTGTTTTTTTATAGAAAAGTATTGATAATCATTCAAATCTCTCCCGCCCCCTCCTGCTCCCCCCAGTTTTTGAAAAGTCTTAGAACCTCAATGAAGGCACGCTGACTAATGGGCCCCAGAAAGAGTAGTTACTACCAAAATGTACATTTTCTGAATTCTTGCTAATTTTTATTTATCGTATCAGGAGCGAGCCAAGGGTACAGTTTTAATGTATTTAAAAAACACAAAGTTTAAGAACTTGGCATTATACTAAATGTCTTTTGAACAGTAGCTGGCCACTTGGAGTGCCTCTGGTGTTGCTGTATGAAAGTCCTCTATTGTACATACAGCAGGGCTCAGGTTGCATTGTAATAGGTGGTCTGTGGTATGGTCGCATAGCGTTTGCTCGCATACACACTCGCATACAGTGGACTCCACTTTGTGGCCCCATTTCTAAAGGTTGGCTCTGCATCTCATGGTACCAAAGCAGAGTGTGTTCAGCATCTTCGAAGTCACTCAGTATTCTGTGTGCACAGGAGGAAGTTTCTCATTCAGTATCAGACATGGCATGAGGCTCTGGGTTTTAGCCTGCCACTTTGGACTCTTGCTTGCTCAGGTGTTCCTGCAAGTATTTCTGTAGATCTTAGAAAGCTGTCTCTTGATTTAAGGCATTGGTGTGCAGGCTGATATCCAAATAGAGGATAGGCCGGAGATGTCACTGCCTTGATCCTTTCATTATTATTATTTTCATTATTTTAAATAAACTTCTGTGCTAGCCATTTTAATGTAATGTATTTTAATTGTTGTTTAGGGTATATGTCTTAATATTTACTCATGTTTTAGTTCACTATGTTCTACTGCATTGTTTATATTTTGCTTTTCATTTCAATGCTTAATTATTTTATTATAAATTTACTGTTGTTGTTGTGCACTCTTCTGTATTTATTTTGGACATGTTGGTACTTATTTGAGGCACTGAATGTTTGCCGTTTTTGTATGTAAACTACCCTGAGTCCCTTCTGGGTGAGAGGGCGGTCTAGAAATAGTAATAATAACAATAATAATGTTATTGTTATTATGGACTTCAGTTCTCACAATCCTTATTACTGTGGCTAGATAGAAAGGCAGCCTGGTGTAGTGGTTTGGGTGTTGGACTACAACTCTGCAGACCAAAGTTCAATTACCTACTCGGCCATGGAAACCCACTAGATGACCTTGAGTAAATCACACACTAGCAGCCCAGGAACGGGTCTAAAAACCAAGACATCAACTTAATTTTGTTGGGCTGTGTAATTGTTCTCTACTTTGGGCTGCCCTTTTTGAGGGAAGGAGGAAGAAGATGGATATCCAGAATGCACAGTAAATAATTATCACAGCTGAGTCCTTTTGCTAAAATGGCTTCATTTGAGAATAAAATGTCAAAAAAATCATTTCTGCTATCATGTTGTGGGTGAATGAGGAAAGAATCTGCCTAAGTCTGTACTGAATATACCAGGTGTCTAAACAGTACAACTGCCAGAATAAATATAATTTGCTCTGGTGTGGTGCCCAATGACAGGCATCCTCAAACTGTGGCTCTCCAGCTCTTTGGGCCTCCAACTCTCAGAAACCATGACCATTGAACAAGCTGGCTAGGCCTTCTGGGAGTTGGAGGCCCAATCAACTGAAGGACAGCAGTTTGAAGATGCCTGGCTAATGAGAATCCCAGTCATTATGTCTACATGTGGTCAGGATCTGGGGAGATGATATACTTAGGACCCAGTTGTGGGTAGCTTTATGATCCCCTTCAGTGTGTTGCCTACGCTTTTCTGCCTAGAAACACGTCTGAATCAAGCCTATATTTTTACCCAGGCTTCAGTAATGAATTGAATCTGCCATATCCACAACTCCTTGATGCTCAGATTCATTGTTTGTCCTCCATGTCCACATAATCCTGTGTAAACAACATTCATGTTTGCCTAATTTCCTGTTTATCCGCCTGCTTTGGATGCCCCCCAAGCCCTTCAAATGAACAGTGATGTATGATACTTACATTCATTATCCAAAACTTAACTTTGCACTAGATCCTCATTAATTCCACACAAAAGGTTTTCTGAAGACAAATAAAAGTCTTAATCCTGTTTACAGTTCCTCAGGCTCAGAGAAAGCAATGCTCCCTTTCCACGTTCACCATCCTTCTATTGTCGTCGCAATCTAATGGTACAGCAAGTGATGTCTATTCCTGTTTCTCAGGCTGGAGGGAAGAAGGTAGAAGAGAGTCAAACCTGATTTCCATTGCAGCATTCAATTAGACAGATATTAAACCCCAAATTTTGTTTCAAATGTGAAATCACAACCTTACGGTGTGGGAATAATAAGCAGTGAGATATGTGAAAATAATCATTCAGCTCCACTCACATGGTGAAAGAAACCATCTTCTCTGTCCAATTAGTACCTGTCCTCTTGAACGATGATAATTACATGGGAAAGAAGTGCACAATTTGCCAAGCTAATATGCTTGTTTCATTCACACATATACCCCTGCTGTTAGTTAGTACGTGTCCTACATGGGCATGCTCTATTACTGCCTGTAAGTGCGAAGGGAACCTATCATTCAGTCAGATGTATTATGTAGCCCTTAATACAATGAACTGTTATTATTTAACTCATTTCATTAGCTCATTAGAAACTAATTAATTGGTTTGCAAAGGAACATAGTTACAAAGCTTGAAAACCCATTCCACCATACTTATTCATTATTACTCATTACTTCTGTGTCTTAGATGCATATAACATATGCTCCCTTGGTGATGTATAATCTATATAAATAAAAATGTAATGTTCATTTGTGCGATTAACATAACTCAAAAACCTCTGGGCGAATTGACATAAAATTTAGACACAATACACCTATCAGGCCAACGAGTGATCTTCACTCATAAAACACTGAAAAACACAGTGAAAGGGACTAAAAAGACCAAAAAAGCAAAAAGATGCTATAGCGCATGTGCAAAAACAATTTCCCCTGGCAAACAAAACACACAAAACATATCCACACTCTCTTTCAGACTACAGCTCCCAGCATCCCCTAGACCAGGCTCTTTAGGAAAGGAGGATGATCCAAATGCACTGCTTCCATGCTGCAAGCTTTCTTCTCCTTTGATTTCTTTGAGAGCATCCCAATCCCTGCATATTTCCAATTTCCTATTCCTGGACTGCAACTCCTAGCAATCCTCCAGATAGATAAGATAGATAGATAGACAGATAAGAGATAGATAGATTGATAGATTGATTGATTTAGCAGGAGGACTGCTGGGAATTGTAGTCCAAGAATAGGAGGAAGAAAAGGGAGAAAGAGAAATGGAAAGAAAAGGGGAGAAAGGAAGGGAAGAGGAAGAGAAGGAAGGAGAGAATGAAAGA
Organism: Anolis apletophallus; assembly: GCA_030556195.1. Classification (NCBI taxonomy): domain Eukaryota; kingdom Metazoa; phylum Chordata; class Lepidosauria; order Squamata; family Anolidae; genus Anolis; species Anolis apletophallus. The sequence continues at coordinate 137,668,420 of JARBWK010000007.1, forward strand.
AAAAAGTGAAGGAAGGAAAGAGAGAAATAAAGGAGGAAAGAAAGAGGGAGGGAAAGTTGTCCACAGCAACGCATTGCGAGTACAGCTAGTTAATAATAAAACAATATTGTGTCCAATTCTAGGCACCACAGTTCAAGAAGGATATTGTCAAATGGGAACATGCTCAGAGAAAGGAGACCAAGATGGTTGAGAATCTGGAAGCCAAATCCCCAAGAAGAGCCACTGAAGGAGCTGGATATGTTTTACCTGGAGAAAAGAAGGTTAAGTGAAGGACGTGATAGCCATATTTAAACATTTAAAAGGAGGTCATGTTGAAGATGAAACATGTTTGTTTTCTAATGTTTAGAGACTAGGACATAGAGGATGGATTCAAACTACCGAAGAAGAGATTCCATCTAAAGATTAGGAAGAACATCCTGATGGTAAGAGTTGTTTGACAGTCAAATACACAGCTGCCGAAAGCCTATTTTAACATACTGAAGACATTAACAAACAGAAGTAAAAAATGTTGGAGCATGTAAAAATCAGTTGGTGAGTGTGTTAACTGAAAAAATGAGCAAAGGATGAAGCTGATTGGTTGGGCCACACCCAGGAGCTAGCTGAGCCTGGGAGTTTTGGCAACAGTTACATGTTTAGGTTTTTCAGTGCAGGGAGCTTGCCAAGATAGTTAGTGTATTTTCTGCTTCTGAGCTGCTGGAAGAAGATCTTTCACGTGAACATCCAAGGAACATCTGGATCTCTCTCAAATGACTTTGTTTGAGTCAATGCAACTGTTCACATGACTGTATATATGTTGCTCTGCATGACAAAGAGTAAACACCTTATTATTTACTGATAATCTGTGTGGCATATCTTTTCGCTAACAAGGCAGTCTGTGGATTGGTAAAGACGTGAACTACAGGTGATTTTCAGTCTGCCACAAAAAAATGCTTCATTAAGCAAAATGTTTCAGTTTCTGTCTTCTTCAGTTGCTAAAACTGAAACTGAGCTTTATATAAGAGGATAGGCTAGAATGATATTTTCTAGCATTCTTCAGCAAATGATGGTATTATCCTCTAAGTTGAGGCCAGGTGGTGTTAGGATCCTAAGTCTACAAATTCAAAAATTCTCCCTGTGGTCCAAAATGTCTAAAAATGAGCTAAGTTGAAATGCCTGACCACTGGTTGTTCTGGCTTTCAGGTCATGATTGCAGGTATACATGTGCACATAAAAGGGAGGGAATATGTTTGAAGACTCTCCCGTGGGTGCTGAAAACAATGATTATTGAACCCTGTAATTTGACTATACTTGTAGAAGCAACCATTGAGTTACAGTGGAGGATCTTGAAATGTCCACAAGCACATCTGGTGGGCAGGGATAGTTGGGGCATGGTTGGGTGAAGCTGTGAACATCATATCCATGGATAAGGTGATCATACCGCGTTTGGAGATGATTTGCCATTCCTTTCCCCCTGACTATTGCTTACAGCTCCTGGTCTTCTCTGGCAGTCTCCCTTACAGGTAGTAACGAGGACTTACCATGTTTTGTTTCTATGAATAGATGGGATCTGGTGTCACCAGCAAATTTGGGCCAAGACAGACTACAAATTATTAAAAGCAAATAAATTTCAAAGATCCATTTATTTCAAAAAATAAAATAAAATTGTAGAATTATAACCTCTGTGGCTTTAAGACTTCCTTTTTTATAAACCAGTGTTTTTCAAACTGTGTTCTTCCAGATGTTTTGGGCTTCAGCTTCCACAGTTCCTAACAGCTGGTAAGGTGGCGGGGATTTCTGGAAGTTGAAATCCAAAACACCTGGAGGAGCACAGTTTGAGAAACAATGGATAAACAATATTCTCAGTACTGATGAACTATTCCACACTGGCCTCAAAATGGGGTCATACAGTATATACAATTTTAATAGTGGGGGGATTTGTCTACACTGTGGGATAACGGTGGTTTGACACCACCTTACCTTGGCTTAATGAGCAGCAATCCTGGGATTTGTAGTTTGGGAAGGTACCAGGACTCTTTGGCAGGGAAATTGGCGTCAAACTGCATCAGTTCTACAGTCTAAACCAGGGGTCCTCAAACTTTTTAAACAGAGGGCCAGGTCACAGTCCCTCAAACTGTTGGATGGCCGGATTATAATTTGAAAAGAAAAACATGAATGCATCCCTATGCACACTGCACATATCTTATTTGTAGTGCAAAAACATTTAAAAGCAATATAATAATTAAAATGAAAAACAATTTTAACAAATATAAACTTATTAGTATTTCAATGGGAAGTGTGGCCCTGCTTTTAGCTGATGAGATAGGATTGCCGTTGTTGTTGTGTGCTTTCAAGACCCTGAGCAAGGGCCGGATAAATGATATTGGAGGACCGCATCTGGCCCTCGGTTTAAGGACCCCTGGTCTAGATGCACCCAAAGAGACAGAGATATTGATTAACAGTATTTTTCTGGGATCCAGGACAAACTACGATGAAGTGCTGTTGATTTCTTTTTAATCACAATGTGTAAATGAAATAGACACAACTGAATAAAAGCTAAAACCTGTAGGGAAATAAAGCAAAGAATTAGAACCACAACAAAGATCTGGAAAATAAAATAAAATGTCTTAATCAGGAGACACTAAGGAACAAAAACACATTGGTGCTTGTTGAATTTCTTTGTGTGTGTGTGTGTGTGTGTGTGTGTGTGTGCGGGGGGGGGAGGTAGAGAGCATTCTATATGTCGGTGACACCACTAAGGAAGCCACTATCTTCAGAAGGAGAGTGGGGTAGACTTAGAAAAGTGTCATGGTGATGTAAGCATATGCACGAGGAATAGTTACTAATGAGTAGATCCTTCAGTTGACCAACCAAGATTGGATCTGAAGATAATACACTTTATTTCTATTTCCCTGAGGAGACTCAGAGTGAATTACAGTATACACATACATGGGCAAACATTCAATGTCTTTTATACAGTGAACAATGACATACCATACCATACATAAACAAAGGCAAAGGTTTTTGTTTTCATCTCCGATGTCTGGATGCAATGCCCCACTGCCCATGGGGACGTACTTTTGTTCCATTTTCCCATGCCAAGGAGCCTGTTGTCTGTAGACTCTCCTGGTCCTCTTGCCGGCATGGCTGCATGGGTGCCTTTTAGCTTCCTGTCAAGGCGGTACCTATTGCTCTACTCACATTACATGTTTTTGAACTGCTAGGTTGGCAGAAGCTAGGGTTAACAGTGGGAGCTCACCCCAAACCGTGGCTTCAAACTGCTAATCTTCCAGTCAGCAGTCTTTCTGCAGCTAATGGTTTAACCCACTGTGGAAAATGCAGTTTTTTATCCGAAGAAACGGCACAATTTTGAGCAGATGAAGGACCCTCTCTCCATCTTAGCTCTCACTGCCCTTGCCTCAGAGGGAGAAAAGAAGAGGCAGGCACAGATCCATCATGGCTAGGCCCATATGTAATGAATGACTTTTCAATAACGTTGAAGCATAGGTTATTTTTATTGCAATTTCCAGTGTGAGAGGGTATTTCAGATTACAGAAAAACATTTAGACAAAGAATGACATTGGACATGTGTACAGATTCTATGCAACTACATTGGATTTACAATTACATGGCTAACAAACAAAAGGGTGTTACATTTTCATTCACAATTCACACCACATGTACACACATTCATCCTCAGGCATTCAAATATTATCATATCATTTTCCCCCTCCTTGGAGAAGCACCTGTTAGGCTAGACCCTGCTTTTCTGCAGCCTGCCAATGCATAATCCCAAAACTGCCATAACACCAAAACTTCTTCCCTAAGAACAGTGCCAATGACCAGATCTCTGTTTTCCATACAGCAGAACCTGACTCCCTGCACAAAATCCAAGACTCCAAAAGCTCACTTCTTCCTCTTCCCTTGAGAAAGAAGGCCAAAGTGACCAGACTGCTTCCGTGCAAATCTGCCACTCTTCATACCTATACTATCTCTCTCCTTCCCATGGAGCAGAGCAGGGTGGAACAAACTCCTTAGGTGTGCCACACTTTGAGCATTATTAGATGGAGTCTTTTATAGGAATATTCTATGGATGTAGTCCCAAAGTTGTAAATTAATGATAGAAGTCTTCCATCCTGGCTCCATCGCAGTTTCCTGGCCAGATGTTGATCTTCTTAATTGGTGTTGATCTTATGTTGACTTCCTTCTTCACATAAGGAATGTTGCAAACATTTTCTTAACTCGAAAGAACCCTTGTCACAGTTCTTATCAGGGTTTATTTTTCAGTTCATATTAGCAGGTTTTAATCACAGTCCAGCAAACAGGCAGTTACTCATTGCAGGCCTTAATATTATACTGGTGGCTCCAAACTTATTAACTCCACTCATGCAACTTCCATTCTTCCATTCATTCCCACATATCATATTAAATTCACATTTCTCAAATCTGCACATTAATTTTTTTGTGGCACATAAACATATGAAAGGTCTTCTCTCCATCCCAACTGCTTCAAATAGAGAAAAGCAACATACATGGATCCACCATGCTGAGGTCCAGAAGCAGATGAAGGGCCCTCCGTGCATCCCAACGGCCACTACCCTGGCCCCAGAGGGAGTGAAGATGAGGCAGTATCCCTTGGATTTAATCCCTTCCCACTGCCATATCCCTTTCTTTCCGTGTCAAGCCTTAATTAGATTGTGAACCTGAGAGCAGGGAACTGTTTTGTTGTTGTTTTTACTTGTGTCACACACAGTGGTGGCACTATATAAATACATTAGCATCATCACTATTGTCATCCCTATTTATAGCCCACATTTATATTATTAGGGCTCCCAGCAGGTCACTTGAGGAAAAAGGAAAATGACCCTGCACGGGGTAACTAGCCCTTTCCAGCATTCAAAAGTACCAAACGATTCCCCTAACATATGCCAACGATATTAGAAAGCTAAGCTAGTTTGGGCTTTCTTCTCCTCAAAGCACCCCACCTCTAGCTGGGTCACTTATCCAGTCCATGTAAGCCGGTTAACATGCCAATCTTCTGCTGATTTCTGAAAGACGTGACTGTGTTCGACACCTGCTCCTGGATTTTTCCGAAAGAGAATTTCTTTGCCATCTCTTATCTGGGTGAGCAGCTGGACAAATGGGATTTTTGAAGTTGGTCTCCCATAATGCAGTGTATTAAGGTCAGCCTACTCACGCCTTCACAATAGACTTTTAATTAAAAACATGTAACAATATAACAATGTCCAGCCTGACCATTCAACTAATTCAGCTTCCTCTAAAAACCCTGTAATTCCTATGTTAACTGTTCCCATAGTGCCTATTTTTTTGGCCATGACATTTAAACTGTTACTGAGCAACAATATAGCAATGGGTGAACCAAAGTATGAAACCGTTTTCTCCATCTCTATTTTTTGCAAGCTGTAGCCGATCTAATTAGGTGATTTCATTGTCATTTGCACTGTGAACGTATCATTGTTTACCCTTTAACTGCCATATTCTCAGCGATTTCAAGCACAACATAAAATATAATACAATTAAGAATCAGGTATCGACAAAAACTCTTCTTTGCACCAGTTGAATATTCCTTACCCGTAATTTTGAAATCCTTCAAAATTATCGACAAGAGTGGCTGGGATAGTGGCATTTTTCCTTTCTGATAGTTCCATGTACACAACCTTCCTTTCATGCACAAAAACTATTTAGAATGTTTTGTCGAAGCTTTCATGGTTAGAATCACTGGGTTCCTATGAGTTTTCCGGGCTGTATGGCCATGTTCCAGAAGCATTCTCTCTTGACATTTCGCCCACATCTATGGCAAGCATCTTCAGAGGTTATAAGGTCTGTTGGAAACTAGGTAAGTGGAATTTATATATCTAAACTCTTATCTGTTGGAGGCAAGTGTGAATTTTGAAACTGGCTACCTTGATTAGCATTGAATAGCTTTGCAGCTTCAAAGCCTACCTGCTTCCTGCCTGGGGGAATGGTTTTTTCAGAGGTGTTAGGTAAAGGTAAAGGTTTTCCTTGACATTAAGCCTAGTAGTGTCCAACTCTGGGGGGTGATGCTCATTTCAGTTTCTACGCTGAAGAGCCGGTGTGATCCGTAGATGCCTCCAAGGTCATGATGTCAGCATGACTGCATGGAATGCTTTTACCTTTCCGCTGGAGCAGTACCTATTGATCTGCTCACATTTGCATGTTTTCGAACTGCTAGGTTGGCAGAAGGTTGGGCTAACAACGGGAGTTCCCCGTGCTCCCCGGATTTGAACCTCCAACCTTTTAACTGGCCCTGATTGTTTCCTTTCTGGAATTCCCTTGTTTTGCTTTAAAGCTGTTGGCCATTCTATGCTAATCAAGGTGGCAAACAGAAACATTTACACTTGCCTCTAATAGACAAGAGTTCTTTCTCTGACCCTGGACATTCCACAGATATATAAAGCCAAACTATTTAGAATATTGTAGAAAATGACTTTCAAACTACGTTTATTAGAGGCATATGAAACATACATAAATTCCATGCTTATATTTGGGATTCCATCTCTAAGATATCTCATTATGTGTGTATATGTAAATATAGGCATGCCAAAATCTTTAGAAAATCCAAAACAGTGGTCTAAAAGATACTCAATCTGTATATTAAGGCGGCAAGGTCTGCCCCCCCCCCTTTTACATCAAGGTATGACAGTAAAGTGTGTCACAGCAGTCTAAATGGGATGTCATCAAAGCATCTACTACCATAGCCAAATTTGGCTTCTCGAGGAACAAGTGCAACTGGTACATTAGTCTTAATTGAGTAAATACACTAGTAAAGGTTTCCCCTTTCACTAAGTCTAGTCATATCCAACTCTTGGGAGGGGGTGTTCATCTCCATTTCTAAGCTGAAAAGCCGGCATTGTCCATAGACACCTCCAAGGTCATGTGGCCAGCATGACTGCATGGAGCACCAATACCTTCCTGCTGCAGTGGTACCTATTGATCTACTCACATTTGCATGTTTTCAAACTTCTAGGTTGGCTGAAGTTGGGGCTAGAAACAGGAGCTCACTCTGTATCACGGATTCAAACCACTGACCTTCCAGTTAGCAAGTTCTGCAGCTTAGTGGTCTAACCCACTGAGGCCCTATAATACACTACTGCCTACCAATACCCAGGATGGAATTGCATTATGTTGAGGCACTAGTACAGAGTTTCTCAACCTTCCCAATGTCACAACCCCTTAATACATTTCCTCATGTTGTGGTGACCCCCAACCATAAAATTATTTTTGTTGCTACTTTATAACTGTAATTTTTCTACTGTTATGAATTGTAAAGTAAATATCTGATATGCAGGATGCATTTTCATTCACTGGACCAAATTTGGCACAAATACCCAATACACCCAAATTTGAATGCTGGTGGGGTTTGGGTGTGTGTGTGTGTGTGTTTGATTTTGTCATTTGGGAGTTGTAGTTGCTGCGATTTATAGTTCACCTACAATCAAAGAGAATTCTGAGCTCCACAAACAATGGAACTGAATTAAACTTGGCATGCAGAACTTCCATGACTAACAGGAAATACTGTGGACATTGACCTTGAGTTTTGGAGTTGTAGTTCACCTACATCCAGAGAGCATTGTGGACCCAAACAATGATAGATGTGGACCAAACTTGGCATGAATACTCAATATGCCCAAATGTAAACACTGGTGGAGTTTGTGGGAAATAGACTTTGACATTTGGGAGTTGTAGTTGCTGGAATTTATAGTTCACCTACAATCAAAGAGCATTCTGAACCTCACCAATGATAGAATTGGACCAAACTTCCCACACAGAACCCCCCATGCCTTTAAGGGACTCGCTGGCGCAAACTTCCCTCCAGCCTTGCATACTCTCCCTCGCCTCGCACATGCTCACTGTGCTGCCATGCTCCGAGCATGCCTGCTCTCCTCTCCCTTGCTTGGAGTTTCAGAAACAGCCCTCGCCTTGGCCAAGAGGCCAACTAATCACAGTGGAGGAGGACTTTTTGTGGAAGTATTCACCCTCTGTTTCCAAAAAGAAAGAAAAGGACAGTCAGAGAGGTCTTCAGCCTTCTCTGCCAAAGGGGTTCCAAAGACCATCAGAAATATGTTTTCTGATGGTCTTTGGTGACCCCTCTGAAATCCCCTTGCGACCCTCCCAGGGGTCCTGACCCCCAGGTTGAGAAATGCTGCACTAGTGCTTTTTGACAGAGAAGGCTAAAGACTTTATAAAACTGCAACTCTCATGATTCCCTGGCAATTGAAGTGGCATCAAACTGAATCAATTCTGCCATGTAGAGGCACACTCATTATCCAGACACAGGGTTGAATCCAGAAGGACATTAATGCTGCAAAGCTCAGATTTCAATGGGAGTATAACTCTAAAGTTCAAATATCCTCTTGGCTATGAAATCCACAAGTCACCCTCTCGGCCTCAGAGGAAGATAAGGGTAAACCTCTTCTTCTGTTTCAATGATTTTGATTAAAGATTTTTCAGGGGTAAGCATTAAAAGGATAAAGGTCAAAAAAGGGATGGGGATTGAGTTCGGATTTGAGTTGGAATCAGGGTTAGGGTAATGGTATGGGTTGGGGTAGGGAATCCGGTTGGGGTTTGGGGGGAGATCAAGTTTGCTTCCTTAACATGTATATTCTGCTGTCTTGCTAATAAAAAGGTCAGATGATCCATGTTCATTATGTCTAATGTCTTTTCCAGCCAATCTTCCTTCATTGGTATTGTTTTTTGTCTCCAAACTCTCGCGAATATGATCCGAGCTGCTGATGTTAGGTAGACGAACAATTTGTCTGTATTTGTATCCCAGTCCTTATTGTCCATCCCAAGGAGATAATACTCTGTTTTCAAGGGAATGTGGCACAGCTGGCTAAGTGTCAGCTGCATAAGATCTCTCTGACCAATAGGTCATGAGTTCGAGGCCTGCCCAGGTCGAGGTGGGTGCTCGACCTTTAAGTGTAGCCTGCTGCCGACCTTTGCAGCCCGAAAGACAGTTGCAGCTGTCAAGTAGGAGATAAAGGTACCACATTAAGTGGCGAGACAAATTTTGACTGAATTATGAGGCCATTAAAAAACTCCAGGAATGCTGAGGAAGGCAGAAGGAACAACAAGGGATGCTGTGAACCCTGAGAGATGAGGAGTGCATCAGCTCCCCCTGGTGGCCAGAGTTTGCCTCTGTTTGTCTATGTGTGTGTATTGTGCAAAACGGCAGAAATTGTTTGCTAAGTATGTGTACCTGTAATCCGTTCTTCGGGGTGAGAAGAGCGGAATATAAATAAAGTGTATTATTATTATTTATTTTGTTTTCAAGATCTTTTGGCATGCTTCCTGGATTATTTTCAAAAAGGGCTTCACTTTTTTGCAGGACCACCACATGTGATGGAAAGTCCCTTCATTAGTCCCACATTTCCAGCATTTATTACTTGTGTTATTTGAGAATTTTGCCAATTTATATGTGTTAAGTACCATTGGTACATCATCTTCATCCAATTTTCCTTAAGGTCATATGAGTAGGTGAAATTAAATTTTCTTTCCAAATCAATTCCAATTCTTCTAGCAGAATTGTTTTAAGGGTAAACCTCTTCTTAAACTTGCCAATAAAACCCTGTGATAGATTCACCTTATGGTAGCCATAAGTTGGAAAAGAAGGCACAGAACAACAGCAAAAGAAAACCTTCTCCAGCACACATTTAATGCCCTTACCCAGTCCATTCACGACAGAAAGCATCTTGTGTTAATGTATGTTGTAAGGCACCTTGGGCCGCATACTAGGAAGGAAATGAGATATATAAAAATCAGTCTATCAGTTAACTTGCTATCTTTTCATGATGCTGAGAATCAGAGAATTTCCTGCCAGGAAGCAGCCAATCTTGCTTGAAGATAAAGCCAGCCCTGAATCTGAAGCAGCTTTCTAATATCCAAATAAAATACTGCAAAAGTAGCACAGGGAACCACTTCCAGATGCTTAGCAGGATGTATGAACAGCAGCCCTCTCAAGACACAATCCTCCCTATACTTACCGCTCTGGCCCTAATCCTGCAAATGCCGTTCGTGTGATACAATAATCCATTTCTGACATTTTTATCCCGAGTTCTTTTTCGAGCAGAGAGGTTATTTTTATCTGGTCTGATCCTTAGTAACCCTCACCTGCACACATGAGTGATAAGGATTAGCTGGCATTTGTGAAGTGTTCTGAGCATGCAAAAGCATTGTGGAAGTACTTAAATGTTTTGCGTACCTGCCTCTTTTATTTTTTTAAAAAAGGAAGACAAAACCCCTAAAGTACCTTGTTCAACACATTTACTGCTTTGGCAGCCTTCTCCTCTAATCCAATAATGACTCACATGTTAGCTTTACAAGGTAAAAAAAAAAGTCATTTAAAGAACACCCTGGATCCAGACACCATGGTATGTGGAGGAACAGCTAAATCAGTGTTTCTCAACCTGGGGGTCGGGACCCTCTGGGGGGGTCATAAGGGGGGTGTCAGAGGGGTTGTCAAAGACCATCAGAAAACACAGTATTTTCTGTTGGTCATGGGGGTTCTGCGCTTGGCTCAAATCTATCATTGGTGGGGTTCAGATTGCTCTTTGATTGTGGGTGAACTATAAATCCCAGCAACTACAACTCCCAAATGTCAAGGTCTATTTTCCCCAAACTCCACCAGTGTTCACATTTGGGCATATTGAGTATTCTTGCCAAGTTTCGTCCAGATCCATCATTTTTTGAGTCCACAGTGTTCTCTGGATGTAGGTGAACTACAACTCCAAAACTCAAGTTCAATGACCACCAAACCCTTCCATTATTTTCTGTTGGTCATGAGAGTTCTGTGTGGGAAGTTTGGTCCTATTCTATCACTGGGGTTCAGAATGCTCTTTGATTGAAGGTGAACTATAAATCTCAACAACTACAACTCCCAAATGACAAAATCAATCCACACCCCCAACTACATCAGTATCCAAATTTGGGCATATCGAGTGTATGTGCCAAATTTGGTCCAGTGAATGAAAATACATCCTGCATATCAGATATTTACATTACGATTCATAACAGAAGAAAAATTACAGTTGTGAAGTATCAACAAAAATAATTTGATGATTGGGGGCCACTACAACACGAGAAACTGTATTAAGGGGTCACGGCATTAGGAAAGTTGAGAACCACTGGGTTACATCAACATGCTTTCTCCCAAGGAAAATGTGCTTTCTATTCTTTTTGTAGTTTGACAGTTTTGCTTCTAATGATGGGAATACATTTTAAGGACACATTCTGAATTCTCAGAGGTATTAGGAATTGCTGGTGGAGAAAGCACCAGAATAATATAAAAACAAAGAAATAGCATTTCCAAGGCTAGTTCATTAATGGGCTTCGACACTTAATGGAATTATGCTTTAAAAAAAAAAGTCTCTGCAGGACATGGAAATATATTACCAGCTTTTTAGTCATTGGATTCTATTCAAATGGAAGAGAAGAATGCCAGTCCCATTAGGAAAGGAGCTGAGTACCAATATTTGGATAAGCTTGTCTAGATGTGTATAAATATTGGAATGCATTCAACTCAAAAGAGCCACAACATTGTCAGACTTGGGCTTAAATGATATCAGGCTGCACAACTTGTGACCCACTCAGCTGATGGCAACTCACCGGGGGATCGATAAACCTGCTATCCTGTTTTTGCTGCTTGACTGGGACTGCAAAAGAAAAAAAAATCATGAAGGGTTGTCAAGGAGCTGACAGTGCAAACAATGCATAGCTAATGGTTGTCTCTGGCCTGGTGGATAAGATTGTTCTGTTTATGTTTTTTTTAAGGCATTGGGATTCAGTGTGTAAGAGTGAGAGTAGTTCCATGCTTTGACTTTACTCTGGAAAACTACCACAGCAAATATGGATCATATCCATTCCAGAGTTTACAGATTTTAAGGCCCATTAGGTTGATAGAGAACAATGATGGCACAATAAAAGCACCATTGGATGGAGCGCACCATATGCTGCCACGTGTGTCCCATAGTCACATTGTGCTTGAATCATAACTCTATTGGGTTGCTGTGAGCTTTCCGGGCTGTATGGCCATGTTCCAGAAGTATTCTCTCCTGACATTTTGCTCACACCTATGGCAGGCATCCTTAGAGGTTGTGAGGTCTGTTGGAAACTATGCAAGTGAGGTTTATATATCTGTGGAAAGACCTGGGTGGGAGAAAGAACTCTTGTCTGCTTGAGGTAGGTGTGAATGTTGCAAATGGCCACCTTGATTAGTATTTATTTATTTTGTATATTTGAACCCCATCTTTCTCACACCCGCGGGGTGGGTAGGGTTGCCACCTGTCTCGTATTATATGGGACGTCTTGCATTTTTGCTCTGAATTTTGTGTCCTGTATTTTCAGCTCCTGTCCTGTATTGACAGGACAGGACGGGTGACAGCAGGAGGCGAGCCTGGGCCAGCAGTGAGCCTTATTTTTGACACTGGCCTGGTTGAGAATGTGGACCTTGAAACAGGCCGGCCGTGAGGGAGAGAAGCCGAGAAGTCAGTCAGTCAGGGGCGCCCATTGGTGCCTGAGCTCGCAAGAAGCCCCCCAGAGGGCTTCTTGCCAAGCCTTCTTGCCAAGACACGGCTCAGCTGAGGAGACCCGTCTGAAAATAAGTGTCTTATGAAGTGTCCCTTATTTTTCTGAACAATCCCATATTTTTAGGTAAATGTCCCTTATTTCTTATATCAAAAATTGGCAACGCTAGGGGCCGGGGACGACTCAGGGTGGCTTCACAACAGGCATTCATTCAAATGCCAACCACAGTCATAAATATAATACATTAAACCAATTCATTAAAAACATTACATTAATAAGACATTTGTTTAAAATCACGCAGGTTTAAAATCAGTGTCTGGGTCAATCCAATATCATTCATATCACTTGAGTCTTATTCTCAATTGCAGCACCTTGAATTGTGCTCGGTAGCGGATTGGCAGCTAGTGGAGCTGAAGTAACACAGGAGTTGTATGCTCTGTGTATGCCACTCTAGTGAGCAACCTGGCTTTGTACTAGTTGAAGCTTCCGAGCAGTCTTCAAAGGCAACCCCACCTACAGTGTGTTGCAGTAATTTATTTGGGATGTAACCAGAGTGTGGACCACCATAGCCAAGTCTGACTTCCCAAGGTACGGGCGCAACTGGCACACAGGTTTTAATTGTGTAAAAGCTCCCCTAGCCACCGCTGTGACCTGGGGTTCCAGTCTCAACAATGAATCTAGGATCACTCCCAAGTTGTGAACCTGTATCTTCAGGGGGAGTGTAACTAGTAGGCATGAGAAAAATGAAACGGAAATTAAAAGGATTTGTAAGAGATTCGTATGTAATGGGACTTTTGAGCTTTTACGGATCGCTGCCGCGAACCCGGAAGTAGACTTCCTTTTACGGTCCTTGAGGCCAACAATTTGCGTTATGATCGTAATAAATTCTTAATTATTAATTAATTAATTATTGTACTACGTACTCACTTCTCCCTGTCTTCTCCCCCTCATTTCCTTCCCGCCTTCATTCAGCTTCTTCTTTTTCCCGCATTTCTATGGGGAACTGGAAGCGACGCTGCTGCTAGGTAGGCAATGCATTCTGGAAAGTGTAGTCCTCCACGCTTTCCCCTCCTTCTTCCCCGTTGCTCTGCTGCCATTCCCCATCGCAGGGGCCAGCTTCACACACACTCGCGCGCTTCTCCTCCTCTCTCTCCCTGCGCTCTCTCAGATGCTTCTCTTCCCCGTTGCTCTGCTGCCATGCCCCATCGCAGGGGCCAACTTCAGCCCTCCAGGTACGTGTTTTGGACTTCAACTCCCACCATTCCTCACAGCCTCAGGCCTCTTCCTTTTCCTCTCAGCCTGGGCAAACTTGGGCCCCTCGCTCCCTCAGGATCGGGGTGAGAGAGGCAGCGAGGAGCGAGGGGGGGCCTCCTCCTCCTTTTTTGCTGCTTCCAAGAATAGAATACCTCCCTCCCTCCCTTCCTCCTTCCCTCCCTCCTTCCTATTTGGAGAGTCCCATCTAGAATTCAGTGTGGTTTATTCAAGTTTTGGCCTACAACTCCCAGAAATCCCAGCCAATTTACCAGCTGTTAGGATTTCTGGGAGTTGTAGGCCAAAACCATCTGGAATGTGCATGCTCTGGCATATGAATTACTAACGAATTTCGTTAGTACTAAGTTACATTTTAGAATTTTTTGGAAAATTTTTTGTAAGTCTTTCTTTTACTAATCAAAATAAAAATCCCCCCCCCCCATTTGATTTTAGAATCGCCATTTTTGGATTCGAAACCATGCCTAGTAACTACGTCTAGTGCAGGCTGTAACCTCATGCCCTGTTTGGGCTTGCGACTGACCAGGAAGACCTCTATCTTGTCTGGATTCAGTTTCAATTTGTTCGCCCTCATCCAGAGTGTCACAGCTGCCAAGCACTGGTTCAGGACCTGAACAGCCTCCTTAGTAACAGGTGGGAAAAAGTGATAGAGTTGGACATCATCTGCATAGAGATGACAACAGACATAGCCTTCAAACCCTGGCTGGTTGCTGCCTGAGGGAATCCTTTGTTGGTTGATGTTACCTGGCACTGATTGATTCTTGTCTGGAATTTCCCTGTTGTTTGAGTGTTCTTCTATATTTACTGTCCAGATTTTGTTCATTTTCATGCTTTCCTCCTTTCTGTTGAAATTGTTCACCTGTTTGTGGATTTCAATGGTTTCTCTGTGCAATCTGACATGGTAGTTGTGAGAGTGGTCCAGCATTTCTGTGTTCTCAAATCATACGCTGTGTCCAGGTAGATTCATAAGGTGCTCTGCTATGGCTGACTTCTCTAGTTGGATTAGTCTGCAGTACTTTTCATGTTCCTTGATTTATGTTTGGACAGTGCTGCATTTGGTGGTCCCTATGTAGACTTGACCACAGCTGTATGGTATACAGTAGATTCCTGCAGAGGTGAGAGGATCCCTCTTGTCCTTTGCTAAACATAGCATTTGTTGGATTTTCTTGGTGGGTTTGTAGGTCGTTTGTATGTTGTGTTTCTTCATCAGCTTCCTTACGTGGCCAGTGATTGTCTTGATGTGTGGTAAGAATACTAAAGCCATCAATAATACATAACTGCATTGTTCTTTTTCATTATTGGGAAAGATCTGTGAATCAACCTAATATCACTGTACTTCCATCACTCTTCCTTTTATGATAATGTCCTTCCTCTGTAGTCCTGATATTGTAAAGTGGAGAAAAGTTTTGCAAGAATCCTAAAATTGGTCACTGAGCAGTTGCAGCAAGATTTATTTATTTATTTATTATTTCGATTTGTATACCGTCCTTTCCAATTGGCTCAGGACGGGAAAGGAAAATAGAATAGAACCATAGTGCACATATACTGGATATGAAGTAAAGTTTGAGGAAGACTGATCAAGAGAATTCATATTAACCAAGTGCCAGAATTGGGCGGTTGTGGCGAAGTGTGAAAGCGATTGTTCCAATAATGGTATTTTTTCCCATTTGCTTAAAGAATGTGAGTGTGGTGAGAAAACAGGTTAGTGTGGCAAAATGCTGACTCTCACAGCCCAGATCTTCAATGATTTTCAGATCAAGGGAGAGAGAGCTCAGGGTGACAGCACTGTCTTGAAAGAAAAAAATCAGTCGTCAACATTGTGGGTATAAAATTTGTGGATGTGATTCTTCGTGGATTTAATTAATATAGTTGCTCTAAGAATTTCTAACTCCTCCGGCACAATTTTACCATCAACTTCCTATTTAAAAAACTGATGAGTCAACACACAGTTAAATTCTAGTCATTCAATGTGTTTTCTCTAGGAAGCAGTATCAATAGGATCCAAGACCTCGAAAGAAGGAAACTCCATCATTCTCAGAAATGGAACATTACCACCCAGTCTTTCTCTTGACTGAATCATGTGTTGTAAGCAAAAGGAAATATAGTGTTATTGGAGCAATCCCTTTCACACCTTGACAACATTGCCCAATGATATGATTTGCTGTGATCAGTCTCCTGCACAGTTTCACTTCCTAAGCAATGCGGATGGCCTGCACTTTTCCCCCTACTTTCCTCCTCCTCCTCCTCCTCTTTTTTTTTTTTTGGCGCAACTCCGCAACTTGGCATTCTCATGAGATATCCCACTTTGCAATCTCAGGACATCGTTAAGAGGGGTGGAAAAACAGCAATACTGGATTCATTGACAGTTTCCCCCCATCAATGAAAAGAGACATTCTAAGCATGTTCCAACCATAATGGAAAAATGGGAGAGTTATGGTGCCATGCGGGAGATGGTAGTTATGGTGCCATGGGGAGATGGTCGCGGGATATAAATGAAGTTAATAGAGGTGTTTTTATCCCTCTTTTCCAGTTTTGGATTATATAGTCCCTAGCCTATTTCATTGCTGAACAACTCTTAAGATCAGGACGTTGTTATTAATCTTTCCTTGTGATTTGAATCCACTGATTCATGTTCTACTCTCTGGAGTACTGAAATCGAGCAATTCAAAGCGGACACCGATATTGAGATACAGGCTGTGGATAGTGAAACCCGAAGCATGGATACTGGGTCCCATTAAGTGGGTAGTCAGTACTGGCAGTGGACTGCCTGTGAATCTGTGCACCTGGCAAGATGAAGAAGCTATCCCAATCTCACCAAGTTGAAGAAGAAGCCATCCAAGGTATTTTATTCAAGTCAGCTGAAGTGCATGTCAGTTTGCAGTAATCCACCAAAGGAAGCTGAAATGTCATAACATTGAAAAACAAACATTTTTATACTGTACAACCCTTTGAAATTCCCGCTCCCATCCCAGCTGGAGCAAGCTTTGCCATGAATGGCTAGGCTCCGGTGATGTCATGCCAATAGGACTGTGGTGCTCGCCAGCCAATAGGTGAGTGTTCCCCACTTCCAATGCAGATTCCCACTCTCCAATGGCTGATGGCAGGGGGGGGGGGGCAGGCTGGTCCAGGAGACAAAGGAAATGTAAAGAGTTCTGAATAGATTATCGGGTCCCAGCTGAGGCACAAACAAAGGGGGCCATCCATTTTATTTTAAAGATAATTGTGATATTTATTTCTTTTATTTATTTACAGCATTTTTACCGCGCCCTTCTCAACCCCCGAGGGGGGACTCAGAGCTGCTAACAAAGGCAGCGATTCAATGCCACAATACACAATATAAACCATAAATACCTACATAATTAAAACAATAGCAATTAATTAAAAACAAGTTATCAAACTATCAATTAAATTAAAACAATGCTCAATCTACAAACTCAATTAATAGAACAATAAAGCCATATCCTCTCATCTGTCATCTTGCCACTCCATACCTGTCAAAAGCTGCTTTATGTTATTGTGCAAAGGCCTGGTCCCAAAACCAAGATTTTAATTTCTTCCTGAATGCCAGGAGAGATGGAGTCAATCTTATTTCGTTTGGGAGTGTGTTCCATAGGCGAGGGGCCACTGCTGAGAAGACTCTGTCTCTCGTTCCCACCAACCGCATTTGAGATGTTGGCGGGAGCGAGAGCAGGGCCTCCCTGGATGATCTTAAGTTGTGAGGTGGGACGTAGAGGCAGATGCCTTCAGATAAGTAAGCAGGGCCAGAACCGTATAGAGCTTTATAGATTAAAACCAGCACTTTGAATTGAGTTCAGAAGTGGACAGGCAGCCAATGGAGCTGACACAACAAGGGGGTGGTATGTTCCCTGTATGTAGCTCCTGTTAGTAATCTGGCTGCCGCCTATTGGACTAATTGCACTTTCTGAACCGACTTCAAAGGCAGCCCCACGTAGAGTGCGTTGAAGTAATCTATTCGGGATGTGACCAGAGCGTGGATGACCGTAGCCAGATCAGACTTCTCAAGGTACGGGCGCAGCTGGCACACAAGTCTTAACTGTGCAAAAGCTGCCCTGGCCACTTCCAACACCTGAGGACTCAGCGATGAATCCAGGATCACTCCCAAGCTGAGTCCCCAGACTCTGGCACTGCTGTCTGTTAAATCCAAAAGCAGAATATTGTCCATTAAGGATTAAGTAGTCTGGTCCTTGGAGAGAGGAAATTAGTTCGCTAATGTAATATTTTCACCTAGGGGTTGGGGAGTGGGGCTTGATAACAGTACTAGTAAACAGTAGGCATGGTTTAGAACCCACAAATAACAAATCGTAAATCTAAGTTGGGGGGGGGGGATTTTTTTTATTAGTAATAGGAAGACTTACAAAAAAAATTCCAAAAAGTTCTAAAATGTAACTTAATTACTAACGAAATTCGTTAGTAGTTCGTATGCCAGAGCATGTGCATTCCAGATGGTTTTGGCCTACAACTCCCAGAAATCCTAACAGCTGGTAAATTGGCTGGGATTTCTGGGAGTTGTAGGCCAAAACTTGAATAAATCACACTGAATTCTAGATGGGACTCTCCAAATAGGAAGGAGGGAGGGAAGGAGGGAGGGAGGAGGGAAGGAGGGAGGGAGGGGGTATTCTATTCTTG
This sequence comes from Anolis apletophallus, assembly GCA_030556195.1. Lineage (NCBI taxonomy): Eukaryota > Metazoa > Chordata > Lepidosauria > Squamata > Anolidae > Anolis > Anolis apletophallus. The sequence goes on from JARBWK010000007.1 coordinate 137,686,876, forward strand.
GAAGCAGCAAAGAAAAGAAGGAGGAGCCCCCGGCTCCTCGCTGCCTCTCTTTCACCCCGATCCCCAGGAGCGAGGGGCCCAAGTTTGCCCAGGCTGGTCATATACCTACGTTCTATGCACATGCAATAATACAGCAGTAATAATAATGGGTATAAGAAGAGGTAAAATTCAAACCGAAGTATTCTGACTGGTCCCTGCCTCATGCGGTGCAAACGGGCTCTTCTCTGTGAGCCGGGAAATTAGCCCGGGAAAAGACAGCGTTTTCTGCTTGGGTGCACACACATACATATTCTTTGGGGGATTTGCTGCAGAATCCCGGCCTCATAGAGAAGATTCTGCAGCAAATCCCCCTCCCAAGAATATGTATGTGTGTGCTCCCAAGCAGAAAACGCTGGCTTTTCCCCGGGCTAATTTCCCGAGCCCCGCTTGCACCGCATGAGGAGAGACCAGTCAGAATACTTCGGTTTGAATTTTACCTCTTCTTATACCTATTGTTATTACTGCTGTATTATTGCATGTGCATGGAATGTAGGTATGACCAGTTGGATTACTTATAATATTAGGCAGTGGCACTTACAGTAGCATTCATTGTATTATACATTAGGTTGGTTTCTCACCCCAATACTCTTTGATGCCTTAGATCCTGGCTGGCAGGCAGGAGAGGCAGGGAACGTCAAAATAAAGTTCAAGCGGTTAGCTGCAACACTAAAAGTCTTCAAAGTATAAATTTCCAATAGTATCTTTATTATCTTGTATAGTTCTTTGGCATGGAAAGCATATATCTATTCCCAAGTGGGGATGTGGAATAGAGGAAAACCTCTCGTCAAACAATTCAGAAATTCTCAGAGTCCTTACATCCGAATTAAATCATAAGTAATAATCATCAAATATATGTCGGATTAAGAGACTTCTGGGGGTCGACGGACTAAATATCAAAGGCCTCGCCGTTTCGCCGGGGAAACCCAGCTTCATCGGGATCCAAAATCATAATACTGTTTTATATTCCACTTTTGGTCCGTGCATCTAAAACATAGAAATATATATAATAATATCATTAGGTACATATTATCATAAGCCCACCAATTGAACAGGACAACCCTTATAGAAGGCTAACACATATATATCACATATTACATACCATATTATCATTTCCATATATCTCAGAGTGGACGCAGCCACTGCTTCACATAGTAGTCAACGGACAACACCCAATGCTGGAGGTCTACGTTACATACTCTCCTCCTCCGTTCCAGGTGCAACCTACTCCAGAATCTCACTGATTGTTAAGGAATCGTTATGCCCCAGGGGTAATTCGCTTTTAAGGGAGTGAATCCAAAAAACCTCTCTTTGGTGTAGTAATCTCTTATGATCCTGGTATGGTTTGGGTGTAATCGTTTCCAATACCAGGATTTTAAAATCATTAAACTCATGATGACGTCTATAATGGGTATATAATGGTGAGGATTCATTCCTAGTGCGAAATCTCGATTTATGTTCCTGGGCCCTCGTGCGTAAGTCCCGCCCACTTTCCCCCACGTAATATCTGTCACATGGACATATTAAACAATAAATGACATTTCTACTACCACATGTTGCCCCTTTTCTGAATTTGTAGGTATGTTTGCCCTCAAGGTCTGTAATTGAATCTTGGGAAGAGATGTGTTTACATATTGTACAATGGTAACACGGTTGAGTACACCTCTTCCCACTGGTAATATTTTGGGGGATTCTATGATCGGCATGAATCAATAGCTGTTTGAGATTGGATGTTTTTCTGTGGGCGACCATCGGGGGTTTGTTTAGTCCTGGGATTGAGCTAACAATGGGCCAGTACTTACGAACAATTTTAAGAATAGCGTGGGAGTGAGGGGTGAACGTTAAGGGCCATATAATTCGATCACTGGGTGTTTTAGGGCGGTGTTGAAAAAGGGTGTTCCTGGGGATATTGCGGATTTTATTTAGAGCTTTATAGAGAATGGAGTTGGGATATCCCCAGTCTTTCAGTTGTGATATGAGGGCCGCGGCTGACTGTTCAAAATCCGCCTCTCTGGAGCAGTTCCGCTTAAGGCGGATTAGCTGGGAAAATGGCAGGTTATGTTTTAAAGAGTGAGTATGATGAGACTCAAAATGTAAATATGAATTACGGCTAGTGGGCTTACAATAATTTTTCACTCTTAAGGTGTTCTGTTCCCTGAAGATCGTGAGGTCTAAGAAGGTAATGGTTTGCGGGCTGGTTTCAAACGTAAATTTAATCGATGGATTCCATGTGTTGAAATACCTCTTAATTTGCTCAATATCGCCCTCTCCTGACCAGATAAAGAAAACGTCGTCTATATACCGATAGTACTGCCTAATGGGTGCTGTTATGTCTAGATCGGGGTATAAAAATTGCATTTCAAGGTCCGACATAAACAAATTGGCCACGCTGGGAGCTAGGGACAGGCCCATTGAAATTCCGCCATTTTGTAAATAAAAATCACCATCAAATGTAAAATAATTATAATCGAAGACTATGTCGATCAGTTCCATGAGGAACGGTGTGGGGGGGGCGAGGGAAAGGCCGAGCATCCAACAGTTTATATATTACAGTCCTTGCTATCTTCAAATCTATGTTTGTATACAATGAAGCAATATCCGCAATTACAAACACATCCTGATCATGCAATGCCATTCCATCAATCTTAGAAATCAAATGTCCTGTATCCTTGACAAAAGCAGGTGATGTACTCACAAATTCTTGAAGGATGGTATCGAGGAAGATGGCAAGGGGTTGTAACAGGGAGTTGGTCGCAGCGATAATTGGTCTTCCTGGCACCGGAAATGTCTTTTTATGAGTCTTCGGAAGAAGGTAAAATCTGGCTATGGCCGGGTGGCGATTAATTAGAGCAGTCCCCAGTTGCGCGGATATATATCCTCTTTCTACCCCAGACTGTACTGTATGAGTAATGGTTTTCAAGTATCTGTCGGTTGGATCATTGGGAATGCGAGTATAGAATGTTGTATCTGATAATTGTCTTATTGCCTCAGCCATATAATCACTCCGATTTTACAATACCAAAGCTCTGTCTTTATCCGCAGGTTTCATAATTACAGACGGATGTTGTCCCAGCTCTCTGAGTCTTGTGATATCCTCTTTGGATAGATTAGCATTCTGTGTGTCTTTATTATGATTTATATCCCAACTCCATTCTCTATAAAGCTCTAAATAAAATCCGCAATATCCCCAGGAACACCCTTTTTCAACACCGCCCTAAAACACCCAGTGATCGAATTATATGGCCCTTAACGTTCACCCCTCACTCCCACGCTATTCTTAAAATTGTTCGTAAGTACTGGCCCATTGTTAGCTCAATCCCAGGACTAAACAAACCCCCGATGGTCGCCCACAGAAAAACATCCAATCTCAAACAGCTATTGATTCATGCCGATCATAGAATCCCCCAAAATATTACCAGTGGGAAGAGGTGTACTCAACCGTGTTACCATTGTACAATATGTAAACACATCTCTTCCCAAGATTCAATTACAGACCTTGAGGGCAAACATACCTACAAATTCAGAAAAGGGGCAACATGTGGTAGTAGAAATGTCATTTATTGTTTAATATGTCCATGTGACAGATATTACGTGGGGGAAAGTGGGCGGGACTTACGCACGAGGGCCCAGGAACATAAATCGAGATTTTCGCACTAGGAATGAATCCTCACCATTATATACCCATTATAGACGTCATCATGAGTTTAATGATTTTAAAATCCTGGTATTGGAAACGATTACACCCAAACCATACCAGGATCATAAGAGATTACTACACCAAAGAGAGGTTTTTTGGATTCACTCCCTTAAAAGCGAATTACCCCTGGGGCATAACGATTCCTTAACAATCAGTGAGATTCTGGAGTAGGTTGCACCTGGAACGGAGGAGGAGAGTATGTAACGGTTTATATGTTTTAGATGCACGGACCAAAAGTGGAATATAAAACAGTATTATGATTTTGGGTCCCGATGAAGCTGGGTTTCCCCGGCGAAACGGCGAGGCCTTTGATATTTAGTCCGTCGACCCCCAGAAGTCTCTTAATCCGACATATATTTGATGATTATTACTTATGATTTAATTCGGATGTAAGGACTCTGAGAATCTCTGAATTGTTTGACGAGAGGTTTTCCTCTATTCCACATCCCCACTTGGGAATAGATATATGCTTTCCATGCCAAAGAACTATACAAGATAATAAAGATACTATTGGAAATTTATACTTTGAAGACTTTTAGTGTTGCAGCTAACCGCTTGAACTTTATTTTGACGCTGCTTGGAGGACACCCTTCCTCTTCCTTTTCTACTGTTAGGAGAGGCAGGGAAGCCTGGAAAAAATGCAAACAGAGGATTATTTCAGAAGTAAATCCACAAAGAGGGCCCTTTATCCAAAGTGCCCTCCTTTGCAGATTTACTTCTGAGTAATCTTCTCTGTTTACATTTTTTCCAGGCTTCCTTCCAGCCGAGCGAAGGAATAGTTTAGGGCTTGCCTTGCCATAATATTGGCAAGGGAGGCGGGAGGGTGGTGAGAGAGAAGGAGGGTGCCCCCCCTGAGGCCCCCCCCTTACGACCTAATTACGACACTTAAGAAAATCCGGGCCCCCGACGTTCGAAAAATTAAGTCCACTTCCTGGTTGGCGTTCCAGGTGCGAAAAGCTCGAAAGTAGCATTTCTTACGAATTTCTTACGAAACGATTCATTTTCATAACTTTTTTCTCATGCCTAGTAAACAGGCTCACTCTGTCTTATAAAATGGCATCCAGGTGTTTAAGGATGTTTGAGTATGATGGCTCTCTAAGTGTAGTGTCTTGACGGTGGATATGTAGGTAACTGTAAAGTCTTATTCTTCACCCGCATATTTTTCCACTGTGAGGATATCGGTTTCCAGGTGGAAGGTGGTCCCAGTCAAGATTGGCTTGATGCGACCTCCTCTTGGCACATTTTTCCCTTTTGTCTTCTATTTGTGCCTATTCAAATTCCACAGCTCTCCTGATCACAGCTGACCTCCAGCTAGAAGATTACAGAAACAGGCTCACTCTGTCTTATAAAATGGCATCAGGTGTTTAAGGATGTTTGAGTATGATGGCTCTCTAAGTGTAGTGTCTTGACGGTGGATATGTAGGTAACTGTAAGTCTTATTCTTCACCCGCGTATTTTTCCACTGTGAGGATATCGGTTTCCAGGTGGAAGGTGGTCCCAGTCAAGATTGGCTTGATGCGACCTCCTCTTGGCACATTTTTCCCTTTTGCCTTCTATTTGTGCCTATTCAAATTCCACAGCACTCCTGATCACAGCTGACCTCCAGCTAGAGCGCTCAAGGGCCAGGACTTCCCAGTTCTCGATGTCTATGCCACAGCTGTCAAGGTTAGCTTTACGCCCACCAACATTCTGTTTTCCATTCTTGAGTTGGGAGTACAGTAATGGCTTTGGGAGACAATGATTGAGCATTTGGATAATGTGGCCAGTCCAGTGGAGTTGATAGCGTAGGACAGGGCCGTAGCCAGGATTTTGGTTCGGGGGGGCTGAGTTTGGTTTGGGGGGGGGGCTGAGACTGGGTGGAAGAGGGTCTACCCTAGCAAACCTTTTGTATTGTTATCCCAATAACCCCATTAATGTGGGATATAATGAGCATGGTGATTAGATCATGATATGAATAAACATAACAGTTTAAATAATGTACCAGTAAAGCCTTCTCACGGACCACCCTGAGAATTCGGGGGGGGGGGGGCTGAAGCCCCCTTAGCCCCCCTGGCTACATGCCTGGCGTAGGAGCATTGCTCCAGTGCTAGCGGTCTTTGTTTCTGCCAGCTTCTGACATTTGTCCTCCTGTCCTCTCAAGAGATTTGCAAGATCTCTCACCAATAAACCTCTAGCAGGGTCTCCCTAGGCTGGAGGCAACTTGAATACTCATAACAACAGAGAACAATAGCGACAAATTCCTTTCCAAATGACACAAGTAAAAGAAAGCTATGACTTTTAAAGGGTAGATTTTCAAGGTCTTTGGTCAACTCAACTGTTCTTGGCACACCCACGGTTGCATAGTTAAAAGGAACGTGGGAGACAGGGTTACTCACAGAGAAGATTTATAAGATCTTCCTTGCAGAGAACTGCTGTGACATTTCTTTTCTTTCTCTGCACCCAAAATTTGAAAAGAAACCCTTTCCCCCTACAACCACCCTTTGCTCCAGTGCACCTGAAAACTGTTGAGCATTGAATTGTAGCTCTAAAATTAGATTTGTGCTATTTTAGAAACACAAAAGAGATAAACAGATAGTGTCACAATGTGCTTTTCTGCTTTAAAAGAAAGGATTTGTTAGGTATTTGTTTCATAATATGCTGAAGAATATTCTTCAATAAAGCACACTGGAAAAGTGAATTGAAGAAGTATACAATTACAATTCACACTCTGTCTCACAGGGAGTCTCTAGAGTAACAAGAGCCGAAAACTGATATTAAAAGAGTATAATGGGACATGTCATTTATAGAGTCCTTACCAGCTTTATGGGATTGTTGGGCATAAGAGTGCGATAGTGAGACACAATCAAGTTAGGTAGGGAAGGAGTATAAGAGGAAGAAATAACATTAAGTGTTGCATTATATCATGTGAGCAGAACATTTATGGTATATAAAAAACCCCACAGACAGGTCTCCTGGTAATGAATGCAAAAAAGGAGATGCAAGAAAGCCTGTAGTCTGGGGACTCATTTCTTTTCTACGGATTGTTATGCTAATTTGTGGGACTTGCAGCACCAGCAAAGTTGAGATTTAGAAGGAATGCATCAACTACTAACTACTGATGCTGTAAAGATATCCCAAGCTCCTTCAGCTAATTTAAAAGCCTCATTTATATCCTATTTTTCAAGCTCTGCACTTCTTTTACAGGCCTTATGTAAAAAGGTAAACTGAAAGTCGATAGCGGGCTGACCATTTTTGTGAGGAAGCCTGCAGTGATTTCTTTGGGAGAGTTTCCTTGCTAATGTGCAGAAAAAGTGACTAATGGTTTATCAATAAGACAGAGGATTTAAGGTATTAACTCCTTTCCCTACAAATGCTGCAATAAATGAGCAGATGGAGTTTATGACACAGAAGGGTTAGAATTCCATAGTTAAGCATATGATTTTTGGCTCCCTCTGTGTGAGCAAAATTTAGATAATCTAAATAAGAGTGAAGGAGACAACATATTACAGTGGTTTGAGCAATGAATTATGACTCTAAAGACCAAAGTTGAAATCTCTGCTTGAGCTATGAAAACCACCACACGTCACACACTCTCAGCCACAGAAGAAGGCAATGGCAAACCACTTCTGAACAAATCTTGCCAAGACAACCTGTTAATAGATTTCCCTTAAGGTTGCTTTTAGGTTGGAAATGACAAAAGCACACAACAACAAATATTAGGATGAGAAAAGTGCAGCCTTTCCAGTGCTTTTAAACTGCAGAACCCACCAGCCCTAGCTCATGTCAAAGCAGAGAGGAATACCCAGTGCCCACCAAGGAGTGGGAGGAGGATCCAATCCCAGGTGAACCCTGCTACTATGCCAGCCAGATGAAGACATTCAGAATGGGTTGAAGGCAAAGGAACGGAAGTTTATTTACTTTCCAACCTGAAAGGATGTCTGATACAGAGTCTCAGCTCAAAAGGAATCAGACATACCCAAGTAGTACAGTGAAAGTCATTTTATCTTCTTTGACAGTCTTTCGAAACTCTCGCACCCTCTCCTGATGGGCAAGAAATCATCCTGGTTTAAATCCGGGTTTGTGCTGGCTGGGGAATCTTGATGACATCACGGGAGGAAAGAGCCTCCTCTGTGGTGGGAAAATGAAGCAGCTATCATTGGTTGATTTGGAACAAGAGTCATTTGGAAGAACCTGCTCGGAAAGGAGGTGGGAGGGCAAACATATGATCAATTAGTATGTTAAACAATTCATGATAGGATTATTGATCATGTCCAGTTGTGTTTCCCCCCACTTCAGCACATGTTAATACAGAGCACATGTATAGGAGTCTAAAGAGATTATGACCATGTGTATGATACAGATTATATTTCATAAAAATCAGAGGTGTATACTGTATAGTTCTGTAGCGTGGAACAAAACTCCTTTAGTTAGGGGATTTTAGAATACCTTATTGTTCTAGATTTTTTTGTTGTTGATTATTCGTTCAGTCGCTTCCGACTCTTCGTGACCTCATGGACCAGCCCACACCAGAGTTCTGGATTTCACAGACACAAATTTCCTTTTAACCTTCCCTGGAGGTTTAGTCCAGGTACCTGGAGAAGAAGTCCTACTGCAGACCATCAGAACAGAGGGGTTTTTTTGGTATTATAGACCTGTGTGTGTGTGTGCGTAATTCATAATTTTTAAGAGACTTTTAATAAGTTTATTTCTTTTTTCAGGCATGGTGGTGTCATTTTTTATAACAATATATCCAGTGGTGAGGAATTCTGGGGTGTGCAGCTTAACAACATCTGCAAAGCCACACCTCAAACAACCTAGTCTAGATTTAGCCCCCCGACCTCCAACGTGCAGTCTGTTAAGAGGTATATATAATGTAAAATTAATGAAATTTGACACCACTTTAACTGTCATGAGTCAATGCTATGGAATTTTGGAATTTGCTATTTGGTGAGGCTGATCAAAAATGTACAAAATTGACAACAAAAGGTACTACAGTTTGCCCCCCCCCCCATTATGAAATGCAAAGAAATAGGATGGGGGATACCTGGGTTGACAATGTATGAAAGGCAGGCATGTAGCCAGGGGACTAAGGGGCTTCAGCCCCGAAATTCTCAGGTGTGGTCCGAAAGGCCTTACTGGTACATTATTTAAACTGTTATGCTTATTCATATCATGATCTGATCACCATGCTCATTATATCCCACATTAATGGGGTTATTGGGATAACAATACAAAAGGTTTGCTAGGGTAGACCCTCTTCCACCCAGTCTCAGCCCCCCCCCGGAATCAAAATCCTGGCTACGGCCCTGATGAAAGGGATCTAGGTGTCTTAGCAGACCACAAGCTGAACATGACTCGATAGTATGAGGTGATAGTTAAAAAAAGCCAATGTGATTCTCGGCTGCGTCACTGGGAGCAAGGTGTTTACATTCAGGAAAATAATAACATCCCTTTAATCCTGAACACTTGGTTCTTCGAGCAAGCTTTTGGAGCTTCAGCTTAACCTGATAAAGTTGAATTGGAAAATGACCCAGGAATGACTAAGGCGACAAAACTGAATATGTCGACATAGTTTGTTTGTTTTTTTTACTGTTCATTGTTTTATTGATTTGATGTTTTGATGTTTTTAGATATTTTATAATGTAATGTTTTTTATTTTATTGATGTGTATTTATATGTCATCGAATTGTGCCGACTGTTCGTTCGCCCTGAGTCGCATTCGGGCTGATATGGGCGAGGTAAAAATGATGTAAATAAATGTAAATAAATAATCCGCATTGGTCAGACCTCAGCTGAAATAATGTGTCTAGTACTGGGCACTATAATACAAGAAGGACATTGACATGCTGGAATGTGTTCAGAGAAGGGAGACAAAAATAAGGAGTTGCTGTGAGAATCAAGGGAACTGGGTGAGCTCCCACTGTTAGCCCCAGCTTATGCCAACCTAGCAGTTTGAAAACATGCAAATGTGAGAAGATCAATAGGTACCACTCCGGAGGAAAGGTAACGGCACTCTATACAGTCATGCCAGCCATATGACCTTGGAGGTGTCTATGGACAATGCCAGCTCTTTGGCTTAGAAATGGAGATGAGCACCAACCCCCTGAGTCAGACATGACTGGACTTAAATGTCAGGGGAAAACCTTTACCTAGCTGTGAGCAATGGCTTAGAGAGCTGGATATGGAAGCTGGGAATGCCTTAGGAAGCTGGGTATGTTTAGCTTGGAGAGGTGAAGGTGAATGGTAGAATCTCCTCCTCTGTAGAGTTTTGAACAAGGGGTGGATGGCCTTTGTTGGAGATGCTTTGATTATATGTATATTCCTAGCAAAATGGGGTTGGACTAAATGACCTTTGGGATGTCTTCCAATTTTATGATTTGGTCCTAGAGTCCCAGTTTTGTGGGAAAGGTAAAATAATAATAATATAATAATAATAATAACAATAACAACAACAATAGGCTTCCTGAAAGAATGAATGGCTGACAGGCAGGTTCTCCCCTACATAAAGAAGACAGAGAAGAGGAAGACATGCTAGCCATTCTTTTCCAGTCCTAACTCTGTCCTTTCACTTTGCCTCTTTAGTTCTTCCAAACGCTTGGATTCCCACTGCTTATTTTCCATGATTTAAGAGTGCTTTTACTCATTCTGATCCCACAGAGAGCTTTCACAGACAAGAAGTGGTTTTCTTTTCGATGATAGAGGAAGATCTGGGAAATGAATATTGCAAGCCCTGAATCCCACGACTCTAAATTTAAAACTTAAATCAGGTCAGGACTACACAAAGAAAGTATCTTATCTCTGTGGCTTGCCTTTCACATGAAGACCTGGCTTTTCTTTCTTCTGACTCCCTCCTGAGCATTAAAGTGCACAGTGTCTTCCTTTGACCTTCTTTGGCTTTTCATCTTCACCTTCACTTCTTGAATTCCAGAACTACTTCTTCACTTAAACACGCACACACATACTTCAGTTTTCTGCCCCACATAGTCTTTCTTCACTTTGGGTTGGCCAACAATGGAAGTGGCATGTGCTGGCTTGATTCCTACTGGAACTCTCAACTAGAGTAGACCTATTGGATCAATTCTTGAATGGTGAGCCAACACTAAGGTAAATTACATTGGTTGCAAAACCATTCTAGGCTGCATCAATAAGAACATAGTGTCTAGAGATTGAGGAAAGTAATAGTCCCAATCTATTCTGTTTTAGTCAGACTTCACGTGGAATACTATGTATGTCCAGTTCTGGGCACCACCATTCAAGAATATTGGCAAGCTGGAATGAGTCCAGAGAAGAGTGATCAAATGGTTTGGAAAGCATGAGTCCCTAGTAGAAGTGGCTTAAAGAGCTGGGCATGTTTAGCCTGCAGAAGAGAAGGCTGAGAGGAGACATGATGGCCATGTATAAATATGTGAGGGGAAGTCATAGGGAGGAGGGAGCAAGCTTGTTTTTTGCTGCCCTGGAGACTAGGACGCAGAACAGTGGCTTCAAACTACAGGAAAGGACATTCCACTTGAACATGAGGAAGAACTTCCTAACTGTGATAGCTGTTCAGCAGTGGAACTCTCTGCCTTGGAGTGTGGTGGGGGCTCCTTCGTTAGAGACTTTTAAACAGAGGCTGGATGGCCATCTGTCAGGAGTGATTTTCCTATTTCTTGGCATGGGATTGGGCTGGATGGACCACGAGATCTCTTCCAATTTTATGATTCTATGTCAAACTGAGGATGGAGCAGGCTTGTTTTCAGTTTCTCCAGAGTTGAGGAAAAGCAATGGATTTACAGTTCAGGGAATGGGACTCCTCATAAATATTATGAAGAAGTTCCTGAGGGTAAAAGCTGTTCAGCAGTGGAATATGCTCTCTCGGGGTATGCTGGAGTCTCCTTATTTGCAGCTTTTAAAGCAAAGCCTGGATGGCCATCTGTTGGGAATGCCTTGATTTTGTATTTTGTAGAAGGTTGGATTGCATTGTCCTTGTTGCCTCTTATAACTCTGTGAATCCATGACAAAATGCATTTATTCTAGTTGATATTGGCAGCAAAATCATGGCATTGAAAGAGACCACAAAGGTCACTCAGTCTAGCACCCTTCCATGTGGATGAATTGTTAAATGCTGAACCAACATTTATGTAAACCTTGAATGCCTAGTTGGTACTGCAAACAGGTGCCATACCACTGTTTCTAGAGTAACCAGCAGCCATACCCTGTGCAAAATATAAGACTGTTCCAAAGTTCTCTACTTGGATGTAAAGGATGATGTCAGGATCAGCTGTCACCTTCTTCATCGTTCATATATTTAAACCTCAACTAATGTGCATTATGATGACACTACAAAGCCTATTAACAGGGTCCTATATTATCATTTCAATCTCCCCATTTAGCTCAGAGTATTGGTTTCTCTTTACTTGCCTTGACATAGAATGGGCCTTCTGTATTCATGAATTCTGCATCCACAGGTTCAATCATCTACTATGGCTTTAATTTATATTTTAAAAAATCCTAATAAGCAAACACACACACACATACCCATACACAGGGCCGGTCTATCCATTACGCCAACTACGGAGGGGCGTAGCCACCTGGTCAGCCCTGCACCACCCGCCACCCGCGCCCGCTGCCGCCCGCCGCTGCACCGGCCAGGCCTTTGTCAGCCGTCCCCGCCGCCAGGGCGCTCCGGCCGCACCTCCGCATGCGCTGAGATTTTCCCGCATGCGCAGAAGCTTCTACAGCGCTACAGCGCCTGTAGGAGCTGCTGCGCATGCATGAAAATCTGCGCATGCGTACTGGCTCAGAGCACGCCTCCCGCTTTGGAGTCAGTGCGCATGCATGCAGTTTCACGCATGCACACAGATTCGCGCATGCGCACTGGGCTCCAAAGTGGGAGGCGCGCTCGGGAGCCAGTGTGCATGCCCGGAAATTCACGCATGCGCACTGGGCTCCAGAGCGTGACTTGCGCTAGGGAGCCACTGGGGGGGGGCACAAACATTTTTTCGCTTACCCCCCCGGAATAGGTAGGACCGCCCCTGCACACACATGAAAACTTATATTAAAAACAGCTACAGAATTGAGATATAGTGGTAAGAATGCGAATCAGAATTTATGACTGAAAATTAACTAGGTATGTCTGTTGAAAGAGATGGGTCTTCAACTGTGTTTTAAATCCCAACACCTCATTTAGCTGTTGGAGCTCTACCAGCAGGCCATTCCACAGTCTTGGGGGAAGCCAATGTAAAGCTTCTATGGGTGACTGTCACCAATCAGGTTCTGGCAGGCTAGAATAGATGCCCCCCCAGAGGATCTAAGTCAGAAGTTCTCAACCTGTGGGTCCCAGGTCTTTAGGCCTACAACTCCCAGAAATCCCAGCCATTTTACCAGCTATTAGGATTTTTGGGAGTTGAAGGCCAAAACATTTGGGGACCCACAGGTTCAGAACCACTGACCTAAGTGTTTGGGGAAGATTGTATAGGAGAAGGCAATTCTGTAGATAACCTGGATGTAAACCACGTGGGGCTTTAAAGGTCAAAACCAACAATTTGCCCAGAAACTAACCTGTGATTGTCTCTGTGATTGCCTCTGTGCCACAGGACTTTTCAGAGGATCAGGACCTTTCAGAGGTTCCCCTGTTTGACTTTAATGATTAGCTTTCTGTGGATTCTCAGGGGTTTGTGAATGCAGATGATGGTCTAGAAAATGCAGTTAGCCAGAGTGAAACAAAGGATTCTGGGATTGCTGTTTCACAAGGCAAAGATGTTTTGAGACCGTCTGATGTGAAACAGGCTGAGGCCAAAGAGTCAAGGTTAGATAAAGAGAGCAAAAGGGATGTGCTACTGAGCAAACCAGAGGAGGCACTCTTTGATCGCAAGGGGCAGAGTTATCATGATCGCCACCTGGCCTTAGGGAGGAGGCGTTCAGCAAGGTTAAGAGAAAGAAAGAGTTTGAAAGAGATTTCCCAAGCGAATTGGAATGCTTTTGTCATGGCTTTCTGAATAAACACAGGGTCTCTGCATTCATGCCCTTCAGTGAGTCCAACGTTCAGCTTCCATGCCAACTCCATGTCTGTGTTTCATGCTGAGACTCATGTAATATCTTGCTCCAGATTCATGTTCATGTTGAGATTTTTGTAAGTGTTGTATCCTGATTTCAAGCTGTTGTATCCTGATTTGGCTGCTTGTCTCAAGTTTGCTCCAGGCTCTTCAAGAGACTTTGTTCTACCACCTTTTGGACTTAAAGACTATTTTCCTGTGGACTTGGTCAACTGGACTTTGGAACTATCCTAGTCTCCTGACATTTCTTCTGCTGGCTAAGTCTACATTGCTTATGGATTGTCTTTTGAACATTTTTGTATATTCTTTTTTATTGCTTTTTACCCTTTTTGGGATTTGCTACTCGTATATTACTCTTCAATAAACTGCTTATTAAAGAACATTGGTGTGTTTGTGGCTTCAAAGGTGCTCGTATCAGCCTTGATGTGCGACACTGGAGTGACTTCAGGATAGGTTTAATATGCTCACTCCTAGATGCTCCTGTAACCAATCTGGCTGCCATGTTTTGGATTCATTGGAGTTTCCAAACCTGGTATAGAGGTAATCCAATGAACAGTGCATTGTGGAAGTCCAACCATGAGGTTACCAGCACATGCACATCCATCTTTAGATCCTCAAATTCTAAGAAGGACTGCAGTTGACATATCAATTGAAGCTGGTAGGAAGCACTACTGTCGCTGCTACCTGAGCTGACATTTGGAAACACAAATCCAGGAGCACTCCCAAGCTGTGAACACAGTCTTTCAGAAGAGGTGTAACCCCATCCAGAACTGGTTGACACACCTCCATTCCTAAGTTAGGACTCTTGATGGTATGCACCTCTGCCTTGTCTGGATTAACTTTAATTTGCTTTTCCTCATCCAGCCCATCATATCCTCCAGGCATTCATTTAGAGGAGATGCTGATGCAGTTTTTGTCTAAAACATTGGGGAATGCTGCCTCATTTCCCTCACAGTGTTTCAACATCTCTGTCCCCCCTATCTTTGACTGGTAAGAGACAAAAAATACAAGAAAGGGCTAGATTTTTTCAGTGCATAATAGGGAGTCTCTGAGAGTTATGGAAAAAATCTGTAACTTTTTCAAGTTTTGAGATTTCACTACTAGAAGATATGGTTATGATTGCTATCATTCAAGATGCTCAGAGTAAGCATACTAGCTAGTGTTAACCAGGGGCCCAACCAAACTACAAAATTAAAGTGGTCTTAAGGGATGCATCTATAATATAGAATTAATGCACCTTGACACCATTGGAACTGCCCTGGCTCAGTGTTATGGAATCCTGGAATTTATAGTTTGGTGAGGCACCAGCACTCTTTGGCAGAGAAGGCTAAAGGCATTGTAAAAATACAGCTCTATGATTTCTCATGGCCCTTGGTTAGCAGAATTAAAATATTGAATTGAAAATTGAAATTGTATATATGCATGCAAGTTGCCTGATGTCTTTGGCAATCCCATTAATTTTATGGGGTTTTATTTGGCAAGGATTCTCAGAGGTGGTTTTGCCAGATCCTTACCCTGAGATATGATCTATAGCACCTGGTATTTGTTGACGATCTCCCAAGTACTAACCTGGGTTGATATTGGTCAGTTTCCATGATTTAAGAGGACTTGGTGCCTTTAGGGTATGTCCTAGAATTCTACCTAAGATCATTTGAGGAAGGACAAAGAAAGTCATTACTTTGAAAGTTACTTACCTTTTAAAAATAATTTGGTGCATTGACTTGTTGCTGTTAATTATTGCGATGCTGAAAAGGCAACATGTTACATGTTTGCTGTATGCTACTTTTCTGTTATCTTCTATAATTTATTTTGAGAAATCAAGAACGTTGACTTTGGAAATGGCATTAAGAGTTGATAAATCCTCCTAACAAAGGTAAGCTTTTGTAGCACCCATGGGCCCGTTCGTGCCAATGGGAGGGGGTGAGGCGCCGGGGGTCCCGATGCCATTAGGACCCGCACATGCTGAAGTGGACTCGGAGGACGAGTTGGAAGGCCCAGAGCAAGATTGGTCAGCAGTGCCTTTGCCCAGTTCACCTGTAGAGAGTTTAGCATGGGATCTCGAGTGGGAGCATTCTCCCGGGGAAGGAGCGGACCAGGTGGAGATGGGAGGCAGCGAAGCAGATAGCGGAGAGAGTTATGAATTCCCAAACGGCCGAGGTTCCCAGGAGCTGGCCGAGCAGCAGATGGAGGCCAGCGGCTGGGAAAGTTCGGGGAGGCTGCTTCTCAAGGAGATAGCGATACTGGGCTGGAAGAGCGGGGCCGTTCCCATAACAGACGCAGGGACATAGAGCAGGGCAGGAGGGGCTGGCATCTGTCCCTAGACCGTCACCGTTCGGAAAGTAGAGACTGGAGACGCCGGGCCCTAGACCGTCGAGGGGCCCGGCCGAAGGATTAAGAACGGCCCCGTGGGAACTGATCCTCAGTTCTCCGGCCACGTCTGATCTGAAGGACGTGAAAGCGGAGTGAATCTTGGAGCCTGGTTTGGCTCGCCTTGGACCAAGACCTTGCCTTGTTACTGATTCGCATTGCGGCGAATCCACTGCTTTGATCCGGAGTCAATCTGGAAACTTTGCCAAGCTTTTTGCCACGTTTGCTTATGGAACTATCTTTTGGAACTTTGCTTTCTTAAATGGACTACAGCTTTGCTGATTGCTATATTCTTTGATCTCTTTAAGAGAATTGCTTTTCGGACTTTTTATATTCAATAAAAACTAGTTAGCCTTTGCTACGTCTCCGTGTGTGTGTTAAAGGGGCAGTACTAAGTCGGCGATTGTGACAGCTTTAAAAGTAATTAGAAGCAATTATGTATTGCCATTGTTTGGTGCATTCCAAAAAGAACTTCATCGCTGCCATTTTTCAATAATAACTCATTACAAATTACTATCACATACAGGGCCGGGCTAAGGTAATTTTAAATGGTAAGCGAACATTTAAAGTTACTGAAATAAAAGGTAGAATCTTATTCACATGTTCGAGGGCGCTGCTGGGCACTCCTCCTCAGTCTCCGGCCTCGTGGAGGGTGCGCATGTGCGCTGGGTGCGCTTGTGCAGAGCCAGCTGGTTCCACGCATGCGCATTTAGTGCAGCATGGACGGGCCACCTTCCACGGGGCCAGGGACTGAGGAGAGGGTTTGGCGGCCTGGGGCGCCCCTGAATAAGTAGCGCTCCACGAGGGTGCGTAGTTTGGGTAATGTAAGATCTGGCCCTGTGCTCAGACTCCACTGGCCTCTCTTCTGGGCATCGCTTGGCTTCCAGCAGAGGGATCTGACACCGGCAGCCCCGCAGATGTGGGGCGGTAGGTGGCTGCCTACTTTGCCTAGTGCCTCTGATCACATATATGGAGAAACAGAAAGAGTGAGAAATAATATAACTAATAGATGTCATATATATTGCTTCTGAAATAGGATCCTTAGGTACTGCTGGATTCCAGCTTCACCACTTTAATTGTCTTGTAAACACTCTTATAAATGTGATGGTGATGATGATAACGATTATGATTCCATCAGCCCCACCAACATGTGTAATGATATGGGATTGTGGGAAATGCAGTCCTATAAAATCAAGAGTGCCAGATAATTTCCATATAGCTGGCTTTTGCATGTTCACAGTATGTTATCCTTGAAAGGATTTGCACAAACCATACAAAGCTATTGAAGAAGAACAGCAGGGTCTGAAGCATAGATACATTCCAACAAAAGGTATTATTACAAATTTCTGCCAACCTTCCCCTCTTTTATTTCCTAAAATATGCTGCACATAATGTATTAGTGAGCATAAACCCACAAATGTTAAAACACATACTTTCCATAAGCTTCCATCCTACTTATGGATTACTTTTGGTTCTTATCCTTTACAGTCGACCATTTAATCTATCCAGAGTACTTTGCAATTTAGACCTCTAGTTTGACCTATTTAAACAACCGGGTATACTGTCAGGAAAACTGTTACGTTTCACACTGTTCAGACAGGTACTACACAATACAGTAACAGCTATGATGACATGTTATGCAGGATTGAAATATCATCTGTGACTATCAGTTGAAAGATTGGCTGGGCAAAGTCTGGCAGTAAGTGGGGAACTTTAGAAGTAAAATCAGCTCCATTTCCAATGTATTGCTATCTGGTTAAGCAACTGTCACATTCCCAATTCTTCTTCCCATGAATTTGATTAATATGGTCTCTCAGAGGACCTAGAGATTTCAAGAGCATTGTCCTGTACCATAACCATCATAAAGATGAGGGCCGGTGTGTATGTATCTGTTTATATGTTGTTGTTCCTTCAAGTTGTTTCTGACTTATGGCAATCCTAATGCAAGTCTATCATTCAGTTCTCTGAACTTGAAAGTGTGTGCCTTGCCCAAAGTGACCCAGAAGGTTTCTATGGCCACACGGGAAAGTGAACCCTGGGCTCTGGAGTCAAACCACTAAATAATAATAATAATAATAATAATAATAATAACAACAATAATGGAACTTGTGCCACAAATACCATCTGACTGTGACAAAAACTGGTGGGATCTGAAGCCTGATAGGGTTACAGAAAACAAATACATCAAACTACTCTGGGACTTCCAAATTCAGACTGACAGAGTTTTTGAGCACAATACTCCTGACCTCACAATTGTGTTAAAAAGCAAACAATGGATCGTTGATGTTGCAATCCCAGGAGACAGCAGGATTGAAGGGAAACAACTGGAAAAGCTGACATGATACGAAGATTTAAAGATCGAACTGCAAAGACTCTGGCACAATCCAGTCAAGGTGGTCCCAGTAGTGATCGGCACACTGGGTGCAGTGCCTAAAGACCTTGGCCTGCACTTAAACACAATTGGCGCTGACAACATTACCATGTCATCTGCAAAAGGCAACCCTACTAGGATCTGCACACATTATTCGCCAATACATCACTCAGTCCTAGGCACTTGAGAAGTGTCCGACATGTGATCCAATGCAACAGCCATCAGAGTGATCTGGTTTGCTGTGTACTAATCTTGTTGTATTTAAAATAATCATCATCATCATCATCATAATATGTAAGAACCAATTAAACCACGTATGGTTGAAGCCATTTAGTATTCATTAAAATGACAAGATACAAATCTACAGCACAGTATACCACACCATTAAAAAACCAATACAGTCAGTTTCTAAAAGCCTGATGGAATGTGATTGTTTTCAGTTGTGGGTGGAAGGAGAGCAAGGACAGAGACATTGTAGCCTTGGAAGTCTCTATTTTGGGGTTCCATGGAGAAGGCCCTCTCCATTGGTCACACCAAAGAGCACGAGAAGATAATGGGACAAAGATGAGGGTCTCTTTTGAAGATCTTAGGGCTCAAATAGGTTTACTCAGCGAAATTCAGTCCTTCAGACAACCTGGACCCAAACCCTATCAGTTCTGAGTTGCATGCCTGTGTATGCTGTCCAACCACTTCCACTTGCTGTCATAGTGCCTGAACAAAACAAAGCTCTGTGGCTTATAATGTCACCCTTTTCACTTAAATCTACTCCTCAATCTAGCCATCCATTTCTCAAGAGAAGAGGATACTTGTAAAAAAAATCACACCAATTACTCTCTTAAGTCTTGTCCTTGAGAGCAAGTGGATACGGTTAAAAATCCAATCTTTCTTCCCTCCTACTGGTAAACTGCTGCTACTGTATTCTTCCTTTTGATACTTTGACAAAGCTGTTGATAAGCAGGCCAACTCAAGAGGCATTCTCGAATAAACACATTTTACTAAACTGTATGCAAATCAAACGAGCTGACTAAAAGTTTGTTTATATAAGCTTGCGGCTGTCATTGCTATGTGCCTTCAATTTGACTCTAGCATATGGCGACCCTATCATAGAGTTTTCTTGGGAATATTTAATCAAAGGAGGTTTGCAAAGTATCCACTCAATTCTTTTCCACACCATATCTCAAATGAGTTTGTTTTCTTCCTATCGGCTCCCCCTTCCCCCACTGTCCAGTTTTCACAATGATAATATATAGAAATTGTAAATATGACACAAACCATCCTAACTTTCTCATGCAGTCATATGTCTTTACACTTGAGGATCTTGTTTAGTGGCTTCACAGCTGCCCTTTCTTGGACCCATTTACTTGGGCCATGCATTCTGAAGTGGGCGAGAATTCACTCTGTGGTGTTAATATGACACATGGGGCCATCACACCCCAAATGTAGGACATAGCAGCTACACATAGTTTTGCCATGCATTAGATAAATTTGGATAATGCTCTTGACAGATTCCCGTATCCACATAAAGTCAAGGAATGTATCCCCACAGATACAGGGGTTGTACCATACTCAAATGTACAGCAACTTAAAAAGAGTTCTTCATCACTCTGATTATTTCTTATTCGGTGGCATCCAAAAATTGCGAATAGAGACCAAATATTGCTTTCTATGTGTTTTTCCTGCAGGGCTAATGTGAAATCCAAAGCACTTACTTCAAAAGAAACTTGCTTTGACGATTGGGGTGGAAGGCTCATTAAAATTCAGTAATTTTGGCACCAAGCTGCTCAGCAGTTGCAAATAGATTTGGAACTGTGGGAGTACAGCTCTGTCAGAGAGTTCTCAATTCTGTTGCCCTGACTCTTCGGAAGCATGAGAACTGCGGAAAATGCCAGGAACAGACTGCTTTGCTAGATCTTCCCGTCCCAGCATGTGCGTCAAGCGAAGTGGAGTAATTGGCCGATGAAGGCCTAACTCCCTCCTCCGCTTCTGTGCTTAATGCAGAGAAAAGGAAAGGAATAGCCTCCCCCTGAAAGCAGAGAAAGGAGGATGTAGTGCCTTAAAGAGAGTGGGGGTAAAACACCCACCTCTTTCATGGTAAATATGATCTTCAAGTCCTCACAACTACTTCTGATGTTACTAGAATTTATTCCTCCCTATTTTCAGATGGATCATAGAAATCTGATTTCCATTTCTTGGGGCAGAATAATTGACTTGCATGTAACGTGTGCATTTAAGACGAAAGCACGCTTTGTTCTACCAGGACATTACAGATGGCACACTGTTATCACAGGAGATGTGTTTGTTCTTATGTCCTTGGCTGAAGATTATTCAGTTCTTACTTTGGTCTTTGTGGAATTTCACTGGCTTCCTATTTTAAAATATAGCTAACTTGGGGGTAGCTAAATATGTTAATTTTTCTTTTTTGTTAGGTGTGATTCGTGGATTTTTTTAAAAAAAATTCCAAACACACACACACACACACACACACATCCCTTGCTATATGAAAAATTAAATCCAATATTCCTTTAAAAAATCTGCCACCTACACAATTTCAGACAATTAAAAACACATTATGTAGTGACCCAATCAAGATGGAGATAGTGAGGACTGGTGATTGGTTCAAGAAGAGTAGTAAGTGTGTAGTAAGAGCATATACATAGATTCAACCTGTCTTTTTGGAGTCCCAAGTGGCTGCTGTGATAATGCATTTATTTTATTTCAGTCAAATGAAGTTCTTAGATCCTGGAAACCTAGCATTATGCTGTGGCAATTGCCTAGGGTTTTTTAAAAAAGTAATTATGTTTTAATTCCATTTTTATCAGTTTTAGCCTTTTAAAAATAATAATAATAATAATACTGTTATCTAATAATTTTTTAACTTTTGTAAAACAAGAATTAACTTAAGCATGTTTAAAATTAACCATAAGCTCCCTTGGATCCCATCTTGAGAGAAAGCTGGGTTATGTGTTCAATAAATATTAAAATTATGTGATATAGCAGCTTCAAGACTCCATGTGATCATAAGGCTGGATCCACACTGCCATATAACCCAGTTCAATGCAATTCATCTGCATTCTGAAACCAGGTGATATGGCAGTGTAGATCAAGTCTAAGCTGCATCGGTAAGGGTATAATGTGGAGATTGAGAGAAATAATGGTACCATGTATTCTGCTTTGATAAGACCACACTTGGAATATTGCTTCCAGTTCAATTCAAGAAGGATATCCATAAGCTGTATGTGTCCAGAGAAGGTGACTGAAATGGTAAAAGAGTTGTAAACCATGAGTCCCTATGAGGAGTAGCTTAGGGAGCTGGATATGTTTAGCCTGAAGAAGAAAAGGTCAAATGGGTGACATGATAGCCAAGTTTAAATATTTGAAAGCTTTTCTGCTGTTCCAGAGTCTAAGGGCCCTTCCACACAGCCCTATATCCCAGAACATCAAGGCAGAAAATCCCACAATATCTGCTTTGAACTGGGTTATCTGAGTCCACACTCAGATAATGTGGGATTTTCTGCCTTGATATTCTGGGATATATGGCTGTGTGGACGGGCCCTAGAACATGGAACAATGGACTCAAACTACAAGGAAAGAGATTCCACTTAAATATCAGGGGGGAACCATCTTACAGTGAAACAGGGGACTCTGCTACTGCCTCAGTCTCCTTCTTTGGAGGTTTTTCAAGACAGATTGATTGGCCATCTGTCAGGATTGCTTTTATAGCATACTAGCTGTACCCGGCACGCGTTGCTGTGCCCTTTTTAGGAGATGTGAGAAAGTCCAATCATCCACGGTGTGCCCTCCTCTGAACTGCAGTTGGATGGAGTGTGGGTCATGGGGGGCATGGTGTGCCAAGTTGGGTCTTTATTGGTTTTGGTTCTGGGCCACAGTGGTCTGTGGGGAATGATGGGTTTCGAAGTACTACAAATCCCATTTTCCATGGTGGTACTTCAAGTCCCATCATGCATGGTCGGGGCTCTGTGTGCCAAGGTAGGTTACTGTAAATTCAGGCCATACACAATGTCCCATGAGCTGAGGCCTAGTTAGGAACAGCAAGTTAATGAAGCCTTACTGTCAATTCAGGCCATACACAATGTCCAATGAGCTGAGGCCTAGTCGGGAGAATCAAGTTAATGAAGCCTTACTGTCAATTCAGAGCATAAACAGCTTCCCAGTAAGTGAGGGCTAGTTAGGGAAATCAAGTTGATGAAGTCTTACTGTCAATTTAGAGCATAAACAGCTTCCCAGTAAGTGAGGGCTAGTTAGGGAAATCAAGTTAATGAAGCCTTACTGTCAATTTTGGGCGTGGTCTGTGATTTTTTGGGGTGTAAATTTTCGGATGGAAGTGATTTGGATGTTTGTGTTGGGGATTGGCTAAGGCCTTTTCCTTATTCTGTTTTGGCAGTTTATTATGGATCGGAATTTTCATGTTGGCTGGCCAGTGCAGCAGTTATGCAAATCCGCCCTTATTGGCAGCCAATCATGTTGTTCAGAATGTAGAGGCTGGATGAGTCTTTGGCTGCCCCGGAGGATGCTGGTAAATGTAGTTTTATTTTTACTCGTTGTTTTGGGGGCCTTTTAGGTTTGGGGGGGGGGAAGTTTTTTGCTACAAACGTACCTTGCTTGAGGCCTATTTCTGTTGGCAAGTATTGTGTTTCTGCGTTGTATGGTTTCTTTGTTTGAGGTATACATTACATGACGTGAACCCATTTATATAATAGATTCCACCAATCCAGAATGGGGTTCGGCTAGATGGCCTTCTGGTCTCTTACAATTATGATTTCATGATCATGTTTGTGGCATAATGATGTCATAATTTATTTCATTTTTTAAAAAAGGCTATAAGGTCACACTATCCTGAATTAATCGTTAGATCCAATGATCCCATATTAAAAAAATCTGTTGGAGAGACAAAAATAGTTACAGTGCACACAAGGCAATGAAATCACAGTCTAACTGTATTTAAGATTGCGACCCCAGACCAAAATCCAATAGTTATAATGGTAATACACAATTTTAAATCGGTGTACCTGTCACAGTAGTTGTGTCTTCTGTTTAAGCTTTTGTAAGGGCAGGTAAGACTCTGGGGAGCAGCTTGAAGCCACTGACTGGGCATGGAAATTGGCCATCTGAATCCAGGGAAAGAAAAGAGGCAGCTGCCATCTTCCCATCTGTTTGTCAATCAATCATTTTATTTAGATCCTTTTCTCTCAAAGTGGGACTCAAGGCAACTTACAGAAAGAAATCCACAAATGGCTAAAACATAAAAGATAAAACAACATCAAATTATCTATAGAATTAAATGTATATAAAACATCTATTTATGAGCATAGTTTAAAATCATAGCATAGTTTAAAAAGCAGGACAATACTAATATGGAAAATCTATTATATATACAGGCAGTCCCCAAGTTACAAACAAGATAGGTTCTGTTGATTTGTTCTTAAGTTGAATTTGTATGCAAGTCAGAACACAAAATATTTTTAAAGTGCAACTCCAGCCATATATATAAACACACAGTATATCTTAACTTTGGATAACATAGATAAGGGTTAGGGCCTCTGTGGTGTTTGTTTTTATCTGTGCCCTGTTCAGAAAATGTCGCCTCACTTTCTGTCCCTGTGATAATTGAATGTCGAAAAACGTGAAAACAAGGATTGGTGATAAAGCTTCAGTAGAGACCTCTTTTTCCCATGGTAACTCTTTCAGGAACGAATTTCCCTTCGGAGGAGTAGATTTCTCTCACTTCCTGTTGTTTCACCCACATTCTTGGCGGGCCTTTCCAAGATGGCGCCTGGTCCCCCAGACGCCGTCATGGCGCCGAGTTTCCGAGCCTTTCCGCCTTCTTCACCAACTCCAGTCTTCGAGCAGGAAGCCAGGAGCAGAACCCAGCGGAGGCGTGACCGGAGGCGGGGCAAAGGACGGGACCTGAAGGGAGAGAAGCCTCAGCTCCGCCCAATATCCCCTCCCTCATCTTCTCCAACTCCAGCCTCCGTGCAAGAAGCTAGGAGCCAGACCCAACGGAGGCGTGACCGGAGGCAGGGCAAGGGGCAGGACCAGAAGGGTGAGAAGCTCCAGCTCCGCCCAACATCCCCTCCCAGGGCCAGCGATCCTTCAGAATGCCTGGCAATTCCTCCCCCGCTTCTAATAATGGAAGAGCAAGTAGATGGCATGGGGATGCTGGGATTACAAGCTCCCCTGTTCCCATCTCGCACCCCAAAGCACATAGCTAGGGGCAAGATCAAGCGGACCAAACGAAGGCGGAGCCGAAGGCAGGGCAGGGGGCGGAACTTGAAGGAACCCCAGCTCCGCCCAACATCTTCAACATCTCTATCAGCAACTGCCGGCCTGCTGGACCATCAAGCAATACCCTCTCCGCTTTCAACAGAAAAGGAGCGGGAAGCAGCTACTGACTCTGTTTATCAGACCCACTGCGCTCAGGAAGAAGGGGAAGGCAAGACAGTACTGCCACCACTGCTGCAGGGTGATGCCTTGCCGCAAAGGCACCTGGCCCCCAGTCCCATAATGGCTCCGCCAGATACTGTGCTTGAGGTTACCCGTCCTCTGACTAAGACCAGTCCCAGACCGGGTCTGGTGACCCAGCAGCTTACTGCTACTGTATTAAATCCTTCTAGCCTGGATATAAAGAGGCCGGCCCGCACAAAAAACAGCACAGTTGAACATCATTTGAGGGCTGGGGGGCGGCAAAAGAATTACTATAACGGGAGAAACTTCTGGGGATTGGGCTATGGCTCAAGGAAGATTTCCTCCACATCTAAGGCCCCCCATACAGGGGCAAGTGAAACCCTTAGACCCCGCCCAGCTTATGCTGGCGTAGCTAGCCACCAATTACCTTCACATCATGGTAACCCCAGGGATCCCCTTATAATTAATAGGAATCAATCTCTGAGGCGAGATGGTCCAATAGAGCCTGCCCAGACCCAGTTCTCAGGAGAGGTTGAGCTTTCATTCGTGCCTTCCAATTTGCAAGGTGTTCCACAAGACCCCCTGATCTCTCCTTTTCAGGGGTCTGCCAAATTGAGTCCATTAGACCAACGGACCTGAGGACCCAGGTAGCTGGGAAGCCGATAGCGGTACTTAGCGGGACTAGGATCGGGATACATGGCGGTAGGCACAGGCCGAAGACGAGAAGAAGCAGGAGTCGCGGCAAGACTCCGGCTTCTTCTGACCTGCGTCCTATCCCTAGGCACGCTGTTGACAGGCGACCAGTTTCCTCCCCTTCCTCTTTGGTGTTGGTCAATGCGAGATCGATTGGGAACAAAACTGCCATCCTAAATGACCTTATCTCAGAATTAAGTCCTGACCTTTGTTGTGTCGCCGAGACATGGTTGCAGGAGGACGATACTATCCCCCTCCAAGAAATTACACCGTCAGGATATGTTGTTACCCACCAATGCAGGAATGGGAGGCGGGGGTCGCCATGTTCTCCCGTGATATGTTGTGTCTCAGGCGGTTCCCCGATGAACGCACCGGGGATTGAATCGCCGGATTGGTGTGGGACTCCCAGGGGAGTATAGCCTTTCTGCTGGTGTACCGAGCGCCTAGCGCACCAGCGGAGAGCCTATCCCTGCTGTTGGAGACTGTGTCGGATTGGGCATTGAGGTTTCCCAGGCTTATTGTCCTAGGGGACTTCAATGTCCATGCCAACACAGCCTCTCTATCACCTGCAGCAGCGGGCCTAGTGTCTACCATGGCAACACTAGGACTCTCCTTATGCGACTCGGGACCCACCCATCAGGCCGGTCATACCCTGGATTTAGTCTTCAGCGCGGGAGTCCAAGTGACCCTATCCTCTTCTCTAGAGGTGCCATGGTCGGATCACCGTGTCCTGAGAATCCGGGTGGAACTGGCTCCCCCACCCTGCAGGGGCCGAACCGATTTGGGTTCGCCCAAAGAGACTTATGGAACCGGATAGGTTCCTGAATGCTCTGAGGATCTGGAGTCTGTCAGCGTCTCCATTGAAGAGCAAGTTAACAACTGGAATATTAGCCTTTCCAATGCTCTTGAGGAGATTGCCCCTAGACGCCCTCTCAGACCCGGCTGTAATCGATCCCCTTGGTTTACCGAGGAACTCCGGTCGATGAAGCGGGTGAAGAGACGGCTAGAGAGCAAGTGGAGGAAACTCCGAGGCGAAGTTCGAGATCGGTTTATAAGCTTTTCAAGAATGCTTATGAGTGTGCTGTCAAGGATGCGAAAAAAGTATACTATGCATCCTTGATAGCGTCCGCCAGCTCACGCCCGGCACAATTATTCAAAGTAATCAGGTCATTAACGACGGTCCCTACCGTCCCAAACAATGATGATCAGGCTCTCTCTGCCGAGGCTTTCAAGAGCTTTTTTGCGGACAAGATTTCGGCCCTCCGCCGGGACCTTCCTGCCACCCTTGATACAGTTAGCGAACTCGAGACTCCGTGGCCTCTTGCTGGTCCCATCTTCGACCGGTTTCGGCCACTGGACGCAGGAGCCGTTGATAGGGTAGTGACTGCAACTAGGTCAAAAACATGCTCCCTTGATCCGTGCCCCTCCTGGCTCGTGAAAGCTTGCCTGGAGGGGCTACGAGACCCTCTGTTGAGACTAATTAACACCTCCCTTGAGCAAGGAGTGTTTCCAGAGGGTTTGAAAGAGGCTGTGGTCACTCCATTGCTGAAGAAGCCGGGTTTAGACCCTACGGTCCCCTCCAATTACCGCCCAGTTTCGAATCTTTCGTTTCTGGGCAAGGTAATTGAGAGGGCAGCAATGGAGCAGTTGCAGTCCTTCCTAGAGGACGCTACTTGGTTAGACCCCTTCCAGTCCGGCTTCCGCTTGGGGCACGGGACGGAGACGGTCCTGGTCTCCATCACAGATAAGCTGCGGTGCCAGCTCGATCAGGCGGATCGGGCGCTGCTCATGTTATTGGACCTCACGGCAGCGTTCGATACAGTCGATTACGATCTTTTGACCCACCATCTTGCCAGGGTGAGGGGGGGCGGCTCTGAACTGGCTGTCCTCCTTCCTCCGGAACCGCCGCAGCGAGTGAGGAAGGGCGGGGATGTCTCCGGGGTTCCCACTTCTTTGTGGGGTGCCCCAGGGGGGCAATCCTGTCCCCTCTATTATTTAACATCTATGTCCGACCACTTGCTCGGCTGGTCCGTAGCTTTGGGCTGGTGTGCCACCAGTACGCTGATGACACCCAGCTCGTTCTGGGGATGGAGGGCAGGCCCGGAACCGTACCCGATAATTTCCATCTGTGCCTCGAAGCCATTACTGGATGGCTGCGAGCCAGTAGGTTGAAGGTGAATCCAGCTAAGACGGAGATCCTGTGGCTGGGTCGTCCGGGTGGCGTGGAGATCCAGCTTCCTCCCCTGGACGGCGTGACACTATGTCCGTCGTCGGCAGTTAAAAGTCTTGGCATCACTCTGGACTCTCGATTGACGATGGAGACTCAAATCTCCGCCGTCAGACGAGTTGCCTTCTTCCATCTTCATCAGGCGAGGAAGCTGGCTCCCTACCTCTCCCGTCACGACCTAGCCACAGTGGTCCAAGCCACGGTCATCTCGAGGCTAGACTACTGTAATGCTCTCTACGCCGGCCTTCCTCTGTCGGTGATCCGAAAGGTGAAGCTGGTCCAGAATGCGGCAGCTAGACTCCTGGCTGGCGTTCCGACGTCTGCCCATATAACACCTGTCCTGCAGGAGCTGCACTGGTTACCAGTGGAACACCGGATTACCTTCAAAGTGTTGGTCTTGACCTTTAAGGCCTTGAACGGTCTGGGGCCAGCGTACCTTGGGGACCGCCTTATCCCATACTGCCCCGCTAGGTCACTACGCTCTGAGGTGGGCCAGCTATTAGAGGTGCCCGGTGTCAAATTGTACCACCTGACAGCTACAAGGCAGAGGGCCTTTTCAATAATCGCTCCGACTTTGTGGAATGCCCTCCCTTCCGGAGTCCGGGTTCTTACGGATCTAGTTGCCTTCCGGAAGGCGTGTAAAACCCTGCTGTTCCGGCAGGCCTTTGGGTTTGAACAATAAGGCTGGCAGGCCCCTGCCTTCTGGGTATATCACATTGATGTACTTACGGCGTTTTACTGTCTGTTGTTCTGTTTTGTTTTATGGTGTTTTTACTCTGTTTTTACTCTGTTGAATATTCAACTCACTGTAAGTCGCTCCGAGCCATCCGGGAGTGGCGACTCACAAGTTCGAATAAATAAATAAATAATAAATAAATTCTTAACTATTAATCCTTTGTAAGTTGGATTCTTGTAACTCGGTGACTGTCTGTATATATAAAATAGTTTCCAAACCCCTATTTGATTGGAAAGGTTGCTGGTAGAAAACAGGGCTGTCCACCAGGCGGCCCACGGGTCGTACACGGCCCCCCAGCCTGTTGGACATGGCCCTCACTACCCTCCTGAAAGAATTAAAAAAATTTTTTTTAAAAAGGTGGCCGGGGGGGAGGGGAGGAGGAGGCGGGGCAGGGAGGAGGAAGGAGCCAGCTCCTCCTCCCTGCACCACCCCTCCGTCCTCTCTGCGCCGCGCTGCGAGATCGCAGCGGCAGGGGGAGGGAGGGGAGGAGGAGGAGGCGGGGCAGGGAGAAGGAAGTGAGCCAGCTCCTCCTCCTTGCCTCGCCCCCTCCGTCCCTCTCTCCGCCCCACCGCTGCGATCCGGTTCGCTGGTCCTCCCTTCCTCCTCCTCCTTCCCGCCGGTGCCGCAGCGATCGGGACACCGGCTGCGCCGGGAAGGGCAGGAGGGAGCGAGGGGGCGGGCCTTCTCCTCCTTCCCGGCGCCGCTGGCGTTCCGATCGCCACGGCGGCGGGGGGAAGGAGGAGGAATCCTCCCTTCCTCCTCCTCCTTCCCCCGCCGCTGCGGCGATCGGGACACCAGTGGCACCGGGAAGGGCGGGAGGGAGAGAGGGGGTGGGCCTCCTCCTCCGTCCCGGCGGCGCTGGTCACCCAGCCCCACCCGCGTCCTTCCTCCTCCTCCGTCCCGCCTCTCCCCCCGCGCACCAATCGAGAACGCTGGGGGGGAGCGAGGGAGGAGGCGGGCCTAAAGGGGAGGAAGGGAAGCGCCTCCCTTCTTCCTCCATAGGCCCGCCTACTCCGTTCTGCCTCTCCCCCCGGCGCTCCGATCGGTGCGCTGGTGGGAGAGGCGGGACGGAGGAGGAGGCTGGCTTGACCCTTTAGCTGGAAAGGTGAAGCCATGGAGGGCTCTCCTTGGCTTTGCCCTTCCTGCTAAATGGACACGCCAGCCTAAGAAGCAGCGATTTCCCCACTTCCGAGGCTGGCGTGACCCTTTAGCTGGAAGGGCGAAGCCATGGAGGGCTCTCCTTGGCTTTGCCCTTCCTCTTAAAGGGACACGCCAGCCTCAGAAGCAGCGATTTCCCCGCTTCCGAGGCTGGCGTGGCTGGAAGGGCGAAGCCATGGAGGGCTCTCCTTGGCTTTGCCCTTCTTCTTCTTAAAGGGACACGCCAGCCTCCCCGCTTCCCCGCTTCCGAGGCTGGTGTGTCTCTTTAGCCCGGCATGACGCTTGAGGGGGCGGGGGCGTGGCTGGGGACATGGCCGGGGGTGGGGACGGGGACGGAGCGGCCCCCCAGGTCATCAGTGACCGGAATTCCGGCCCTTGGGCTGGTAGAAGTTGGACAGCCCTGGTAGAAAACAACAAGGCAGCAGGACCCAGTCAAAACTCCCTGGGAAGGGAATTCTAGGCAGCCACCGAAAAGATCCTCAGCTGCATTCCCTCCATAACTTTATTCTTATACCCCACCACCATTTCCCCGAAGGGACTCGGGGCAGCTTACAGAAAGTCCAAAAGACAAAAAAGCAGAATAATCCATTAAAATTGAAACACCACTAAAATAAGAGCATTGTAAAATACAACAATCCAGATAAACACAATTAAACATAAAAGAATAAAACAGCTGCATTGAAGCTCCATCAGACATGCCTATGAAACTGATAGGATTGAGAAGAAACTTTCCTAAAGAGTTTTGCTTACAGACAGGTTTATATGGAAAGCCTGCCTGAACCCAAGTCATACTGAACTTTGTAGATCATAAGCAGTAGTGTCCAGACAAGGTTGGAAGCTGCTTCTTTTTCTGACTCTAACTATGGAATCCTGGGATTTGTAGTTTGGTGAAGCACTGGCACTCCTTGTCAGCGATGGTTAAAGACATTGTAAATTTACAACAGCATTGCGCCATGGTGGTTAGAGTGGGGTTGAACTGCATTACAGTCAGCCCTTAATATTCACTGGACTAGGGGCACAGGGCCCTTATGAAAGTGAAAAACCATGAATAAAGGAATTGCTATGGTTTACCTGAGATAACACTTTTCTAGGAATTTCTAGGTCTTCCAGCATGATTCTGTGGTTGACTTCTGCTAGTTATAGAATCACATTGGAGAACCTAGATGGAAAAATGCGGTCCTGCATACCATGGAGATTTGCATCTCCATCGATAGCAGCGGGTCCAATTGGACCCTCAGGCTTTTTACTGAAGACGACTGGCTTAAAAGCTCGCCGTCCAGGGTAGGCAGCTGGCACCCACCCAACCCAGGACGACCCAGCCATAGGACATTACTGCTACTCTCCATATTTGAAGAGAAAAATGAGAAACTACTAAACAAATACCTTAAACTATTTCTAGTATGTGCTGCAAAGATGGAGATAGTTAAAGCATGGAAAAATATCAGTACAAAATTGGATAAACATAGTAAAGGCCATAGCTTTATCTGAGAATTTGACATATCAAGTGTTGCACCTCAGATCGCGGACAGCCCCCCCTAGATCACACACACCAGGCAGATGCAATAAATGTACTTTTATTTAGAATAAGGAATAGTCCAAAGATAATAAGATGCAAGGCAATTCAAATCTGAAGCAAAAGGCAATCCCAAACTGACCAAAACGAAGGTAACGTGAGCTGGCGTAAATCCCATGGAAAGCAAAGTTGCAAAGCCAAGCAAACCGCTCCTGCGGTCCTCACGAACTTGAAACCCAGGACCCAAGTCCTTCCAAGCTGAACGTAGCTTCAGGTCTGACTAGAATGACCCCAGCACAGTCTAATAAAGAGAACTACTTTCTATATGACCAACGCACCCCCTTCCTCAAACTCCAATCTTTCCGGAAGGATCTGATGCTAGCCCTCCTGTCGAATTCCTGCTCATTAGCGGCCCCAGGTGCAGTGCTATCATGCTGAGAAACTCGATCCTCCCTATCCTAGGAATGCTCGTTTGACAAGGGAGTGGATAAGTTCTCGTGGGAATCAAGGTCGCTGGGCCTCTCACTGTCTAATTCAGAACTGACGTCCATGGAGTCATCATTATCCTCATCTTCAGGCCCATACCCATGTAACCATCCATCATCTCAGGCTAATTCTTCATCTGCAGACCCGTACCCATCCGGCCACCCCTCATCCCCGATCTGACCCTGATCAGCTGGAACCCCCGATGTCTTTCTATGGCCACCAGGCTGGAACACCACATAAAGTAAGATTGGAGAGAGAGAAAAAATAAACAAGAATTTGAGGTTATATGGAAACCATTTAATAGCTACCATATTTTTACCAAGTAATAAGCAAATGCAAACCACCCTCAGATCAAGTTGACAATTAGACAATAAAGAATAATTATCAGTAAGAAGAATGACAGTCTGTAAATGTCTGTGACTCGGGAATGGGAGGGAGAGTGGTGCCTGCAGTAACACAAAAATTTAGATTGTGATTTACCTTATTGTATATAATGTGGAAATTTAATTTTAAAAACTTAACATAAATAACTAAACATAAAGATTAAAATGTGATAATATTTCTGTCTGTTTTCATTTTAAAGCAGACTTATTCAATGTATTTCCCGTCTTTTGCTAGACATGGTCATGGCAACCACTTTTTTTTTGCTGTTTGCACAGCTCTTAAGACACAAGTGTGTTAAAGGTAACATTGCAAAACAGTTTTCAGAGGTCAGTTGATTGCTATTATTATTTGCCAAAAAAAAGTATAAGAGGCCGATGCTTCCATGTGAAGAAATACCAGTGTAGTTGGATTTTGAACTCCCTTTTCTACCTCCATTATAAACATTCTTGCAATTCAGCTCATGGATTATTTATGAACCTTTTCTTTTCCTTTCTGATCAATATCACATATTAACACAGTGTGTTTTGTTGAAGGAGTAGTCAGTGCGAAAGGCAGAAAGTATAATCAAAAGCAATGGAATGTTTCCCTTGTTCTGTTTTTGTAGATCACCGAAAACAGATATGGTTCTGGCTTGGCTTTATAACAGTTCACCTTGGAGTGAACTGTTATAAAGAGTGTTGGTGTTTCACCAAATCATAACTCCCAGGATTCCATAATATTGAGCCATGGAAGTTAAAGTGATGCCAAACTGCATTTATTTTATAGTGTAGATCAGTGTTTTTCAACCTTTTTTGATCCGCGGCACGTTTTTTACATTTACAAAACCATGGGGCACACCACCAACAAAAATGACACAAAATGACACTCTGACACAGTAATACATATAGTTAATATGTTTTAAAATGTATTTATATACTCAGTGTGAAACCTGGACCTGTTTCGAGGAACACAATATAGATATACTGGCAGGAATGGCAGAAAGACACAAACTTCCCACACAGAACTCCCATAACCAAGAGAAAATACTATAAGAGTTTGGTGGGCATTGACCTTGGGTTTTGGAGTTGTAGTTCACCTATATCCAGAGAGCACTGTGGACTCAAACAATGTTGGATCAGGACCAAACTTGGCATGAATACTCAATATGCCCAAATGTGAACACAGGTGGAGTTTGGGGAAAATAGACCTTGACATTTGGGAGTTACAGTTTCTGGGATTTATAGTTAACACACAATCAAAGAGCATCCTGAACTCTTGCAACAATGGAATTGAACCAAACTTGGCGTATTGAACTCTCATTACCAACAGAAAGTACTGAAAGGGTTTGCTTGGGAATTGACCTTGAGTTTGGAAGTTGTTGTTCACCCACACCCAGAGAGCACTGTGGACTCAAACAATGTTATGTTATGTTGTTGTTTGTTTTCTATCCAGAATCTCAATGTTGGAAGGAGGCTCACCACTTTAAGGTCCCTAAAATAGGCATGGGAAAACTTTGGCCCTCTGGGTGCTTTGGACTTCAATTCCCACCATTCCTAACAGCCTGAGGCCCTTTCCTGCTTAAATGGCTGAGGGGAAAAAAAGGAAAAGTGCCTGAGGCTGCTAGGAATGGTGAGAGTTGGAGTCCAAAACACCTGGAAGGTCCAAGTTTGCCCATGCTAGCTTTCGACAGAGACTTCCACCCTTTCTTCCCCTCCTGCTGAACACTTACTTTTTCTTTTGCCATTTCTGCCGCCATTTTGATCCGAGGGGGCAGCATGAGCGTGTTCAGGAGGGGAGGGGGTAGGGAGGAAGACGTGACCAATGCGGGCGCTACTGCGCAAACTTGCCCCAGAACAAAGCGAGGCAAAGCGAGGCTGGGAAGAAGGGAGCCCGAGTGTTCGGCAGGAGGAGGAAGAAAGGGTATTGGAGGTTCCAATTTCCCATGGCACACCTGATGATCACTCACAGCACACTAGTGTGCCATGGCACACTGGTTGGGAAACACTGGTGTAGATGTACTGCAATTGGTCATTTTACCCAATATATCACTGGAACATTTCTGGTCTGGTCCCAAGCATTTTTGGTAGGGAATACCCAACCTGCATTGATATTATGGCAAATATATAAAAAGTAGACTAGAGCAGTATTTTTTGCTCCTTAAAAACAAAGGCCTAATTTGATGACCATATATAAAATTGCAAAATCATGGCTTGCTTTCTGGATTTAAAAAATATCAAGCTGCAGATTGCTGAATCCATGTACAAGTAGAAATGACTATCTAACTATCTATTTATCTATCTATTTATCCTTCTACATGCTTTCAAGTGACCTCATGAATTTTGTAAGTTTTCTTAGGTAAGGAGTACTAAAGGGAATTTTTGCCAGTTCCTTCTCTGAAACAGAGCTTTCCAAACCACATGTCATGACACATTAGTGTTTCAGCAGTGGTGTGTAGGAGTGTCGCATAAACCTAGCGAGAAACTTCTGAGTCGGTGTGAAATAAGCAATACCACCAAAATGGGAGCAAAAAAAATGCTTAATGACAAAATGTGTCTTTATCTAATATTCTTCCAAATATTCATCCCATCAACCTTATACAAAACGATAAGTAGTTATTAGTGTTATACAATTTGTTTAAATATACATATTTACATATTAGTACCCATAAATAACAAAAATCTTGGAACTGTAAGTTATTATCTTATAAACTTCACAACTTCTGAGGATGCTTGGCATAGATGCAGGCGAAACGTCAGGAGAGAATGCCTCTAGGACAGGCATGGGGAAACTTGGGCCCTTTAAGTGTTTTGGACTTCAACTCCCACAATTGCTAGGAATTGAAGTCCAAAACACTTAAAGGGCCCAAGTTTGCCCATGCCTGCTCTAGAACATTGCCATATAACCCGAAAAAACCTACAACAACCCAATCAATTTTTTTCTTTCAACATATAAATGAAAGATTTTCAGGAGATATATTGTATCCCTATAGATCAGGCATGCACAAATATTGGCCCTTCTGGTGTTTTGGAGTTCAACTCCCACAAAACTGAATTACAGTGTTGTATGATGTGTCACCAACATGAAATGTTTGGAAAGCTCTGTTCAGAAATATAGCCTGTGGCACCTAGTATCCTAGGGTGGCACATACCAATTCAAACTGTCCCCAAAGTGGTTTTCTAGCAGATCACGTTTCTATCTTTCATTGCATTTTTAACACAGTGGGCCCTTACTATCTGGTGGAATGTAGGCCAAGTGCAGGCAGTCCTCAAGTTACAGATAAGATGGGTTCTGTAGGTTTGTTTTTAAGCTGAATTTGTTTGGAACAAGTACCTTTTTAAGTGTAAATCTCTCTCTCTCTCTCTCTCTCTCTCTCTCTCTCTCTCTCTCTCTCTCTCAAAATGTAATGTACATATGTGGGATTAATATAACTAAAAAACCACTGAATGAATTGACACAAAATTTGGACACAATACACCTATCAGGCCAACAAGTGACCACAACTCATAAAAACACTGAAAAATACAGCAGAAAAGACTTAAAAAGAAATAAAACCCCAAAACATTACAATGCATGTGCAAAACCACACACACACACACACACAAACACACATATATACACAAATACATACACACACAAAACACATACAGTGTTCCCTCACTTATTGCTGGGGTTAGGTCCCTGGACCTTCCGCAATAAGTAAAAAACCCAATCAATTAGGGTTGCCATATGGGGTTAAAATAGAATTTTCCAAAAATAAGGGGACACTTCCTAAAAACTTGGAAATCATCGATTTGTGTGTGTGTGTGTGTGTGTGTGTGTGTGTGTGTTTGTATGTGTGTGTGTGTGTGTGTGTAAGCTTTGGATAGCATAGGGAAGAGATAACATCCCTGTGGTTTTTGTTTTGCTGTCTGTGGTCCTTGTTTTTTAAGATTTCACCTCACTTTCTGTCCCTATGATATTTTAATGTTGAAAAATGTGGCTTGTTGTGGAAACAAGGATTGGTGTTAAAGCTTCAGTTGAGACACCTTTTCCCCATGATAACTTTTTCAGGAGTGAATTTCTCTTCTGAGGAGTAGGTTTCTCTCATTTTCTGTTGTCTTGCCCCCTTTCTTAACTATGAGTTGTTTGTAAGTCAGATGTTTGTAATCGGGGACTGCCTGTATTTGGTTCCTTCTCAATTCTGAAAAGCCAGAAGAGGGGAAAAAAACAACAACTCTAGGCCCCTTCCACACAGCTGTATAAAATCTCCCATTATCTGCTTTGAACAGGGTTATATGGCAGAGTGGACTGAGCCAACTCAGGGCCCTTCCACACAGCCCTATATCCCAGAATATCAATGCAGAAAATCGCACATTATCCGAGTGTGGACTCAGATAACCCAGTTCAGATATTGTGGGATTTTCTGCCTTGATAATCTGGGTTATAGGGCTATGTGGAAGGGCCCCAGTTCAATGCAGATATTGTGGATTATCTACCTTGATGTTCTGGGTTATATGGCAGTACGGAAGGGCACCTAGAAGAGACGTTCATCCACATGCTATATAAATTGCAGTCCCTGTTGACCCCTTCATTCTACAATATGAGTAAGAGAATGCTTGTATTTCATTTTGTCTCAAGAACCATGTTTCGTCACTTCCTGATGTTTCACCTCCATTCTGAACTACGAGGGCCCCTCCACACAGCCATATAACCCAGAATTCAAGGCCTTTTGAGGTCAGGGTCCCTCATATCTAAGAGACCGTTTAATGCCACTCCACCAGAGACTGCCACAGTCAGCTCATGAGAATCTTCTCTATGTCCCTGGCCCTAGAGAGGTCCGTTTGGAGTCCACAAGACATAGATCCTTCTCAATCGCAGCCCCAATCTTGTGGAACTCCCTACCGCCAGACCAAAGAGCCACTCCTGATCTACATACATTTTAGGTGCACTTAAGACATGACTCTTCAGAAGAGCCTATGATTGTTAAGTAACAAGCTGTGACTATGTAACCTGTTTGTTTTAATTGTGTAAGTCGCCCAGAGCACCTTTGGTGGAGGGCGACTCATAAGAAATAAAGTTGAGTTGAGAATATCAAGGCAGAAAATCCCACAATATCTGCTTTGAACTGGGTTATCTGAGTCCACACTCAGATAATGTAGGATTTTCTGTCTTGATTTTTTGGGATATAGGGCTGTGTGGAAGGGCACTGAGTCATTTGTAAGTCTGATGTTTGTAACTCAGGGGCTGCCTGTAATTTGAAAGTTTTAGCACATATATATCAGGCCTGTGCAAACTTTGACCCTCAAGGTGTTTTGGACTTCAACCCCAAGGATATCAGCCCCCACATTGGCAGTCTTTAGGAGGAGCCTGAAAACGTGGCTATTCCAATGTGCCTTACCTGAATAAAGTATACAATGCCCTGCCCTGCCCAATTCCCTGCAAGATGTCCTCAGAAGCACTTTAACTACCTGTTGGGTTGATCTCCCCACATTATCCTTTAAAACCCTCCTGCTAGACACATCCTACCTCTGTTCACGTGCAGTGTTTATTTATTTTAATTTTAATATATTATATCTGGCCTGGCCATTATGGTTTTAAACTTTGTATGTTATTGCTTATATGTGAGTTACATTGATTGTATTGTCTTATATTACAGGGCCTTCTCTATGGTGGCCCCTCGGCTGTGGAATTCTCTCCCAAGTGATATTAGATCTGCCCCCTCCCTGTTGTCCTTCAGGAGGCGGGTGAAGACTTGGATGTGGAATAAAGCTTTCCCAGAATAGTCTGAGATTTATTATAGTTTGAAATGAGTGACCACGTTTACAGACTGAGTGGAATTTGTTTTAAATGGAAATGTGGTTTGTATGTATGTATTTTGGTGTTTGATGTTTTTAATATGTTGTTGTAACAGGTTTTAAATTTGTATAGCATTAAATTTTGCTGTAAGCCGGTTTGAGTCCCTCTATAGAGGTGAGAAGGTCGGGGTAAATTTAAAAAAATAAATAAATAAAGGGACATAATGAATAAAGGAGAAAAGTTGCAAATAGAGGGTTTTTTTACTGGAGGATTAGTTATGATGTTAGGAGAGGGGAAGGGAAAGCAAGGCAGGAACAGATCTTTGGAGGCTGCTGCTGTTACCACGCTACCCAGCCATGCTGGTCCAATGGGGCATTTTTAGAACTGCGGAACCTCCTGCTGCAGGCCACTCCAACTTGGAAACAAGAGCTCTGGGGCTTGACTTCATGTTCACGTCCAGTGTTTATTTATTTTAATTTTATTACATCTGACCCGGCCATTATGGTTTTAAACTTTGTGTGTTATTGCTTATATGTGAGTTACATTGATTGTATTGTCTTATTATTTGCAGCTGTGTTGTTTTACTGATGTGTTATTGGGTTTGGCCTCATGTAAGCCGTCCCGAGTCCCCTCGGGGAGATGGTGGCGGGGTATAAATAAAGATTATTATTATTATTTTCACAATTCTTAACAGCCTACTGGCAAGGTTGTTCTGTGTTTTCCTACCAGCTGTTAGGAACTGTGGAAAGTGAAGTCCAAAACACCCGGAAGGCCGAAGTTTGCCCACGCCTGGTGTATATACACACACAAGCCATTGAGAGTAAGATAAAGCTGAACTTCAGAGTCCATGTTGCTATGGTCACGCTGAAAGGGTTCCAGAATTCAGTCAGAAACAAACACCAACCAGAAGTCCAGCCCAAGGTCAACAAAGCCAACAGCCCCAAAAAAAGCAGTCAAAAGCCAAAGCCAGAATCCAACACTATTTATTTATTTATTTCCGGCATTTTACCCCGCTCTTCTCAACCCCCGAGGGGGGACTCAGAGCGGCTTCCAAAAAGGCACAATTCGATGCCAACACAGTAAAACACATAAAACACAGTATAAAACCCCCCAAAACATTACACATTAAAATACAATTACATCAACATATCATACACATTCATTTAAGTTAAAAAAAAAAGCTGCCTTGTGGTAGTATGCAAACGCCTGGTCCCATAGCCAGGCGTTTACTTTTTTCCTGAATGTCAGGAGGGATGGAATTGATCGTATGTCACTAGGAAGCGCATTCCACAGATGGGGAGCCACCACCGAGAAGGCCGTCTTCCTCGTCCCCACCAGCCGCATTTGAGAAGTCGGCGGGAGCGAGAGCAGGGCCTCCCCGGATGATCTTAAATTACGAGGTGGGATGTAGCGGTAAAGCGGTTTTGGCACTTTCCTTGCAGGAGTAAGGTCAGAGAGTGATGCTGCACACGTGTAGAGCCTAGAAAAGTGGGTTTCTGTGCCAAGAATCAGGCAGGCACAAGCTCCGTGAATGTAACACTATGATTGGTGCTTCTAGCACAGGCAGTGATTTGCCAAAGTACACCCCGTGCCTAGCGTGAGATAACGTAGGCTCAGATTGGTCAAACAGTGCAAAGCATGAGGTTTGTTTTGCCTTAGTGCTAAATGGGTAAGAACTGCGCATGAGCAGGATTCTGGCCCCCTCCGTTGCTGGCAAGGAGAAGCCAAATGTTGCAAACTGGGAACACAGGAGTCCCAGCCACTGATAGTTGCACTGTGGGAAAGACTACCATAGATCTGTTCATTGTTCTAACACATAGGAGGATTAAGATGTGATGCAAATGAAAATGTTATGTTTAATTGGATTAATGAAATGTTCTGTAACACCAGCCAATGATGTTTGTGAAATGATCATGAAGGAGGGCGGGCTTTTGTGGATGCCGCCATGAAGGGTATATAAGCTTTGCGTTAAGAATGACCGGGGCCGTTTGCCCCTTATCGCAGCTCGTTCTGTGGGCAACCCCACCAGCTGGTGTTAATCAATAAACCTTTGATTTCACGTTGAGCAGTGAAGTTGTTGCGTGGTTTCTCATCCCTGCGCCCGCATGTCCATGCCGCCGTTTTGGTAAGAAGTAACTTGCCACTTGAAGTTCCATAACTCCCAATTTGCTGCTACAGCGGCAGATGCGTTCGGACAAGTAAGATGGGCCAGACCAGTGTTTCCCAACCTTTTTTGAGCTGCGGCACACTTTTAACATTAAAAAAATCCGGGGGCACACCACCAACCAAAATGACACAAAATGACACTCGAACACAGTAAAGAACGGCTGGGGGTTGGTGGCCTGCTGGGAACAGCTGCTGGGCATGCGGAAGCCGGGGAGGGGGTGGAGCCAGGCTGCGCCATGCCCCGTCCCCTACCCCCGGCTTCACCTTTCCCAGCAGCTGCTCCAACCTTGAGGGGGCAGTGCCAAGCCAGCGGTGCCAGAGCCAGCACAATGCTGGCTTGGCACTGTCCCCTCAAGGCTGGAGCAGCTGCTGGGAGTGCCAAAGCCGGGGGAGGGGGCAGAGCCAGGCCGCGCCATGCCCCACCCCTCCCCCCAGCTTCAGCTCTCCTACAGGCCGCGCCATGCCCCGCCTCCTCCCTCCAGATTCGGCTCTCCTACAGAGGAGGAGCATGAGCGGTGGACGGGCTTCAGTGGGCGGGGCTCCTCCTCCACGCGGCTTCAGCGAGCAAGGGGCGAGAGTCATGGTGGGAGTCATGGCGGATTGGAGGCTGGCTGGGGAAACGGCTGAAGGAGGCGGCGCCCTGGTCCCTTCTTCTTTTTCTTCGCCACTGCCCGGCCCTTCCTCCTCCCCCAAGCAGCAGGAGTTCGGCAGGAGGGGGGAGGAAGGGGGGCAGAGAGCTTTTCTCGCGGCACAGCAGGAGGTCCATCACGGCACACTAGTGTGCCACGGCACACTGGTTGAGAAAGACTGGGCCAGACAATCCAAGGTACAATCCCAGAATCAACAAAGCTGATAATCCAAAGCAGGCATCTCGAAGCTGGCAATTCTTCTTCTCCCAACTTGGTCCAAGGAAGCCAAAGAGTAGTGTTGTGATATCCAGAAATCTGGTTTTACAGAACTGTACTTCCTTCTCCCCATGTCGTCCAAGGAAGCCAAAAAGTTGGACAATCATCCCTGTGTTGTGATATCCAAATTCTATGAAATCTGGGTTTAAAGAATTGCTTTCATTACAAAAAAAATAAATAACTGGATTTGTGCCTTTAATGGTTGCATAGCAAGCAGGCACCACTTGGTGGACTTCCTTCTTCTACACAGCCATAAAAAGTCCCGATTTACAATCAGACAGGACAAAGGAGACTCAACTGTGAGGCTTTATTCTGCCTTGAAGGGGGATTGAACAACATATCCTAAGCCAGTTGGGGGCGCGCGTGCGCACTACGACAGTCTCGCGCTGGGCGGGGGGGGGACACACACTAACTAACTAACGGCCGGCGCTCGCGCCGCTCCCTTTGTCTTCGCCTGGTGGGTGCCGCGCGAGCCCCGAAGACCAGCCAATCAGGTGACAGCAAACACTTCCTCGCGCTCTCCCTGCCCAATAGTTCACAAAGGTGGGCGGGGCCTATTCGTTGGAACGCTCGGGCGCCCCAAACCGCCGGAGAGGAAAAAAAGGGGGGAGGAGCGTTCTGCTAAGGGTGGGCGTGGCCTGGAGGGCGGCAGCTTATATAAAGCGAGCCGCGGCGGCGTGCCCAGCCTCAGTCGGAGCTGGGAAAGCGAAGAGGAAGGTTGCACGCGTTTTTTCCCCCGTCCCTGGAGACCGTTTGGGCGTGTTTGTGCGGCTTTTCCCGGGTTCTCTGCTCTTCCTTCCCTCCTTTTTGTTTTGAAATCTTAAATTCGACTCCCCAACGAGGATTAACGAATACCCGTGGGTGCAAGGCTTCCAGGCCGGCGGGCAGGCCATGGAGGAAGACAAGTACCTGCCAGAGCTGATGGCCGAGAAGGACTCTTTGGACCCTTCCTTCTCCCACGCCTTGAGGCTGGTCAACCAAGGTGGGTTTCAGCCCCTGGAGGGACGCCTTTGTATTATGATATCTTCTACTTCTGCCTCTTTGGGTTCAGTGTTTCGTTTCCTGGATCCCTATGTTGCTTAGAAGTGGATAGGTCTCAAGGAAAGGAAGTAATTTTCAATCCAATTCAGCCATCTGTTAGGTCAGTGTGTCTCAACCTTCCTTAATGCAGCTCCTTATGTTGTGGTAACTCCCAACCATAACATTACTTTCGTTGCTACTTCATAACTGTCACTTTGCTGCTGTTATGAAGCATAATGTAAATATCTGATATGCAGATTTATTTTAATTCACTGGACCCAATTTGGCACAAATACCTGATATGCCCAAATTTGAATGCTGGTGAGGTTGGGTGGGATTGAATTTTTTTCATTTCAGATTTGCAGTTGCTGGGATTTAGTTAACATACAATCCATTATGAACTCCACCAACGATGGAATTGAACCAAACTTGGCACACAGAATTCCCATGACTAACATAAAATACTGGTATTGACCTTGAATTTGGGAGTTGTAGTTCACCTACATCCAGAGAGCACTGTGGACTCTTTAACAATGATGGATCTGTACCAACCTTGTACAAATACTCAATATGTCCAAATGTGAACACTGGTGGAGTATGGAGAAAATGACTCTGGACACATGGGGGTAGTAGTTGCTGGGATTTATAGTTCACATACAATCAAAGAGCATTCTGAATCCCACAAACAAGAGAGTTGTGCCAAATTTCCCACACAGAATCCCCATGACCAACAGGAAATACTATGTTTTCTGATGGTTTTTGGCAACCCCTCTGACAACCCCTCGCAAGCCCACCCCCAAGGGTCCTGACCCCCAAGTTGAGAAACACTGTGTTAGGGTCATATACCAGCATAAAAGAGGAAGACAGGCAGAGGAAACAGCATGAATACAGTAGGGTATGTAAAGGAAAGTGGTGTAAAACAAAGGGTATGTAAACAAAGGGGTATAAAACAATTCTTATTTAGTATTCGTTTTCTTTAGATCTCAAAGAAAAAGGGCAACA
The DNA here is from genome assembly GCA_030556195.1 of Anolis apletophallus. NCBI lineage: Eukaryota > Metazoa > Chordata > Lepidosauria > Squamata > Anolidae > Anolis > Anolis apletophallus. Next base: position 137,729,827 of record JARBWK010000007.1, read on the forward strand.
TTCTGTTCAGTTCAGCCATCTGTTAGGGTCAGCATAAAAGAAGACGACAAAGTGGCGCATAACCATATGTTAGGTAAAGCAAGGTAGTATAAACAGCAGTGAACAAATACAGTATCCTACTGTATTTAGTAATAGTGGTTTTGGGTAGCTGGCACACTGAACATAATAATAATACTTCCCATCTGACAGGTGCAAGAGGCCACCCTACTTGGATCTGCGTGCATTATCCGCTGAGGTATCACACTTGGGAAGTGTCTGATGTGTGCTCAAATACAACAACCAGCATAATGATCTTATTTGCTGTGTACTAATCTTGCTGTGTATCAAATAAGAATAGCAATTATTAGAGACTTGGAGTGCTTAACTGATAGGCATACTTGGGCCTTCCAGGTGTTTTGGACAATTGTGGGAGTTGGAAGTCCAAAACATCTGGAGGGCCCAAGTTTCCCCATGTCTGGACTAACACAACAAAAGGCAACTATTCAATGCCAACAAATAAATACATGTGCACATAACTTAATAAAACACGTAAAAAATCACAACAGAAACACCATTATTAACAAATCATAATTAAACAAAAATACTTTACATAGCAATATTTGGTACTTTTATGGAACTTCTGGAGTAAATTTGTATTTCTTAATTGAATGCTGCCAGGCTTGCAAAAAAAGAGTTAAGTACTCATGATGCGGATGTTTAAAAGATTGAGTTTTGAGAATTGCAGCAAATTGTGAATAATAAATAAAAATAATTGCTAAATAAGTTATGTGTTGGTAATTGAATGCTTTGCCAATGTGGACACCGCCCTGAGTCCCCTAGAGGAGATAGAGTGGTATACAAATAGACTTTATTATAATATTATTTTTCAGATTAATGTCCGTCTTTGAACCAGTTCAAAACACAGTTAAGACAGTGTTACCATAGTGAACATAGCTCACACTGTGACTATAAAATATAGATTGGAGTTCTGTGAGGAAATCGTAGCTTCTTCAAATAATATTCATTACTAAAGTCAGGTGCTGAACTAAAAGACTGTTTGGAAATCTAGTGGCAGGGATGCAATTATCATGCTTGTAGGAACCTTGCATTTTTGTTAGAGATGGAGGAGTGGGGAGGTGAAATCCCAAGGAGAGGAAATTGTAAAACAAACAAAAAAAACCACAATAAAACCTGAGCAAGTTGTGGCCAGGGTGTGTTGAGGTTTGAAATACTGGAAGTGACTGTCTATCTGGCACACTGAACAGAAGCACTTCACATAGCAATATTTGGTTTCAAGTCCTACATGTGGAGTCGTGTAGCTAACGTGTCAGAGCAATTACAACCAGGTAAGAGACTGAGGACACATCAACTGTTTAGAATGAATTAAGTTCTATACCACTTGTAACTGCCATGATTCAAGGCAGTGGGATCACAGGGATTGTTGTTTTACAAGTTCTTCAGCCTTTCATGCCAAAGAAAGCTTGTTCTTCATCAAACTGCCACCCCCAGGAATCCATAGTTTTCGGCCAAGGCAGTTAAATTGGTATCAAACTGCATTAATTCTAAAGTGTATATGTAACCTAGGTAGCTGCTGTGTAGAACATTGTCCATCTAAATGAAATACATTTTTGGGAATTTACTAACCTGTATAAATTTCATTGTAACACAGAATATATAAATATTATTTTAAAACGCTCCATAACACACATATTAAAGCATACCTCCATGAAATACAAATAAAATACACAAAATGAATACTAGGCATAGAGTGGAGTTTAAAATTCACCTTTAAAACTGTCTGTGTATTGAGTTCCAATGTAGTAAGTTATAAGTCATATATTGGGCCCCTTGGCACAGCGAGCTAAACCACTTAGCTGCTGAACTTGCTGACCGAAAGATTGGCAGTTTGAATCCGGGGAGCGGGGTGAGCTCCCTCTGTTAGCCCCAGCTTCTGCCAACCTAGCAGTTTGAAAACATGCAAATATGAATAGATCAATAGGTACCGCTTCTGTGGGAAGGTAACGGCGCTCTATGCAGTCATGCTGGCCACATGACCTTGGAGGTGTCTACGAACAATGCCGGCTCTTTGGCTTAGAAATGCAGCTTTACTTTAAGTCATACATCAGCATGAAAGAAAACAAGGTATTGCATGAAGCCATAGGGTATATAAAACAAGGGAGTATAAAAGCAATGGGCAAATACAATGCAATAATACAATATAGTAATAAGTTTTGGTAGATCTCAAGAAAGGGAGCAATGTTCAATATAGTTCCATTCAATCCTCTATTAGGGTCCTATACCAACATAAAAGAAGACTGGTAGATGAAATAAAGTGGCACTATATAGGAAATCTAAAACAAGGTGGTATAGAAAAATGAACAAAATATCACATTTAATTGAGTTGGAATACTATGTACCATAGGGTACATGAAACAAGGAGGCATTGAAAACAAGGAACAAATAAATAGTAATAGCAAAAAGTAAGGTGCAGCAGTTAATCTAAGCTCACGGTTTGTATATAATGTACAACCTCATATGTTTTACATGCTTACATGAGTGCTTATAAAATGATTTTTATTGATCTACTTATTATAATCTAAACAAGATTTAAAGTTATTATCAACCACAGCTAGGCGGGTAGTATAAAAACAAGGGCAAAATAAAATTCATACTTAATATTGGCTGAAAGTAAGTTGCGGTGATGAAGAAACACTTTGGAGTCCTTTTTTGAAAACTAGTGCCACGTCATCTTTGAAACAACTCCTCCAGCAGCACAAAAGGGAGCTTCCTTTTGAGCAAATCTGCTTGAGGTTGATATTCACTCTTCATGAATATCAGTTTGCATTTCTTTTTAAAATAGACTTTTAAGTGGATATTCTAGGTGTTGCTAGTGCTTTATATGCATTGATTTGCTCTTACAACATCTCTATAAGGTAGGTCAGTCAGTAGTCTCAATATTGGTGAGGTTGGTGTCTTTGCCGACCTGGCAATCTGTGGGGCTTTTCCATCTCTTGATTTTGGACCCACAGGCTGTGTGAAACACTTGGTATTTGTAGTTGGATTTGCTGAGAATGGGTTTGAGGGTCAGTATGCCTCTGTCTCTGCATGCCATTTATTGAAGACAAGAAGGAAGAAGGTGTTTTCTGTATGTCTTTGAGGAGACACCTGGCTAATTATATTAGGTATGAAGATGACTGAGTTTGGGTTTCTTTGTTATCCTCCATTGGTGAATGCAAGGTCTGAACTGGCTATTCCACCTGAAGTACTGAAATATGCTGTTAAAAGAAAAGTGTCTTTTAGTATTTGAGTTGTTCTGAAAGATGTTGGGTGGGGGGAGGTAATGGAAGAGATGTGTCCATACACAACCACATGGAACATGTCATTTTAGTTGAAGGGCATTGGGGATTTTTTGACTGGAGTAATTGCACACCTTCTTTCAATGTCTCCCTTAACTCTCGAGTGGGCAATTTGATTGTGATGTGAGGGATAGTTCCTAGTAATAGGAAGACAATGCAAATTTCCCAAGGGGAGAGGAAGCTTGGGAGATTTTTCTTCTTCCAGGTGTTAATGAAGAGGGTATCTTATGAAATTGAGGTCAAGGGGGAGGGGACAACTTTGCATGTTGTAAATGTTTTATCATGAAATTGAAGACCAAATTGTCTGCGTGAGTGGCTGATCGTGAAACCTTGGCTTACTGATTGTTCAGTGTACACAATGTGTTTTATGTGCAACATGACAATTTCGTTTAAAAAATTGAGTAAATTGATCTTCAGATCATTCATGTAAGGTAAGTGAAACAAAGTGAATTTGTGTTTAGACTTGGGTCACATCTCCAAGATAATGCATTACATACATATATGCAAATAGGTCTTTTTGTCCCAAGCCTTTTACATAAGAAATATTCAACCTGTATTGTACAAGAAAGTTGGAGGGTTGAGAAGTTGCCTCATTCTGAATCTCGATGTATTTCTCTATCTGTCTCAGTAGTGTTAATACTGTGGCAAGAGCTCTCTAGGGTTTCAAGAGTTAAACTGGAAACATCTTTTATTTACAGAATGCCCTCCACCATAGTTTATTCTGCTTGTGGGCTCATTAAGTTCCTTCCTTGACAGTAGTCAGGAAGAACAAGGGGAACAATAGAACATGGTTAAAGTCTTCTAGAAGGAGGACCTCTGTACACAAAATTCATTCCCATGGGTAGGGAATGCCCTTGATAAATAGATGGAAGCAGGGCAAGGGACAGGCATGGGCACTTGCCTATATATGGCAGGGAAGATGAAAGTTAATGCTTTTGTTGAAGTGAGGAAAACAAATTATGCCATGAAAATGACTACCGTAATCTCTGTGTTAGATCCTATCTCAGAATTCAGTTTCTCTTGGAAGTCCTGCAGAGAATCGGGAAGAGGGAAGGCAGCATGGCTAAGAAGAAGGCAGTCTCTTGCTCCCAGCCACTGTACAGGAAACAAGTTATAGGAATGATTCTGAATTCAGCTCCCACAATTCCTGATGGTTTGTAAACTGGCTGGGAGTTTTGGGAGTTGAAGTCCAAAATACCTAGAGGACCAAAGGTTGAGAAACACCGAGTTAAAGTATCTATTTCTATGGGGATAGCATGAATATCCAGCACAATTGATGTGTTAGGGAGCTCCTTCTCATCTGAAATTGAGTTTTCTGCTATTCTCTGAAATGTTTTGACACCTTCTAACCTGCCTTGAGATGCAGGGGTTGATAACTAGCAAATGGAGCACCTTAAATGGATGAGTAAGCCAAGCTAGAGAGGAGAGAGACTTTTAATCTGTCATGCAAACAAGCATGAAGATGCAGCTGGTGATGTCACCTTGGTGTCCCTGGAAATCTGGTGTGTGTCTGTACAGGCTGGGCAAAGTGATAAAAACCAGGACCTACATACTTTCTCCCTTTGGTAGCCTCAGCAGGTGTTTCTGCTTTGGCTGCTTTTGATCCTACCTCTGCCTTACAGAATACCTCGTGTTGGGAATCAAATGACAGATTGTCTTGTTATTTCTCTGGTTCTGGTCAATCATGCACTGAGGAACTGGTTGGGTAGCTGTTGCATTTCATTCCCAGTGGAATGAAAATCCAATTTTGTTTTGTAATATTGGAAAACACACCTGCTGCCCCACAGCTATTTGAAAGCAATCCTAGAATCCATGGAATCATGGATGATCAGAAGAGAAGATGTTTATGGAAAGCTAAAGCTCTGAAACTAGTCCTTCAAACACCCCCCCCCCCCCCACCATCCACTGCTGGTTTGTTGCTGCTTGATTAACTTTCTTCCCAATTTCTGTATGCTTTCTATGTCCCACATCTAGGAATCTTCAAACTATCAGCTGTAAAAAAATGTTTTTCACAGTAGAAGAAACATTTGAAAATGTAGTACTGAATTGCTGAACTGCTTGTTTTATTACCAACATCAGTGCTGAAACTGCCTCGCTTGTTCTTGGTGGGGCTGGGTCAGCTTTGTACTCCCAAATATATTATTTCTGTATTTAAAGAATGGTCAGAAAGAAGTACTGAGATATATATATATATGGCCTCATTTTCCCAGTTCACTTTTTTAATTAGTCTTCAAATTGTTACTTTGAAGCCTCATGTTACCACTTGGCAACATTTTCATGGAAGAATTGTGATGGATGCCTGCTTACCTGCTGAGTTGTAGAGACCATTGTTGTGAAGATCTAGGAAGTATAATGGTAGATGGATGTGATAGCACCTGTTGGAATTTGAAGTGGTTCTTGCTTATTGCTATAGAGTACACCATATCCCAACTGATTCAACAAGCTAATAACAATAGAGGGTGGCCACTGAAAAACCAAATGATATAAAACAAAAATAACTTTTACAAATTCATGTTTTTTATTTGGAAATGTAATTATTGCAATTAATATTAATTTTCAGTATTGTGTGTGAAAAACAACATCCCTTGAATGACCACCGTCTTCCTGCTCACAAATATGGGCAGCATTTTCCATGACCTTATGCAAGGTTTCAGATCGAATGGTCCTTTTAAATTCTTGAATTATTTCAGGTTTATTTACCTTAACCCGTTCTTTTAATAGCCCCACAAAAAGAAGTCTGCAGCTGTCAAATCAGATGAATGTGGAGGCTAAACAAATTTAGCATGTTTTGAAATTGTTCATTGAAATTTTATTGCAAGAGGTCCATTGTTGCCCTGGCAGTGTGTGCAGTAGCCTCCATCCTTTTGGAACCATACCTCCTGATTATCTCTGATTGCTGAGTGTAATTTTTTTTGCCAGCATTGTCCTATACAGGGCCCTGTTGATTCTTTCCTCTGGGGGCAGCTACTCCAACCCCATCCAGAACCTGACTGGCAACCGTCACCCAGAGGACCTTTTCATCGATCACCCCAAGACTGTGGAATGACCTGCTGGAAGAGCTCCAACATATATCTATGAAATGTAACAACATTCTCCCAAGTTCTATTGGATCACAGATTCCAAGGATGTTTCATGACTACAACTACAACTTCAGTAGCTGAAAATATTTGGTCAATGCAAGAGATGATGCAACCATGCTCCAGAGTGTTTGAGTGGAAGTTAAGGGACACTAGATGCAAAGGGTATTGTTTGATAGTAGGATGAGGGCTGTTGAAATCTTTAGGCACACTGTTTACGAAAGCACTTGAGCACCAGTGGGCAGTGATAATGTATTCTGACGGCTCACAAAACCGAACATTTGCATTTTCCCTAACAGCTCGAAGTAGAAACTGTCAAACATTACTGGAACAGCATTGCCTTCCAAGTGACAAGTGTGTGTGTGTGTGTGTGTGTGTGTGTGCAGGAGATCGATCTATCTAGGAGATGCTTGTGATAGACAACCAGTTATTTTAAGACCTGTAATCTTTGTCTGATACTTGGAATATAGTTTAGAAAAGTAGTCTGACTAATATTTGGAGATTTGCCTTTGAATGGCAGTGCTGGGGAATAACAGTGGGAAAGTACAAGTGTTGCTTTTCCTGGTGTGACGATTTCACAGAATCATTTGGCTAAGCAGTGTTGTGTTGGATATTTTTCAAAAATGATTTACTAGGCGTTTGTGCTAGTGATGCTAGTCAGTCCAGTCATGAGAAAGTGCAGTGATCCATAGTCCTTTAGTTATGCTTGAATGCAAGATTACAACAAAAACTGTAAAAGAATTAGAAGCTCATGTCATTTAGCTATAGTTCTATAATTTTAACAGGTATTTTTGGGATTCTCTTGTGAGTCAGAAACCCCTGACTCAATAGTTTATAAACCAATTATGTAAATGTCTACTGAAAATTCACAAAATTTAGTGAGTCTCTGATATCAGTGAGGAGTTTGGTTCTAGTTCTATGAAAATCAGTCCTCTAAACAAGATTTTAGGGTATTGTTCTATTATCTGGAAGGAGGCCACTAGGGGGTGCTAGAGAAAGAAAGTCATCTTTTGGGGTGGAGGGTGGATTGAAGGAGGTAAACCATTTCCCCCTGTTTTCCTGTTACTCCCCTGTTACAATATGGGAAGTTGGGTGGGGGCATAACCAGCAAAAATAAGGAAAATGGGTTTCTTCCTTCAGCTTTCCCCAATAGCATTGGTTATCCTTCTCTCTAGCGCCCCCAATGACCTACGCCCAGATAATGGAATAGTACCGATTTTAGTAACATTTAGTGACTAGTTCAGACGTCCGCTGAAGTAGAACTCTTTAAGAGACAATTAAATTTCCACCGAACCTTGTGTTGGATATTTTTCAAAAATGATTTACTAGGTGTTCGTGTTAGTGATGCCCATTGGATGACCTTGGGCAAATCCCATTTCTTTTAGCCTTGGAGTAAGGCAGTGGCAGGTCAATAGAATAGAAGGCACACATCTGCAACAACAATGACATCATAGCTTGCTGCTTCAGGATGGATTATTTTACATAACATGCAGTTTATCTCAACCAGTCCTATGAGAAGAGAAGGTAGTAAGAGTAGATGACTTTAATTTATTTTTAATTTTTGTAAGGTCGTAATTGTGTGTGTGTGTGTGTGTGTGGGGGGGGGATAAAACTGAATAATGTGAATGCTAGTTTTGCATTACAAACCTTAAGTTATCTTGATAGTTTGGGTTATTTAAATCAAAAATGGTTTATTGATGCAGGCATGAATTTCAACATGTACGCTGTTGGGAAAGGTGACATGTATGTGCAGCTCTGTTAAAAATCTCAGAATAAAGCTCATGTCTTCAGTGGGGCATAGAGAATGTGGAGAGCTTTGTAATATTGGACTTAATGCATCTGTCTAGGCATCTGCAAAGAGCAATTTTGCCTAGATCTACTGAGACAAAGCAGTATAGCTACAAATGTACTGCCTCAATTAAAAGGCAGGCTTATGTAACCTTTAAAACTGCTTGCCCTGTGAGCTGACCCTTAGTGAATCTTTCAGATTTAAGAGTGTGAAGCGGCTGCTGGGTGAACAGAAATGACAAGCAGTCCGGGTATACGGGATTTTGAAAGGAAGAGGGTGAGATCTTTATTTTATTTGTTCAGTCTTATATTCTGCCCTTCCCGGCCGGCTCGGGGTGGTTCACATACATATTAAAATGCACTGCAAAGCAGTGGTACATCATAAAAACAAGAACAAGAAATAAAAGTTGCAAATAATGCAACAACAGTATAATAGACAGTTGCACTATCCAGGGGCTTCAATCAAAGGCAAGCCTGAACAACGCAGTTTTGCAAGGCCTCCGGAATGAGATAAGCAGTGCGTCTGGCAGTGCGTTCCAGAGCATTGGGGTAGCGACTGAAAAGGCTCGTTGCCTTGTGCTGGAGAGATGGCAGGTACACTGGCCCCAGACCAGATGGCACTGCCAAAAGCCAGTGCAATTGCTGCAAGATGGGCGTAATGTGCTCTCTTGCTAACGCTCTCGCCAGCAAGCAAGCTGCAGCATTTTGCACCAGCTTGAGTTTCCGAATTGTCGACAAGGGAAGGCCTATGTAGAGGCCATTACAGTAGTCTAACCTCGAGATGACCGTCGCTTGGATTACTGTGGCCAGGTTGTCCCTGGACAGGTAGGGGGCCAGTCGCCTAGCCTGTCGCAGATGGAAAAAAGACGTTTTGCTGACCGCAGAGACCTGAGCCTCCATGACCAGCAATGGGTCCAACTGAACCCCCAGGCTTTTGATCAAAGCTGACGGGCTCAGCTGCTCGCCATCCAGGGTAGGCAATCTGCACTCATCCAGTCCAGGGCGACCAGGCAACAGGATCTCCGTCTTCGATGGATTCACCTTCAGCTGGCTGGAGCGCAGCCAACCAGTCACGGCTTCAAGGCATTGCTGGAAACAATCGGGTACGGAGTCCAGCTTGCCGTCCATTCTCAGCACGAGCTAGGTGTCATCCGCGTACTGATAACACTCCAGACCAAAGTCGCGCACCAGCTGGGCCAGCGGCCGCATGTAGATGTTGAATAATAAAGGGGAGAGGATGAGGGGACCCACAAGTTAATGGGAGTCTCCCAGAGACCTCCTCCCCCTCTCCACACGTTGTCCCTGGTCTTTGAGGAAGGATGTTACCCATTTAAGGGCAATCCCCCCAACTCCCGTTGCGGCTAAGCGGTGGGTCAGTAGTACATGGTCTACAGTGTCAAACGCTGCCGTCAGATCTAGCATCACGAGCAGGTCTGACCCGCCATGGTCCAGCTGGCGGCGAAGTTGGTCTGTAATGGCGATAAGCACGGTCTCCGTCCCATGCCCAATACAGAAGCCGGACTGGAAGGGATCTAGTCCAGCTGTGTTGTCTAAGAACCGCTGCAGCTGATCCGCTGCTGCCCTCTCAATCACCTTGCCTAAAAAAGGCAAGTTGGAAACTGGCCGGTAATTGGAGGGAGCCAAAGGGTCTAGCTTCGGCTTCTTCAGCAGCGGTCTTACCATTGCCTCTTTCAAACCCCCTGGGAACACTCCTTGCTCAAGGGAGCTGTCGATAATCTTACCCAGGGGGTCTCGTAGCCCCTCCCGGCAAGATCTAACAAGCCAGGAGGGGCACGGATCGAGGGAGCAAGTTGTTGGTCTAGCTGCAGCAAGTAACTTATCGACAGCTGCTGCGTCCAGCAATTGGAAGCGGGTGAAGGTGGGCCCACCGAGTGGCGGCCGAGTCTCGAGTTCACCCACTGTATCAAATGTGGCTGGGATGTCTCGGCGGAAATTCGAGATTTTGTCGACAAAATAGTTCTGAAAAGCCTCAGCTGAAGGAGCCAAATCCCTATCGTTTAGGACAGTGTTTCTCAACCAGTGTGCCGTGGCACACTAGTGTGCCGTGAGCGATCATCAGGTGTGCCGCGAGAAAAGCTCTCTGCCCCCTTCTCCCCCCTCCTGCCAAACTCCTGCTGCTTGGGAGAGGAGGAGGAAGGGCCGGGCACCGCCTCCGTCGGCCATTTCCCCAACCAGCCTCCAATCCGCCATGACTCCCGCCCCTTGCTTGTTGAAGCTGCGCAGAGGAGGAGCCCCGCCTACTGAAGCCCATCCACCGCTCATGCTCCTCCTCTGTGAGAGAACTGAAGCCGGGGGATGATGCAGCCTGGCTCTGCCCCTCCCCGGCTTCAGCACTCCACAGCTTCACCAGCCTTGAGGGGCAGTGCCAAGCCAGCGGTGGCAGAACCAGCACAATGCTGGCTTGGCACTGCCCCTCAAGGCTGGCGAAGCTGTGGGAGTGCTGAAGCCGGGAGAGGGCGGGGCATGAAGCGGTCTGGCTCCACCCCTCCCCCAGCTTCAGCGCTCCCACAGCTTTGCCAGCCTTGAGGAGGCAGTGCGAAACCAGCAGTGGCAGAGCCAACACAATGCTGGCTTGGCACTGCCCCCCCTCAAGGCTGGCAAAGCTGTGGGAGAACTGAAGCCGGGGGGAGGGGGCGGGGCATGGCAGGGCATGGCGTGGCCTGGCTCCTCCCCCGGCTTCGGCACTCCCAGCAGCTGCTCCCAGCAGGTCACCATCCCCCAGCCATTCTTTACTGTGTTACAGTGTCATTTTGTGTCATTTTGGTTGGTGGTGTGCCCCCGGATTTTTTTAATGTTAAAAGTGTGCCGCGGCTCAAAAAAGGTTGGGAAACACTGGTTTAGGACAGTCGGAATTGTTGTCAATGATCGAATTATCCTAAAAAGTTGAGCTGGGCGTGAACTGGCTGACTCTATCAAGGAAGAGTAGTAAACCTTTTTAGCATCCTTGATAGCCTGCTCATAAACATCTTTGAATTGTTTATAAGCTGATCTCGATGCTCCGTCAAAGAGACCCCGCCACCCGTCCTCTAGGTGTCTCTTCCTCCGTTTCATCGCCCGTAGCTCCTCAGTGAACCAAGGTGAGCGATTTCTACGGGGGGCGAGAGGGCATCTGGGGGCGATCTTGTCTAAGGCAGCGGAAAGACAGGTGTTCCAGAGTTCCACTTGCCTATCGACCGAGTCGCTGGTGAGCTCCATGTCCCTCAGAGCATTCAGGAACCTTGTGGGTTCCATAAGTCTCTTCGGGTGAACCAAAATAGGTTCGGCACCCTTACAGGGCGGGGTGGCCAGCTCAAGTCGGACTTCCAGGACACTGTGATCCGACCATGGAACCTCCGTTATGGAGGTTAGGATCACTTGAATTCCGGCTGCGAAGATCAAATCCAGGGTGTGCCCAGCCTGATGTTTGGGACCGGTCTTAAATAGTGAGAGTCCTAGTGTCTCTATGGTGGACACTAGGTCCATGGCTGCCGTTGAGAGGGAGGTGGTGTCGGTGTGGACATTAAAGTCCCCCAGAACAATAAGATTGGGGAACCTCAATGCCCACTCCGAGACCATCTCCAGCAGCTTAGGTAGGCTCTCTGTTGGTGTGTTGGGTGCTCGGTACACCAACAGAAAGGCTACGCTCTCAATTGAATCCCACACTAGGCCGGCACACTCCAATCCTGGGATGTTTGCCGTCGGAACCGTCCTGAAATTAAATTTGTCTCGACCGAGGATGGCCACTCCCCCCCCCCCCGGTCTCTCCGTCTTCGTCTGGTAACTAGCAATGTAACCTGGTGATAGTAACTCGTGTATCAGGACCTCGTCCCCCTCCTGCAGCCACGTTTCTGTAATGCAGGCCAGATCTGCATTCCTTCCTGTAAGGAAGTCTCTGATGGTCGTGGTCTTATTGCACACGGATCTAGCATTTACTAGTACCAGAGTCGGAAAAGAGAAATTAGGAGTCTCACCAACAGTGTGCCTGGAGATAGCTCGTAGGTCAGAAGGAGGTCGAGTCTCTCTCCGACTCCATCTCCTTCTCTCATTTGGCCTACGTCTACCGTCCCTTCCACCCCTCCCTGAGATCCCTGGTATTCCCCAGCCCTGATAATCATCCCCTGGTGGAACAATTAGGTGTCTGGTCTTTGGCCCACCCTCTGAAAAGCGGGTGGCGTATAGCCCACCCTCTGAAAAGTGGGCGGCGTATGGCCGGCCCTAGGCAGGTCACTTGTTGCCAGGTTGTTATTGATTGAGGCTAAGGTGGGCGGCGTAACACCATGTGTTTGGCTGGTCTTTGGCAATTTGGGTTCCCGATCTGTAACCGGTTTCACCCTGGCCCCGATGATAATCCCGGTCCCCCTGCCCATCTCAGCCTCAGTGGTTGAGTCCATGGGTTTAGATGAAGAAGCGCTAGGAGCGTTATGGGCCTTCGATTTGGCCTGAGTCTTTGTGAAGCCACTATTTCTATTGGCGTGGAAGCCCATCCCCCAAAAGGTCCTAGATTTATAGTGTCTATTTTTTTGTCGAGGGCCCTGGCAGGTCCTATTTAGAGGTTTCATGCTCTTTGAGATAGATCTTGCATCTCCTCTCCCCTTGCCTCTGGTTATGGACGGCTAATCCATTTGCTGGCCTACATGGGTCCCATCTGTCACTGGGTGCTCCAGGACAGAGGAATCAGATGTTAGTCCTGGCCTGCATGGGCTGATCTATAGTGTCCATCCTTTCCCTTCTTCCCTTCCCCTCCAATGGGGAACAGGGGTTGTTAAATTCTAAAGCAGTGCCAAATGTTTATTTGGTCTGTATGTTGTTTTGCTCAGTTCATACATTGAAATACTGGGATGGGGAGGTTGTCCTTTTCAAAAGGGGTATATATAACCCCTTCCCAGAAGTTTCAACTTTAGTTCATGGCTCCTCAAGTGACAAACATATCCATGCCAATCTTATATTGACCCAAGCTTCCATTCTACATTAGTTCTTTTTTTAAAAAAAAAGTTAAGTTCAGGTTATGGTACAACAAACCTGTTTTCTTTCAAAACATTTGTTCTAGCAGTGAACTGGCAAAACTTCTGGAAAGTACAGTTGGAATTTGAATTGAGCCCCTAAAGAATTTGTAGTCTTCCTGTTCATATCATCTCTGTAAAAGGTATCTGAGTAGCAAATCTAGCAATAGGCCTCTACTTCAGACTGTGATGTAATAAGCACAACTTAGTTAACTAGACAATTTTTATAGCTTGATTGTGGGGAGCCTGCCTTTGATTTGTGCAGTGTTTATTCTTGCTTTATCTTGAGTCCTTAAAAATGACCTGCGAATTGGAAAAAATCTTCCAACATTCCAGAAGTGTCAAATTTAGATAATGTACATTTATTTATATATGTAAGGTGATTTGTGTTAACCTGTTAGTAGAATCAGAAACTTCTATTGAACTGCATGATTATATTCAATGCATGGCTTCAAGAACTTGGTATGCTTGGTTCTGAGAGACTGCCTAATGCAGATTTGATGCAGGTTCTGCATCTTTTCCTGGTTGGGTATGCGTTAGTCCATGAGCCTATAACAGATAGAATGGGGCAGCTGTGTCCTCTGGATGCCAAGAAACATTTGCTTAATCCAATCCATTTTACTTCATAGGAACTACAGTCACTACATTTGCTTACCTTTAGTATACTTGTATTCCTCCAGGACCTGTGAAGTAATGTCTTGTTCTGAAATTGGGACTGCATCCAAAACTAATGCATCAAGTTTGGGATTTGATCAATGCTTGAAATATGCTGCTTAGAATTTGTAGAATGATATGGATTCTTTGGAACAGAGTGTTATTGTATTGTCTGTATTTTGCTTAGTATCCCCATGCTTTGCTTATTAAGCTACATTGTCTGATATGAGAACTTGGTTTATGAGTGTGTTTATGGATTGCATAAGCAGAAATACAGAATAGATGACTACTTCACTGCACATGAAAAGAAATCTGATTTTATTTAAGTAACTGTAACATAGAAGACATGAAAGAAGCATACATGAGATCTTGTGAATTTAGCATGCCAGTTAACTGCTTTTCAGTAGCAGATACTGGTGATGTGGTTTGTGTTGCAGAAGCTTTGTCTCCATCATTGTCCTGGAAGAGAAATTGTTGCACCAACAGTTTATTTAATCTCATCGAATTTTATCCCCTACTATCTACGTGAAACCAGTTCCTCCCTGTCCCATGGATCAAAGCTAACTTTATTATAATTCTATGTTCCTAATCGTTTAAAGCTGTGTGGTAGCATTAGCTGTGTAAACATCAGGGGCACTAGATGGTCCTGGGAAAAGAAAGGGAAAAGATTTTTGTGTTTAGTTTCACATGGTGTCTGGTATTCACACAGAGTTTATCTGTAAATCATTCAGTAGTTCTGCGGTAACAGGAAGCAGAATGGCAGTTCAGAGACAGCTGTGAAATAACACGTGTGAATCCTTTAATTCTGATCCTAATGTAGAAGTTGTGTGCAGGCACAGTGAGGCTGCCTCACTGGATGCTTAATTTCTGGGAATGTTTCTAGTCCACATGACTGTAGAAATCCTGTAAAATGTGGCAAAAGCTGTTGCTTGTGTTGGAAGGGAACTCCTTAACATGGCAAATGGTCTCTGTTGGGAGTTCAGAAGATCAAATAAAATAATAGATTGTGAAAGATTAGAGACATTGCTGAGGAAGAAACTGAAAGCAGATAAGATGAAATAAGCACCTCTGGACTCCAGAGTGAAGTGGCACAATTGCCTTTTATCTGCATCTAAAAATTGGATGACTGGGAAACAAGTATTTGATGGTCCTTCTGTGTTTGGATCACAACATTCTGTTGGTGCAGAGAATAAGCTAGGTAAACTTCATGGCCTTAATTCTTTTTGTCTCAAGTGGAACAGACCCAGTAAAATCATTGGGGTTTACATATTGATTCACAGCTCAACAGTTAGTCAATGGGTTTATGGTAATTGGGACTACCGATAGTATGGGTTAAAACGGTGTGGCTGTCCAGCCGTTTTTACCAGGCAACCCTCAGGTTTTTTAACTGCTGACTGTATTCATTACGATTGCTGCAAGTACTTATGCAGTACTTTTCCAAGCAAGCCAATGCCAAACATTTATTTTTGTCTAACTGGGCTGGGGAATTTGATTCTCAAAGTCTATTTAAACCCCCAGAAGCCCTAACCAATATGGGATCATGGGGGTTGCATCTGAAGAAATGAAGATTTCCTCACCTAATTTACAGAAACTGGGATTATTATCACAAAAAAACAACAGTTTTAAATATTGAACAAATTGATCAAGCTGACAGCATTAATATTAGCACAGATTAAACCGGAGTAGTAATTATTTTTTAAAACACCACATCGACATTGAGATGTTGCACACTTGAAAGCAACTAGAGAGAAGGCAAAGCACTCCCATTGTGGTGCTGAGATTTGGAGGTACGGTAATACATTGTGTTAGTGTAATTGTGCAGAGTGTGTGTGAAGTATATAGGATGATGTGAGCACGGTGCCTCTTCCTGAAGTCTGTCTTTGGTCAGCCTCCTTTATTCTGTAACTGCAACAGAAAACTTCTTGTACGTTGCCTAGAATACTTTTTGTAATTGTCCTAAGATTGACATGGTAGCTGGATTTAATGGAATTCATCATTTAAAATAGTAGACTTTATTGAACTGTTTAAATCTAACCTCTTTCTCTGTAAATCATATGTTACTTCAGCTGGTAAATACTTGAACTGGTTGTGATAACCATTATAATATCTTGTCTTTCATTAGTATGTTTGTATGGAAAAGAGGAACTCTCAAGTTGTCAATCATGAGTCCCATGTATTGTACTGTGATTAGCAGATTGGTTTACGAAACAAGCATTTGTATAATTAATGGAAATTTTTTTGGTTCTCTGCACTGATGCATGAAATGTAGCAAAATGACTTGGTGGAAAATCCAATCCAAATTACAAGTAGCAAGTTACTTGTCTGAACTCTTTGATTTGAACAGGTGGCCAAATATATTTCTTCAAGTTATTTATTTATTTATTTATTTATTTATTTGTTCCATCTTGTATTCCGCCCCTCCCTGCAGGCTCGGGGCGGATAACATCATAAAATTCGGCAGGCATGTACATCCATGTCGCCGTACAATAAAATGCAACATAAAACATACAATAAAACAAAATACAATAGGTCCCGAGATTAAAATTACGTGCATGCCATGGCATTCCCTGAACCAGGGTGCTGATTAGGAAGATGAGTACATTCGGCTTACTCGCCTAGCCGAAGGCCAGTCTGAACAGGGCGGTCTTACAAGCCCTGCGGAACGGGATGAGCTCCGTGGCAGCTCGGACGTCGTCCGGGAGAGAGTTCCAGAGTACCGGAGCCGCCACAGAGAAAGCCCTTTGCCTGGTAGCAGACAGGTGACAGGCGCGGACCGATGGAATCAGGAGCAAATTCGACTCCTCAGAACGTAGTGGTCTCGGGGCAATGTATGGGGCAAGGCGGTCCCTCAGGTACGCAGGCCCTAGGCCGTGTAGAGCCTTAAAGGTTAACACCAACACCTTGAAGGCAATTCGGTACTCAATAGGCAGCCAGTGCAGCTGCCGGAGGATGGGCGTGATGTGCTCCCTACCGACGTTCCCGTCAGCAAGCGAGCAGCGGCATTCTGCACTAGCTTGAGTTTCCGAACTGTCGCCAAGGGAAGGCCAACGTAGAGGGCGTTACAGTAGTCTAATCTCGAGATGACCGTCGCTTGGATCACCGTGGCCAGGTCGCCCCTGGAAAGGTAGGGTGCCAGTCGCCTAGCCTGTCGTGGGTGAAAAAATGACGCCCTGCTGGCCACGGAGACCTGGGTCTCCATGGTCAGCAGGGGGTCCAGGTGGACACCTAGGCTCTTAACAACAGGCGACGGGCTAAGCCGTTCGCCGTCCAGGGTAGGCAACCGGCACTCACCCCGCCCAGGTCGACCAGGCCACAAGATCTCCGTCTGCGACGGGTTCACCTTCAGCCGGCTAGCCCGCAGCCAACCAGTCACGGCCTCTAGGCACTGATGGAAACACTCGGGTACGGTGTCCGGCCTGCCGTCCATTCTCAGCAGAAGCTGGGTGTCATCAGCGTACTGATAACACTCCAGACCAAAGTCGCGGGCCAGCTGGGCCAGGGGGCGCATGTACACGTTAAATAATAAGGGGAGAGGATGGCCCCCTGGGGACCCCACAGTCAAGTGGGAATCTCCCAGAGACCTCCCCGCCCCCCTCCACACGTTGTCCCCGGTCCCGGAGGAAGGAGGCCACCCATTTAAGGGCGGTCCCCCCGACCCCGGAGCCAGCTAAACGGTGGGTTAACAGTGCGTGATCTACAGTGTCGAAAGCTGCCGTCAGAGCTAACAGGACGAGCAGTGCCGATCCACCCTGGTCCAGCTGGCGGCGGTTGGTCTGTAATGGCGACAAGCACGGTCTCGTCCCGTGCCCAATACGGAAGCCGGACTGGAAGGGATCAAGTCCAGCTGTGTCTTCCAAGAACTGCTGCAGCTGATCCGCTGCTGCCCTCTCAATCACCTTGCCGAAGAAAGGCAGGTTGGAAACTGGCCGGTAATTGAGGGAGCCGAAGGATCTAAGTCGGCTTCTTCAGCAGCGGTCTCACCATTGCCTCTTTCAATCCCCGGAAGACTCCTTGCTCAAGGGAGCTATTTATGATCGTGCCCAGGGGGCCTCGTGAGCCCCCTCCCGACACGCCTAACAAGCCAGGAGGGGCACGGGTCGAGGGAGCATGTAGTTGGGCTAGCTGCAGCTAGTAACTTGTCGACAGCTGCTGCGTCCAGCAATTGGAAACGGGTGAAGGTGGGCCCGCCGAGTGGCGGCGGAGTCTCGAGTTCACTAACTGTATCAAACGTGGCCGGAATGTCCCGGCGGAGAGTTGAAATCTTGTCAGCAAAATAGCTCTGGAAAACCTCAGCTGTTGGTGCCAAACCCCTATCATTTGGGACAGTTGGGATTGCTGTCAAAGACCGAATTATCCTAAACAATTGCGCTGGGCGTGAGCTAGCCGACTCTATCAAGGAAGAGTAGTAGACCTTTTTTAGCTTCCTTGATAGCTTGCTCATAAACCTCTTTGAACTGTTTATAAGCCGATTTCGACGGCCCGTCACGGAGATTCCGCCACACGTCCTCTAACTGTCTCCTCCTCCGCTCATCGCCAGCAACTCCTCGGTAAACAAGGCGAGCGATTTCTGCAGGGGGAGGAGAGAGCGCCTGGGGGCGATCTCGCCCAGGGCCGCAGAAAGACTGGTATTCCAGTGTTCCACCTGCCCATCGACTGAGTCGCTGGGAAGTTCCCATTCCCTTAGAGCATTCAGGAACCTAGTGGGTTCCATAAGTCTCTTCGGGCGAACCAGAATAGGTTCGGCACCCTTACCGAGAGGGGATGCCACCCCAGCCGAACTTCCAGGACTCTGTGATCCGACCATGGAACCTCCATTATGGAGGCTGGGGTCACGCTAATCGGGCGGCGAAGATCAAATCCAGGGTGTGCCCGGCCTGATGCGTGGGACCGGTCTTACAGAGTGAGAGTCCTAGTGCCTCCATGGTAGACACCAGGTCCACGGCTGCCGTTGAGGGTATCGGCGTGGACATTGAAATCCCCAAGACAATAAGCTTAGGGAACCTCAATGCCCACTCCGCGACCACCTCCAGCAGCTTAGGTAGACTCCCGCCGGTGCGTTGGGTGCACGGTACACCAGCAGGAAGGCTACGCTCTCACTAAGATCCCACACCAGGCCCGCGCACTCCATCCCCGGAATGTTCGCCGCCGGAATCGCCCTGGAATTAAAAGTGTCTCGGCTGAGGATAGCGACCCCTCCCCCGCCTCTCTGTCCTCATCTGATAACTGGCCACAAACCCAGGAGATGCCACCTCGTGCATAACGACCTCATCTCCCTCCTGGAGCCATGTTTCTGTCAAACAGGCTAAATCGATCTCTCTCCAGGAGGAAGTCCCTGATGGTCCCGGTCTTATTTCGCACGGACCTGGTGTTGGCCAGAACCAGAGTTGGAGGAGAGGTAGTAGGGAACTTCGCATCTGCGTGCCTAGGGATAGCCCGTAGGTCAGAAGGGGGACGAGCCTCTCTTTGGCTCCTCCGCCTTCTCTCATGAGGCCTACGTCTACCGTCCCGATTGCCCCTCCCGAGATCACACGTATTACCCGCCCCGCACCTCATCCTCCCCCGAATCCCCTAGGTGTCCGGCCTTCTGCCCTCCCTCTGAAAAGGGGGTGTGCCGGTGGTGCCCCTCTTCCCCGGGGGACAACAGGTTGCAGATAAAGGCAGGGATGTCCTTCCCTCAACAGGGTCTTGCATTGTCCATGGTGGTAAAGGTGGACCTTGCCCTGTACCTGATGGTCCACCGGGCCCCCAGTCGACTGGGGTTGGGGGGGTAGGAATGGGACCGGGAGGTTCTCCCGGTTCCCACCACCAAAACCCACTCCCAAAAGGCCCTTGTCCTAAACCGCCCCTCTTTACGTTCATCAGAGTCTTAGTGGTGGGGTCGCTGGTGTCGTGCGCCCTCCACTCTGTTTCCCTGATGGGCCCCAGCCTGAGCACCGACTCTCCAAGGTGGATTCTGGAGCCAGAGGGTTGCCAGGATTGCCTTCCAACCCCCTGTGAGAGTTGCTGACCTGAAGCTGCATGGCGGTGTTGGCTAGGTCCATTCGCGGCTCCTGGCCTCGGATTGCAGGTTGAAAAGTAAAGAGAGATCCATTCTGTTAATCAAATGGCCATACATGTTTATAATTGATAATAGTAACCCTAATAGCTTCTCCTAAAACTAGAACCTGGAACAACTTCAGTACCAGATAACTTCACCCGGTGTCTTGGAGCGGTGACAAGATGGCTACGTGCCCATAAATTGAAAGTAAATCCAGCAAAAACTGAAATCTTGTGGCCTGGCCGTCCATCAGAATTGGTTGGTCTAGTACCATCTTTTGAAGGGGCACCGTTAGTTCCATCCCCCACTGTGAAGAGTCTCGGTGTTATCCTGGATTCCAAAATGATGATGGAAGCCCAGGATGCCTGCACTAGTAAAAGGGCCTTCTTTCATCTACGCCAAGCGAGGCAGTTGGCGCCTTATTTACCAACAGAGGCGCTGGCTACGGTAATCCATGCCACGGTTACGTCGAGGCTGGATTACTGCAATGCTTTGTATGTGGGCTTACCTCGAGCAGCAATTTGCAAGATCCAAATTGTGCAAAATGCAGCTACTGGACTCCTCACAAAAACATCAATGAGGTGCTATATAACGCCGTCTCTGCAGTGCTTACATTGGCTGCCGGTTGAACACAGAGTCCTCTACAAGACCCTGGTCCTAGCATTCAAGGCCCTCCGAGGTCGGGGTCCCTCATATCTAAGAGACCGGTTAACACCACTCCACCACCAGAGACTGCCACGGTCATCTCATGAGAATCTTCTCTATGTCCCTGTCCCTAGAGAGGTTCGTTTGGAGTCCACAAGACAGAGATCCTTCTCCATTGTAGCCCCAATCTTGTGGAACTCCCTACCGCCAGACCAAAGAGCCACTTCTGATCTACATACATTTTTAGGGGCACTTAAGACATGGCTCTTCAGAAGTGCCTATGATTGAGTAACAAGCAGTGACTAAGTAACCTGTTCATTTTAATTGTGCAAGTCGCCCAGAGCACCTTTGGTGGAGGGCGACTCATAAGAAATAAAGTTAGTAAAGTGGTGGATCTTGACAGTTGAATATTTAGCTTTGAACCAGTTAAGCAGACTTACTTCAAAGCAACCAAATAAAAGCCCACAGGCCAGATCTAGCCCTCCAAGGTCATTTATCTCCTCTAAACTTTAGAGTTAGTCACCCAAGGTCTGAAATTATTTGAAGGCACGTAACAATAACCATCCTAATTAACTTGACTATCTCATCAGTCAAAAACAGATTTTCACTTTATGTTGTATAAAATTGAGCTTCATTGTAAATATTGTATTCTTTCATTGGTTTTTTTTTTTGCACTACAAATAATATATGTGCAGTGTGCATAGGAATTTGTTCATGTTTTTTTTAAAAGCGAATGTCTGTTAGGGCCCCCCAACGAACTGAGGAACTGCTTAAAAAGTTTGAGGTCCCCTGCCATATAAGACCAAGCATATTTGTGCTCAAGTTTCATTTTAAATCTTGCAAGCAGTTTAAATGTATAAATATAATTGTTGTATTTTTTTTTTAAAAACCCTGACTTACTATACATGCTCTTTGTCATAAATTGGTCATATCATTGCATAATTTCAGAATTTCTTATTTTGTCCACAGTAACCTAACAGTTCACCAACTTCTTCAAATTTCTATTTAAATGGAAACTTAGTTGCATTTCAGAAAAAAGAGGCCATTGGTGGACTGTTGAAAGAGTTAGCATTTCGGTCTACTTAACGTTTTCAGAAGGTATTGGGGAAAACTTTGGAACCATTGGGATTGGTAGGTTCGTTTTTGGATTTATGTCTGTGTTCAGTTCACCTGTGTATTTTCTTCAATGGAATTTCTCCCAAAGACAACATGCTGGAAAGCATTTGGCATGTGGAAATTGCTCCAAAGACCGTGAAAAGTCGCAAAATAGATGAGAATTCTGTAATCCTTGAGGTATTGTTAACTGCCAAATCATAGCAGCATCAGCTACAGGGAAGTTTAGTCCAACACCTTGGGAGCCACATGTTTTCAACCTGAAACCTATTTCTCAGCAGACTTCCTTGTACCAGGCTATATATACTGTGACCCTTAAGAGTGTAAAATAAGAGCAGATCGCTGTGCCTTTGTGAATAATCTGTTCATGCAAGTGTATAAGAAAATGAGCAGTCTGATGTTGCTTGACTTGTTTGTGGTGGGAGTATCCTTCATGGGTCAGCACTTATCTTCAATGAATCCTTTAAAATTGTTTTATCTTTGTTTTGCTTGAGAAAAGAAAATGCTGACATTTTAAAAATAATGAAATAGGAACAGAGGTGTGAAATACCTGACCTTCTCAGTAGGGATCATGTAATAAGCAGCAAGCTCATAATTTTCATTAAAGTTTTCTGTAGTTCTTAAATCCAGGTGTTTTGCAAGGTAGCTTAAATGCAAGCTTTTGTCTGCATGATTCAGGAGGGGAAACACTGCTTAAATACTAGAACTTTGATTGGAAGGCTTTAAAAGTTTTTTTCATGAGACTGTGGACTGTATAAAGGTTTTGGAACTGTTGACTGTTTTCATCATTTCACTTTAATAACAAACTTAATTCCTGTCTGCACTATGAGTCTACATAACTTTAGTTGATTGGGCCTGGGCCTTCCTGCGTTGCCCGCAGCCATTGCAGGGAGACGGAGGGGGGGGGGGGCAAAGCAGGTGACATCGCGACACCTCGGAAACTGCCAATCGACCCCTCTTTGGTTGATCTCATTTCAGGAATACTTTGAGAATTGCAGTTCAGGGGGAGTAAGCTGTTCAGGGAATTTAAAGTTCCTGAAACTTAAAATATCAGGTTATTGTAGTCTAGAGCCTTAATCATAAGCAATAAACACTGTTAGCATGGCGAAACAAGGACAAAATTAATGCTTTTGGGATAGAGAGGGGAAGGATATAAAATTTATGAAAAGCATGTCAGTTTTAAAAAACTAAGAGGGGAAAACGTTGAAAGAGGGAACTCTGAGGCAAGTGCAGGATTTGCCTGCTTTGCTATGTTTTTCTCCTGAATATTTTGAATATCTTTCAATGTTTGCTATACCTCCTCAGTCCCAAAATGGTAATGGCAGAAGAAAGACATCAATACTGTCCATCTCCGCTCCTTCCTCCATAGTTAATATCATTATGTTTACAAACAGGTGAGGGGGGATTTCCATCACATGCTAAATTAGGCATTTTTACACCTCTATACATGGGTAATTGAAGAATAGTCACTTGCCAACTGGCTTAGGAACCATCAGGAAAACACACACTTTAGAAATGGCAAGACACCTTTACCCCACATTTTAAGTTTGCGTTGTGTGAAGAGAGGCTTTACCTGCCGCCATTTCCACTGCCAGAAATGCTATTGCTCAGGGCACAGCCATTACTGGGAGGTGGAAAGGGTGATCTGGCGGTGAGGAGGAGGAGGTGGAGGAAGAAGAGGAGGCCAATCTTCCAGAAACTACAGTTTACTAAGATGTAAGTAGTGAATTGACATTTTCAGGTCTTAATTTAGCGAAGAAAGTAGAAATTATGCCATGGAGTGTATGCTGTCTGAACAATAAGCAGACTTCTCTTTCTCTTACCATAATATTCAGCTCTAAGATGTTTATTTCTGGGAATGGCAGTTCCATATATTTTGTTGATAAATTGGTTGAACTTGTTGATGTGCCATCTCCTCCATACATTTAAGTATTTTGAGCCTGTCTCATTTTGGAAGTAAAGCAGGACCAGCCCTGGTTATTTTGTGGATTGGCCTGCCATGGAATATCAGGTGCTGTATGCTATATTTTAGAGGAAGGAGCTGACTAAGACAACCCTATGAATTTCATTGGGTCTTCATAAGTCAGATTACTTGAAAGCACATATGCCCACACATTGAATAGCACTCCAGAATTCTGAGACATGGGTCCCTGAAGCCATCCAGAAAGTTCCCCGAACTAGTGTACACAGATAAGACCCTTCATACTCATTTGTAAGCTTAGCGTTTTGTACCTAAAAATCCCAGGGCTGTGTATTTTAAAGACATGGTCTCAGCAGAAAATAAGTCTCTGATCTTAAGCTTGTGAGTCATCTAAGCTACCCTGCATAGCAGACTTTAATACCTGCCCATACTTATTTCAGAATAAATGGAACTGTCTTGAAATGGAATAATGTTGGCAAAAGACTGAGTATCCCAGTAAGAGTTTTATGCAAAGATAGATTAGTTAGCAGATGTTACAAGCTAAAGCTTAATAAAACAGTAATTTTGATATTTGGCTCTCAGATACTCAATTTAATAGACCTCTGTAGAAGTAAATACAGAGGTAAATTTTGTTTGTAGAATGCAAAATAAACTTCTCATGGCAAAAAAACAAACCAGATCTCGTAGCTGTGGTAGATAAGATTGCAGGGTCTCCCCAGGCGATCTTAACGTCCTAGATGGTTCATAAGGGGAGATGCGTTCGGACAGGTAGGTTGGGCCAGAACCGTTTAGGGCTTTATAGGCTAAAGCCAGCACTTTGAATTGTGCTCGATAGCAGACTGGCAGCCAGTGGAGCTGGCGCAGCAGAGGGGTAGTATGTTCCCTGCACCTTGCTCCTGTTAGTAATTTGGCTGCCGTCAGTTGGACCAATTGAAGCTTCCAAACAGTCTTCAAAGGCAACCTCACGTAGAGCGCGTTGCAGTAGTTGATACGGGATGTAACCAGAGCGTGGACTACCGTGGCCAAGTCAGACTTCTCAACTCGGTGTACCTTCACTTTTAAAAATGCTTGTTTTTGGCTTAGAATGTCGCATTTACATGGCATTGCCTCTTTGCACAGTGGAAAAGGTTTTGGAGTGCATTGACAAACAAGAGAACACAACGGTACTGGGTCTTCAAACACAGATACCCTCCAGTTGTATAGAAAGAGAATGTAGAGTCAATGAGGGCATTGGTTACTCTTACTTTGATCATGCTAATGTAATTACTGATGAAAGACTAAAGTTAGAAATGCATACCGGTATCCACATCAGTTTCCTTTACCAGTGTTAACTAACTATGTGGCTTAGAAGATGAGTGAGAGAAGTAACAGATGCAAACTGTATCTGTAAAGGCAATAATTTGATTGGCCTGTTTTAATCTCTTGGGGGAGATCTATGTTGCACTCAGTTCCTAATGACTGGAAAAATAGTAATGTAAGCAACTACTATTTCAATAGTAGTATAGGAATAGTATTATTCAGTCTTTGTAGTAGATTCAGCATTTGTGGCTTGCAGGTTTGAGACTCAGCATGGAGACTGAGAAGAGTGTGACACCCTAGCTTTGGTCTTGGAAAACTTTGAATACAACCTGTGTTCCTGAGGCAATGACATGCTGAGATGTAAAAGGTGATGCTTTGAGGTTTTAAAAGCACAAAGCTAACATAAAAGAAGTTCATGTGCAATATAAGTGTAGCTGAAACACATTGATCCATGCCTTTTTGGCTGATGCCAGTGCATGATCATTTTTTAACTAAGCAGTCTCACTTTGATGGGCATGTTTCCTTGGTTGATTACAGATTTAAATGCAAAGGATTTGAATCCTATAGGACTGCTTCTAATCAGTTTTTTTGGTAACAATTTTCTCAAAATCATAGAAGGACCACAACTCCCAAAGTTTGGGGACCTGTAACTTCCACTGAGAGCCAAAATCTAAATGCATCTCATTACAGTTAACTTGTGACATTGTTATGTACCTTCAATTAATCTCTGATATGGTGTATTAAAGTTGAATTTACCATTGGGTTTGCTTTGTAGCGCCCGTACCTTGGGAAGTCTGATCTGGCTGCGGTCATCCACGCTCTGGTCACATCCTGAATAGATTACTGCAACACACTCTACGTGGGGCTGCCATTGAAGACAGTTGGAAAATTACAGCTAGTCCAACGGGCTGCAGCCAGATTACTAACCGGAGCTACATACAGAGAGCATACCACCCCCCTGTTGTGTCAGCTCCACTGGCTGCCTGTCCACTTCCGGGCTCAATTCAAAGTGCTGGTTTTGACCTTTAAAGCTCTATACGGTTCTGGCCCAGCTTACTTGTCCAAACGCATCTGCCGCTACGTCCCACCTCGTAACTTAAGATCTTCTGGGGAGGCCCTGCTCTTGCTCCCGCCAACTTAGCAAATGCAGTTGGTGGGGACGAGAGAGAGGGCCTTCTCGGTGGTAGCTCCACGTCTGTGGAACGCGCTTCCTAATGACATACGTTCAACTCCATTCTTCCTGGCATTCAGGAAAAAAAGTGAAATCCTGGCTGTGGGACCAGGCGTTTGCACACTAGCACAAGGCAGCACTTTGGACTGGATATTAATGGCAAGTTGGTGGATATGGCTCAATCCCCTTTTTATGGACGGAACACTGTTTTTAACTTAAATGAATGTGTATGATGTGTTAATGTTAATTGTATTTTAATGTATTTTAATGTTGATTGTTTTTGGGGTTTTTATATTGTATTTGACTGTGTTTGTTAGGCCGTTCTGCGACCCCCCTCGGGGAGTTGAGAAGAGCGGGATAAAATGCTGAAAATAATAAATAAATATTCAGAGGGTGGTTGCCAGGCATTGTTTTTCTTTGAGATTGGATCTACACTGCCCTATAAATTGACTACAAGATGGCGGCGTCGAGCAGGCGCTTGAACGCCGAGCTCCGCCGAGCCTCTAGCAACTTTTCTCGTACGGCACCCCCATTGCTGAGGAGGAGTGCCCCATATGAGAAGAATGACTTCCTAGACATCCGGGATTTAGGGGGGGACCTTCGGCCGCTGCTGGAGGTCCCGAAGCGCTCCCTCCCCCTTCTCGAAGCCTTACAGGCCGACGCCGAGTTTGCCCTGGGGGCTGCCCGGGCGCCGGCCTCGGTTCTTAGAGCCCTTGCGGGTCTGAAGGTCTCGGCGACCTCCGGGGAGTTCCTCGACCCTGCAGGGCCTGCAGTGGCCACGTCGACACCCCCGAAGTGTCTGACCTGGTCCCCCGTTCCCTGGCCGGGCCTGGAAGAGGCCGGGTTTCCCACCCCCCCCAATGCCAGCCAGGGGGACGCCGGCGGGCAACCCGCGACCAACCGGGTTGCGCCGCCAGACCTCACCGGCCTCCTTCTACACCTTGGCCGGCTGGTTGAGCGGCTGACTGCTTGCCTGGGGGAGTTGGACAGGCTGGGGTCGGCGCTGGCGTCGCTGTGCTCCTCCAGAGGCCCTAGGACGGTGGAGAGTGGAGCAGCGACCGGGGACGGCCGAGGAGAGGAAGAACGAAGAAGGGTGAGTGGGGCGCCCGCAGCTGCCCCCTTGTGTGAGCGGCTCTCGGGCGTGCCAAGCCCCCTGGACTCTGGGGCCCTGGAAGCTGCCACCGGGGCCTCCCCCCCTCGGACCCTGCTACCTTGACCGCCGAGAGAGGACTCCCTCTCGAAGAGAGCCCCTCGGCTGGAGCCGAGACCATGGCGGGAACCACGCAGGACCCATGGTGGAGCCCATGGAGGGCGCTGGGGCGCGGGCCCCCCCTGGTCAGGAGGAGTGGGCGGTGGCAGAGTCCACCAAGATGGCGCCTGGCTCGATCCGCTCGGCGTCCTCCATCCCGCCCCCCCTGCCCACGTCGGGCGCTTCGACCTTGCCCCTCCTGGACCCGGAGCACCCATTGCTACCGGGCACCCGGCCAGCGTCACCGGAGGCCTTCAATGTCTCCCAAGTGCTGGCAAGGGCCCCTGGGGCTCGGCCCCGCCGCCGGGCTTGCCGCCTGCTGATGGCGGCCCCGGAGACCCTACCCGGACCACCTCCTGTCTCGTCACCGGTTGGTGACCAGGGTAAGCCCGGTGGCCCAGTTTGTAGGGGAACAACTCCGAAGGCTGCCAACCTAGAGGACCACATCTCGAGCAGACCCCCCAAGCAGGAGCCGTATCGCCGCTGGAGGAGGCGTCGTTGCAGGTCGAGGAACACCAGCCTCCTTCCCTCCGACCCCCAGAGACCTTCTGTCACCAACTCCCCGGACTTTTCGCCCGTCCTCCCAGCCACCAGGAAGGGAGGATGCCTTCTGCCCCTGAACCCAGGCCTGGGCGATTTTTTCGCCCTCGAACCTTCTGGGGCTCGGGCTTCAAGCGCAGCCGCCGCCCACACCTGAGGCCGATGAACAACACCTCTCCACTATTCCCGGCTTCTCTTGCCGGGCTGCGGGACGGAGGAAGCCGGCCCACACTCTGTTGCTGTGGCCAGCGATGGGGATTCCCCTCAAGACCCCCCAGCCTCCCATCCTTTGATGGTTTAGTGGGTCCAACCTAGGCCCCGGACCATCACTGCTACGCCCGACCCTGACTCTGTTCCCTTCCCCCACCCCTTGGTTGTTGTATTGTCCTGTTCGTTATTTATTGCTTGTGTTTGTTGCCTCTTGGCCTTGTAAGCCGCTGCGAGCCTCACGGAGTTCAGCGGCGAAAAAGTCCAAAGTAATAATAATAATAATAATAATAATAATATATCCCAAGATCTGATCCCAGGTTATCTTCTTTGAACTGGATTATATGAGTCTACACTTCCAGGTAATCTGGGATCGGATGCTGGGATATAGCACAATGTACATCCAGCCAGAGAGAATGGGACTAGCTCAAGGTATCCTAGTTGGTTTCTGTGGCTGAGTGGAGACAAATTTATGCCAAACAGATATGTGCTACTGGAGTGAAGCTGTAAATATATGAAAAGTTTGTCTGCTACAGTGGATGTGGTTTGTCACTTCTGAAGAAGAAGCCATCATGTGCCATTTTAACTGAAGAATGCGATCTGACCGTTAGAACAGATTTGTCCCAATACTGACCTTTTGATAGATTTCTAGTTAGAATGTATACTTCCCTGAGTGACAGGATGTGAAAGGAGGAAGTTGTTACCAAATTAACCATGTGATGATGGCTTCTCTGATAACATGGGTGGATCAAACTATAGAACGGGTGCAAGGATACTATTTTGAACTCCTGCAGCACCAAGCAGACACAAAAACCTTTTTCCAGAAAGAAGGTGAGAACTCAAGACTCACTCAGTACTAATTTGCCTCTTGAAATTTCATCAATTGTCACTTCTGAGCTACAACTGGTTAAGTATTTCTCAACCAGAAATCTGCCATCCAATATGCTCCAAAATTGTACACTTTCAATACTGGAG
The DNA here is from genome assembly GCA_030556195.1 of Anolis apletophallus. Taxonomy (NCBI): domain Eukaryota; kingdom Metazoa; phylum Chordata; class Lepidosauria; order Squamata; family Anolidae; genus Anolis; species Anolis apletophallus. The sequence continues at coordinate 137,758,838 of JARBWK010000007.1, forward strand.
GGGTTTTGAGGGGTGGACCTGGAATGATGGGAGTAGTAGTTTACTCATATAATTATGCAATTTCTTAACGAGACCATTCATAAAATACCAAAATAAACTATGACTTTTTCCTAATAAATAATGTTGCAAATTACCTAACCTGGACATTGCCAAGTATCTAAGCTAGTATGAAAATAAATAAAATAATATTTTATATGCTTTCCCATGGAGATATCATAAAAAACTTTTCATATTGCCAGCTGTAGCCAGCCAGGATATGGGGAAATTAGAGGATACAGATGAAAGTATATTATAATTGATTTTAAGCCGTCTACTTAATATTAATAGTGTGTATAGTAAACATTCAAGACTACTGTTTCCAGGGAGCTTTATTTGCTGTGTTTGGAGTGAACTGTTTTGTTATGTTGAGTGGTGAAGAATTAGTCCCATTCGTGGGAGAAAAGCAGGGAAAAGTAAAATAATAACAGAACAACAACTTCTCAAAGCACAGCAGACAAAGAAACAGTACAAGAAAACTACACTACAAACCGGAGCTGACAGCTGGCACAACAAAGCATTACATGGGCAGTTGCTTGAAAAAATTGAAGGAAAAATTGATGAGTGATCCAAAATAGTGGTTTTGGCTCACTAATGGAACACTGAAGGAGACAGAAGGCCTGATTCTTGCAACCCAAAAACAAGCAATCAGAACAAATGCAGTTAAGGCCAAGGTTGAAAAATCAGCTGATTGCCCCAAATGCAGACTGTGCAAAGAAGCTTATGAAGCTATTGATCATACCAGTTGCTGCAAGAAAATTGCACAGAGAGACTACAAACAAAAGCACAACTATGTAGCCCAAATGATTCATTGGAACTTATGTCACAAGTACCAACTTCCAGTAGTAAAGAACTGGTGGGATCATAAACCAGCAAAGGTAGTGGGAAAGAAACACACAAAAATACTGTGGGACTTTCGAATCCAGACTAACAAAGTTTTGGAACACAATGCACCAGACATCATGATTATGGGGAAAAAGTTTGGATTATTGTTGCCATACCAGGTGACTGTCGCATTGAGGAAAAACAATAAAAACTCCACTATTATCAGGACCTCAAAATTGAACTGCAAAGGCTCTGCCATCAACCAGTACAGGTGATCCCAGTTGTAATTGGAATATTGGGTACCGTGGCAAAAGATCTCAGTTGGCATTTGGAAACTAAACATAAAATCACGTTATGGCAATTGCAAAAGGCCACCATACTTTGATCTGTACACATCATTCAAAAATACATTGTGCAGTCCTAAATGCTTGGGAAGTGTTTGACTTGTGATTTTGTGATACGAAATCCAGCATATATATTTTGCTGTGACATACTGTGATTTTATGTCAATAAAATAGAATAAGAAGAAGCCTGAAAAGGTTAAGGAAAATGAAGATGTCAAACTACACTGGATCTTCTGAATTCAGGCTGACAGAGTTTTGGAGCACAATATTCCTGACCTCATGATCATGGGGAAAAAATGTTGATGTTGCAATCCCAGGTGACAGCAGAATTGGCGAGAAGCAACTAGAAAAGCTTACACAATATGAGGATTTAAAGATACATCTGCAAAGACTGGCACAAGCCAGTAAAGGTGGTCCCAGTGGTCATTGGTACATTGAGTTCAGTGCCTAAAGACCTTGGCCTACACTTAAAAACAATCCGCACTGACAAAATTACCATATGTCAGCTGCAAAAGGCCACCCTGCTTGGATCTGCACACATTATTTGTTGGTACACCAGACAGTCCTAGACACTTGAAAAGGGTTTGACGTGTGATCCAATACAACAGCCAGCATAGTGATCTTATTTGCTGTGTACTAATCTTGTTGGGTTTCAAATAACATCACAGAGTCATAAATGCTTGGGAAGTGTTCGACTTGTGACCAAATACAAAAGTGATATTGTTTGCTGTGTACAAATCATGTCATGTGTCTAATAATAATACATATGAGTAAGACTGCATAGGACAAATGCAATGAGAGACACATCCCAGCCTGTCATGATTAATATTCCAAAACATAGTTTTTGCAGTCTCTTTAGTAGTGTTAGTGGAGCAGTGGGAGAAACTTTTGCCCTTCTTCACTCACAAACAATACTGAATTTTTTTCTTTCATTTGAATAATAAAAATGTTGAATTTGAAAGTTTCCTATTTTTAGAAAACAGAAGAGTGTTTAAATGTTCAAAAATCTCATGGAGATACGCTTCACATCAGATCTGTCTGGTGAGAGGTTTACTTGGGTTCATTTAAAAGGCAATGCTACTCATCTCCATCCATTTTCCTGCTATAGATAGGTCTCAGGGAAGAGACCTTGCACCTTGTTCTTGACTTTTTTGAGGGACACAAATACATGTGTGAGCAAGATAGTGAAGTGTAGTCTGATTTTTTTTTCTATTGTGAAACCTATCTAGCTGAGGCTTCATTAAAACAGCATGCTTAGCTCTGTAGCAGGTAGGTTCCGACATTTCAAAGTGTTGGTCTTGATTTATGCTGACCTGCATTGATAGGGTGTACACTATATGATGGATTCTATTGTCTCAAGAGGTCCCACCATTTTCAAATCTGTATGCACATTCATTTTCATTTGAGGGATTAAATTTTTAAGTAAAAGGTATAAAATGATACCCCCAGAAAGCCTGAATACGTTTGGGTTTCTAACTTTAGTCTGTGCTGTGGTCTTTACCATTTGTCCTCATTAACTTGCACAGTTTGTAGGCCTTTCTGCAGTAGTTCTGTATTTTTAATAAAGAGGTCACTTGTCTACCATATCCAACCCCAGTGGACATGACGGAATGTGCTGACCTTACTTGATCAGCAACTAAGAATGTTCATGAGCAAGTGGTCCAATGTAATTAAAATGAATTGCAAGAAAGCTGTTGTAATGGTTCTAATGTACAAATGAGATCTGAAGCATCAAGTCACTTTGAAGGTTATTCCCTTATTTTATATTCTACAATGAAGATCTAGTTGCATTACCATTGGGACAGGTAGCCTGGCATTAGTGAAGTCCCAATTGACATAATGTCACAGTGATGTTTGGTAAGATAGAAAGCAGTAGGAGAAGAGGAAGATGATATTCCCTGTCGTTGTCACTGTGAATACGTGCATGTGGTATGTTCTGAGTTGCGCTGTTGATAAGGAAACTTTGAGATACCTCATTGTTGGTGCTACTGTATAATAGAATTGATTTGACAGCTGATGGCTGTCCAATCAACTTGCAACAGCAAGTTGGCAAAAGTTATTCATGGTGTGTATTGTTAAAAGTTGGAGTCTTTTGGTGTTGTGTTATGATTTGGGAAAAAGCTTTGTGAGGTATTTGTGCAATTTTGCGTCTTCACTCACTAATAGTCTTGTGCATTTGTATAGGCTCGTTATCCATTTCTGTTTGTTTAATTCGCATGCCCCGTTTTCATTTTCAAGTGCCGCTTCCAAAAATTGCATTTCCGAATGAGATTTTTTGTCCTACATCTATATATATATATGTGTGTGTGTGTGTGTGTGTGTGTCTCATTGGCAGCAGTGGATGGACAATCCTATACAAATGCTCCTCTTTCCCATAGTTTTAGGACTGCTGCTGTTTCCCACTTCAATTGGGAACCATATCTTGCACCACTGCTGCTGAGGTCTCTCCTTGGTGAGGGACTGGTGACTTGCTGTTTGCTGGGGCCAGCCCTCCACCGCTCAGCAACCGTGCAGGTCTAGAAAGGCCCTTGCAGGCCACACACTTTGGACTTATGCTCGCGGGCCTGCCAGGGCCTACAGCCAAGCGCTAAGTAAGGCACACTCCTTACCGGTTGCCTGGGCTTGTCCTCCTTCACTTGACAATGGTGTAGGCCCATTTGCTTTCACCCAACATGTGCAGGCCTGCCAGGGCCTTCAGCGAAGTGCTGAGTAAGCAGCACTTCTTACTCAGTGCTCAGCTGCAAGCCCGCATGCTTTGGGCCTATGCACGTGGGCTTGCCAGGGCCTTTCTTGTTGTGCACTGTTAGTGAGAAGTGGAGGACAAGCCCGGGCAACCGGTGAGGAGCGCTCCTTATTCAGTGCTCAGCTGCAGGCCCTACCGATGAAGAGACCTCAACACAGTCCTTCTTCTCTCTGTAACTATGATGCTGAAAAGCAGGCTTGAAGGCGGATCCTGCTCCAGCCTGCCTTTTGTATCAAGTTAATATTTGTTCTGGGAAGGGGGTCTTTCATATAGTGCCATCCGATTGGATGGAACAAAATTGAAACACGAATTAAAGTGATGATACAGACACCGGGCCCATGACTACTAGTTAATGGCTTTAAACGTTATGAGAGAAACCCTGTATTAAGAGTTTTTAATATGGGATTAAAACAAGTCTTGAAAGTAAGAGGATGATTTCCTCTTAGGTTGTTTTACTACTGTGATTGGTAATGCTTAGTTTATGTTTAATTTATTCCTGATAAGTCCAACCTCTCATTCACTACAAACTTCAATGGTATCTTTTTTCAATGGAATATGCTCTTGTTACCCTGTCATGAAAACCACTAATCAAAAGATTGTATGCTGCAGTAATTTATTTATTATTTATTTACATTATTTCTACCACGCACCTCAGGGCAGCTTACAAGGCAGCAATTCGATGCCATAGTAAACAGTATAACACCATAAAACATACAACATTAGATAATAACAGTTAAAATGTAACAATGTTCCGGCCACAATTTATTATTTATTTTATTTCTAACCCGCCCTTCTCTACCCACGAAGGGGGGCTCAGGGTGGCTCACAGAAGGCAACAATTCAATGCCGCATACAAGAACAGAACAACATATCAAAAAAATACAACAAAGCAGATTAAAAACAGTACGCCATATTCTCATCTGTTAGCTTGCCAGTCCTATACCAATCCACAATGCTGCTTTCTGCTATTGTACAAAGGCCTGGCCCCATAGCCAAGATTTTACTTTTTTCTTAAATCCTAGGAGGGATGGGATCGAGCGTATTTTGCTTGGAAGCGCATTCCACAGGTGGGGAGCCACAGCTGAGAAGGCCCTGCCTCTCATCCCCACCAGCCGTATTTGAGATGCTGGCTGGAGCGAGAGCAGGGTCTCTCCAGATAATCTTAAATTACGAGGTGGGACATAGAGGCAGATGCATTCGGACAAGTATGCTGGGCCAGAACCGTATGGAAATTTATAGGTCAAAACCAGCACTTTGAATTGAGCTTGGAAGTGGACAGGCAGCCAGGGAAGCGGACTCTGTTTTGGCAAAAAAAAAAATTGGGCAAAATTGGGACTCTGTAGCACAGCAGTTCTCGTTTGTGCCTGGAGGGCAGGGGACAGGACCTGGGGTCCCATTAGCATTAGAACCAGCTGAGCTAGAACAGGATTCAGAGGATGAGCTAGATGACTGGGGTGAAGGGCAGCTTTCCCCGCAAGGGCCTCTTTCGCCCACAGAGAGCTTGGCCTGGGAAGAAATGTGTTTTGGTCCTAGGGATGATTCAGATAACCAGGTGCAGTTAGATTCCGATTCGGGGAGTTATGAACATCCGGGAGGGAGATCTTCCCAGGAGCCTCCGGAGGAAGATATGGAAGAAGGCGCATGGGAAACGGCTAGGGAGGAAAGCTCTCTGGGAGATAGCAACACAGCTGCCGAGAGACAAGGTCGCACCTTTGATAGGAGACGGAACATCGAGTCTAGCAGGAGGGATTGGTCCCGGGCCCTAGACCGGCCGAGGTCCGTCAGCAGGGATTGGAGACGAAGAAGCCTAGAGCGTCGGGGACCTCGGCCGAAGGATTAAGTATAGGATTCGTGGGAACGGATCCTCAGTTCTCCGGCCACGTCGCACCTGAATAGGCGTGAAGCGGAGTGGGATCACTAGCTGGATAGCTAGAGATCATCAAGCCTTGCCTTTGTTCCTGATCCACAGCATTGTGGAGCCTTGCCTTTGTTCCTGACCCACAGCATTGTGGAGCCTTGCTTTTGTTCCTGATCCACAGTCAAGTGGAGCCTTGCTAAGCTTTTGGCCTATTTGCTACGTTATCTTGGACATTGACACTTCTAGCTTTTTGGATTGCTTTTATATTCTTATTGGACTATATCTTTGAACTGTTATTATACTCAATAAAGTAGTTAGCCTTCAGTACGTCTCTGTGTGTGTGATTAAGGGGCCGGTAAGTCCGTGATCGTGACAGACTCTAGAGCAGGGGTGGGCAATTACTGGCCCTCCAGGTGTTTTGGACTTCAACTCCCAGAAATCCTAAGAGCTGGTAAACTGGCTAGGATTTCTGGGAGTTGAAGTCCAAAACACCCGGAGGGCCGGTAATTGCTCACCCCTGCTCTAGAGCATGCTGTAAACTCTAGAGTACCCCATGGCTTCGAAGCAGTCTGGACAGTGATTTAGACCAATTCTTTGTCCATACGGGACACTGGTGCCACCACCCTTTCCCTGCACTCATCAGCACAAAGAAAGGGAATGGTGAAGCTGACTCAACAAGGGGGTGGCATGCTCCCTGTATGTAGCTCCTGTTAGTAGTCTGGTAACATCAAACACACCCAGAATCACATAATTCTGCTCTTCCTATAAAGAAATGAGTAGGAGTATTTTACTCTGGAGAAAATATTCTTGAAATAGAAAGGGAATTTATCAGTCCTTACAGTTGCTTTCTTTGTTTTTATGGTATTGTATAGCTATGTATCCCTGGTTTATTTCCTGTGTTTATTTCTTCCTCGATTTTTATTGTTGCTATACGTTGCAGAGTTTCATGTTTTTGTATACATAGCTAAAAGAAAGCATATAAAGTGTACATGTGTGTAAAATAGGGTTGCCATTTTTGGATATAAGAAATAAGGGACATTTACCTAAAAATTCACAAAAATAAGGGACACCCTTCAGCACTGCCCTAGAGCCCCAATTAATATAATATATTGTATATACATATAATATTGATAATATTATAATGTAATACAATATAATACCAGTACTAAAATATAATAATATAGTAATGCTAGTATATTAAATAGAATTACTACTGATCATATAATAATAAAATAATAAAAATAATAATACAGAGACAGGCTGGCCATCTGCTGGGAGGGATTAATTGGTGCTCCTCCTTCCTGGCAGAAGGGAGTGGGCCTGGGTGGCCCTTGGGTGTCAATAATAATAATAAAATAATAATATAATAAAAATAAAACAATAATAATGCAGAGGCTGGCTGGCCACCTGCTGGGAGGGATTAGGTGGTGCTCTTCCTTCCTGGCCGAAGGGAGTGGGCCTGGGCATCTCTTCGAGGACATGGGCCCCATCATCATCATAGGATGCTATGGCCCTCCAAGAACAACCACCAGGCCCAGGTTCTGCCTGGCCATCTGCGGGGAGGGTTCTGTCCCGGCGGGAGGCCCTTGGGTACGCACCATGAGCGGGCAGGCATGCTCGGGGGCCGGGAGGGCTGAGCGGAGGAGGGGAGGCCGGGGGAGGGGAGGCCTCCTGGCTGAGCTGCTCGAGCATGGCCACGCTGCGGGCGCTGCTGACGACCAGGCGGAGGTCCTGGGACCAGGCCAAGGGCTCCGTGCCGCCGCTCAGCGGCCCTTGCAGCCGCACTGGGGGCTCCCCTCGCCGCCAAGCGAGGGTGGGGACCAGGCCCAGGAGGAGCTGCAGCCCGGCTCCCTCACAGCCGCCGCCATCTTGTGCCCTGGGTCCTCACCACGTACGCCCCGCCCCCTTCCGGCATAAAGAGGCGCCCAACGCGTTCGCCTGACTGTGTGTCTCCCCACCCACTGCAATATACACTCCCAAATTTCAGGCACCTCGCTAGTCGCCCCAACGCGGGGTCCTTCCCTTCCCTCTTCACCCTCGAGGCCTACCCGCGCCAGGAACCGGCCCCTCTTTTCCCAGCACCAGAGCCAGAGGACAGGCCAGGAGGAGCGAAAAATAAGGGACAGCAGGTGTAAATACGGGACACCCAAAAAGGGCCAAAATACGGGACGTCCCGTATAATACGGGACATATGGGAACCCTAGTAAAAGGATCAATCTTATTATTGTGACTATACTTCCACAACCATAGATGGTACAGAATGACATTTAAAGTCCTTTCCCATCTCGGGGGCTTTTCTTCAACATTTTTGGGTAAGCGTTAACCAAAAGTGCTACTTCCCAAGGTACTTGTGCGTCAGCTGTGCCCGTACCTTGGGAAGTCAGATTTGGCCACAGTAGTCCATGCTCTTGTTACAACCCAAATAGACTACTGCAACGCACTCTACGTGGGGTTGCCTTTGAAGACTGTCTAGAAGCTTCAGTTGGTCCAATGGGCACCCGCCAGGTGTATAGAGAGAGGGTATCCCTCCTGTTGCATCAGCTCCACTGGCTGCCAGTCTGCTACCGAGCACAATTCAAAGACCTGGCTTTAGCCTATAAAACCCTAAATAGGTCTAACCCAGCTTACCTGTTCGAACATATCTCGCCCTAAGAACCACCTTGGAGATTAAGATAGTTTGACAAGTCTGGTGGAGACAAGAGCTAGGGCCTTCTCAGTGGTGGCCCCTCAACTGTGGAACTCCCATCCCAGTGAAATTAGATCAGCTCCCTCCCCCCTGGCCTTCAGAAGGAAATTGAAAATGTGGCTTTGGGATCAAGCCTTCGGATAATGGTTGGAGTGAAATAATAAATATGGAATATGTGCAGTAACTACGGGAATGGCCCTGGACCTTGATTATGGTTGGCATGATTTTTATTACTGAATGCAATGTTTTTAAATGTTTAATATGTATTAATTTCAATTATAGTTTTAATTTTAATGATCATTAGAATTGTATGTTGCTTTAAGGGATTGACTAATTGCCTATATGTAAACTCCCTTGTGTCCTCTTCAGGATTAAAAAGGCAGGGTATACAGTATATTCTGGTCTGGGCATGTCTGGTTATCCTTGGAAATAGGAAGCTGTGAGAAATGACAATTTTTAATACAGGCAAAATTATCACAGTTAAAAAAAAAGGAAATATTTCTTGGACTGTGTCTCCACCCAGATACTAACATATTTTTTAATATATATTTTATCAATACTAAAGCTCAAAACCTGGGTTTACAAATAATGTTTTCAGGAACTTTAATTGCTTGTTGCATTTAGCATGTTTTTTTCTCTTGGCAAGGAAAAGATTCTTAAATGTCTGCTGTGACCAAAAAGACCACATTTATTTACTTACTGATTGACTAACTGCACTCCTAGATTTCCTTCCTACCAATGCACTTAAAATGGGTTTAGCTTTTAAAAAAAATCTGAATCAAAGATACTGAAGATGCAAGAATAAAAGGGCTGAATTATTTTCATGCTGCTAGTTTTCCCAGGGACTAGTGGCATGAACATCTCTCAACATTTCTTTTGCTTTCCTTTCTGGCTCATGAATTGCATCTAGTCCTGAACAGTCTGCTTAAGGTTTTTGTCCCCCCAAATGGGTTATGGAGGGCATCCCACACTTTGGATCAGATTTTAGGGACATGGGGAATAGGAAATCACCAAAAAGATTTTCCTTTTGTTGCACTTCTAGACTTCTGTCAATGGAATTGTAGGATAGAATTCAGAGAGTATCCTTTGGAATATTAGAGAGTGAAGCTAAGCTGAACTACCATTTTATCTGTAGCTTTCTGGGATCATTTTATATTGCTATGTGACTTAATTCTGAGTCAGACGAATCCCTCTCATTTGTTAAGAGAAGAAGCAGATAGATGCATACATCACTGGCAAATTACAAAGCTCTCTTTGCTGTCAAGCAGGCTGCTTCTCTGTTAGAGAGGAGTAGTAAAAGCCAAAGGATTGTCTCTCACATCCGGCAATATCTAAATGTGCTCCCGTTTATTCTCTAGGCTACATCTGTACAATCATCACTCCATCCCATGGTGTGATAACGCCAGGAGGATAGATGAGACACAGAATCTTCACACAAAGGAAATGGTTTTTATAATGAGTGCAGGCTGAACAGAACTAATCTCTTTTTTGGATCATTACTTCACCTAATCGCAAAGCCTTCTTTTTAATTCAAATCCTTGCAGGGTTCTAATTGGTGACCTCTGGAGTCTGATAATTGCAGAAGATAGCTGGTCTCAAACAGTATACCTAAATAGCTTGCACAATTAAAAGTGAGAAATGTAGCTTAACCCTTAACCCAATCTTACTTGGAAGAGTTGGCTCAAGGTAGACTATTCAGCATTAATCATCTGTATACTGTCCTTTACACTCAAATAATTACAGTTGAAAGGGCTGAGCTGTTCACTTCTGGAACAGCTTCATTTCACAAAACATCTGAATTTGAAAATGTGGAGGGCTGACTGTTTTTCAGAGTTTCAGAATAATTGGTTTGTAGGTTGGGAATAGAACAGGAGCAGGAGAACTTCATGGCGAGAGTAACTTCACCCAAAACCCACTTTTCTATCTTCAGATAATGCATCTATTTGGAATACATGAAGAAGTGGAATTCTTGTAGTGTTGTAGAATCTTTTCCATCTTTTGGCTTGGTGCTTTATTGTTGGACAGTAAAAACCTTTCAGTCTGATGAAGCTTAACCAGAAGCTTGGCTGGCTACCATCAAATAAACATGTGTTCTACTGTTGGGAACTTTAGTTAAAGTCCGGAATGAGGAAGGTGCAGCCCAGGGTCTACGTGTAGCCCCTGAATTCCCCTTGGATACCTCTCAGCCCCCCTGGCAGTAGTCAACTCCCTTCTGCCATCTTTTAAAAATCTGTACCACTCTGAGGTAGTCATTTCCAGAAAAGGCTTTGAATTGCCCCAAGCTACCTTTTGATGTGACAGTTGGTTTCCTGTTCCCCAAAGTTGCAAAAATAAATCTTTTCATGTAGGAAGATATAGACTTCAGCTAGAGAGACAGAGAGGAGGTTACAGTTAATAGAGATATCTAGTGATGTTTCAGTGTTCTGAAGGGAAAGCCTTAATGGAGGCTCGGAAAATATAATTGTGAATGATATGCCCAACCTTCCTTATAAACTGTCTGAAAAAATATTAAATGAATTGGATGAGGGTTCTTCAACATTACAATGAGTTCTGGAAAGAAGTGGAATAAACTACTTACAAAACAAAACTCAATGAAGAAAGTATCACACAATAAGGTAATTCATGCATGGATACTTTAACTGAAAGTTCTGATAGTTGTTCAGTCTAGATTCATATCATATGGCTGTTTTCATGAAATCACACTGATCATGGGATCTTGAATGAACTGGCGGGCTTTGTGATCAAGGTGGTTTGGGGTCAGTAACCCGCAATTTCCTAGCCAACAGCAGCAGTAATCATGGGTGACAAAACGAACAGTCTGAAGTAACTGTGGGTGACATTATCTTGAAACAAATCTGAAAGCAAGACTTGAGTAGCAAGTGCAAAGCTTGGATGCAACCAGGAAGTTAAGCTGAATATCAGTCTTGATTGACAAAGGATGTTTATATGTGAGATTTGCTCCATATCTCTTGGCATTACTTCGCGAACGAAGATTCTTAGGAAGGACTCATCCCACGCTTTTTACAAGCTCGTTGATGTCTAAACCGCCTGCATGCAGGGTTGGGTCTGCGGCTTCCAGTGCATCTTTACACCTGTCGTTTCGTCCCTTGCCTATCGCTACAGGGCTTTTTCGGAAGTTGGATGCGTCCTTTGAGCCTGTGCAATGGATTTTTCTGGTGGAGCGCAGCGTGCACAGAACTGGCCTTATCCTTTAAACCAAAGGTTGTCTGCCAGGGCCTAGCAAGCTTGGACGGTGGCAGCGAGGTCCTCAGGTCGTAGGTTTGATTGGAGTTTCCTTCTCTTAGATGGTTGACCTTACAGAGTTAGACGAGCACCATCTGCCCGGGTTTGAATTTAGAGTTTTCCTTCTCTTAGGATGGTTGCCAAAAGGCTAGAGACCCCATCCTGCCCGTTGACGCTCTTTGTCAGACCCTTTGGTTGTGACCTGTCTGGCATGGGAGGCCCTACTGGTGGCTATTATGCCACCGCCAGCATAGCTCACAACTTCATTAGGGTACGCAAGCCTCTCCCCCACTGCAAGGGGGCACCAATGGAGAGGGCTCCATATCTATGTTTTGGTAATAACATTGAGACTCCCAATGCAGTGTTGTTTGATTGAAGTAAGAAGCTGGTGAGATGGGAATTATTAAATCACTATTTCCACGGACTGGGGTTACCCTTTATGGATAAAGAATAGATTATAGCAATTGCTACAAAATGCATGTTAGCCCACTTTATTTAGTTACTGTTGCTTCAAGCTTTTCTCTTCTTTAAAATAATAGAGACTTGCTAGAGAGTGTGGAGAAGCAATAATAAAGGTAAGCTGCTGTCCATTGATAGTACTTAACCTACATTATGCCACAAGTTACCAAAATATTGCTTTAGAAAGTCACCCCATCTCTCCAACTAATCTGGTAGGGATAGTTTGAAGTCCTGCTTTATATATTATGTATTTGAGATATACATCTTTAAATGTAATACGTTTTATTTAATTCATAATCCTGGGAGATGATGCAAGATATTTGCATGGATTTATTTCTCTGTAGATAACACTAGGAGTATCTCTGTGCTCATATAGTCCAATATCAAATCTGTAACGTGTGCAGTGAAACCTGAGCAATACAGAATTATGAATTATTGATTTATTTTCTGTGTAGCTAGAAAAGGAAATTCAACATAACTGCTTATTATTTACAGTGAGTAGCTACCCTGAAGGAATTCCTTTTGCTATAGTCATTATCTACTAGCATATTTAATAATTTAGAAGAAGAGATCCTTTTTTTATGGGAGATGCCAGTGGCCCATCAAATGTGTGCCAAGTGTGGACTTGTTAACAGTAATTGAACATAGTATGCTTCTTGCTTGGACCTATTGGAGCTGAATTCCTTTTTGGTAGAAGACTTCTTGATACTCAAATTAATGATGTATTTAATGCTGATGGGTGAAGGATAGTTTTCCATATATAACGACAAAAATGGGAAATATTTGTGTACATGGTAAATTACGGAGAATACCATTCTATGTTGCAGGTAAAGTACAATTCCCAGATTCCGAGGGCAATGACACCCAAACTTCCTCTGTATTCACAGTTGGCTATGTTGGGGCTGTGTGCTAAGTTTGGTCCAAATCTGTCATTGTTGGGGTTCAAACAGGGCGAACTACAACTTCCATGTAGTTGGGTCGGTGTCCCACAAACACCTCCAGGGTCCTTTGTGCCATGTTTGGTCTAGAACCATTATTGGTAGGGTTCAGAGCGCTCTGTATACAGGGTGAATGACAACTCCCACACAGGTGGGTCGGTCACCCAGAAATACCTCCAGTATGTTCTGTTGGTCACCAGGGTTCTGTGTGCCATGTTTGGTTGAGATCCATCATTGGTGAGGTTCAGAGTGCAGGGTGAACTACGATTCCCATGTGGGTGAGTCAGTTCACCAAAACCCTTCAGCATGTTGTTGGTCATGTGGGTTTGGGTCTTAAGTTTGGTCCAGACTCATCATTCGTAGAGGTCTGTGGAAGTGGGTGAATGTACTACAAAACCCATTGTCTGTGGCAAATTTGGTCCAGATCCATTATTGGTTGAGGTTACAGTGCTCTCTGGATGTAGGTGAAGTACAACTCCTAAAAATCTAGGTCAATTCCCCCCAAACCTGGTCATGAAGGTTCTGCGTGCCGAATGTAGTCCAGGTCCATTATTGAAGGGGGTCACAGTGCTTCTGCCTTGATGCAGGGTGAACTACAACTTCCATCCTGTTGAGTCAGTTCCCCAAACCCTCCAGTCTGTTCAGTTGCTGATCAATTCCTTTCTGTTTGCTGTGTGCCATAGGAAAGGATAGGAAAGGGTTAAGAGAGGCACACAAGGAATCCTGAGATGTCTGCTTGTGGTTGAGGAAAGATGTCAAATCTAGGATGAAATCATCCCTGAATGAAAACATTCCTTGGGTGGTGGGCCGTAGTGTTTGGGGAGGACATGTAGCGTTTGGGCTACATGTTCACAGTGCTCTCTATAACCTGCAATGTAAGCTGAGGGAGGCTTCTCAGCACTTGGAACTATAGCCTGCTTGTAGGGACAGGGGCTGTCTGTGTAAGTGAACACCTCCACCACATACACATTTTTCACTTTTATTATGTGTATAGATTTGCTATTACTGTAGAGCAGGAGTAAGCAAAGCAGTGTCCTGTAGAAGATTTTTACTACACCCCGTTAGCCAACTAAGCTAGCCAAGAGTTATGCTTACAGTTTTCCTGCTTCTTGACGGGGTTGGCCTGGATGGCCCACAAGGTCTCTTCTAACTCAATGATTCTATGATTCCATAATTGTTCTCTCTCCTTTCAACCTCAGTCTGGGGGTTCTCCTGGATTCTTTGGTGACACTTGAGGATCAAGTATCGGTGGTGGCTGGGAGGGCCTTCACATAGTTAAAACTTTTGCACCACCTGTGACTGTACCTCGAGAAGCCTGACTTGGCCATGGTGGCGCACACTTTAGTTGTAATGCACTCTATGTGGGGCTGCTTTTGAAGATGACTCAGAAACTGCAGCTGGTGCAAAGAGCGGCCGCTAGATTATTAGTGGATGAGCTTTAGAGAGCATACCACCCCCCTTTTCAAAGCAGCTCCACTGGCTCCTGATAAGTTTCCCGACCCAATCAAAGTGCAGGTGATTACCTATAAAGCTCTATATGCTTCGGGTCCAACTTATCTTTGAGACTATATCTCCTTCTACGAAGCTGCACGGGCATTAAGATCTGAGGCTCTTATTTCGGTCCCACCACTGTCTCAATCACGGTTGGTGGGGAACGAGAGAGAGGAACTTCTCGGTGGTGGCTCCCCGGCTCTGGAATCCCCTCCCTAAAGAAATTTGATTATCCCCCCTCTCTTCAGGCCTTCTGGGTGAGTCTAAAAACATGGCTCTTCAGACAGGCTTTTGATACTGAGTAATCCATGGTCAATGTGATGAATCATGGATAGTACTGGCCTGCACTTTGATTGATGGTTATGATAGACAGCCCTCAGGTTCCATTGCTTTTTAGGGATTTTATGATTTTCATTTTTTTGTGATTTTACCAATGAGATTTTTATGCGCTGTTGATTGTACTTGTGTCATTGTGTTTGTGCTTATGTATTGTCTGTGTGTGGCACTTGTAGTGCTTTGGTGAACCACCCCTTTGGGGAGATGGTGGCGGGGTACAAATAAAGATTTATTATTATTTTATATGACAATTACCTACTGAGCTTTGTCCCATTGTTGTATGTTGAATTTATCAAATATCGCTTAGTTATTAATAATAATCCATGTCCAATTTGAAAGAGATCAAATAAAAAATATATTTCTCAATTGTTCTTAATTTATATATTTCTTGAAGCTATTCCACATGCCTGGAGATCTAGGCTATCTTTGCAAGGTTGACATGTTACTAAGTCTTTGCGCATGTGTTGTAAGCTGCATTCCTGTGTCACCTCAAATGAGAGATAATCAGGATTTTAAAAATAAAACCTAACTCTCATAACATTTGATGCAAGCTTGCTACAGTTAAGGTTTAGTTAAATGTTTTAGGTTTTCATGTAGACATAAATGTGTAGTATAGAAATGCAGCTCTGAAAGGTAGGCCCTAATAGTGCTGAAAGTAATCTTGTTTTTGTAGATAATAATAAGTAATCTTAAAATCTATTAGGTGGAAGTACAATCAGTGAGGTTTCCATTGCAGATTATCATAATGCTAGTAAAAGCATGTGTGTTCTACGAACATGAATACAATCATGGCTGGCACTGGAAATCCTCTACCTGAGCTGAATTGCCATATCTGAATTTCCAGTCTCTGTTTTAGCATTTTCCATGCTAAAGGTTTGAGTGGTTTATATAAGCAATTCTAATACTCATGTTTACTGAACTCTAATCATTCATATCTTTCTGTTTTTGTTAGTCTGCATATTTATGCTTAGAATATAAATATAGATGGAGATCGAGGCAGCATTTGGAGTTCAGTGATCTTTTAGGTAACTGCAAATATTATGTGCTTAAAGCATTTTTACCCTTCTGTTTTGCTGAAAAGATTCTCAGAGCGGCTTACATAACCATTAATACGTAAAAAGAGAATTCAAACCATTCAAGGAGGAGGAGCACAATAGATCGGGTTTTTCAGTAGAGCTGATGGCAAAGGTACTCTTCCATTTATGTTGTAGGCAGAGGCAAGGCTTTGAGAAGGATGTGAAGTAACACTGGACACACCTGTGAGATTTATGTTTCCATCAGAGGAAGGGAAACTTCCCTCCTATATTAAGTTATTCCTCCCATTATATGAAGTTTGCCTTCCATTCTAGGAAAATGTTCCCACTTCTGAGGGAGCATTCCAGTTCTCATGAGATGTGTTTCTGAGAAATCATCTTATTTTAGAGAGCAAAGTAAAACAAGATGATTTCTCAGAAACACATCTCATGAGAACTGGAATGCTCCCTCAGAAGTCAGAACGAGTCTTTAGCAATGCAGCTGTACTCATTTTGAGACCTCATTAATACTTCCTTATCAGAATAAGAATCAGAAATAAAAAGATCTATATAAATAAAAATGTAATGTTTGTTTGTGGGATTAGCATAACTCAATAAACACTGGGCGAATTGACACCAAATTTGGACACAATACATCTATCAGGTCAACAAGTGACCATCACTCATAAAAACACTGAAAAACATAGCAGAAGAGACTTAAAAAGAAAAACCCCAAAACATTACAATGCATGTGCAAAACCACACACACAAACACATACTGTATATATACACATATACACAAATATATACACAGGTATACACAGGTATATATACATATACATACACACACACACACACACAAAACACATACAGTGTTCCCTCACTTATTGCTGGGGTTAGGTCCCAGGACCTTCCGCAAGTAAAAAATCGCAATGTAGGGATGCTCTATTTTAATATTTATACATTATTTTAGTAGTTATACACTATTTTAAGTCTTTATAAACTTAAAATAAAGGAAAGGAAAGGAAGGAAAGGCCCTTCAAGGCTGGAGGGAGGGAGGGAGGACTGAGGAAGGGAAAGCACCTTGGAGAGTGGTGGCGGCAAAACCACAAAACAGCGAAAATACCATGATACATATTTAAAATTAATATTTTTTGAAATCCGTGAAACAGCTAGTCTGCAATAAGGGAACCGCGAAATAGCGAGGGAACACTGAAAAACACAGTAGAAGGGACTTAAAAAGCCAAAAAAAATTACATTACAACCCACGCGCAAAACCACATGCAAACAGACATATACACAAATATATACACACATATACACAGACAGGGCCACAGCAACGCATAGCAGGGGACAGCTAGTAAGAAAAAAAAAATCAACTACAGCTTGAAGAAAGAAAATTATTGCTTATATATTGGCTGCCCAAGAGAAATATAAAACTTTTGCTTGCTGCTCTTCAAAAGAATAAAGAATTAATAGCATGAACAAGTTCATTTTATTGATGGAGTACAGTACAATAACATTGCCTTAAAGGTTGCTGTCACTTTGTTTCTTAAACATCATTAAATCGCAAGTGGAAACTGGCAGCACAATGGAAGAAGACTATAAAAGAGAGCAGTGGGAAAATATTTTAATGGGCAGATAGGACCAAGAACCTATCTAGTTTTAGAATGGATGTTGCTTGGTTAGTGGCCTGTCTACTAAATCACTCTGGATTTTCTGGAAGAGGACTGAGATTTATAGAAGAATTTTAAAGGAAATACCTATGGGGAAGTGTTTGAATAGTTAGGGTAAAACTTCGGAAGCACAAGGAGCTGTATGCAGCGTTAAAATGTTTACATGGGAAAGAAAACATGCACTTGACTTGTAGAAAAGATGGAAGTGGTGCCATTGGGACACACCAAAGCAAAGAAATGTACATTACTGGAATCTTTTAGAAGGCAATAGGAAGCTTTTATATACCTTTCATAGAAAAGATACTTTGACTTATTCCGGGCTGTCCAACTTCTACCGGCCCAAGGGCCGGAATTCCGGTCACTGATCACCTGGGGGGCCGCAGTGTGAAAAAGTTGAAAAAAACCCTCTTACCTCTTATATGACTATTGTTACAATAGTTGACAGTTATACTTACTGTATACTTATTACAATTACAATTACTAGTTGCATTATTAATTATTATTCCGTTAGGAAGTGTGAGAGTTGAAGCAAAAAAGCACCCCGAGGGCCCAAGTTTGCCCAGACCTGCTATAATAAATTAAAATAATAATAAATAATAATAAATTAAAATAAAATAAAAGAATAAAAGAAAGGAAGAGAGGAAGGAAGGAAGATGGATAGAGGGAAGAAATGAGGTAGGAATAAATGCAAGAATAAAAGGAAATTAAAAAATTAAAATAATAATAAAAAAATAATAAAAGCAAGGAAGGAAGAGGGAGGGCCTGCCAAGCGCAGAGATCCCGCCGCTATGGATCCGCCTCCTTCCCGTCTAGGCCCAGCAGGCGCCTCGACGCTCTTTCCTTCCTTCCTCTCTCTCTTCCTCCCTCCCTCCCTTCTTTCTCTCGCTCGTCCTTTCTCGCTCGCTGGCTGCCGGGCGGGAGAAGCCAAAGCCTTAGAAAAAGCGGGGGAGGCCTCGAATGCTCTGCTCTCCCCCCCCCCCCGGCGACCCTAGCTCAGTGGTACAGCCCGGGCCACTCCAAGCCGTCGCCTAGGCAACCGCGCCCCCTCCTTCTCCTCTGGCTGCTGTTCTCCTCCCCCGCCTCTTCCTTTCGGGAATCTGGGAGGGAGGGGGAGAAAGAGGAGGAGAGGTTAACCCTTGCGCTGCCGCCGCCTCCCAGGTTTTTTTTAAGGCCTTCAAGAGGAAAGAAGCCTTCTTCCAGCTTCAAGCGGGGACTGTCCTCAAACTAAGGGGAGAGGAAGGTCTTTCCTTTGAGTGGAAGTTAGGATGAGGTAGGATTAAGAAAAGAATAAAACCATCTCTCCCCCCCCCCACTTTGGTTCAGAGGGGACTGAGAATGATAGGCATCCTTTGAGAGAGTGGCCTAGTTGGGCAGGCCTGGGCCAACCTGGGCCCTCTCTCCAGGTGTGGACTTCAACTCCCATCATTCCTAACAGCCTCAGGCCCAGGCCTGGGCAAACTTGGAAGGAAGAAAGGAAGGATTGAAGGAAGGAAGGAGCCCACCCCAGCAAAACAGCCCTCTGCTTCAGCCTACCTTAGTTCGGTATCCTTCCCAAACGACCGCTGCCCAAACGGAGCTCCACAGAGCCTTGCTCCGGTCCAGCTTCTCTCTTCCAACGAGGATCCCGGAGCCGGAGCACGAGAGAGGCGAAGACACAGGGGCAGGAGCCAAAGACACAGCAGAAGAGTACTTCCTGTACTCTTCTAGTCTCAAAGGAAATGGTGCCGCGGAGGGGAAGCTGGGACTTGTAGTCCTTTGGCTCCGCGGTGTCATTTCCTGTCCTGGCTCATTTCCTGTCTGCTGAAGAGCCAAGACAGGTAATGGTGGACAGCTGTGCCGCCGCTACAATTTTTCAAAAAAAATATTCTAATTTAATTTTTTTTAAAAAAAACCCCAGCTGATTTCTTGCAGGAAGGTAGGCGGGCCGAATCCAAGGGGCTGGCGGGCTGTGTGCGTCCCACGGGCCGTCTGTTGAACAGGCCTGCCTTATATGACACTCAGACCACTGCTCTGGTTCTTTCTAACATGAAACATAATTGAGAAATTTAAAACTTTAAATTATTCCTTTGAACCACTTCCTCTCCAGTTAGAATAGTGGTTCCCAACCTTTTTTTGAGCAGGGACCGCTTGACTGGGAACTGCTTTGACCAGGGACCACTCGCCAACATTAGTACCAAAAGGATTACAAATCAGTTTTTAGTCAAGTTTAGATTCGGTTTGATTATTTGGGGTGCTGATTCAGAAAATTGCATTGGTTAGCCCACATCATCCAGTAGTCGCCGTCTGCTTGTCCAATGCAATGGTCAGCACTGTGGAAAGGAGTGGAAATAAAATTAATAAATTAAAATAAAATTTTGGTCTTGTGGCCCACAGGTTTGGAACCACTGAGTTAGAAGATCGTTGTGTACTCTTGAGTGTACATTTGACATGTTAAAAAGTAACAGTAGAGTCCTAAAGAGAGCCTTATAAATAATACTTTTTTTATAGACTGCCCTCTTTCCCCAAGGGGACTCGGTGCAGTTTACATACAAAAAGGCAAACATTCAATGCCATAATCAAATTCAAACACATCAAAATAATGCAAAGTAATATAAAATGACATTGCTAAACTTATAACAAAGAGGGGAACTAACATTGAAGTAAAAGAAAAATACAAATGTTCAAATGTAACACAGTTACACTAATAACATAATTGGCATTAAAGACATATACCCTAAAATATTAAATGATTAAAATACATAAAAGAGCGATCTTAGTTGTACTTTAAAATGTCCCATAGCAGCCATAGAATACAGATAGGTTGGCTAGCATTCCAATGGAGTTGGTTTAGGGCAGGGGTCCTCAAACATTTTTAACAGAGGGCCAGGTCACAGTCCTTCAAACTGAGAGCTGGATAATAATTTGAACCCCCCCATGAATGAATTCCTATGAACACTGCACATATCTTATTTGTAATGCAAAAAAAACTATTTTAAAACAATACACTAATTAAAATGAACAATTTTAACAAATGTAAACCTATTAGTATTTCATTGGGAAGGGTGGGCCTGCTTTTGGCTGATGAGATTGGGTTGTTGTTATTGTTGTTGTTGTTGTTGTTGTTGTTGTGAGCTTTCAAGTCATTTCAGGCTTAGGTTGACCCTGAGCGAGGGCCAGGTATTTACCCTCTGGCCTTAGTTTGAAGACCCCTGGTTTAGGGTATGCCAGTCCTCCTTCTCTCCATGTAATTTTTCCAGTTATGTGGAGTTATAATATTTAAATGCACATCTCAATTATTTGATAATATTATTTGTACATTAACCTCTGTTTTATTTTCCAACGATCTCTGCTTTTTTAGTGTACAAGTTTAATGTTTGCCATTGGCATCAAGGGCCAAAGCTATAGTGGAATGAAACAATAGTAACTTTAATATGCTATAACAGTTCAGGTATATACACAGTATTAATAGAAGTAACATGTCAGACAATAATGATTGCCTCACAGGAAGATTAATTCTTCCAGATTAAAGTGAAATAAGTCTACTTTTCCATTACCTAATGCACTCA
This sequence comes from Anolis apletophallus, assembly GCA_030556195.1. Taxonomy (NCBI): domain Eukaryota; kingdom Metazoa; phylum Chordata; class Lepidosauria; order Squamata; family Anolidae; genus Anolis; species Anolis apletophallus. The sequence goes on from JARBWK010000007.1 coordinate 137,780,031, forward strand.
GTGAAATTGTGGTTTGTGTGGATTTGCTGGGAAACAATCCTTACTTAGCCTACTGTGCTCTCAATAAAATGCAATAATACCTCTACTGACATGAATAGCTGTTCTATAATCATTGGGCCTATGGTCTGGGACCATGGGATTTCTAATCCTTAGCATTATCAGAAACTTTAATCACATGTTCATCTATTATTTCTGAGCTAAGAGACTACCTCAGCACACAAAGCCTAATAGTAGTACAGAATGTAATCTAGGGATTAGGAGAAAACAAATCCTCCTACTCATTTGACCTTGAAAATCTGATTGGATTTCCTCATTGGTCTAGTTTGGCCTCCCCCCCCCCCCCCAAATTATAATTTAGTAAGTTATATACTAGAAACAGCTTTCTGTTTGGTTTGGGACTGTTCTGATTGCTTTTGAGGTTCATTATTTCCTGAAAGGTGGGGAAATACGGAAAATGGGGAAATTCTCACAATAAGCATTTATTTCATTCTATTGAGAATAAAAACACTCTCTGGAATGTAAGAGTAGATAGTTGACCGTGCATAGTTGGTTATTAATGAGGTTCTTCATTGCAGCCCTTTTTAAGATTATGCTATGAGTTACATTAAATAATAACAAACTGCTCATGCTATCCTTATCCCTAATGGTTTCTTTTGAGGATCTTTAGATACTTTTTGATGATCTTTACTTGCAGCTTGTCAGTGCAATGCCTTCTTAGCATCAGGAGAGCTGTCTCTTGCAGTCGTCCTCTTCTGTCTGGCAGCTGTCAGGATCTTATGTGATCTACTCCTAGCTTTAAAACATTTTTACTGTTATTTGGTAGTGGACTGGATTTCCTTGGCACATGGTGCACTCTCCAAATTTGGAAGTCTTTAAATAGAAATTGGGGAAGGATAGTTCAGGAATGATTTAACGGTGTATTCCTGCATTGTAGGACATTGGACTAGACCTGTTGTTCCTAACCTTTGGTCCTCCAGGTGTTTTGGGCTTCAGTTCCCTCAATTTCTGACAGCCAGTAGGCTGGCTGGGATTTCTCTGAGTTGAAGTCCAAAAAACTAAAAGACCAAAGGTTGGGAACCACTGGACTAGATGATCCTTATGGGACCCTTCTCATTTTGACTTACTGCGATTCTGCATTCTTGATTATTACTGTATATACTTGTGTATAAATTAACTTCAAACATAAGTCAAGAGCAGATGTGGGTCGAAACTTCTGGATGTTGATGTGAAGAATAAAATCAACAATAATCATTAGATGCAAATAATGGTGCCGATCTCCAACATCTTTTAGAAGCACTACTATGGAATTGTTGGTATTAATATAATGGTACACAAATATTTTGTGCATACTTTGGCATTAAAGAAGACATTTTTTAAATTTAATGTAATGTAAGAATAAAAAGTGAAGCTAGGGAGCAAAAAAAAAAAGGGGGGGGGGGAATCAGTCTACCTGGCCTATTATTTTGAACATGTAGATCCAACCATCCAGTATGTTTTTATGAGACTGTTATGGTGGAAGGAAACGTAAGATATACAGGAGGATTTGAAGTTACCATTAACTCTAGTTAGAAGGTCTACTGGGCTAACAAATGGAAGTTGAATCCAGACAAGACAGAGGTACTCCTGGTCAGTCGAAAGGCCGAACAGGACATAGGGTTGCAGCCTGTTTTGGATGGGGTTATACTCCCCCTGAAGACGCAGGTTCGCAGTCTGGGTGTGATCCTGGACTCATTGCTGAGCCTGGAGCCCCAGGTTTCGGCGGTGACCAGTGGAGCATTTGCACAGTTAAAACTTGTGCGCCAGCTGCGCCCGTACCTTGGGAAGTCTGACATGGCCACAGTAGTCCACGCTCTGGTTACATCCTGTATAGATTACTGCAACGCGCTCTACGTTGAAAGCTTCAACTGGTCCAACGGACAGCAGCCAGATTACTAATGGGAGCGGGGCTCATGGAGCATACTACTCCTCTGTTGCGCCAGCTTCACTGGCTGTCAGTCTGCTACCGGGCACAATTCAAAGTGCTGGCTTTGGCCTATAAAGCCCTAAACGGTGCTGGCCCAACTTACCTGTCCGAACGTATCTCCCCTTATGAACCATCTAGGATGTTAATATCATCTGGGGAGGTCCTGCTCTCGACTCCATCTACGCCACAAGTGTGTTTGGCAGGGAAAAGAGACAGGGCCTTCTCAGCGGTGGCCCCTCAGCTATGGAACACCCTTCCCAGGGACATTAGATCTGCCCCCTCTCTTTTGGCCTTCCGGAAAAAAAGTTAAAACTTGGCTGTTTGAGCAGGCGTTTGAAAAGGCAGTGTAACTGACATAGGATTTGGAACAATGGACTATGAGATGGGACTATGATTTTATCTTGGAGATGCATTGATGTTTTTATGGTTATGAATTTAATCAATGTGTTATGTTTTTAATTTGCTCTAAATGTTGTTTTTATGATATTGTTGTAAACTGCCCCGAGTCGCCTTTGGGCAGGGAGGGAGCGGTATACAAATGTGCTAAATAAATACATATATCTAATCCTATCTGAGAATCTGGCAAGCTCCTAATTTTATACTGGTGGATCAAATGGGGAAACTGGTGGAATAATGTCTACTTGCGCAAATAGTGTGTTCAAAGTTATCTAAGAAAATTAATGCCCAGATACATTCTGCTCTGTTACAGAAATCGACAAATGCCAGAAAGGGGAAGGCAAGGAAGAAGAAAAATACATTGATGTAGTGATTAACAAAAACATGAAACTGGGACAAAAAGTATTAATTCCAGTAAAGCAGTTTCCCAAGGTAAGTTCAATGTCACAAATTCTGAATGTAGACAGTATTTGTTCATTGCTCATTTTAGATTTATATAGAGGAGTTGGGGCCAGCTCAGAGGACAACAGGGAGTCAATTCAGAGGACAATAGGGCCTTCTCAGTGGTGGCCCCTCGGCTGTGGAACGCCCTTCCCAAGGACATTAGATCCGCCTCTCGCTTTTAACATTCCGGAGGAAAGTCAAGACCTGGCTGTTTGAGCAAGCGTTTGGAAATCTTTAAGGCAGTGTAACATACATAGGAATATGGAATGATTGGGTGATGGGATTGGACTTTTAAAAAATTCTGAGATGGAAATGATCTGTTTTATTGACCGACCTGATTATGATTGCATATTATATGTTAATGTTTTAAATGTTTTTAAATGTTTTATGATGTTGGGCATTTAATTTTGCCTCTGTAAACCACATTGAGTCCCCCTTGGGCTGAGAAAGGCGGTATACAAATATAGTAAATCATAAATAAATAAATGAATAAACAACAAACAATGAGGTATGGAGAACAAAGCAAAAATAAGGACAGTTTGAAGGGGCTGGGAACATTTCAGCCTGTTGAAAAGATGACATGAGGATTGACACTGTTGTATTGTAAATACCTCAAGGACTGCCACAAAGTGAATAGATCAGGCTTGTTCTCTGGTGGTCCAGAGGGATGGGATCACATCTAATTGTTTGAAGTTACAGGAGAGAATATGTTGAACATGAGAAGGAGTTGCTTGATGTTTATTTATTTATTATTTATTTATTTATTCAATTTAGTAGACCGCTCTCTCCGGAGCCCAGAGCGGCTGTTGAGTGGTTTGACAGTGGAACCAAGTACCTAGAGCAATTTGTTAGAGTCTCTTTCTCTAGACCAGTGGTTCTCAACCTTTCTAATGCCACAACCCCTAAATACAGTTGCTTCTTCATGGTCATCTGTGGAAACCACACTAACGTAGTTGCACCTGTACAGCTTTTTGGAGATTTCAAATAGCTGTTTGGACTTGGATATCCTCCCCTGAGGGTATATAGCCACAGTGGGGCTAGTAGCCTTGTTCCATTTTTTTCCACCACAGCAAGGAGTTCCAGCATTTGTGTGGCCAGAGAGGTGTGAGTTTGAAACACTTCTCTGGCTTGTTTGCTGTTTTGGGGGCTTTGTTTGGGCCTTGGAGACCTGTGCCCTCTTTTCTCCTTGGACTTTTGGCTCTTTCTATTTTTTTAAATTTTTATTTCTTTGGACTCTTGAAGGACTATGTCTGCCACCTTCAAAAGGTGTGTGGACTGTGGGGGCCATGTCCCCGAAGCGGACCTTCACTCGAGGTGCCTCCTCTGCTTGGGGGAGAAATCACTCCACAAAGACTTGTGCGACTTGCCAGGTGTTTAGGCCTTGGGCTCAGAAAAACCGGCAAGCCACCCTGTAGGCACTGCTCCTGGAGCGTGCCTGAACGCCGGAGGTGCCGCGGCAGGAGCCGTGGTGGGTCGCCTCCCTCCTCTCCGGATGTCTCCTGTCTCTTCGGTCTCTGGAAAGAGGCGAAGGTACCCCCTCCCGGCCAGTGGCTCGCCCGCTTGGCCTGCCGCGTGGAGGGGAGGCGAAGGCCAAGAAACGCCGCTCTTCGGAGCGTGTTTCAGTTGCTACTCCTCCCTTGCTGGGCATGGGAGCTGCGCAAGCCTCGCCCACACTTCGGACCCAGCTGCTCCTCCCTGAGGGAGATGCAGGCCAGCGTTTGGCCGCGAAGGCTTTGGCGCTCTTCCCGCTGACTGGGGCAGCGGACTTGGAGGCTTTTTTTCCCAGAGCCAGCTTCGCCTTTGAAGTGCACCCTCCACGTCCTGGACGTGCGCAGTGCGCTGGCCTATTATTTGGACAGGACCAGGGACTGCAGGAAGTCCCCTCGCCTATTTGTGCAGTACCGGCCGGACACCAGGGGTGCACCGGTCCCCTCTCCAACGTTCTCGGCATGGGTGGTCGCCGCCATCTGCCTGGCCTACCAGATGGTGGGGGAGGAGCCTCCGCCTGGCCTGAAGGGCCATTTGACCAGGGCCATTGCGGCTTCCACGGCCTTCTGCCAGGGTGTGCCTCTAGAGGATGTCTGCCGAGCTGCCACCTGGGCGACGCCGCTGACCTTTGTCACCCATTACAAGGCGGACCTGCTGTCGAAGCGCCAAGTGGCCTTTGGGAGGGCAGTTCTCTTCTCTGCTGTGTCATGACGCCCGCCAGCCATGGTGAGTACCTTGTGATTCTACATGAGTGTGGTTTGCACAGATGACCATGAAGAAGCAAACTATAGTTGCTTACCTGTAACCAGGTTTCTTCGAACGGTCATCTGTGGAATCCACACGCTCCACCCATGCTCCCCGCGTTTGTCATGCCTGGTCCTCGGCCGCTGCAGCGGCGGGGAACAAGGCTGCTAGCCCCACTGTGGCTATATGCCCTCAGGGGAGGATAGGTGGGGCTAGAGCCAAGTCCAAACAGCTGCTTGAAATCTCCGAAAAGCTGCACAGGTGCAACCTGGTCACAGGTAAGCAACCATAGTTTCCTCATGTCATGGTAACCCCCAACCATAAAATTATTTTTGTTGCTAATTCCTAACTGTCATTTTGCTACTTTCTCTTTTAAATGTTCTTTTAACTTATGATGATGTTTTAGTTAAAGTTTATATGTCTTTTTTATTATTGTGGTTGGCATGTAATGGTTACCGGTTATAAGTCTCCCTGAGTCCCCCTCCAGGGGTAAGAAGGACGAGATATAAATGTCTTAAATAAATAAATAAATACTGTTATGAATCTTAATGTAAATCTCTGATATGCAGGATGTATTTTCATTGTTACAAACTTAGTTAAAGCATAGTGATTAATCACAAAAGCAATATGGTTGGTGGAGTATGGACAATGGATGATGGGATTTGTAGTACTTTCAACAAATTCAGCTCAGACTTCCACAGACCACTAAGACCCCCACGAATGACAGACCTGGACCAAACTTGGCAGACAGAATGGCCACTGGTGGAGTTAGGGGGAAATAGACCTTGACATTTGGGAGTTGTAGTGCTTGGATTTATAGTTCACCTACAATCAGAGCATTCTGAATTCCACCGATGTTGAAATTAAACCAAACTTGGCACACAGAACTCCCATGACCAACAGAAAATACTGGAAGGGGTTTTTTTTGCTCCTGTAGTCACTCTAGGAGACTATTATTATTATTATTATTATTTTAAAACTCAGTTGGAAGGGAACCCCAAAGGCCATCTAGTCCAGCCCTCTTTCTGACATGCAGGTAGATAGAAATACTATTATATTGTTATACATTATTGTTATTGTAAAACTCAGACAATTGGAAGGAACCCCAAAGGCCATCCAATCCAGCCCCCTTCTTTCTGCCAGACAGGGAGGTAGACTTACTGCAGAAGCAACAACAATATTGATAATAATAACAGCAAGTAAAGCTTATGACAGGCTCTCCCATCCTAGGTGCTCTAAATAATAATAATAATAATAATTATTATTATTATTATAGATACTTGGAAAGTGTCCGACATGTGATCCAATACAACAGCCAGCATAGTGATCTTGTTTGCTGTGTACTAATCTGGTTGTGTTTCAAATAATAATATGTAAAGCTTATGGCAGGTTCTTCCATCCTTTCTGCCCCATATAATAATTCTACTAATAATAACAACAACAGTAAGTAAAGCTTATGGCAGGTTCTCCCATCCTTTCTCCCCATATAAGAATACTGATAATAATAACAACAACAGCCAGCCATTCCAGGGGGAGAGGGAGGAGCTGAAGGAGGAAGCGACCCCTCAGAAATGGCCGAACAACCCCCATTGGGGTCGCGACCCCCAGGTTGAGAAACGCTGCTCTAGATGTCTTTAAGAAGAGGCTTCTCACCTGCTACTGGGAATGCTTCATATGCATTTCCTGTATTGAGTGGAGAGTTGGACCAAGTGGACTCTGGGTCTCTTCCAAATCTATAATTCTAAGAATTTCAGAAATGTTATCAGATTCAGGATAGGCCCTATAACTCTATACATTTATTCAGCCAAAGTTGCTTTTTATTTAGCTTTACAACAGTCTTCCTACAAATGGTAAAAAAAGGAATGAGATTTTGTCATCCTTTGGTGTCTTTTATATGGAGAAGAGGGGTGATTTTTCATCTGTAGTTGAACTAATAATGTTGGCTGAACTGCCAACTTGAATTGTTAATGTCCAGTAATATATCATGAATAGCATGATACTTGTGTTGACCAAGGACTTAATTCTGATGATGCTTACAGTGTTTTCTCACTTATCACTGGTGTTAAGTGAGAAAACACTGGTGTTATGTTCCAGGACCATCCATAAAAAGTGAAAATCCGTGAAATAGGGGCGCTATATTTATTTTAATATTTATACATTATTTTAGTAGTTATACACTATTTTAAGTCTTTATAAACCCTCCCCATACACTACATAACACTCCTTGAACGTGTTTTTCACATAATCATCAGCTCTGGCTTTATCCGCAGAGGCAGCCTCCCCATACAGGCAAACACTCTTAAGTCTATATTGAAATGCCGTGAAACAGCGAGTCCGTGAAAAGTGAACTGCGAAGTAGTGAGGGACCACTGTATATAATTTATTTTAAGTGATCAGAGAATCAATCTTTTGCAGAAAATGCCTCAAGCGGCTTTTTGTATACTCACTTAAGTACTATTGGTATTTAGATGCTTATCAGCCCAGTAACTGCTTGCCAGAGGGACATGGAGAAAATTATACATCTTTTCCTACTGTGATTTGCATAAAAGTTTTTTTTTCTGAGCAGATGACTATGTAACTGCAGCCAAAATATTTGAGATCAAAGCTTGTAAATCATATTAAAGCTAGCATGTTTGCATTAATTTAAAAATTAATCATTAACATCGCTTTAGTGCATACTATGAAATTTGTTGTGTTACTCAGTGATACATTATTTTTAATATGGAACTTTTTGAGTTAATTTATATTTTTTAATTGAATGTTGCCGGGCTTACAAAACAATGAATTAAGTACTCTTTACTATTACTGATGATGCTGATGTTAAAAAGATTAAAATAATGAGTTTTGAAAATTGCAGTGAATTGTGAATAACAAATTATTTTTCAGATTAATTGCAATCTTTGAACCAGTTCAAAACATAATTAAGACAGTATTCCTATAGTGAACATAGTTCACACTGTGACTAAAATATAGATGGGAGTTCCGTGAGGAACTCATAGTTGTTTCTTCAAATAACATGTATTATTACTGAAGTGAGGTGCTAAAATAAAGGGCTGTCTGGAAATGTAGTGTCAGGGATGCAATCATCATGCTTGTAGGAACCTTGCGTTTTGTTAGAGATGGAGGAGTTGGGAGGTGAAATCCTAAGGAGGGGAAATCGTTTTAGAAAACCTAGTAAAACCTGAGGTAGTTATGGCCAGGGTGTGTTGAGGTTTGGGATACTGGAAATGACTATATTTAATTTCAAGACTCACGTGTGGAGTCTTGTAGCTAACACATCAGAGCAATTACAACCAAGTGACAGACTGAGAGCACATCTACTCTTTAGAATGAAAGCAGTTCAATACCACTTGTAACTGCCATGATTCAAGGCAGTAGGATCAATGGGGTTGTAGTTTTACAAGGTCTTCAGCCTTTCATGCCAAAGAATGCTGGTGCCTCACCAGACTGCCACCCCCGGGAATCCATATCATTGGGCTATGGCAGGTTAAATAGGTATCAAACTGCATTAATTCTAAAGAGTAGATGTGCCTGCTGTAGAATACTGTGTGGAATACTGTATGCCAGTGTTTCCCAACCTTTTTTGAGCCGCGGCACACTTTTAACATTAAAAAAATCCAGGGGCACACCACCAACCAAAATGACACAAAATGACACTCTAACTCAAGTAAAGAACGGCTGGGGGATGGTGGCCTGCTGGAAACAGCTGCTGGGAGTGCTGAAAACAGGGGAGCCAGGCCACACCATGCCCCGCCCCCCTCCCCCTGGCTTCAGTTCTCCCATAGCTTCGCCAGCCTTGAGGGGGCAGTGCCAAGCCAGCATTGTGCTGGCTCTGCCACCGCTGGCTTGGCACTGCCCCCTCAAGGCTGGCGAAGCTGTGAGGGCGCTTAAGCTGGGGGAGGGGGCAGATCTAGGCCACACCATGCCCCGCCCCTCCCCCGGCTTCAGTTCTCCCACAGCTTCACCAGCTTTGAGAGGGCAAGCCAGCATTGTGCTGGCTCTGCCATCGCTGGCTTGGCACTGCCCCCTCAAGGCTGGTGAAGCTGTGGGAGTGCAGAAGCCGGGGGGAGGGGGCAGAGCCAGGCTGCATCATGCCCCTCCTCCCCCCGGCTTCAGCTCTCTCACAGAGGAGGAGCATGAGCGGTGGACGGGCTTCAGTAGGCGGGGCTCCTCCTCCACGCGGCTTCAACAAGCAAGGGGTGGGAGTCATGGCAGATTGGAGGCTGGATGGGGAAACAGCCGAAGGAGGCGGTGCCCCGGTCCCTTCTTCTTTTTTTTGCGGCTGCCCGTCCCTTCTTCCTCCTCTCCCAAGCAGCCGGAGTTTGGCAGGAGGAGGGGGGAAGGAAGGGGGGCAGAGAGCTTTTCTCGCGGCACACCTGATGATCGCTCTCGGCACACTAGTGTGCCACGGCACACTGGTTGAGAAACACTGCTGTATGCTACCTGCTGTAGAATACTGTGCATCTAAATGAAATAAATTGTAGGGCATTTCCTAACCCATATACATTTTTTTGTAATGCAGAATATGTAGATGTCCCATGTCTAAGTGGTTATATGTTTCAAGTGAAGTCCATTCTACCCAAATGGACAGAGCACATAGATTGGAAAGAAAGGCAAACATCAAATAAAACGATGCAAACATATACTTCTTGTAGAAAATCCAATCCAAAATGTAGAAAATTGAATAAAAATAAATGCTTACAGATTTTAGTATCATTTATTTAAGGCTTTTTTTAAAAAAAAAGTATTCTATTTCCCCAGGATTTCCTCATTATAGTGAAGAAGAGGAATTTTAAAGAACACAGTAAATTGCCAATGGAAATTTGAACCCTTGTCTCTCAGAGTTGTGATCCAATATTAAAACACCTATCCTGTGCTGCTGTTCTGTGTATGCTTTGTTGTTTTCTTGAGGGATCGGCTGAGTGAGATGTATGATGAAAAAACACAATTTGAGGGCCTGTTCTTGAGTACTTCCTTCAGGAAGAGGTAAAGAACCACATTGCAGCACTCTTCCAGGAAAGGCAGGAATTATTCAGGAACAAATTCCCATTACCTTGTCACTTCACTGAATTTTTTTTTCAAATGATTCATGTCACTTTTCATGTCTTGCATTCTTGGCATATGCTGTATTACTTTTAATTAGGAACAGCTGCTATCTCCAAAGAGCCTTGAACAAATGGGCTGGCTTCATCACAAGGGGAAGCACAACAGTGGGATGTCGCAAGGCCATTAATGTGTTCATAAATCTGGGAAAGGTGTGGACTCCTAGCTTCCAGAAACACCAGCCAGCAGGCCTGATCATGACAGATTGTGTGGTTTCTAATCCAAAATGTAGAAAATTGAGTAAAAATAAATGCTTACAGATTTTAGTATCATTTATTTAAGGCTTTTTAAAAATAAAAAACCTTATCTTTTGAACCAACTAATGTTCAAGTTGGTTTTATTATTGTTTTTGGCATCTAGTGGTTGCCAGTTGTAAGCCACCAAGTCCCCCTCTGAGGGCGAGAAGAGCAGGATATACATGTTTGAAATAATATACATGTTTGAGATAATAAATAATCTCGCCAACATACATATGCTTGCTTTATTCTGATTTAACTCTCAAATGTTTCTCTTTAAAAAACATGGAGTAAGTGGGAGGAATTACATATTTGTAATTTTGTAGACACTATAGTAGAACTACAATTGCTATTAAACTATATGTAGGATTGTGTAGATTGGGGTGATCTTTATATCTGTTAACTATTGAGTACCATTCCAAGCAATTGGTGGGTCAGATACATTCTCTGTTTACCCTACCTCTCGCCATGAGAATTGCATCTTGGAATTCTTCCAGGAAAAGCAATTTGGCTGCAAAGCAAGGCAATATGTCTTTGCTTTAGTACAGTAAGTGTGTATTGGGTGTTTTCAGTGGTGTTTGTGAAAAACTGAACAATCCAGGGCTGCTTAGAGCGGAAATACATATTTTTGACAATGATGTGGATCAGAGGACATCTTTGAGGTGTGAAATTTGGCCCCCAAACTTGCCAGTTGTCCTCACTTGGCGTTCATATTCCCTGAGTAGTTATTCTTGTGTTGTGCAGTAACTACTTCACACATTTTAAGATATTCGATCAAAAAAAACTGGAAACGTCTTCTGGACATTCTTCGTTCTAGTTAGTTCTTAAGACTCTTGTTGATGCCTCAAGGGATGGGCACACAAGATGAATTTGTTTTAGAGTGAATTTGTTCTATGGCTTTTCTCTTTCTCTCTGCAAGGAATAGCCACAGTTTTCCTACTAAAGAATAAGAACCAAATGTACAAAATGAATAGAAATATCTTTATTGATATCGAAGTTCAACCACTATAATTAATTATACATTTAAATCCATATTTTAGATGGTAAACGCTAGTCACAGTGCTGTGATTATGTGGAGAGACTGCAAAATAAAACAATGCTATAACCATAAAAAAATAACAAAAATGATACTAAAAAACATCATTAAAACATTGGTATCACAGTTGCTGTGTGTATATTTTTAAAAGTACAAAAAACTTGGCATGTCAAATTGCTTACATCAAGAAACAGAAGTTTAATACTTGCTAATTGATATTTTGGGTCTGTGTGACTGTTCTGATTTTGGATTTATATATTAAAGTAGGTACTTGACATCAAGAAATAGATTTCTTGCATGGTTTACTGTAAATGAATAATTTCTCATTTTGGAATGCGCTGAAGATTTATTTATATTACTTTCCCTTAATAGCATACCTGGCTGTGCATTTCAGATTGCTCTGTTACTGCAATAGAAGTCTTGTAATCATTAAATCATGACAGAATTTGAAATATATTGATCACTCTTCCATTAAACAGAAAAGTAGATCTTTATATATGTTAACTATTGAGTACCATTCCAAGCAATGGTTGTTTCTAATAAAATGGTGGAATTGTTGACAAGGCCATTATGTCTTGAGATATTTATAAATCTCTTTTACGAATTGTTTCAGGCTCTGCTATTCTCCCGGAAAAAAAAGAAACCCTTGAAGAATTAGCTAGGGTTAATTGCTATGAGTTTGAAATTAAAGCTTGCAGATATTTCCTAAGTGTTGTTGGCTGACCTGTAATTCTGAATTCCTTGGTAGGCCATGATAGCTAAGAGCTTGGTGTAAGTATATTATTAGCCTGCCTGTCAAATAGGAACTAATGTTGTCAGGCTGGCTTCTTGTTCTTTATGACTGTTAAGTAGAAATGGGATCCTTTCACCAACTTGAAGGCATATACACATGTACATACATATGCTAGTTTTAGGTCAAGAGAAGCTTACTCTGTGGTGGAAGATAGTACATTTACTTTAACCACATTTCCTCTGATTTTTGTCAAGTTTCTTGAGCTAGCTCATTGTTGTATAGGTACATTGTTGTATACGGCTTGCACAGAAGGTATCAAAGACAATTTTATTACTGCCTTTGGCTGTATGTGGATCTTGCCATGGGTTATTGGGTAGTTCAGCTACTGTTGTTCATGTGGAACTAAGCATTGAGATAAATAACTATTAAACAGGCTGATCGGATGATACTAAAAGCCTGTAGAATCTTTTTGTTCACATTATCATGTGGAAGATCATGGGCTTCATCTGTCTTCCTGCCAGTAGCATGGGGTTTATGTACTCTTGTGTAAGTTGACCTCATGTGTAAGTCAATGGTAGTATTGGGGGGTGAAATTATGGATTTTGGGGAGACCCATGGACAAGTTGAAGGTCATTCAATGGGCAGAGGAAATTACCAGCATAATCTCAGAGGGGCAGCAATTTCCCCACCCAGGCATTGAAAAAGGCCAAAAACAATGCCACAACAAAGAGGGTAGAGAGGGTTTGTGCTTCCTCTCATTCCTTCCCACCTTTCCTTCATGCACATTTTCTCTTCCTTGCACTCACCAATAAGAGCATTCCTGGATCTTTTGTAGCTCCCCTTCAGCTACTTCTCCACCATCAAATTCCCTCTTAACACATTTGCTTGCTTTTCCTTGCCTTTCCACAAGACACTTCACTTCTAGTTCCATCCTTCAAATCTAGCACCTGCTGTGCACCCTTTTTTACTCTTCTGTTTGATGTTGTGTGTGTGTGTGTGTGTGTGTGTGTGTGTGTGTGTGTGTGTGTGTCAGGAGCAACTTGAGAAACTGCAAGTTCACAGGGATCCATTTTTAACATATAGGAAAGTTCTGAGCAAGATCACCTGTGGATTTGGAGTTGTTGTCTAACTACTAACAATACCTGGCTCTTATTTCTCTATTTACTTTAGTAAGGTGATGAACATGTTGAACCAATACCTGGAGTTCATAATGATCTGGATGAAGAGTTTTTAGAGTTGAAGCTGTATCATAACAGGTTCGAGGCCCTTAATTGTCTATGTCTACATTGACTGGGTTGGTAAATGGAATAGAGATCTGAAAGTGCTAGTCTTTCCTGAGATAACTTACTTTAGAATGATTCTAGGAAGTAGGTCTGCAGTATCTGCAGAGATTTTATTTTTGCTACTTTTTTCAGTCCACTCACTTCCCCACTCCCATTGATATTTACACAGTATCAGTCACTCTTAAAGACTTGGTGAAGAAAACAGGACACCAACTTCAGTTCATGGTATTTCTTAATCTTTTAAACCTGATAGACTTGTCCCTCTAGCTAAGGGGTCAGGAACCTTTTTGACTCAGAGAGCCATAAAAGCAAAATATTTGGAAATTTATTTCAGTGAGAGCCATATAATATATTTTATGACTGAATTCAACTAAATGTGTGTATAATAAGCCTCTGAATGTATTCTTTTAAATAATTCTGTAATAATACTCATAATAATAATAATAATAAGAAGAATTTTATACCCCACCAAACATTTCCCCATTGGAACTCGGGGCGGCTTGCAAGGGACAAGCCCAAAGACAATTAAAACACAAAAGAAAACACAATTAAAACATTAGCTAAAAGCAATACAACCTTACTTTTTGAATAATAAGAATTATATGTCATGGGGTGGAGGTCAGGATTTTAGAGATGCTTAGATGTGGCATGGCCAAAAAAAGGTTGGGAACCACTGCTCTAGAGGGGAAAATTTTAAAGCGGAAAATGTGGGATTTTGAACTGGATTATATGGCAGTGTGAATTCAGATAACCCAGTTCAAAGAAGATATTGTGGCTGATCTGCTTTGATATTCTGGGTTATATTGCTGTGTGGAAAGGCCCTGAGTCCACACAGCTGCATAAAATCCACATTGAAGTGGATTATCAGTTTAGGATATCTTTAGGAGGGAAAGAAGCGTCTTACCAGGCAGCCTATACCAATTCTTATTAAGTGACTGCTTAGAGAGGAGAGGATAGAAAAGAAAAAAGTGACAGGCAGACCCCAGTTACAAATAAGATAGGTTCTGTACATTTGCTCTTAAGTTGAATTTGTAAGTCAGAACAGGTACATTTTAAGTGTATCTCCACCCCAAAATTATGTATGTAAGTCAGATGTTTGTAACTGAGGAATTGTCTGTACATGCTCAAGTGTTTTTATATCATAAACATGAGAAAATCTCTTGACTTGAAATATATAGTATCTGAGAAATAGACAGTAGTATTATAAAAGCACAGTTTCATTACAATAGTCAGCTATACAAGGGCAAAATGGTTACTTTATCTTCTTGGCTTGACTTTCTTTTTGCCATGTTAATATAGAGTGCTATTTATCCATTCCCTAATTCATATAGATGTTGACATGATAAAATGGTTGTAACCAGTTTCTGAAAGAGCATTTTGCAGTGATTAACATGACTGCTTCATTGTGCAGTTACACCATACATTATTAAAACAGGGTTGCAACTTTCCCAATGTCTCGATTGTGGAAGTGGAAACTTTGGACACAGCTTATTTCCTCTTTGTGGATTAATTACTCTCTTCTGATAATATTCTCCTCCTGCATCTGAAGAGGAATGGATAAATGAAACCCCACACTTCTGTTCTAGCTTCATGTTTGGTTCTGTTGGCTTCATTTTATGTCAGAAATGGGTGGCATGTACATCTCTGTGGTTTCAGGCTTCACTTCTCACGATCCTTAACCAAGAGCTTTGCTGGAGCTGGGTAATAGGAGCTGAAGACCGAAATATCCAGAAATTACCTTCTGTCCTTCTGTCTTTGTGTTATACGCCATTCCCATTTTTTAAAAAATCTGGCCTGGTATCCAGTCAGGTTGTAAGCACTAAATGCGTAGCTTGCATGATTTGTGTTAGTAAGGACTGAATTTCTTTGAATGTAAACTTCAGCATTTAGGATACAGTTTTTTCTTATGTAGGAGGCAATGTTCTGTAGTTTGATCTTATAAAGATACATATTCAACTTTCTTATTAACAACGACATATAAATACTGCCACTTTTTGGGGATAGAGTCTCAATTGCAGGTCACTTGGTGATACTCTTTAGATTATAGCCACACTGAACAAAACATGCAATTCCATATTCAGGATGTCTTCCTGACTTTCTAAAAGAATTTAAAAGAACCTTGGGCTGGTAAACCCATTCAATATTTACAAGATATTGAGTTGGACCTAATGATCCCATCATTTTTTATTCATGTTTAAGGTTATTAATGACTGAAAATGACCCCCAAACCCTACATGGCAGCACCTCACACTGGGGATTTTCAGGATGGTGAGGATCAGGCCACTGGGAAGGGATTACTGCGGCACTTTTTTAGTCTCACTGGCCATTGAGACCAGAATCGTTGGCATCCAGCTGCTCATCTCATCACATCATGAAACTAGTGAGCCCTACTAGTGAGCCCTACTGTCATCATTTCTGAACCCTTCAATTTGCTGCATCTCACACACCTTCAGCTGGGTCACCACTGTCTAATTTGTTGGATGTTATGTTGCAGGAACACCCATCCCCTTGGGTCTTCCTGATTTCCCAGGGTAGTTTTCAAATCTCTTTTAGAATTGCACAGCACTGCCCCCCCCTTTCTGTTCTCATTTCTAAAAGTAAAATGACATAACCAAAAACATGCATGCTGCTCATTTCAAAAGAATTAAAAAAACGTACTGGTATCTCACAAAGCCAGGTGGAAGGGAAGACTTAGTGGAGAATTTTATTCACTATTTTGTGATTCTGTCATGTGGGGGGCAGCAGTAGAAGAAGCTGGATTACTATTCTGGAAGAAGAATAAAATGGCTTGGATTCTGAAAACTGGATAAAAAAGAACTTATATTAGGGAGAAATGTCTCAGGAATAACATATTATGGGAACTCAGCTTTATCCTTCATCAGAATGCTTCTGCTTACTCCTATGAAAAGCTTCTTAATAACCGGGGAGGGTGCGGGAAACCTAGGAAGCCATTCCACGAGCTTCCTTCCACTTAGAGTAGTTGAGATCCAGTTCTTGGTTTGTCTTCCCATTCAAATGCATGAAGCAAATTGATGTGCATTAACCAGTTTTATCTAAGGCAGAGTTATGATTTGTATGAATATCCTATTCCTTTATCTTCATGTGTCTTTCTTTTTTACTTCTGTGTATTGTGCTTTTAAGCAGCTTTCTTCTGTTTCTAAACTTTATTTGAATGCATTTTTTTCTTGCTGTGGTATAAGCAAAGAAATTGTGGTAACTTATTTCCTGTATCTGTTTTCCTTCCTCTCATTTTCAGTGGCTGCAACATTTACAACCCAATACACTTTATTTTCAGAGACGGCCAAATGCTGTTTTCAGCAACATTTTTCTTACCTGGGAAGAATGTTAAGTCACTTGCACTTCTCCTCAGCACCATGGGTAGTTTTTTATTGCCTTTTTCTTGCTTATTTTGTCTTTCAGTTCAACTTTGTGGGGAAACTTTTGGGCCCACGTGGCAATTCTCTGAAGCGCTTGCAAGAAGAGACATTGACAAAAATGTCAATATTGGGAAAAGGATCCATGAGGGACAAAGCAAAGGTAAATCTGTGAGCTGAAGATCATTAGTGTGCACTGTACTGCTGTGTGTGTCATTCTTCACTGATCCAAGTGTAGTTTGGGGAGAATCAAAGTAAACACAAATCAAGTTGTATATCTTACCCTGTCTAAATTGATGTTTTGCTTGCCTGCTGGACCTCTTCCTATAGTGTATTTCTGTCTTCAGAGGGAATCCCCAGTGTTTACGTGTTCTTTATAGTCATTGACTATAACACAATAGGAAAATGAGCTACTGACTAGAACATAATAATTTCCAAGAAGAGCAGCCAGCCTTTCTTCTCCCTTTTTTTGGCTAATATCTGGGAACTTGAAAGATAAGAACCTGTGAATAACAGGAAAAAATGAAATGTCTCAATTTCTCTGTTTTTCTCAGATAAGCTACCAAAAACCTGTTGGAAACCCCACAGTCGTACTTTTCTATTAAAGTAAAGTCTTTTTGTACAGTCAGTTCAGATGAGTCTTTCAGATATTACATTTCAGTCAGTAGGAAACATTTTATAATATTAATAGCATGGTTTAATTATAGATTGTATTAACATATTTTGAAGTATAAAATTTTAAATACAGGTCAATATGATTCATACATGAGACTTGAGTACACATGGCTGCAAATAATCTTACCATTATGGAAATTCCAATTGAGAACAATAATCTGTCAACCCCTTACTTATCCCATCATCTGAAATCGAGTTGTGGAATTTCCCCAATAGTTGTGCTATACTTCAAGATTTCACATTGGATCTTGAAAACACTGCATAGAAATATGGTGAAATAATTTTCCCAGCCTCTTAACTGGGAATGGAGTTGATCAGCCTGCCTTTGTCATGCTGCTCGTCCAGGCCTCTTCAAACAGTACAGACCATTCTAAAGTGATTTCTCATCCTCTCCTGAACTGTATGCTTGAATGAATCAATACTCTGTCATCAAGGTTTGACCCTGATATCAGCGGTATTGATAAGTATTGTAAGGCCTCTTTGAGTCCCCTTTGAGGTGAGGGGTATAAATATAGTAAATAAATAATATATATTGTAACTGTAGTTTCATTTATCGACTTCTGAAAAAATTGGGCATTTCTAGATCCTCAATATTGAAAATAAAGAATTGTTCTGTATTTGAGATCAGTTGGCTTTCAACATTTTGGATAGGACTTTGGACTACTCTTTTTTCGACTGACTGCTATGGATGACCTCAGATTGCTTTGGACTATGATATGCTGTGTGGCTGTTTAACAATAATTTGGTGGACAGGACTCTGACATTGCTTATCATTTTTCCCTCTCTCAGAGCTTTGTGTTTAGTTTTAAATTATTCAGTAGATTGTGTATTGCTTCCCAAGGGGTATTATTAGAGTCTAAAAGATCTCACCATTGGGAAGGAGTTTGTGATAGCTGGCTTAGATTTCTCCATTAAAATTTCTTTCTTGCTATTCCTATCTATTCTGCCTCAGGACCTCCCTAAATTACTCGTAAGTAACAAATTATCCCCACCTTTCAAACAACAACTTCATCACATGCAAGTAAAACAATGTGATGCTAACATTCTTGAATACAAACCTTAAGCCCAAGTGTTTTTCAGCTGTGCAAATAGAGGAAGAAAAAGAAAACAACAGCTAAATTGGTAATATTGAGGGAGGCTTTAATTTATATATATGTTGCTGTTTTTATTACCAGCTTTGACAAGTTTCAGACAGCTAATTATGGTGTGTTAATTCCCCCTGCTCTGAATTTTCTAATCAACTAATCAGATTGCTTTGCTTTTCCATCCAATTTAGGCAGCCAGAATGCTCTAAATTTTACAACAAAAAGATTAGTGGCAATAAGCTAGTACTGATTGTCATTTCTAAGTAATGCATAATTACAACATACCAAGAGAAAGTGCAAGAACTTTTTAAAAATCAGGCAGCCAGACTTCTATTTGTGGACCTTTTTTGGAAAGAGGGGTGCTAGCATCCAAGTATTTTTAACACTTGCTAATTAAAACGAGAAACATTGTCAAAGTATTTCAACATGACATAGGAGGAGTTCAAAACAAATTATGTGCTTGCTTAGATAGCAAGATGTTGAATAGCCAACCACAGGTTATATCGGCTGTGCTTTGTAAAACCGAAAATATCTTGTGCACAAAGCCATAGCAAGAGCCGTATTCTTAACACATTCTAGTACCCACATTCACTTCATTCCCTTTCTTAGTATCTGTTTTACAGTAGAAGAGAAATGGTTCAGACTATATTCTGGTATCAAGTAATAAGAAAACTGCCATAGTACTCATGTATAAGTCAACCAAAATCTTGTGTTTTGATATTATCCCTGGCTACGTTGGTGCTAACTCAGGGGGGTGGTACCCTTGGCTGCCACCATCATTTAACTCGCCCAAGCATTCAAAAGGACCAGAAGTGCCTAGTAGCTGAGAAAGTAGAAAGAACGGGTGCTTTGGGGATGAACTAAATTTTGAGCTTTCACTAATCTACTCAGATATGAGGATGATTTGTTTTTGTCTAAGAGTTAAAGTACAGTTCTCACATTAAGCCATGGATAAGTCAACTCAAGTTTTTTGGGGAGATTTTTTCACAAAAATGTTGAGACTTACACATGTGTGTATATAAGGTAATTCTTCTTTCAGTGGTCAGATGGCAAAACAAATGAAATTTAGACTTAAAACAGACTACCCCTTTGTTCATATGTTTGTTTCACATTCTTCACCTTGCAAGAAGGTGAAATATTGCTAATCTAAGATCTCAAAGACATAGCCATGTTAGTCATGTGTGCAAAGGGATCTTCTCTCATGTATGACTCCACTGAGAGAACAAAGTTGATAGCATAAGCTTTTGTATACCATCGCTTTTTACTGACATGTGTGGGCTTGTCTAAGATGTGTATTTTAATTCCCCCCAAATTAATTGATGAAACATTAAGTTAGAAGTCATTTGAGGCTGGTGGCCAGTAACATTCATAGATGATTGGAAACTTGGTGATGGTCATTACAATCATATTTCCAGTTGGATGGGAAAATCCTAAGGGAGACCAATTAGATAGAGTACCACACACTGGATGGATAATGGTTATGTGTTTTCAAGTCAACTGTTGCCTTGAAAGACATAACCTTATATGGTTTTCTTAGCTAAAGAATACTCAGAGGTAGTTATCCCAAGTTCTTCCCCTGAAATATAGTTTTCAGCACCTGATATTCATGGGTTTCTCCCATCCAGATTCTAATCAGTCCTAATCCTTCTTAGTTTATTAGATATTAGATTAGCCATCTTGATAAATGTGTTTGACAGAAAAAATGCATTGGAAAATGTAAGGAAATCTGATATCAATATTGCTTGTATTGTTTTAGTAATGCTCATATAATCTATATATATAAATTTGCACAGTCTGTTTAATGTCGTATATAGACAAAGAAACTATGGCTCGCAGAAACACCAAACTTTACAACCGACTGGACCATTACACTGGCTTAAGACAACGCCAAAAAAACGACCCTATGTACCTCCCAACACGCCAAAAAACGATCCCCAAAAAATTGCCAACGGACCTCCTACCCCGGCCTCTCCGCTGCCAGTGCGAACGTTTAGAACGTTCGCACATGGAAGCCAGAGCGCCTCCTCCGCCTCCTCCTTTGATCAGGAAGAGCGGCGGGGGGGGGACCTGGAAGGAGGAGGGGACTTCCCCAGCCCTCCCACCTCCTTCCGCGCCCCTGCCACCGCCCGGTAAGGAAGAGCGGGGGCTGGAAGGAGGAGGGAACCCGCCTCCCTCCCCCAGCACCTTCCACCTCCTTCCGCACCCCCCCGCCGCCGTCCCGGCAGCTTTCCTCCCACCTCCGCCAGGATCGGGACCGGACCGAGGAAGGCCCTGGCGGCAAAGCCCGCTTTGCCCGGTTCTCTCCCGATCCCTGAGGAGGCAGGAGGGAAGCTTTTCCCGGGCACCTCTTTTCCCTCCTCTCCCCGCACCTCCTCCTCCACCACCCCCTCCCACCCCGACTCCCCTTCACCCCGCCCCTCCCCCCCCCCTCCCACCCCACCCGCGCCCCCGACTCCTTACCCGCCGCATCCACGCCCCGCCTTCTCCGCCGCATCCTTGGCCTTTCGCAGCGCCTGCCAGCCTCTCTGGGACCCGGCCCACGCCATCGCCTCCTCGACCTTCTCCGACGCCTCTTCCCCGGTCCCTGGCCCGGCCCGCGCCAACGGCCGAGGAGAGTGGCAGAAGGCCAAGGAGGCGGCGGCGCGGCCCGGGGCCCAAACAGGAAGGCAGCCGGCGACAGAGGCCAAGGACGCAGCGGGAAAGGCGTTCGCCCGACCCGGCCCCATGCGGCGCCTGGAAGGTAAGTGAACTACACCTCCCAGAAGGCTCCGCGCCGGCCCGTTTCCCAGAGAGCGGCGCTGAGCCTTCTGGGAGGTGTAGTTCACTTACCTTCCAGATGGGCTGGAAGGAGGAGGGAACCCGCCTCCCCTCCCCAGCCCCTCCCACCTCCTCCCACCCCCCTGCCGCCTCCCGGTCAGGAATAGCGGCGGAGGGCGTGGCTGGAGGCGGGGACTCCCCTCCTCCCCAGCCCCTCCCGCCTCCTCCTGCCCCCCTCGCCGCCCGGTTAGAAAGAGCGGCGAGGGGCGTGGCAGGAGGAGGGGACATGCCTCCCCCCTCCCCAGCCCCTCCCACCTCCTCCCGCCCCCCCTCGCTGCCCGGTTAGAAAGAGCAGTGGGGGGCATGGCAGGAGGAGGGGACACGCCTCCCCCTCCCAAGCCTCTCCCACCTCCTCCCGCGCCCGCCCCTCGCCACCCGGTTAGAAAGAGCAGCGGGGGGCGTGGCAGGAGGAGGGGACACGCCTCCCCCCTCCCCAGCCCCTCCCACCTCCTCCCACACACCCCCTCGCCACCCGGTTAGAAAGAGCGGCGGGGGGGCGTGGCAGGAGGAGGGAACCCACCTCCCCTCCCCAGCCCCTCCCACCTCCTCCCGCCCCCCCCCTCACCGCCCGGTTAGAAAGAGCGGCGGGGGGGCATGGCAGGAGGAGGGGACACGCCTCCCCCTCCCCAGCCCCTCCCACCTCCTCCCGCCCCCCCTCGCCGCCCGGTTAGAAAGAGCGGCGGGGGGGGGCGTGGCAGGAGGAGGGGACACGCCTCCCCCCTCCCCAGCCCCTCCCACCTCCTCCCGCCCCCCCGCCGCCCGGTTAGAAAGAGTGGCGGGGGGCGTGGCAGGAGGAGGGGACACGCCCCCTCCCCAGCCCCCCCACCTCCTCCCACCCCCCGCCGCCCGGTTAGAAAGAGCGGCGGGGGGGCGGCAGGAGGAGGGTACACGCCCCCTCCCTCCCCAGCCCCTCCCACCTCCTCCCGCACCCCCCTTCTCCTCAGCTTACCTTCTCGGCCCCTCCTCCTCCTGCGGACTCCTCTCCTTCCTTCTCTAGGGCCCAAAGGCCCTCGGCTGCCCTGGGATGCGCCTGGAAAAAGTAAATAGCCAGCCAGATCCTTACTTTTTCAAGGCGCATCCCAGGGCAGCCGAGGGCCTTTTGGGCCCTAGAGAAGGAAGGAGGGGAGTCCGCAGGAGGAGGAGGGGCCGAGAAGGTAAGCAGCGCCAGGGCCTTTCTCGCCGGACGCCCTGGGGGAGAGGATGCCGCGCCGCCTCTTCCCTCGGTGACTGGGGAGGAGGCGGGCTGGCCAGACGGAGACCGAGAGGTAGAGTGAGGGGGGGCGCCGGGGAGGGAGGAAGAGAGAGAGACAGAGTGTGAGAGAGAGAAATAGAGAAAGAGAGAGAGAGAAATAGAGAAAGAGAGAGAGAGAGAGAGAGAGAGAGAGAAAGAGAGAGAGAGTGAGAGAGAAAGAGAGAGAGAAAGAGAGAGAGAAATAGAGAGAGAGATACAGAGTGAGAGAGACAGAGTGAGAGAGATAGAGAAATAGAGAGAGACAGATACAGAGAGAGACAGAGAGAGACAGAGAGAGAAAGAGAGAGAGATACAGAGATAGAGAGAGAGAAATAGAGAGAGATACTGAGAGAGATAGAGAGAAATAGAGAGAAATAGAGAGAGAGGTACAGAGTGAGAGAGACAGAGTGAGAGAGATAGAGAAATAGAGAGAGAGAGAGAGATAGAGAGAGAGAGAAATAGAGAGAGAGTGAGAGAGATACAGAGAGAGAGAGAGTGAGAGAGATAGAGAGAGATACAGAGTGAGAGAGACAGAGAGAGAGAAAGAGAGAGAGAGAGAGAGAAGAGAGAGACAGAGATACAGAGAGAGAGAGAGAGAGATACAGAGAGAGATAGAGAGAAATAGAGAGCGAGGTACAGAGTGAGAGACAGAGTGAGAGAGATAGAGAAATAGAGAGAGACAGAGATACAGAGAGAGAGACATGGCACAGCAACGTGTGCACGGGTACAGCTAGTATACAGTATATAATTCCATGTGTCATTATTTCAGTTCAGGTAAAATAAAATCATAATCAATTAGAATAAAGATTCTAACCTGTTTTAATAATCTGGAAGTTTGCCAATATCAGCACTGTCTACTTAAATTTAGTCAGGGCTCTGTTGTTTACTTAATATTTTTGAGAGGCTTGCTTTACTTGGTATGGATTTGGCTTTATATCATATTTCAAAGTTTTGCGGGTACCTTGTTACTTGAAACTTTAGTTGGATAAGGTTCCCATTGTGTCCTTTGTACACAGTTAATGGTGAAAAGGTCATATATTTGGCATCATATCCCATATAAGATTTCATTAGTTGTTTTAAACATAGATGTAGAGTTCTGTGTACTTTTGTGAATTCAGTGTAATATGGGAAGTGGCCTTCAGAATGACTTTCTCCTCCTATAAAAATAGTCAGCATTTTAAAGAGTTGGTAAGAGGTTGAAAGAGAAATAATAAAATAATCTGTCATTTTATTTATAATCCCTTTTCCCAAGACAGAGAATACTTTAAAAGGACACCTAGGCTCTAATGCCAACATACCACCTCTAGTCGAAGGCTAGTGGCAAGCATCAAAGAATGGCCAAGATCCTTTTTTTTAAAGCAAAGCATGAATATAATCCCAGCATAGTTAAACCTAATCCCATAGTCACACAAGAAGTAGCATGACCTTCAGTCTACCTATTCAGCATTTTTTGGTTAACTTCCAACCCACAGTCAAAACTAAGGGTGCTGTGTGTGCTTGTGGAGTGGTTGGCAGTGCAAGGGATATCAGCAACTGTGATAAAGGACTGCTGTTTGTAGAATGACATCTACCATATCTTTGGGCATGTTAGGAACAAAGGAAGATTTTATTTATTTTATTTATTTTTCGAGTTTATATACCGCCACTCCCCGAAGGCTCGGAGCAGTTTACAACAGAATAATACAGTTAACAGTAAACAACTCTGCACATCACAAACAATAACAAAACAAATTATAGGAGTCATCTACTACAGTGTTTCCCAACCTTTTTTGAGCCGCGGCACACTTTTAACATTAAAAAAATCTGGGGGCACACCACCAACCAAAATGACACTCTAACACAGTAAAGAACGGCTGGGGGTTGGTGGCCTGCTGGGAACAGCTGCTGGGAGTGCCGAAGCCAGGGAGGGGGCGGAGCCAGGCTGTGCCATGCCTTACCCCATACCCCCGGCTTCACCTCTCCCAGCAGTTGCTCCAGCCTTGAGGGGGCAGTGCCAAGCCAGCGGTGCCAGAGCCAGCACAATGCTGGCTTGGTACTGTCCCCTCAAGGCTGGAGCAGCTGCTGGGAGTGCCGGGAGAGGGGGGAGAGGGGGCAGAGCCAGCTCTCCGCAGGCCGCGCCATGCCCCTCCCCAGCCCCTCCCCAGGCTTCAGCTCTCCCACAGAGGAGGAGCATGAGTGGTGGACGGGCTTCAGTGGGCGGGGGTCTTCCTTCACGCGGCTTCAGTGAGCGAGGGGCGAGAGTCATGGTGGGAGTCATGGCGGATTGAGGCTGGCTGGGAAATGGCCAAAGGAGGCAGCACCCCGGTCCCTTCTTTTTCTTCGCCACTGCCCGGCCCTTCCTCCCCCAAGCAGCAGGAGTTCGGCAGGAGGGGGGGAGGAAGGGGGTCAGAGAGCTTTTCTCGCGGCACAGCAGGAGGTCGGTCACAGCACACTAGTGTGCCACGGCACACTGGTTGAGAAAGACTGATCTACTAGATACCAGGGTTGCCTTTTCGTGGTCAACTGTGAATGCATACATGTGATATTTGCGCTTGCGCAGACAAACTTCGGAACCTTCTAGCAAGAAATCTTAATAGCCCACTGAAGCCCCGCCCCTCACTCCCCACCACATATATAGCCAGTGGGAGGGGCTTCACCCTTCAGTCCTCTCTTTCCGCGCTCGAAAGAAAGCAGACAGAGAGAACCTTTCTGCCTTTGTGGCTAGCATTCTGAGCCCTTTTGCTTCTGGACTGATTAATTACCCTTAACTGACCATTGGACTGAACGACTATTCTAGACTCTCCACTCCTGACTCAGGTCGTCTCTTCGCCGTGAGTTTTTCTCCACTCCTGACCTTCGGATTGCCCTAACGACCAACCTAACAGCCATGTCCACTACGGGTTTTAAGAGGTGCCCATCCTGCCCAAATCTCTACCCGGACATTGATGGCCACGAGGCGTGCCTGGCCTGCCTGGGAGAAGGCCATTTGGCCCACGACTGCCCCATCTGCCAAAATCTTTCCTCCCAGACGAGGAAAAATAGGGCTGTACGCCTCAAGGCCGCCCTTTATGAAAAAATATTCAAGCCGGGAGCTCCCCCACCAATTCTCCGAGCTAACTGCCATCCAAGAGGACCCAGCCATGCCAAAAACGGCCCAGAAAATGGCGGCCTCTCAAAAGAAAAGGGCGAAGAAAGCTAAGGGGACAAGCAGCAAAGATGGCACCCAGTCGTCCTTACCCTCTGCTGAGGCGGCCATTTTGGTGGGAACGGCCGCCATGATGGTCCCTGCTTCTTCACCAGCGAGGCTGCAGCCGTTGGAAATGATGGCTGCAAGTTCACCATCGCCGGCGGCATTCCAAGCAGCAAATATGGCTGCCGTGAGCACACCAGTTGCGCAGGCGCAGGAGCGTCCAGCCCGCATTGGGACGCCTCTCGAGGACGAGAGGCCGTCCCTGGCCATGCCGGTGCTCTCCCCAGCGGAGCAGCAGGGGCCTGCAGCCGACGCTGGGGCCTTGGGTCTTGGAGTGGCCCCGCCCCCTCAGGGGCCGTCCGCATCGAGGGCTCCACCCCCTCCCATATGGGGGATGGAATCAGGAAGCGCTGTGCGCTGGCCCCTTCTCGAGGCCGCGCTGCTCCTCCTCCGAGTATTCCACCTCCCCCTCTTCCTCCTCCCCTGAATCGGAGAGAGCGAGGGGGAGGCGAGACCTGCGATACCCTGTCCCTGGAGACGTGGGAGCCGCCGCGATCCCAGTGCAGGTCTCCCTGCAAACAGTTGATGTGAGGCACGATCAGCGAGGGCCCGCCACCGGGAGCGCAGCAATGCAGATGCTGTCGTTAGAGGCTCCCCACCCAGTTAATGCACTGCCCTCCATGCCGGCTGCTAATTCAGCCTCATTTATGCTGCCTGCCATGCAAGCCCCCTCACTGCCTGTAACTGATCAGGGCTTTTGGCAGGTTAATCAGCAGGGGCACCTGGTGTACTTTGCCCCTGCTGCACCACCAACAGGTTCTCAATGGGCCTCTGCAGTCAACTATACTGCGCCCCCACCTTTCTCCACGGTGTCGAGGCTGCAGCCTTCTACATCAGCCTCCATACCGGCCCAGCCTCCTCCTGCTGTCATCCCTTCCACACCGGCTCACAGGCCCCCTCTACCAGCCACATATGGAACTGCATCTGCTCTAGAAGCCCAGGCAGATATGCCTTCGGGAGGAAGGAGAGATAAGGGATGCAGATAAGGAGCCTCAGATACCATCAGACTTTGCTAAGTTCGTGGCAACGATGGGGCGTATGGTGACGTCCCTTGATCTCCCTCCCTCCAAAGCCTCGGACGCTGTCCAAGATCCCAGCTGGAGCCCAGAGGAGCAGGGAGCATCGCTGTCTTCATCCGTTCCACCCTCTCCGTTCCTACTCAAGCTGACTGAGGTGCCAGACGCACCACCTTACTCAGTCCAGCCCATCCCCAGGAAGGCAGAGACCCTCTACAGGGGTGACCTGTCCTCGGCCGAGTGGATGCTGCGTCCCCAAAAGCCGAATACGGTCATGGTGGATGTGGCTAAAACCAAACGGGGCAAGGGTGCCGCCATAGCCCCACTGGACAAGGAGGGCAGATGCATTGACACCATGGGCAAAAGGGCCCACTTGTCTGCCAGCATCTTCGCCCGCATGGCGCACTATGCGTCACACATGGGCAGTTACCAGAAGTACCTCTGGAACAAGGTGCTACCCTTCCTGGATCTCCTTCCCCCTGGGGAGCAGAGGTTTTCAAGGCCTTCCAGGTGGAGGCCATGCAGCTCGGCAAGTTCCAGAAGGACTTGGCTAAGTACATGGCCGAGTCGGCGGGGAGGCTGTTCGCTAATGCGACGGAAATATGCCGCTACGCCTGGCTGAGGTCATCAACACTCTCGGATGAGGGTAAAGCTTTGGCGGAGGATCTCGCGATGCACCGGGATGGGATCTTCAACCCTGGCATGGATGCTGACCTCAAAGACAAGCACCAGACGTGCCAGGCGGCCCATCGCTTCGGGTTTTCCGACGCAGTCTTCGCAGCAACCGAAGCAGAGATGGCAGCCGTCTACCAACTCCTCACGTAAGGGCATTGGGGACTACTCCCGAGGAGGTGGCAGGAACCAATCCTGGTTTGGCAACCGCTACCAGGGGGGTCGGAGGCAGCCTTATTTTAACAAACCCCATCAGCAGCCTTACCAAAGCAGGCCCAAGCCTCAACCTGCCTCAAAGCGGCGTCTTTGACGTCCTCAGCACAGAGGGTCCCTCCGATGACTCTGGGTCCTCCATGGAGGACGGGGTCTTTGTTCAAACCCCGAGTCCATGCTTAGAGTATCCAGTCCCGTTGGGCAATTGTTGGTTTGGGGACAGGTTACATTGTTTTTACTCTGTTTGGGCAACCATTACCCAAGACTCGTGGGTGTTGAGCATTGTTCAGAGTGGCTACCGCATCAAGTTTGTCTTCCTTCCCCCTGTGGGCCAGATCAAGGCGACAGTTCCCTCACCTGTTCTGTGTGAGGAAGTTGAATCATTATTAAAGAAAGGAGCAATATCCCCAGTTGCACCTTATCTATTTGAGACCTGTTTTTTCTCCAGATATTTTGTGGTATCTAAGCGAGATGGCGGGTTTCGGCCTATACTCTACTTATGAGGGGTAAATGAGTTCATTGTCCCCAAAAAGTTTAGGATGGTCACCCTGTCCTCTATCCTTCCCCTATTGAGCCAGGGTATGTGGTTCGCCACAGTGGACCTCCGGGATGCCTACTTTCATATCGGGATCTCCCCCTCCTATAGGAGGTTCCTTTCCTTTATGGTAGGAGACAGGGCTTACTGGTTCAACGTCCTCCCTTTCGGGTTGGCAACAGCACCCCGTGTGTTCACCAAGTGCATGGCGGTGGCGGCGGCCTTCCGCCATACCCAAAGGGTTACAGTCTATCCTTATATAGACGATTGGCTGATTGTGGGGAGTTCCTATATCCGTGTTCACAATAACATACTTACGGTGTTGTCTCTCCTCCAGTCCCTAGGTCTGGTTGTGAACACAGACAAATCCCACCTAACACCCACACGGTGGATCCAGTTCATAGGGGTGGTCCTGGACTCCATAGAGGGCAAGGCGTACCTCCCCGAGGACAGATTCCTGGCTCTTCGTTCACTACTAGTCCAAGCCATCCGCAGCCCTACCATCCAGGCCACCCAGGTCCAGGTTCTTCTGGGCCACAAGGCCTCTACAACTGCGGTAACACTGTTCACCAGACTGCGCCTCTGGCCACTACAGTCATGGTTTCTGGGTGCCTTCCGACCGCTGACGGGCAACCCCTCCATGGTCTTGTCCCTCCCACAGCCGGTCAAGGCTTCTCTCCAATGGTGGCTGGAACCGTCCAATGTGTGCGTGGGGATCCCCTTCGACCCCCCGATGGCATCAGTAACTATCACCACAGACTCGTCCATGACAGGCTGGGGGGCACACTCCGGCAACCTAGTGGCCCAGGGAGCGTGGGACCACTAGGAACGCTCCCTGCACATAAATGCACTGGAGCTCCTGGCGGTCCGCAAGGCCCTTCTCTCGTTCGAGAAGGTGGTGGATGGGAAGGTGGTGCAGGTCATTACGGACAATACGACCACCATGTATTATCTGAACAAACAGGGAGGTACTCACTCGAGAACCCTGTTGGACATCACCCTCGACATCTGGAAATGGTGCATCACACGGAACATCTATCTCAGGGCTGTCAACTGGCGGCCGGGGCCGGATCCGGCCCCGTAGCCTGTTGGACACGGCCCCACCTATGCCCTCAGCCACCATTTTTAATTTTTTAAAAAAATCGATTTTTTTATTTAAAAAAAGGCGGCCGGGGGAGGGGGAGGCGGGGCAGGGAGGAGGAAGAGAGCTAGCTCCTCCTTTTCGCGCCCGCCCCTCCCTACGTTCGGTGGCTTTAGGAGGGGGCGGGGCCTGGGCTGGGGGCGGGGCCTGGGCTGGGGGCGGGGCCTGGGGGCGGGGCCGAGCGGCCCCGCAGGTCATCAGTGACCTCTTCTCCGGCCCTGGACCC
Organism: Anolis apletophallus; assembly: GCA_030556195.1. NCBI lineage: Eukaryota > Metazoa > Chordata > Lepidosauria > Squamata > Anolidae > Anolis > Anolis apletophallus. Next base: position 137,809,671 of record JARBWK010000007.1, read on the forward strand.
GCCAGAAGTTGGACAGCACTGATCTATCTCATGGTCTTGCACCTCCCAGGGGAGCAGAATGTGCTGGCGGATGCACTAAGCCGAACCCCTCTATCCCACCATGAGTGGTCACTGAATCAGGGGGAGGTGGACCGGCTCTTTCGAGCTTGGGGCGTCCCGGTAATAGATTTGTTTGCAACCAGAGAAAACACCAAGTGCCTGACCTTCTGCTCTCGAACACAAGCAAATCCTGCTCAAGGGTGCCTGGGCGATGCATTTCTGCTCCCTTGGGACAGACACCTGTTGTATGCATTCCCTCCATTCTCTCTTCTTCTCAGAGTGGTGGCAAAGCTCCGCAGGGAGAGGGTGTGGTGCATTCTCATTCCTCCGTGGTGGCCCCGGCAGCAGTGGTTCCCCGTTCTGCTGAAGATGGCCAGGAGAATATTCGTCCCACTACCGAACAGAGTCGACCTGCTCCTTGCTCAGCAGGACCGAGTACTGTACCCAGAAGTGCACAAGCTGTGACTCACGGCCTGGAGGGTCCTGCCTCCCGAATGACAGCTTTTGCGGACCTCTCAGCGCCTGTTTTAGCCATCGTGGAAGCCGCCCACAAGCCTGCCACCAAACGGGCATATGCCTACAAGTGGACTCGTTTTCTGAAGTTCCTTTCCCCCAAGGAACTGGACCCATTGAAAGTTCCTACCTCGGTAGTATTGGACTTCTTGTTTTCCCTCTCAGAGAAAGGTTTATCGCACTCCTCTTTAAAGTGCTACCTGGCTGCCATATCCTGGTATCGCCCGGAGATCGGGTCTTCCGTCTTGCTTTGAGGATCCGATGGTTAAACTTTTTCTTAGAGGGTCTTTAAATACCAACCCACCAGCTGCTCCTGTTATTCCCTCATGGAGCCTTGACTTAGTTCTAGCGGCACTGACCAAGCCTCCATTTGAACCGTTAGCGTCAGTTGATTTCTCCTTTTTATCATGGAATACTGCGTTTCTGGTCGCAGTCACGTCGGCCAGACGCGCTAGTGAGCTGTGTGCACTAAGGGCCGATCCTCCCTATACTAAATTCCACAAGGACAAGGTGGTCTTAAGGACAGATGTTTCTTTCCTCCCTAAGGTGGTGTCTAGATTCCGCATGTTGGAGGAGTTAACACTACCCTCTTTATTCCAAAACCCCACTACGCCTGGGGAGGTAGGCCTGCATCTTCTTGACGTTCGAAGGGCATTGGCCTTCTACATTGACAGAACTGCTTCCATCAGAAAGTCGCCTAGGCTTTTCGTGAAGTATCGGAAGGACGCCAGTGGCCTTCCTGTGTCTTCCCAGAGGCTGTCGTCCTGGATTGTGTTGACCATTCACCTAGCTTATCGCTTGGCTGGAAAGGAGCCTCCGCAACAACTGAAGGGCCACTCGACGAGAGCGGTCTCCACATCGGCGGCTTTCCTGGGGGGCATTTCGCTGGATTCTGTGTGCCGTGCGGCCATGTGGTCATCCCATCACACGTTCGTCTCCCACTACAAGCTTGATGTGGTTTCCAGGAGACAGACGGAATTTGGACGTGCAGTCCTCTTCTCCGCGGTGGCATGACGTCCACCAACCTAGGTTAGCAGCTCGCTATTCTATCACATGTATGCATTCACAGTTGACCACGAAAAGGCAAACATGGGTTGCTTACCATGTAACCATGGTTCCTTGAGTGGTCACCTGTGAATGCATACAGCCCGCCCTTCCTCCCCTCTTGTCATGCCTTCAGATTTTCTTGTTTCTCGCGACGTTAGAGAGAACTGAAGGGCGAAGCCCCTCCCACTGGCTATATATGTGGTGGGGGAGTGAGGGGCAGGGCTTCAGTGGGCTATTAAGATTTCTTGCTAGAAGGTTCCAAAGTTTGTCTGCGCAAGCGCAAATATCACATGTATGCATTCACAGGTGACCACTCAAGGAACCATGGTTACATGGTAAGCAACCCATGTTTCACCCAGTCCCTAGAGAGAGGGGCATTATAAAACCCGATGGAGTGTGGTCATGGACAGGGCCAACTGGGTAGCGCGAGGCCAGCGTAAAAGCTGGCTCAGCCAGTCAGCATTGGAGGCATAGTGACGGCCCGACAGGCCTATAAATAGTCTCCAGTAGAGTCTTTAGGACAGTTCCTATCACCAGTAACTTGGGAGGGCACTCTTTTCTCCACCTTCACAGAGTTTGAGTCACTTATAAGGGTAAACTGGGGAGACGCTCTTTCCCTTACGACCCTAAGATGCCATGTACATGTCAGTCCAGTGGCCCATCGGGTTTATTATTTGCGAAAGAGCAGCTCTCCAGAGTGCTAGACCATAGTCCTTCCCAACCATAACTAGAGAAGGCATGGATCTTATATACAAAGTATTATTCTCTCTTCCACATTTGTGTATTTGTTTATTCACTGATTTGATTAATATGGTATCACTTGGAATCCCTACGTTCTCCAGTGGCAGTTGTCAATCAAGTTGTGCTGGTAAACCTGTAGATTTCTAAAGAGAACAACTTTAGGAATCCTAAGTCCTCCATCACAATTTTGTGGTCCATTTCTACTGAAAGTTCACCATAGAGTTGCACAGGAGAAATTAGTGATTCCTAGAGAAGTGTTCTTCCAGGTTCAAAAATGTTTTGCATTCACATCTTTCCAAGATTCACAGGGTTCCTGTTCCCGTGTATATTACATTTTTTTAAATAAACCATGAAGTGTAAAGTCTCATGCATATTTGTTTCCTCCATCATTTTATAATAAATGCAACGTCTCTGTAATATAAACTTTATATCCCTTTTGTTATGTGCCCCCTCCCAGTCCATGTGTTGATTCTGTATATAACGTTTTTGTCTTCCTAGGAAGAAGAATTGAGGAAAAGTGGAGAAGCAAAGTATTTTCATCTAAATGATGACTTGCATGTCTTAATTGAAGTTTTCGCCCCACCAGCAGAAGCGTATGCCAGGATGGGACATGCATTGGAAGAAATTAAGAAATTCCTTATCCCTGTAAGTGGGTGCTTTGACCTTCTAGAAGTCACCGTTATCACATATCTAAAAAGGCTTAGGGCCTTGAAAGCCCTAATGAAAAGGACCCTAGAAAATCTGAAACCTTTCTTGAATGTGGCAACTGTTCCTCAAATCCAACAGCTAGTATAGTGGGCAATGGGTTTTTGGGAACTAGTGAAACACCTAATTTTCCAAACCTTTCCCATACCAATGACTTACCTTAATCTTATTGATTGGATAGTATCACAGTTCAGTACAAGTTGGGCATCCTTTATGCCAAATTCCAAAATACTCCAAAATTCTCCCAAGGATACTGACATGACATCTTTGCTTTCGGATAGTTCAGTGAGAAAAGGCTTTGTTTTATGCACAAAATTATTTACATTATTGTATAAAATTACCCCAAGGTAATGTGTATAGGGTGTGAAGAATAAATGATTTTGTATCTATACTAGGACCCAGTCTTCAGGATATGTGTATATATATGCAAGTACAGATGTCCAAAGGCTGAAAAATTTACAAAATCAAAAATAGTTCTGACCCCAAGCATTTATATAAAGGATACTTAATCCGTATTCTTTCCGTAGTAAGTGTTATTTCTGCTGTTTTAAAATTTTTGAAACATATTCTGCATCATTATTGAAATATTTAAAAATAATTATATACTACATTCTCCATCCCCGATAAAACTCTTTAACAGTTTGAATTGAGAACAGAGTCTTTACTGGAGAAAACCAAGTATGTTCTTTTTGCCACTTGATTTCTGGACTGTTTAATATCAGAAGATCAGTCATTGCTATCATTTTGAATACAATCTTACTTAGTCAGAGAAGAAGCTACATTGAGGAAGCTTTGGAGTAAGGGGAAAGGAGCGAGATTGGGTTCTGTCATCCCTGCTAACTCTTTTAAAGCACCATCTAACTCAATTACAGAATCCCCTGGAATAGAAATTGAACTCTGAAGGGCTAATATTAACTCACTTATCTATTTTTATGTCCGGGATGAGGAACAGCTTGTCCCCTTTGAACATGGAAGAGTATTCGGCTCTTTGAAGTCCTCCATACTGTTATGAGAGAGACCCTTTGTAGCTGTGAAATAAATAAATGTGTTTTGAATTTTGCAATACATGTAAGAAACTTTGTGGGGAGTAGAAAAATTTGCTGACTCTATTTAGAACTGGGAGCTTATGCCTGGAATTTTTTTTTATTAGTATTCTCCAATCTCAAAACATCAGTACAGATACTGGAAAGAAGTGAATTAGAGATACCACTTGCATTAAGCATCCCTGTTCTTTTTGGGATTCTATCTATTTTTTTTTTATTTTATTCAGTTTTGTATGTTGTCTTTCCCCAAGGGCTCAGGACGACTTACAGAGAGTATAAAAATACACTTTAAAACAACCGCTAAAAACTATAGAACTATTTACAGCTGTTTAACCAAATCAGACCCTGAAAGTCTGCTGGAATAAAAATGTCTTGCACGCTCTGTGGAACTTTGATAAATCTCTCAAAGCTTGCACATGTTCTGGCAGAGCATTCCAAAGAGTTGGAGCTATGATCATAAAGGCTCGCCGTCTTGTCGATGTCAGCCGATATGAGCTGCAGCTAGGAATCATCAAAAGGTTTTGGTCAATGGAGCACAGTGACCTCTGGGGTTGATATGGGGTGAGATGGTCCTTCAGGTACGACGGCCCCTGACCATGTAAGGCCTTGAAGGTGATAATCAACACATCAACACTTCGATGGAGACCCTGTGCTCCACTGGTAACCAGTGCAGCTGCTGCAATATTGGTGTCATGTGAGCTCTCACCGGCATACTGGTGAGAAGTCTAGCAGCTGCATTTTGCACTAGATTGAGCCTCTGCATTGCTGACATAGGTAGGCCAATGTAGAGGGCATTGCAGTAGTCAATTCTCAAGGTGACCGTAGCCTGGACCACCGAGGCCAGATCCTCCCTAGTCAGATAGGGAGCCAGTCGCCTAGCCTGCCGGAGATGGAAAAAAGCCACTTTGCTGGCATTGGAGATCTGAGCCACCATTGATAACTGAGGGTCCAGCAGGACTCCCAAGCTCTTCACAGAGGATGACGGACACAGAGGTACACCGTTTAGGGTAGGCAACTGAACAGTCCCTCCACCAGGGTGACCCAGCTAGAAGATTTCCGTCTTTGCCGGGTTCATCCTCAACCTGCTAGCACGCAGCCATCCAGTCATGACTTCAAGGCACTGTTGGAAATTATCAGGTACAGATTCCGGACGGCGGTCCATTCGCAGAACGAGTTGAGTGTCATCAGCGTACTGGTAACACTCTAGCCTGTAGCTCCGAACCAGTTGAGCAAGAGGTCGCATATATATGTTAAAAAGCAGGGGGGAGAGAATGGCCCCTTGGGGAACTTCACAAACAAGTAGAGACCTCTCTGACACCAGGTCTCCCTTCTCCACTCGCTGTCCCCGATCGTGGAGGAAGGACGACAGCCATTTCAGGACCGTTTCCCGAACTCCAGCTACAGCGAGGTGGTAGGTTAATAGAGTGTAGTCGACCGTATCAAACACTGCCATTAGATCTAATAACACAAGCAGCACCGATCCACCTCAGTCAAGCTGGCATCGGAGCTTATCTGCGATGGCCAACAGCGCTGTCTCTGTCCCATGCCCAATACGGAAGCCGGACTGGAAGGTGTCAAGGCAGGCCGTGTCCTCCAGAAACTGCTGCAGCTGCTCTGCTACTGCCCTCTCAATTACCTTACCCAGGAACGAAAGGTTCGACATCAGGCGGTAACTAGAGGGAACTGATTGTTCTAAGTCTGGTTTTTTCAGCAGTGGACATACCACAGCCTCTTTCAGCCTGTCTGGAAATGTTCCTTGCTCAAGGGAACAATTTGTGATGTTCATCAGAGGGCCTCTTAACCCCTCCCGGCAGGCCTTGACCAGCCAAGAGGGGCATGGATCGAGGGAACAGGTGGTAGGCCTAGTGGTAGTCAAGCTTATGTCGACAGCCTCTGCATCCAGCAAGGTGAAACGGTCAAGGGTACACTTGGCAAGTGGCCACGGGGCCTCGAGTTCACCCACTGTATCAACTGTGGCGGGAAGGTCATGACGGAGCACGCAGAATCTTGTCTGTTAAAAAACCCTGAAAAGCCTTGGTATTCTCTTTTTGGACGGTAGGGACCGTAGGCAATGACCGAATTATCCTGAATAATTGAGCCGGACGGGAAATAGCAGACACTATTAAAGAAGCATCATAAGATTGCTTTGCTTCGATGATGGCATGCTCATAGATGACCTATAAGCTGATTTTGACGCTTAGTCACAGAACCTCCGGCACACGCCTTCTAGCCGTCTCTTTTCCTGTTTCATCAACTGAAGCTCTTCAGTAAACCAAGGAGCTCGGTTTCGGCAAGGCCGGAGAGGGTGCCTGGGGGTGATCTCGTCGAGGGCTGCCGACAACCTGGCATTCCAGGTGTCGACCTGCACTTTGAGCGAGTCGCTGACAGGCTCCAAATCCCTCAGAGCATTCAGGAACCTACTTGGTTGCATAAGTCTCTTTGGGCAAACCCAAATTGGTTAGGTGCCCAGGCAGGGTGGGGTGGGAAGCTCTAGCCGGACTCTTAGAGCACAGTGGTCCGATCATGGTACCTTGATGACAGAAGATAGGTTCACTTGGATTCCAACACTGCAGATCAAGTCTAGGCTGAGACCGGCCTAATGTGTGGGCCCAGTCTTACAGAGTGAGAGCCCTAGTGTAGCCATGGTCGACACTAGGTCAGCAGCTGCAGATGAAGGAGAGTCTGCATCGGCATGGACATTGAAGTCCCCAAGAACAATAAGCCTGGGAAACCTCAAAGCCCACTCTGTCACAGCCTCTAGCAGCTGCGATAGGCTTCCTGCTGGAGCTCTGGGCAACCGGTACACCAGCAGGAAGGCTATGCTCTCCTGTGAATCCCACACAAGGCCAACACTTTCAATGCCAGTGATGTTCAGTGCTGGCACTCCTCTTAAGAGAATAATTCTCACAGGAGAGCATTGCCACCCCCCCCCCCCGGTTCCTCTGTTTGTGCTTGGTGGGTGATCACATAACCTGGGGATGTTAACTCATGAAGGGGAACAGAGTCACCATCTTGGATTGAAGTCTCTGTGATGCAAACTAGATTAGCGTCCTGATCAGCAAAAAAATCCCTGAGGGTCACAGTCTTGTTCCTAATAGATCTAGCATTCACCAGCACCAGGGTTGGAGGAGAGAAAGTTGGAAGCCTGTCACTGACGTGCCTGGGGATAGGATGCAGGTCAGAGGGCAACCGAGTCATTAACTGACTCCTCCATCCTCTCATTCGGCCTGCGCCTACCATATCTCCCCATCCCTGAGATCACTGAAATTCCCAAGCTACAAGCTACACTCAGCTGAACTGGATGGCAGGATGACTCAAGTCCCTGGCTGTCCCCCGAAAAGGGAACGGCACAGCCAGTGAGTTCACATTCCATGGGAGAAATCCGCCTTGCGAGGGAGGAAGGGCAAATGCTTCCATCTGGTTGTCTCTTGGTCTACTAGCAGGTATAAATCATAAATAGCTATTGTTTTACAATGGGTGCTTACTTTCTAAATTAGACTTTAAAGTTTAGCCCCAAGGAGATCTAAAGTAAACTTAAAGATAAAATACACTGAAGTTAAACTACATACAGCAGCATCTTCCCTTCGGACAAAAAAACCTTAGGGATAATCAGCTAGCCTAAGGCCAGACACATAGCATCAGATGCATAGATAAGAGTGATCCTGTTAATTAAATGGTATTATTGAAACAGGCAGGCCTTTCTGGATGTAATAATGTCTGTGCTTCTTTAATTTGTAAACATGGCTTGAGTTAATTCATAGCCACATATCAGACAAGTGGATTATTGATCTATCCAGATCTTAATGATATCCTTGCACTGCTCTGCAAGGAAGTATGGTGATAATACAGAAACAGAAGAGGTTAGATGTACATAAACAAACTAGAGAGCCTGCAAGTATGGAACCAGAAACAGGACGTGGCAAGTGCCAGACACATTGTAAAAAACAGTACCACTATTCAACTATTATGAAAATTGCAACATATGTTAAGTGATAGCATTAATCAATACGTCTGTGTATTAGAAGTATACAAAAGATGTAACAAGAAAATTTTATGAAATGTATGATGGACAATAGTTGAGAAAACATATGTTATACAATATGTTATTCATCAATAAGCTCATTAAAGGAAGTAAAGAGAATTCTCTCTCTCTCTATATATATATATAGTATATATGAGAGAGACTTGAACATGAAAACGTATAGTTTGCAGTGCTTTGTTGTTGTGATTTAAGACGAACCTATCAAAAGGTTGTCTTGGCAAAATTTGTTAAGATGGATTTGCTTTCCTGAGGCTGAGAGAATGTAACTTGCCTAAGGTTTGCCTGTGGGTTTTCATGGCTGACTGTGAATTCATAGTCCAATGCTTAGACCACTACACCACAGCTGTACTCCTTGCCCCCCATAGCCAATGAGAGGAAGGACGTAGCCTCAAACTGGAAGAAGATCCTAGCTCTCTCTTTTTTCTTTTTTTAAATGATCTTTATTCACCATTTTTGATATGTACAATAAAAAACAGTAAAGAAGGTATGAAGGACGGAGGAAGAGATAGGGGAGAGGGAGAGAAGTCGGAAAAGAGCAGGGTAGAGAGATGGGGGGGGGAAGAGAGAGAGAGAGAAGAAAAGAAGGAAAGAAAAAAGGGGGAGTGTAAAGTATGATAAAATAGAGGATAGATCAAATTAAGACTCGTCGATCTGCTTCCAGTCCATTCCACAGGGCGTTTCGCAAGTCTTGATAATGTTGCTTCCAAGTCTTTGGTTTTTAGCTTGCCAAATTTTACTCCTTTTCTTTTTCTCCCTTGTTCTCTTGGTTTCACTCTCTTCCCTCCTCCTTGCGTCATCTTCAATCTCTATTTCTTTCAAATATGTTTTTACTTGTTGCCAGTCTATTCTGCTTCTTTGATTATGGCCTAACATAATAATTCTTAAAATATCTAAGTCCATAAATTCTCTCAGTTTCAGAAGCCAGTCCTCAATCCTCGGGATATTCTTGCTTTTCCAATTTCTTGCAATTTCAATCCTGGCTGCTGAAGTCAGGTAGAAGAAGATCTTATCTTCATTGCTCTCTATCTCGTGGTCTAAGATATTTAATAAGTAGCAATCTGGTTTGAACTGAATTTTTTGTTTAAGTATTCTTTCCACATGGTGATGTACCCTTTCCCAAAATCTCTCGATCTTTTTGCAAGACCACCATCAATGTAGGTATGTTCCCTTGGTACCCCCACATTTCCAACATTTATCTTTTACCTGTTTGTATAATATCTTGCCAGTTTAACTGGAGTGAGATGCCAATGGAAGACCATTTTGTACCAGTTGTCCACCACATTCGTGAAACCTGAATATTTGATCTTCATCCTCCACATTGTCTCCCAGTCTTTTAGTAGAATTGAATGTTTAAGTTCTTGGGCCCATGTGACCATTGTGTCTTTTATTAATTCGTTTTCCGTGTCCCATTCTAGGAGCTTATCGTAGAGCAAACTGGTTTCTTTCTTCTCCAATTTCATCACTCTGTCCCATATTGTTTCTTGCGTGTTGAAGCCCGTTCTTCTATCTTGCTTAAAGTAATCATTGATTTGAGCATATTGGAACCATGTCCATGACTTGTCCTGCTCTCTAAGTTTAACCAGCGATTTTAGGGGTGGGCCTCTTTTTGTATAAGATCTTTATATACAAACCATTTATCCTTCGGGATTACTTTTATGTGCTGAGCTTCTATAGGTGATACCCACGTTGGTGTTTGGGAATAGAGTAGATCTTTATATTTTTTCCAGACCTTCAATAAGGCGGCTCTGATAAAATGGTTGGTGAAATTCTTTTCAATTTTATCCTTACCATACCATAAGTATGCGTGCCATCCTCTTCTGAGGTCCGCACCTTCCAATGTGAGTAATCTTCTTTTCTTGATTCTAGCTCTCTTTTTGGCTACAGGAAGAACTTGACTCTCCTTCCTCCCCATTTCTGCATAGTTGGGACTGCTGCCATTGAAGTGAAGAGCTGAGACAACAGGGGAGGAGGGCAGGGCCTTGGGATTGGCGCTGCTCAATGGCCTCCACCGTTGCCCCTCCTGGTGCCGCCTCCTCTTCAGGCCCCAGCGTGCTCCCTTTGTTTATGAGGGCAGCAGCGGGGGGAGGGTTGGAGGGGGTTCATTTGATGCCCCTTCTAAGTTACAGACGACACACTAGTGTGGTGCAACATACAGTTTGAAAAGCTCTGATCTAGATGTTAAAACTTTTCAGTGCTGTATTCACTTCTCTTCCTCCCAACCAAATTCAGCAAGTCTTCTTTGGAAGCTGAATGGGATTTCTTTGGAGGACAATAGTCATCCAAGTCTTGGTGGGCAATCTGGCAGCTTTCTGTGGCACAGCCCTAGTATTTTTAACTCTCTGTTGGGGCTCTAACTGTTCCAATACTTCTTGCTTTTGCTTTAGCTCTTCATTTTTCTCCACTCTCTTCGTCAATTCGCCTTGTATTGCTAGTTCCTTTTCCTTGTCATGTTCTATTCCTTTTTCTTCTTCATACTCAGTCGTCAGCTTAGTAATCCCTTCTTTGATTGATTCATCTCTCCCCAACCGAGGTTGCTCCTGAACCGAAGTATTGTGCTCCTCCAACCGATCTAGCATTGTTTCCACCTTTTTTAGGGTCAGATCCTGCTTTTGTCCCAGCCTCTGTAACTCTCTCATAATATCCTTTAGGGTTATAGTTGATTGTTCTGTGCTTGGTCTCATGCTTAGTGCTGACATTATTATTTAGCAATTGGACTGTTTGGATAGATGTATTGATTCTTCTCTTGGGCAGCAAATTGATATCTTTATTTGGGAGTTCTTTTATTGTGTAAGTTAGGGTTGGATTTGATTTTTCGGCTCCCCTCCTCCCTCCTGTGGTTCGTCGTTTTGGGAACACCGGATGGTTTATGCCCTAGACTTCCTGCTCTTCGCCCCTCACTTCCGCCCAGATTCAAGAATCGCGCCCTTTTTGATGGTTGCCTAGCAACTCCCGCCCTGGGTTGAGCAGCTCCTTCTTCGAGGTAGTGACGGCTCCGTCTTTCCTTTACCCCGCCATCTTGGGTTCCTCTAAGGGCCCAGTCTCGACTGTGGGGACCGCCTCCCACCCTACTTTTGTTCTGGCCTATGGGGTCTCTTAATTGTCGCCTGGGGGAGGTTTGGGAGCGCCAAGTGGTGGCCGCAATGTTCCCCTCGCTCTGGCTTGCGGCTTGTTCTGTCCTCTGGCGGTGGCTTCCCCTGTATCTGGGGGTTGCCTTGTTTCTGGGGGGTCTCCTCCTTTTTCTTTTCTTTTTTCTTTTCCCTCCTGAAAGGGGCTCCTTATGTGACTCACTGTTGCTTGGATGGTCTTCCGTTCTCCCTTCTTTGTTCCCTCTTTCAGTCACCAAATTCAGCAAGTCTTGATGCAGCTATCTTTGGCCTTCCTTTTTTTGCAGGCAGCTAGCCAGCCAACCACAATTTATAGATGGCATACAAGTGCTGTCTTTTTGCAGGTTTCATCTGCAAATCATTACTTCCGCTACCATTTCAGTGGAAAATAAACACTTTCCCCCATATTCTCAGTGAACTGAAAAGGATATGTGCAACAGGAGAGAGACAAAATCTACAATTGGTAGAATATTCAGTAAACAGTGATTTGTTTGAAATTTATGTGGTGATATATAATGGCAGAGAAGACCCAGTATAATTCTTAAAATTATATATCTTGATGTATTTCTGCATGTATATATCTAAGTATCTTACAATATCAGGAATTTATTTAGTAAAGCATTTTGATACTGATTTTCTCTGAAAAATAGGCTGCATTACCTGTTTTGGCAGTATCCATTTCAAGCACTAGCCAGGTTTGATTCTGCTTAATTTCCAAAAACAGACAAATAGTATATACGTTTTGCCTTTCATGTGTCACTAAATCTGGACTGTGTTGTGTTGAAATGTTTGAGTCTTTTTACCCTGCTCACTTTCTTAATCTGGAGACAGTAAAGGAAAATAGATATTAATTGTTCTTATGCAGCTCTGCTTATGTGACACAGCTGTTATGCATTGCTTAAGGATTCGACAAGTAAAGGAAGGATCACTCAGTGTCTACTGCCCTTGACAAATAAATGAGATGTCTATATGGAGAAGCAGTGGACCTCTTCATACCAAATACTGGAAAAAATGAGAAAGCTCTCCTCTTTGATCCCTAGTTGTGAATGTCTAAAAGATGGCTATGATGTGATGGAGCATCTTACATGTTCCCAACATTTGCCCTGCTTTACTGATTAAGCTACAACAATTTAATGAGGACTGCAATATAAGGAATTTAAATGACCTCATGCATCATGTGGAATTCAACTATTTCCACCTTCACCACTTTTAAGCTGCTTCTCTAGTTAACCCAGGGCTGTCCAACTTCTACCGACCCAGGGGCCTGAATTCCGGTCACTGATGACCTGGGGGGCCGAAGGGTCTGCCCCTGGCTACGCCCCCGCCCCGCCCCACCCCGCCCCCACCCCTCCCCCGGCTCCAATTTACTTACAATTCATAAGAGGCATCCATACAATCAAATATAATCTTTTACTAAGGGGAAATGCAGGGTGGGAATTCATAAGGGGCATCCATACACAATTACATAATAATAACATAAAGGTTAGCCTACCTTCCCAAACATGCAGGATCCAGGAGTAGCCGGACCACGAGCAGAGGCGACAACTGACCGAGGCAGCAGCCGAGAAGGTCCAAATCACGTCTGCGTGGGCTGCAGGGATTAAGTAGCCGAGATTTCGGCAACAGGAGTATCATGAGACTACGGAAGCCACACGGGATTTCGCTCTCAACGCAGGCGTGATCTCGCGTTGAGAACGAAATCCCGTGTGGCTTCCGTAGTCTCACAATACTTGCTCCGGAACCCGGAAGTGGGTAATTTAAAAAAAATATTATTATTTTATTTATTTATTTATTTATATTTTTTATTTAAAAGCTTAGGGGGGCACAGGGAAGGGGCTGGGGGGCCTTATAAGGCCCCCGGGCCGCCAGTTGGACAGCCCTGAGTTAACCTATTTATAAGAAGTCAGTTTGCATCAGCTTTCACCTTTATGAATAATTCTGAGATTTCTTAAAAAATATTTACTTGAATATCTTTTGAGATGACTAAATGTTTTATTTTCCTCTCTGTCTAGGACTACAATGATGAAATCCGGCAGGCACAATTGCAAGAATTAACTTACTTAAATGGCTCTGAAAATGCAGAAGTTCCAGTAGTTCGTGGAAAACCCTCCTTACGGTCCCGAGGAGTACCTACACCTACTTTGGCAAGGTACATAATTACTTAATTTCTATGACTTTATGCATGTATGAAAATGCTTTGCAGCTTGGCATCATTCCTCCTTAAACGACTAGTTGTTGAAGTGGTCTGGAAACTGCTTGATAGCTCACAACTGTTGCGTATTCACTCAGAACACTAACACCTCTCCATTCTCTGCTGTCATTGTCTGACACTTTATAACTTACTCTCTCAGTTAGAACATCTGTAGAATTGTTCTAATCCACCTTGTGATCAACAGATCTCCCTTGCTGGTCCACAGGATTAACTGTTTACTGATCAGACCCTGCTGAGTTGGAAGCAGCTAGTTCCATTGTGGTTTTATTTTTTCAACAAAATGCTTTTGGTTTCTGTTTGAGATATTTTTTTTCCATGTCTGGAGCAACTTGAGAAACTGCAAATCACTTCTGGTGTGAGAGAATTGGCCATTTGCAGGGATGTTGCCCAGGGGACGCCCAGATGTTTTACCATCTTTGTGGGAGGCTTCTCTCATGTCCCCGCATGGGGAGCTGGACCTGACAGAGGGAGCTCATCTGCACTCTCCCCGGATTCGAACCTCTGACCTGTCGATCTTCAGTCCTGCCAGCACAAGGGTTTATTTAACCCACTATGCCACCGGGCACTCCTTGAGATACTACTTATTGTTCATGACATGGGTAACCAATAAAAAAATCATTCAATGCTGTTCATAATTGCCTGAATTTCAAGACAGATGAAATACAATACTTAAATATTATGATGCAGAAAGGAAGAGATTAACATTTCTTATGCATTCACATATTTGGGTTTCGTGTATGTGGATTCAAATATCTTGCTAGAGAGCGAAAACAAACGAATATATTTAACCTTGTGTACATTGCTCACTGCAAACAATGCTCTCAGACAAAAAATTGCAGCTTTTCCCAATGCATTTCATCATGCAAAACACAAATCAGTCTGCCAGTAGCCTTCATTAGAAGTATGCCTCTCTTCCCTAAACAATGCTTCCTTCAAGAAACCACAAACAGATTACAATATGTTTTTGAAGAGGTTTGTATGATGAAATACAGTAGGGAAGGGCCGCAATTGGCCATCTGAGGTTGGAAAACACATCAGCATCCTCAAAATACTCCTTGTTTGCTGTATTGTATGTCTAATCTGCTTTTACCTGGCAGATATAATACTTCACTCCCATTTAGGAGCACTGTAGACTCACTCATTGCTCCCTTCCCTTCAGCACAATGTTTTGCAAACCTTACGTTTCAGACCTGACAATGGCTAGCCTTATGTTCCTGCTAGCATTTTTTTCTCACCACTATTTGCAGATATGTTTAAAAGCTTGTGAACCCATATGCAGCAGCAGAACATACATTGATGGTAGCTGTATCCCTAGTAATTTAGCATTGTATTCATAATGTGTGTGTGTGTCTTTTTTGTTGTTGTTTAATTTGTGGATTAAAGCAGCATGCACATATGCTTGAAAAATAGATTAAAAACTTTCAAAGGTTTAACAGCTGTTCGGAGATGAAAAGTAGAAAGTATATCTCACAGCGACAGTATTGCCATTTCCAAAACTAAGAACTCGGCTTTACCTATTACAATTATTAAATTATTTGGTTAACAAGCATGAAAGGAAACATAGGACCCAATTCCCTCCACAATCCTTAGGGATTGTAAAGCTACGGACAGGAGTTGTGTTGTTAAAGATAATGATGATACACATTCAAAACTCCTTGAACAGTTTAGTGTTTTTCCTCACTACGTCTGTCGTAAAGAAATATTACCTCAATCTCAGCTATTTTCAAACTGGTGCTTTCTCTAACTGTGTCTCTCTCTCTCTCTCTCTCTCTCTCTCTCTCTCTAAAAATACCTTTAAGTTCAGCATTCTCACTGCAGCTCTCTGGGTTTCATTTTTTAAAGTCTGAAACTTAGGCTTTTGCAAGTTCAGCCACAGATACCACACTTCATTATATGATCCCTGTGCGTTGTTTAAGTCCTTTTTCTACAACAATAGCGTATGGGACTTACAATAGCAACTGTCCCCCCTCAAAAAAACAAACAAACAAAACTTAGACCAATGGGGGTTTTTTGGGGCGTGGAATTGTGCCTTTCTTTGTGTAAGCCAGTCCACTGAATTTGAATGTGTGTGTGTCAGGAGCGACTTGAGAAACTGCAAGTCGTTTCTGGTGCGAGATAGTTGACTGTCTGCAAGGATGTTGCCCAGGGGATGCCCGGATGTGTTGATGTTTTACCATCCTTCTGTCCTGTCCCCACATTGGGGGTAGGATCTGACACAGGGAGCTCATCCATGCTCTCCCCAGATTCAAACTGTTGACCTGTCCATCTTCAGTCCTGCCAGCACAAGGGTTTAACCCATTGTGCCACTTGGGGCTCCTCACTTCATAACTGTAATTTTGGTACTGTTATGAATCATTGTGTAAATATCACATATGCAAGATGTATTTTCATTCACTGGACCAAATTTGGCAAAAATACCCAATACGGCAGTGGTTCTCAACCTGGGGTCCCCAGATGTTTTTGGCCTTCAACTCCCAGAAATCCTAACAGCTGGTAAACTGGCTGGGATTTCTGGGAGTTGTAGGCCAAAAACATCTGGGGACCCCAGGTTGAGAACCACTGCCGTATTGGGTATTTTGCCAAATTTGAATACTGGTGAGATTGGAAGGATTGATTTTGACATCTGGGGGTTGTAGTTGCTGGGAATTATGGTTCACTACAATCAAAGAGCATTCTGCACTCCTCCAGAGATGGAATTGAACCAAACTTGACACACACAACTCCCAGGGCCAATAGAAAATACTGGAAGGGTTTGTTGAACAAACTTGGCACAAATACTCAATGTGCTAAAATGTGAACACTGGTGGGGTTTGATGGAAAAAAAGATCTTGACATTTGGGAGATGTAATTGCTGGAATTTATAGTTCACCTACAATCAAAGAGTATTCTGAACTCCACTAATGATAGAATTGAGCCAAACTTCCTACACAGAACCCTCATGGGTTCTTGAAGGGACTCACTGGTGTGAGTCTCCCTCCAGCCTCACATGCTCTCCTTCACCTGCACGTGTGCACCACACTACCATGCGCTTGGAGTCTCAGAAACGGCCCTCCCCTTGGCTGAGAGGCTGGCCAATCACAGCGGAGAAGGGCTTTTTGTGAGAGGATTCAATGTCTGTTTCCAAAAAGGAAGAGAAGAACAGGGGGAGATATTCATCATTCTCTGCAAACGGGGTTCTGAAGACCATCAGAAATATGTGTTTTCTGATGGTCTTTGGTGACCCATCTGAAACCTCCCGTGCTGCCGCCCCCCCCCCCCCGGGTCCTGACCCCCAGGTTGAGAAACACTATTATAGAGCATTCTCCCTCTTCTGTCCTGATGCGCAAGCCCAAGAGATCACAAACTTATCTCTACCTTAGTACTTTTATCTCTGAAGCCATTATCAGAAACTTGAGCATCAGTTTGTTACCTTTTGACATTATCTTTTGTATAACACTTGGGATCTCCAAAGGTTTGGGCGGGGGACATTGGGAAACACATCTTTGTCCTGGAGGATCTTCAGGTGTTTAGAATACAAGAAAATGAGACTGTATATTCTGAGAACATGTAAATGTAACTACCATAATCTACAGCAGAAATCCTAGGAAAAGAATATAAGATTTGCAGTTAACTAGGAATTGGATTTGGATAGTAAAGAGATCAGGTTTAGGATGGTTATTACCTAGACTGTTAGCCTGTACACATATTGTGAATTAGGAGAAATACTAAGCTTTAGAAGCAGCCCTGTTCCTGTTTGTGGCTTACATTTATCTAAAACCTGATTTAATGGGAAGCCGTGTGGAAAATAAGAGCAGAGTGAAAGAGACATCAGACACTAGTTGTTCCCAGTGAAAGGGGTTGAAACAAATTGGATCAGTTCTCAGAGCTGTCCACACACATTAGGAAAGTAAGAACCATCTAAGAAACACAAAAGAGAAGAGTGTAGTGTTCTCAGGAAGATGTGTTAATAGACCAGGCCAGGATGTTTTCCCATCTGTAGTTATTTTTATTTCATTTATAAACCATATTTCCACTAAAAATAGAGTTCCAGACAATTAGAAATAAATCGCAGAAGGAACAAAATTATGATTAAAACATTATACCAATTAGATAAAAAGCAGATCAGTGCATGCCACAGTTTATTTATGTTATAATCGGGTAGTGTCCTTACAGAAATGATTGTGGAGGAAACTTATTTGTAGTTCAAAAGTGCATCATTGGCATTAATGTTGTATCTTCTTTCTAGGGATGTAAAACCTTTGTGTCTTCTTCCACAATTCTACCCAAATTTTTGACAAAAATAGTTTCTGTTGGTATTGATAAGGAGTCCTCAGTGGTGCAATACATTAAACTCTTGTGCCCGGAGGACTGCTTACCGACAGGTCAGCAGTTTGAACCTGTGGAGAGCAGGTGAAGTTCCCTCTGTCAGCTACAGCTCCCCATGCAGGAACATGAGAGAAGCCCCCAACAAATATGGTAAAAACATCAAACATCCAGGCATCCCCAGGGCAACATCCTTGAAGATGGCCAATTATCTTACATCAGAAGCAACTTGCAGTTTCTCAAATCTCTCCTGTCACAAAGAAAAAAAGTCTTTTCCATTTGTAAGAATAATACTACATTTACAAAAATTACCTATTGCATTGCTAAACTATGAAAAATGACTTGTTTCATGGACTTCTAAAAATTAGACGCATTAGATGGCTTGATCATTTCTGTGTGTTGTTTCTTGTCTGTGAGAGTACTTAACTTTCATATTAACTTTGACACAAAGACTTGTTGCCTAAATTGTGGAAGTCTCTATGAGAAGAATGGGAGAGCTCATGGTATTGTTACTGCTTCATCACACTAGAGAAAAACTCCACTTAAAATCCTATTTCTCCCTCCTGCAGAATTCTGGGGTTTGTAGTTTAAGGAGGAGCCTTTAACAGCCTCACTAAACTACAAACCCCACAATTCTGCAGGAGGCAGAAACCAGATTTTAAGCGAATTTTTTCTCTAGTGTGATGAAGTGGCTTAGAGGTGAGAAATCTCACAGGAGTTAGCAAACTTGGTGATGTGTCTCTACTAAAACAAGTACTTTTACAAGGTTTCTGAAATCCATATTTTGTGTGCTACCTTTCTTCAGGCAGTGTGTTTCAGTGTGCACACACTCTAAAAAGAGCATTGTGCCACCTCTGAAATGTTCACATTCTGCCATATATCTATACCAAGAGTTCTGTTGTTAATACCAGTAGATACCAGTATTATTGCTGACCTTTGGTATAATATTGGTCCGAATCTTGGTTGTACACACACATGCAATCTAATCTCTTTTTGCTTTTACTTCTTCTCTTTAGCTTCCTTCTATCAATTCTAACATTTCTGTTGGCGCCCCCCTCCCCCGGGGCATTAGATATTTGAAACACAAATAACCATGAATTTCCAGGAGAACACGATGGGATGCAAACAGTTTTTTAAAACTTCTCTATCCAAGACAATGTTTGCCTATTTGGATAGTGATTCTGTTTGTTTGGGTCTTTTGAGGGAAGGGGGTTATTTTGCGAGCTTTAGGTTATAGGTAAAAAGTAGAGCACAGGAGTGCTTCCAGCTCAAAGTTTTAAGTGTTACCCTTTTCAACATCTTAAATTATTTCTAAAAACTCAGATCTGAAGCAAAATTAAGATTTAAAGACACTTGTAACTTTGTCAAAGTCTTTTAAAAAGGGCATTTTCTTCCACAAAATCCATGCTGATATAAAGGGTCTCAGCAGTTGGTCACTTGTACACCAGCAAGGTGACTTCTTTTTCATTACTTGTTTGCCTTTCTGTGCTTGCACAGAGATTGTAAAGGCTTTTTTCGTGGGCCACATACAAATATTTCCACAATATGGGCTCTGGTATTTGTCCTAAATCGGTGTAGCTACCCTACATTCATTACTACCTCGTTTCAAAGAAAGGGGGAGCAATTTCTTAATCCTCCATAGAGTGCTTGTAACACATTTATTTACAAGCTTGGACCATTTAAAAAAATACCTTGATCTTCTAAAATTGCTAGAGCGTCTTGCTTATGTGGTTTCAAGCCTAAACTTTAGAGTCTCCCACATGATAAGGGCCCATAGAGTGCATCACACATTTCAATTCACCATGTTGAGCCATAGGAGATTTGGGTCATTCGAATTATTTCATTTTACCATTGCTTACCTCAAGTAAGAGAAAATTGATATATGCTAAATTAAAACTAATCTTTGGTCATTTAAGCCTCAGTACTCTAGAGAGAGAACTTATTTGAGTAAATATGGTTAAATAATACTTTATATCTGGGAACACCTTGTATTCATCTTAATCCATGGGTGGATGAAGCTGGAGTTTTTGGTGATCCTTACTGAGATGAAGGAGACATTCCATGACTCCATCAGTGTTGTATTTGCATACTAATTCCAAGTAGTGTCTCATTATAATGTATCTAATTTATCTCCTGGACTCCTATGGCATCGTTACAAATGGAGCTGCCAATTGACTAGTAGAACAACTGCATGCACAAACATCTCTTATAATTACACACCCTCGTTAGTGATCATTTAATATTATAATGAGTGAAATGTAAACGTGCATATCTATATTTGGGGATAACCAGATGTACTTGGGGATGAGTAAGTAAAGTTTATTGATTAGTCCGCTGACCATATCAACAGTAAAAGACAAAAACAAGGAAATACACAAAAAGACACTAATCACTGTCCTAAAACTCCTGTAATGGTGAACATACATTAAAACACAATTAAAACTTGATTAAGTCAAAAGTTAAAGTAATTAAAATATCATCATCATTAAAGTGTCAAGGTAAAACTTCATACCACAGAAGTTAAGGTTAAAATAGACCAGCTATTACACAATCCCAATCCAGTTCAGATATTTGCATCACCCCTACAGTTTACGCCAAACTTGGGGATGAGTTAATTGTGTTGCGCTGCAGCGGATTTTACCCAGTGCCCAAAAATCCAAATGCAATAAGACTCATAGACAAGAGGAAAAATGAACAGAAAAATCTTTACTCTTAATAGCAGAGATGAAACATAAACCTGCAGTGTTGCATACAAAAATAAAACAGTGCAACAAACTTACATAGTCCTTGTAAGAAACATAGAATAAGGCATTTTTAGTAATTTCTCTCTTCAGCTAATGAGCAATCATCTGTTTAGTTTGTATTGATTATTCCTTTAAAAAGTTGATTATGAGTTTATGTGATTTTTTTCTGGTTGTTTTATTGCAGAGGACCTTTTTATTTAGTTGTTTTTAACTGAGAGAACCCCCAACAATGTGAGATTGTAACATTTCTAGAAGTACTATTGAAAAGACCTTTAATCAAAATCAATTTTAGTTTTAGTGCCAATTTCCCAAGTTATGGTGTACAATATTGTGGAAGGACAAAGGAATTGGAGTACTTCATTGTGCCTTAAATTGTTCTCATATTTCTAGAACTCGTGGAGGTGTACCACCCCCGCCCACTGGCGTCCCAAGAGGGGCACCAGCACCCAGAGGCATACCCCCCAGCAGAGGTCCCATCTCTCGTGGTCGTGGTCTTCTGACACCCAGAGCAAGAGGAGTTCCTCCATCTGCAGGCTATCGACCTCTCCCACCACCTCCAGCACAAGATACATATGGAGAATATGTGAGTTACCAATTCTAATCATCTAACGGTTGACTTTGAGAGTTCTTTGGAATTGAGTTGCGTTTTGAAGCCCAGAACACAATGATATGTGTATTACTCTGGATAATTGTGAATAAATTAACCTCATGACAGTGAAAGACAGGTTTGGGTGCCAAAATTGTGGATTTTAATATGACCCATGGATATGTTGGGGGTAATTCTGTGAAGAGGAAAATACACCAATCCTGTCTTAGAGGTCCATCTGTTTTTATATATATATGCATGCTTCGGGTTTCAGGTGCATAAAGGGACAACCTGGTGTGTTTCAGGTGCATAAAGGGACAACCTGGGGTGTGTGCGTGTTCTCAAAGTTTCATCTACTTTATGCCATTTTTATATTCTTGGGAAATGTTCTTCCCATCTTAGGACCATGTAAAGCACTTAATAGGACTCTCGGGGGTATTTTTTAAAGTCCATTTCTCAGTTGCCTCTGATACACTCCCCTCTTTGGGGTCTCAAGGGGAGTTTGATTAGTGAAAGAAAAATGAACCTTGTAGCACTCTTACCTGTTTTGTCATTCAACCAGTGAGGTGTAAAATCATTCAAAAGGCCCTACCCCAAACTACAAATTCTCTCAGAATGCTGGACTGAGCAGCATCCAGCCAGAATTCCAATAAATTGTTGAATCTAGAAATTCTTTTGTGCTTAATATAAGTTAATATAAGAGACATTGGTTAATATGAGAGACAATGAGATAGCTGTTGTGGCTTTTTAAAAAACGGTTTTTGCCAAAACGTTTTTTAAAAAATCCTTAAAATCAGTGGATGTATGAAAGTTATGGAAAATGGTCCCCTGACATCTTGTGTCATTGTATAGAAAATTCAGGGAGATCGCTCTCGTAGTTTTTTAATGTTGTTTGTAAAAGCTTTGAAAATGTCCTGAAAATCTGTGGATAAGTGAAACATTCTGAAACTTGATGAGCAAACAGTGATAAATGTGTTCTACCTTCGTAGCAAGTTTCACCCCAATAGCTGTAAAAATTAAGGAAAAAGGAGCCCCTGAAGTTCCCCACTTGGTCAATTACTATAATGAAAAGGTAACAAAATTTTGTTATTCTCATTATAGTAACGACATTTTCACTAACAATACCTTAGAAACAAAACACCGATGCCTCCTAATTTTGTAATGAGAATTGGAGCATTTTTTCATCGATTGCACAATCTTTCTGTATTTATGTATGCATATACACACATACATCTTGATTTAACTTTTTCCTTAAAAAGTAATGTTGGGGTTTTTTTTAAAGGTCTCCCTTGGACTAAAATTATAAGGAATCTCCTTGTGTGTTTTTCATCCATTTTATCATTCATACCATTTTGCAGTACTCCAAGCTCTACTGGGGGAGCTAATATGATCTCTTAGGCTCCCACAGATGTCCATTCGTGATGTAAAGGATCAAGGCAAGCTTCTCTGAGAAGATAGTGCCAAAGATAAACCCAGCCTACTTTAGGATGTGAAAGCTTGGATAAATGTGAAGGGGAGAAGATGTGTTTTGTTTTGTTCTGTTTATCTTTAAAAGCTTTGCCTTCCTGGGGGGGAAAATGGGTTAATATAATATTGTTGAATAAAAGTTCTAAAGAACAAATGTTCCCTAAACCACTGCCCCATAATCATTTTTTAAAACTGCCAAAGAAAGTAACAACTTTCTCTTGGTGTACAATTGGGAAAGAAAGAACTAGGAAATAAGAAAGCAGAAACAAGCAGTCCCCAGTTTACAAATAACATAGGTTCTGTAGGTTTTTCTTAAGTTGAATTTGTATGTGACTATGAGTCATTTGTAAGTCGAACGTTTGTATCTCGTAGAATGCCTGTAATTTGTTTTGATAGGGAAATAAAGCTCCCCTCCTGAATCCAGAAAGGGGTGGGAACAGAACAGATCAGCTATCTCCTTGCAATGATAGTACTTGTAGTGGGCAGAAAGAGCATTGTCTCCATGTGCTCCTAGATCACAGAGATAGTTGCAGAGAACAGAAAATTCCACTCTTAAATCCTTCCGTTCCAGTGATTTAGAGCAGTGTTTCCCAACCTTTTTTGAGCCGTGGCACACTTTTAAATTGACCAAATCCTGGGGCACACCACCAACCAAAATGACACAAAATGACACCCTAACACAGTAATACATATACTGTAGTTAATATGTTTTTTAATGTATTTATACACTCAGTGTGAAACCTGGGCCTGTTTCGATGAACACAACATAGATATCCTGGCAGGAATGGCAGAAAGACACAAACTTTCCCAACACAGAACTCCCATAACAATGTTGGATCAGGACCAAACTTGGCATGAATGAACTCAATATGCCCAAATGTGAACACAGATGGAGTTTGGGGAAAATAGACCTTGACATTTGGGAGTTACAGTTTCTGGGATTTATAGTTAACACACAATCAAAGAGCATCCTGAACTCTTGCAACAATGGAATTGAACCAAACTTGGCATATTGAACTCTCATTACCAACAGAAAGTACCGGTAGGGTTTGCTTGGGAATTGACCTTGACTTTGGAAGTTGTAGTTCATCTACACCCAGAGAGCACTGGGGACTCAAATAATGATGGATCTAGCCACACTTGAAATGAATACTCTATATGCCCAAATATGAACGCAGATGGAGTTCAGGGGAAATAGACCTTGCCATTTGGGAGTTGTAGTTGCTGGGATTTATAGTTCCCCTACAATCAAAGAGCATTCTGAACCCCACCAATGATAGAACTGGGCCAAACTTCCCACGCAGAACCCCCAGGTGGCTCCCTTCCTGAATGGCTCTCTCCCTCTTCCACACTCACTCGGTCCGCGGTTGCCTTCCTTCCTTCCTTCTTTCCTGCGGTTCGAAAGAAGAAGCCGGTGGGCCTGCCTCGGACTGTGCTTCTCACTTCCGCTTCCATTCCCCGCCCTCCCTTGATTGGAGGCTTGCTGGCTGGGGAAACGGCCAAAGGAGGCAGCGCCCGGCCCTTCCTCCTCCTCACCCCGCAAGCAGCAGCAGCAGCAGCAGTTCGGCAGGAGAGGGAAGAAAGGGGGGAAGAGAGTTTTTTTCCGTGGCACACCAGGTGATTGCTCATGGCACACTAGTGTGCTGCGGAACAGCGGTTGGGAAACACTGATTTAGAGGTTTCCTAATTCCCTCACTGTTTTAAAATGCCCAACATGCATGGAATAGCAATGAAACCAGGCTGCATCCATTATGTATGCCTAAGGAATTGCAACCAGTCCTAACCTTTTTACAAATAAGATAATTATTAGACACATAACACATTTTACATGTGAAAAGTAAAATACTTTTGGTGAACGCTTTTAAAAAATCAATTGTGTGAATTGATACCCAACTAAAAGTACCCCCTAGACTCGAATGAATCTGGAAGCATCTTTTCAAAAGTGCCCCATTACTCTGGTGTCCTTAGACTCTCAACATGGAAGTTTGGGTTGGTTTTTTTTTCTTGAACTGGATAATTTAACACTTATTAAAAATGAAATTCTGATAGTCTTCTTATGTAATATAGCTAAACATTTTCACTAGACTTAGTGTAAGACATCAAAGAAGTGAGGAGATTATAGGAGGAACAGTATCCTTACCCCCCTGAAAAAAGAAAAAGTTGGAAGAAGAAATAATATAAAAATAATACAACCAAGCAGAATTCTCTGGGACTGTAGGAGGTTTTGCATATCAAAAACCAGTGGTGGCCTCTTCAAATTCATATCTCTGAGATTTATTTAAAATTCAGAGGGTATCAATTTATATGCAGAACTAGCGAAATTAGAATAAATGTGCAGCACTTGAAACCTCAAACACAGAAAATATTAACATGAAGATGTCAAACCTAATTAAGGGCAAGCTTTAAAGAATTCTTGAGCTCCACTTGATGATTGCTATTTAAAGAGAATCTGTGGGTTGGAGGAGAATTTGAGATGAGTCTCTTACCTTCTGTTTTGGTGCTGTAGTGAAATTGTCTGCCTAATGGGATGGTTACTTTATTTATGACATGAGAGGACATCTTACCCAAATCCAAGGTAGAAATAAATGGGAGATATCAGGGAAAACATAGGGCTAAAAGGAAGTATCTAGTAAGAACGGGAAAGGAGCAGCACAGAATATTATACTGAGTACAAGTTTTTCCAGGTAAGAAAAGGAATCCTCTTCAGCTTTTATCCAACCCAGAAGTTGATATGAGCATCAACTGATATGTTAAGTGAGAAAATCTACTGCTCTAGACTGAGATCAGTCTAGATCAGTTGTAATTGTTTGTTAAATCTTATATGGTCCTGGGCCGGCGTACCTGAGGGACCGCCTCACCCCCTACCGATCGCAGAGATCACTTCGTTCGGAAGATCAGAATTTACTTGAAGTTCCTAACTCTTAAGACCTTCCACCGGACGGCCACTAGGCGCAGAGCCTTCAGGATAGTGGCACCTTGCTTATGAAATGCCTTGCCAGCTGAAACACAAGCTCTTCGAAATTTATCTTCTTTTCGAAGGGCATGTAAAATGTATTTGTTCCAGCTGGCAATTCAAATCCTGGTAATTGGGGATTTTTGTATTTTTAATGATGTATTGTATATTGCTTTGCTTGCATTTTAAACCACTCCGAGCCTCCGGGGAGTACAAGTTGGAATAATAAATAAATAAATACATTATATAAGCAGTCCTGGTCAGAAGGGACCTTGCCTCAAAGGACCCACTTAAATTGCTAAATTAGAATTAAATTACTAAATTAGACAAGAGCTCTTACCTATCTCTTGCTTTTAGAACATAAGAACATAAGAAGAGCCATGCTGAATCGGGCCTCAGCCCATCTAGTCCAGCATTCTGTGTCACACAGTGGCCCACTAGTTGTACACAGGGATCTCTAGCAGAAAGGAGGGCAAAACCCTCACCTGCTCCCGACCCCCCACAACCAGTACCCGGGGAAAATCCTGCCTGCCTCCATCAACACAGAGGTGGCACTTGGATGTCCATTTCAGTAACTACTGATTCCCTTGGTATGAGTCAGGTTCCATGGAAGTTGAGGACATTGTAAAGACAATATGTGTTCCATTGCCATTCATTAGGTTGGAGGGGATATAACATAATTGTCTAGCCACTGGGAAGACCTAATGTTGGCTTTGTTGGAACAGGTGGACAGTTTTAGTTCTGATAGGAAACTTATTTATTTCTTTATTCAAACTTTTATACCGCCACTCCCCGAGGGCTCGGAGCGGTTTACATAGTTAGAGCAAACAATTATTATTATTTACTGTATTTGTATACCGCTTTTCTCAGCCTTTCGGCGACTCAAGGTGGTTTACAGGCAGCAAGTTATGCACATAAAACATTAAATACAATATAAAACCACAACAGAAACAATAAGCAACAGAAACAATAAGCAACAGCCAGGAGACAGGTGTTTTTTAAGTCACTTCTTCACTCCCCCTTTCTCCTCTCAACTGGCTTGGGGGTAGGGGAGAGGGAGAAGCAGCAGTATTTCTTCCTTCTCCTCCTGAGGTGGCAGGGAGATGTAGTATTGTTGCTGGGGGAGGGACTGCCCACCGATGACCCAGGAGACATGGTGGAAATCTGTCTTCCTGGTTCCCCCTCTTCACTGGCTTCAGAGCGTCAGTTGGTGCTGGGGAGAGGGGCTGCCCACTGATGACCCAGGAGACATGGTGGAAGTCTGTCTTCCTGGTTCCCCCTCTTCACTCTGGCTTCAGAGCGTCAGTTGGTGCTGGGGAGAGGGGCTGCCCACCGATGAAAATAGAAACAAACAAGAAAATAGCAACATATCACAGAATTTACGTACAAGAGGGAAGGGGGTGGGG
Organism: Anolis apletophallus; assembly: GCA_030556195.1. Taxonomy (NCBI): domain Eukaryota; kingdom Metazoa; phylum Chordata; class Lepidosauria; order Squamata; family Anolidae; genus Anolis; species Anolis apletophallus. The sequence goes on from JARBWK010000007.1 coordinate 137,836,575, forward strand.
ACTAAGACATTAGATAGGACAAGATCTGGAGAACTTAGAGGTTAGGAAGTCAGGGACCATGGAGGGGTCGTAAGGTGGTTTTTCTGTGATGGTAGGCTCAGGCTCCGTGGGAGGATCCTGCGGAGCCAGGATGCCCGTCCTCATCAGGAAATCACTAAAGTTGTTAAACAGTCCAATAAGCCTCTTGTACTCTTCGATCAGGTCTTCTACCATCTTGGGAGCAGGCTGATCAAGGCTCGCTCCCCGTGGTCCCAACGGATGGTTGCTTCCCCGGTTCTCGGGTGATCCTGGTGGAAGGCTGCCTCCCTGATTCTTCGGGGCCATTGGTCGATGAAGGCCCGATTCAGTTGAATTCATCCAATTTGCCCAATTTGTGGGGGTCTACTTTGTCGATGGTCTCTTACTCAGCGATCTAAGAATTTTGGCTGTGGTGGCCGTCACAGGTCGAAGGACCCACCGTTCAGACTGTCTGCCATCTCCACTCAGAGGCCATGGGGTTGTATTCATCAGCCAAACTATTCCTTGAGGGGCTTGAGGATCACTATCGACCGCTTCAAGTGAACGGGGATCAGACTCAAGCACTCTTTGACAAGCCATGTGTTGCTGGAAAGTCGGAGTAGTGTCATCAGGCCAGCTCAGTCGGAGCACACCTGAAGGGTGCTCCACAACCGGCGCCATCTTTTATATGTTTTGCTCACGAGGAGCCCCAAGCCAGGAGCAGGAGCGCTTGCTGGGGATGTTCTGGCCTCCTATAGCAGCCACAGCAGCAGACTCCTCGTATTCCTTCATATTCCTGTAGCACATGGGATATTTTTAGAGCAGAAATTAGAAGAGAGTGTATGTGTTATTAGTAGAAACTTGAAATAAGAGATAGGGAATCGCTAGGGATTATATTCTCTGGAAATTTAAAAAGTTACGATGAACAGTCATAACCTGGAGGGCAAATAGTCCATTGATGAATATTCCAACTTCAACTTTAATTTTGTACTCTGTTATTGAGCCAGAATGCAAATACGTGTTTGATGTTCCTAACAAATTGTATATCATATTCCCAATGCTTGCCAGTTCTCCATGCCATACCCTCAACTGTTTCTGACACCTAGTTATCTTGTACAATGAAGAACTTCTATCCAAGAGAAAGATACATAAAGCTTTCCTTGATTCACAGAACTTGTTGTTGGACTTCTTGTGCCCAAGGCCATGGTTTAATGTACATATATCTGTGGCACTGGCAGTGAATTTGTATTTCTGGAAAGAGTGTTAGTTGGACTGAAAGGCATGGCATTTTCAAGGGTTCTAATGTTATTATTTGGTTTGTAATTGCTACCTTGTTTTTCCAGGAATATGACGATGGATATGGCACTTCATATGATGAACAGAGCTACGACTCCTATGATAACAGCTATAACACTTCGGCACAGAGGTAAGGAAGAATGTTCGGGGTATCTTACAATAGCTGCTAAAATGTAGATGTCTAAGAGCAGGCATGGACAAACTTGGGTCCTCCAGGTGTTTTGGGCTTCCAACTCCCAGAATTCCTAACAGCCTGAGGCCTGCTCAGCCACTTAAGGAATTCTAGGAGTTGAAGTCTACCTGGAGGGGCCCAAGTTTACCCATATCTGCCTTAGAGGCTGAGTAGTATCGCCTTATTGTCTGCTGACTAACAGGTGCTTTCTAAGGACTCAGGTGCAAATGGTTCCCATCTCCTCCTGCCTAAACAATTGAACTAAAATGGTCAAGAGATTTAATCTGTGCCAAAGTAATGAGCTCTGGTCCATCCCTGAATTAGAAACTATTGGTCTAAATCCAATTCTTAGTCCCAGCTAGAATAGAATAGCCCCATTGAATCAATTAAATGCCCCGTGTAAGTGGACTTAACAACTTCTTACTGATTCATCATGCTTACTGCAGCTGCAACCAACAATTGGATTTAGGCCTTTATCTCTTGTTCTTTTTGGCTATGCAATTTGTCACATGGGTTGCCCCCCTTCCCTTTCTTCATGGCCAGAATAAATCCCTGTTTATGCCAAGCTATGTTTTGTTTTTTATTTCCAGCCTTTCAGCCTTTAGTTTATGTGAACACACTGTACCTGTGGACTGAACTGTGATCATATATTAATAGATTTCTGAATATATTAGAGAGTTGGACATGCCTATAACGTATTATCAGAGAGCAAACAATTGTACATCTTTTAAAAGCAAAGTAACATAATTAGATATGAAATCTTGTTCAGTGCATGCTCATTTTACTAGCAGATACTGTATCTATTAAATCCTAGACCTGGTATTCGTTTTCACAGAAAATAAAGCCATGTTGTCAAAAGTAATTTGTGAATTTTCTAATATAGTTCAATTAACAGATTTTATACAAAGCAGTCATTTTAATAAAGTTTTTGCTGGTGGAAATGGTGGTGGGGAATGATTATTATTTGTTACAGCCTCTCCTCATGGCTTGAAGCAGATTACAACATTGCTAAAACACAAAATCATCTAAAAACACGGGGCCACAAAATGGAGGCCACAACATGCAAATGTGGAGAAGAGCAAACCACAGGCCACCTACTACAATGCAACCTGAGCCCTGCCACATGCACAATGGAGGACCTCCTCATAACAACACCAGAGGCACTTCAAATAATCAGCTACTGGTCAAAGGGCATTTAATATAATGCCAAGTTTTTAAGCTTTGTGTTTTTTAAATACATTACAACCATACCCTTGGTTTGCTTCTGATACAATAAGTAAATAAATCTAAAAACATTCTGTAAAATACAGACATTCAAACATGTTTCTACAAAAATACATATTAAAATACACTGAACAAAGTTAAAACAAGATAAAATGCAAGTTTAAAATTTGTCATTAAATCTGACTTTTGGTACTATCTCACTATCCAAAATATTTTTGGCTCCTATGGCCTAGACCAATGCATTCTTATTGGTCATTCAGAAATTTATTCCCAGAAACATCATTCATGTACATTTTAGTGGAGTTCTAAGTGAATTATTGGCAAAGCTGGTTAGAATGTGAATTGCATCTGCTGATATTTTCTCTAGCTGTAATCACTGGCTTCTATTGACTAAATTAAAGATGACATCATTGTTTGATTTCCCAAGAAGTTTAATGGAAATTAGCTGCACCAGATTACAAGTGTTTGCGGTGATGCTATGCCATTTCAGTGTGACAGAGTGTAGAAATCAACTATTCTGAAGTGTGTTTTTAATGGTGATTTTTACTAAACAATGGTTTGCATTGATTTGGGACAAGCTGTTTGAATTTCAAACTGTCAAAAGCAAGATTTTGAAAATTGTGTAAAGGCAGAATGTCCAGATAGTTGCATGGGACAGGCAACTTTTTCCCAGTGCTTTGAGCAATCTCCTTTTAAAAAGTTGCCCTAGTGGATAAGTGACTTGATTTTTTGTGGATTCTGTCAAGCTGGACTTTGATTTTCTGAAGTTTAAACACTCCATGCATCTGCTCCCGTGTTGTTGTTTTTTCACATTGAATGCCTTTATGCATTTGCTTAACTGCTGTCCTTAGGATATTTATGGAACACTGCAGAATTACATTATAATTCTCCTTGAATTGCCACCCACTAATCTTATTCAGATTTCGAATTGCAGGAATTCAGTTCTCCAAACTGTCGTTCAGAGTCAACAGTTCTAGTTGAGTGTCAACACTAGAGCAATTGCTTTTTTGTTTTTAAAAGCAGGGGAAAGCAACATCTGATTAGATCCTCAGTGAAAAGAAAAGCACGTTTTAACTTTTGCAAGTGGCAGAATAGACACATTTTGTAGACACATCATACTGAAATGTAGAATCTTTTTTTTTGTGAAAAAAAATTACATTACACAAAATGGGGCCAATAGTCTCTGTGCCTTGAGGGCTTGGTGTCGTCAGTGCAAGTGTTTACAAAGAATATAACAGAAGCAAAATGCAAACCGTTACTAATAAATCAATTGTCGATGTCGACTCACTATTTAATGTTCTCTAGAATAGATAAGATTTATCACAGAGGAATTGTGGAATAATGGTGGAGTATGGAAACAAAGTCCACTGGGGAGATGTACTACATCATTTGGATTTAGCACTGCCATCTGCTTAATAGCACTGAGATGACTACTGAGGTACTTATGATCAACCATTCATAGCAGTGACAGATGCTGCCGAGAGTTAACATGGCAAAGAATGAGGTTTGTTACTAAAATTTGGATTATGTGACAAGGTTGCAGGGGGGAAGAGGAGGGGGAGCAGGGAGTTTTTTTGCTCCACACCATGTGGAGATTTCCTTTTTTCTGGCTTTTACCCTGTCTGTTTCCAGTCTCCTGGTTCAATCTGACAGCATTTCAGAAGATTCTAAAGGTATTTTGTAGAATTGATTTTAAATTGGTCACTTTGTTTAAAGTTATATGCCTTTTGAAGAAATGAGTTTTAAGCAGAGTGACTTAAAAAAACTGGATTAGCTGTTTGGTGCAATTATAACATAGCAAGTCTGTGCTTCCACACAGTGATATTTCAGTCCTGTACACATTTCAGAACTACTTTTGAACAAGTCAGGTTCTGTATAGTCATTTGGAAGTTGAAGTTGCCTAACACATGGTTTGTGATATTCATCTTTAGACATAGACATCTGGTTGTTGAAAGATCATGGTAATGACTAGTATTGGCACTTGAGTCTGATTGACCTAGCTTTAAGGATGATTGCTATTTAAAATGTCACATAAGAGTTAGTGTAAGCAAGTACAAAAGAATATGTATTTTGGCCAAATTTATCTATATCTGTGTTATCGAAGACTTCCATGGCCAAAATATCTATATTCTGATCTAACATGAGATATCTATATCTCCTGGTCTAATATGAACACCCATGGTCCTTAGCTGGCCATATCTGACAGAGAAACCTTGGGCTTGTTGTCAGAAGACAGAAGCCACAAGAGTCAAGCCCAGTTTTAAGAAGTAACCGTTTATTCAAAATAACAGCTCGGTCAACTCAAAAGGAACACTTAATTTCAGTGAAAATGGCAGTCTTAAAACAAACGCAGACCAACCGGTCAAAAAGGAGGCTGAACAAAAACAAGAGTATGCTCTAAAGAGCCAAAAACCCACTATAAATCTCTCAAATAAAATGATGCAAACAAGGAAAAAGCACTTGCTATCACGAGAGCACAGGGATGAATCAAAGTCGTTGTCAATCCAGTCCAAAGGTCGTCAGCAATAAATCAGGAAGCAACAGCAACACAAACAGGCAGCAGCTACGAGCGCCCAATCCAGGTCAGGGCAGGAGAAAGACAGCAACATCCAAACACAGAAATCCAGGATCCAAACCGAAGCAGCAGCCAACTAATGCAGGAGAAGTAATGGTTTAATGTAACAAACCACAGCCCCCCACCCATACTGTCCCTCAGTCCATGAAGCAGGTCACAAACTCATGTCCCAAAAGTCAACCCAACAACCCTCCTTAAATTACAAACTTCTCAGAGCTGTAATGAGGCAACGGCCCATCTTCAGCTGCCCCCGCATTCTCCTCCAAACTAGAATCAGACAACGCCCCATGCGCAACTTCCAGCTGTGCTGCACGAGCTGCTCTTTGTCTCGTCAGCCAAGAGGCCCTTCTCTGCCTTCTACTTTACTCTCCCCAAATAGTAGCTAATCCATCCACACTCTACTCCTCAGCAAAACCCCTGAACGTGCCACTACTAGTAGGATCTTCACACACTTCTCTCACCTCTGCTACTTTAGTCCAATCCATATCATCACTAACCCCATCAGAACCACTCCCAGCACTCCCCATAGAAACTGCTTCATTGCCAGACCCATCATCCCCATCAAATCCCTCGAAAGACTCTTCATCTGTAGGTTCAGTAAGTATTGCCGAAGCCTCTTCTGTTGTTGCCCTTCAATAGAGTCTTGCCTGCCTAGTCTCCAACTCCATGTTGTGACTACTAGTCAGAGACTCATCTACAACACTTGTAGTAGATCAGTGGACTTGTGTGGATCGGTGAAAATGTCGCCAAAATGAGTGGTGGCTGGTTATTTTTAAGTGAATTCCATGTCATAATCAGATTGAATTAAAATAAAACTACTGGTATTGTACTGGCTGACCTAAGCCAATCTATGCTGTGATGACACAAGAAATACCACAATGGAAAAAATTATTAAAGCAATAAAAAATATGCAGGCAAGGTCACCTATGTGTCTTGAGGGGCTGAAGCTGCTGCCGGATCAGGACATATTGTTTAATATTTATTTAGCGTAGCAAGAAGTTGAGTAGTGGAAGACTTGATAATGCTTGCTAAAATTGAGTGTTTTGTGAAAAAAATGAATAGGGAGAACATTGCATCTTAGTAATAGGGTTATCTACTGAAACTAGATACTGGTGGACTTGGAGCTATTAAAAGGAAAATATTTTTTTAATTCATACAATCAGAGAGTTGGAAAAGAACATAAGGGATTGGCACGACCGATATGATTTTATTGTTTGATTTTATTTTATTGTAATTTGTTGTTTGGGCTTGGTCTCGTGTGAGCCGCCCCGAGTCTCCATTGGGGAGATGGGGCGGGGTACAAATAAAGTTTATTATTTATTATTATTATGATCAAGTCATCTGCCTGTCCACTTCAGGGCTCAATTCAAAGTGCTGGTTTTGACCTTTAAAGCTCTATACGGTTCTGGCCCAGCTTACTTGTCCGAACGCATCTGCCGCTACGTCCCACCTCGTAACTTAAGATCTTCTGGGGAGGCCCTGCTCTCGCTCCTGCCAACTTCGCAAATGCGGTTGGTGGGGACGAGAGAGAGGGCCTTCTCGGTGGTGGATCCCCATCTGTGGAACGCGCTTCCTAGCAACATACGTTCAACTCCATCCCTCCTGGCATTCAGGAAAAAAGTGAAATCCTGGCTGTGGTACCAGGTGTTTGCACACTAGCACAAGGCAGCACTTTGGACTGGATTTTAATGGCAAGTTGGTGGATACGGCTCAATGCTCTTTTTATGGACGGAACACTGTTTTTAACTTAAATGAATGTGTATGATGTGTTAATGTTAATTGTATTTTAATGTATTTTAATGTTGAATGTTTTTTGGGTTTTTATATTGTATTTTACTGTGTTTGTTAGGTCGCTCTGAGACCCCCTCGGGGGTTGAGAAGAGCGGGGTAAAAATGCTGGAAATAAATAAATAAAAATAAATAAATAACATGTCTGAGAATTTAGTCCAATTTGCCTTTCTGAAGTTGAATCTTCGTTTAAATCGAACTTCCTGAGGCCTTATAGTTGGGAACAGTTGGCATACTATTGGTCGGTGCTGTGTGTTTGGTATTGGTGGTCCCACTGATTTAGTGCATTGCTGCCATCTCCCACTGTTGTAATATGGTGGGAGCTTACTATCATGAATGAGTGATAGTTTGTGCAGTTCAGACCAGGAGAAGACAGCCTCTCCATTTGTATCTTCTGGAGCATAGCCCCATACATGGCTTTGACTGTTAAAGTCACCAAATACTACATCTCTTTGGTGCCTATCAAAGTTCTCGGGGGAGGAGAAACAAAACTGTTCAATTGGAGGCTTGTACACAGAGATAATTGTAATGTTATTAAGCTCTACTGCTATAACGTCTGTATTGTTTTCTTCAGTGTTGTGGGCACTGCTGACTTGGAGGCCTGGTTTTACAAAGAACATGAAGCCCATCCAGTCCAACCTCGTGTCATGCAGGAATACATAATTAAACACTACCAGCAGGTTCAGAACCTCCAGCGAAGGAGTCTCCACCATACTCTGCGGCACTGTATTCAGTTATTGCTCTTATCATCAAGAATATTTAGGTGGAATCTATTTTCCTGTAATGTGAATCCAAGGCTCCATTGCACCCTAGCCTCCAGAGCAGAAGAAAACAGGCTTTTCCCCTCCTCATAGTGACATCTTTTCAAAAATTGAAACTTGGCTCTCTTTACCTTCTCTTCTCCAATCTAAAGTACCCAGCTCCCAAGCTGCTCCTCATAGAGCTTGGATTCCAGATCTTTGACCATTTTGTTTGCTTTTCTCTGGACACATGATTAAGTTGTAAAATCTGTTAACACGTGACATGGTAGAGAATAGTTACAGAAGATAATTGGGAGAATTGTGGAGTTGCCTTTCTGAAGTTGAATCTTCGTTTAAATCTTCATTTAAATCATAATGGATATTTATTTAACTCCAATAGAGTAATTCAGAATTGACTTGAAAGTGCATAGCAGCATATCGGTGATAGTGTGACTTTTAATACCCATTGCTGTGGGAACCTGAGTGGGTGACTACATTTGGTAACATGTCCTATTTGTGGGTTTCCTCTGGTAGCTTGTTGGATTCTGTGTGAACTGCATGCTGGGACATCAAAATCTTTGAGTTGAATCTGCATGGCTTTTAAGTTCTTATTTCTTAATAAGAAGCAATACAAATATTATTATGGTCTCAGATGTATTGTACTTTTATTTTTCTCTTGTTATAGATTTTTGTTATGTTGCCATCCAATCCCTTCCCTTAGCTGCAAATTGTATGAAGGGTTATTAATTTCTTTGCAATCACAAAGCCACATAGAAATACTGTATGTGTATTTTTTCTCCTGCAAATTTACATATAAGCAAATGCTGTAGTTCTAGGGGAGATTCAGGAACTGCAGTGGCTCATACTCTTGAGAACTAAATTAAGCACCCGAGATCATTAAAGAATGACAGTAAGCTAAAGCAAAACAAGCCTATTGCAGGAAAATTATTTCATATGTGAAAGCCATAGTACTTATTTGAGAGGCTGAGAGCACCAAAGCTGTGGTGTACTATCCTGCAGTTATCAATCATCAGCTGACTGGTGCTCTTCTACTGTAAAGGCAAATTGTACAAATCCCCCTTGCTTTGTGTGTGTATGCATTTAATTAGAAAATTTAAGTTTGGAAATATTCATTGGAGGCAGATGTTTAGAAGTGGTACTATCAAGATTTAAAAGTTGTACTAAAATTTAATTGCTAGCATAGTTCATCCAGAGCTCTGAATTATATGTAAGTCAGCTGAATGTCTTCAGGGCATACCTAAATAAGTACTATTTCTGAGCACTAATTCTGCAGTCTTGCCTGTAGTTAAAGTCCCATTAATTCCCTGTAGGATTCTGGTATCTAAAATGAAGACTGGAGGTTCAATTCCATGTGGGAAAGCAAAACCATTTGCCCTATGGCAATACCTGTTCCCAGATCTGTGTGCTAGAGAGACTTATTGTTCATGACTAGGGGCATTATTTCATTTCAGTACCACATGCATGCCTCTTCCTTGGCTCTTGGCCACATGTGCTTAGCCTGGCAGCCTTATATAATTTATTCAGTTGTGATTTTGGCTTTTCAATACCTTGCAGATAAGTAGGTCAGTAATACCACATAAAGCAAATTTCCGAAGCATTAGCCATTCCAGGTAATATTGCATCTGAGAGGAGAGGATGATAATTCATACTCCCTTCTTTCACTCACTTTGCCATCACCATGCAAGAGGCTTTTTGGATGATATAAAAACCAAAGGAGAGATGAAGCACAGGTTGGCTGCATTTCATGGTTCCTTGTTGCTTCAGAGTTATGGTATCTGATGACATTAGGCCAAGCTAAGTGCCTTCCAAAAGTGCCTTCCAAAAGTGGGAAGTGATGAGTTTGAAATTGAGAAAATACTCCTGTACACTCACTGTAGATATTGTAGTCAACACAGAATTTGATAAATCACTGAGGCAGTGTTCCTCATACATCAAAACATGCCACAAAAAAGATAGCATGAAGAATGTGTTGTCCCAAGCATCAAAGTCTAGGTATGCAAGCATGACTTGAACATGTTCAAGAAAGGAGTAACAATTTATGAGGGAAATGCTAGTCCTGTGCTCCTCGGTTCGTGTAGAAAGCAAGACTGAAGAGTTAATTGTCCTTTGTGTTTTCAGATCCCACATGGTTTGTGAACTCTGAATCATATGGAGAACCTCTTGCTTTCAGCTTACCATTCTCCACATGAAGAGATCAACAGTGGAGACAAGGGGACTTACCTGCTCCCTCTCCTCACAAATTCTGATTAACGCTATCTTAAGTACCTGAACAAGTTTAAAGATACCTGTCTGAGTATAAGTATTTGATGTGGATTTTCTGTGCTTTTTGATGCTGTAAAAGCTATTCCCTCATGGGTTGCCAGTATAGCAAAGAGCAATATCTTAAATATTGGTTGTATTTGCACCATTTTCCAGACAGTTTTTTGACTTTTTTTCTTATTTAGTCCAGCACATGGGAAAGATATTTAATTTTGCTGCATGTACTACAGATTACAGTCACCTCAAGCTCTCTTAGCAGTTGGGTAGAGAGTACTCTGCTTGATGCAGTTAACTTTCAACATGGAAACCAGAGACACAAAAGTAATTTATAATTGGCTAGTAACATAATCTCTCTATTTACACATGGAGTACATAAAAGATGCATGCCTTTCAAAGGCAGCCATAGTGGTAGTTGTCTTTAGCATGGATGATTTGGTGAATAGGATCCTGATGCAGGCATTGACAAGCCTATTCCAGATGGCTCCAGAGTGTGTATGAGACACCAAGCCTCTCGTTCATTTGTGCAAAATAGGAAGATGTCCATAATTTTCTTCTGTGCACTCTATTGAGAAGAGTATGGAAGTAATTTATCATTTCTTTTGCCTGGATTCAAGGTGGGTGATCCCCAGGGAAAAATGATACCATTGCCATTCATGATTGCATCAGTAGAACATTATTTTCTCCACTATATAATGTTTAGTGATCAGATAAACTGAATATGCAAATTTGCAGTTCTCTTCTACCTCACATTAATTTCCAAGTAAGGTCCTCAGTGCTATGTTTATTGCTTGCCTTTTGATTTCTACTTTTTAAGGGTAATTAATTAAATTTAAGCCTTCACTTTATTTCTTATCACAAAGTCCCACTGATGGCAGAGGAGGTAACTTGGTTAAGGACCTCCAAAAAGGTTTGTGAATTGATCTGATGGGACTTGAATTTGTCACGTTCAGGGATCCATCAACTGACCTTTGTAATTTTTAAAGGTTTTTTCAACCTTTTGAGCTTACTGTAAAAATGCTCAAAGAGCTGCTACGTCTCCATCGTTGATCTGTAAATATCAATAATAAAAGTATACCTAAAGTAAAAATAGCTTCCATTGTGTAATTGGATTATACTGTACCCCAGGAAATGATGGTAACAAAATGCTAAGTTGATGGCATCATATGAACTCAGAATTTCATCATTTTGTGACTTTGACAAAATTTCATGAATGGTTTGATTTTATTTATTTCGTATATTTCTATCCCGCCCTTCTCCCCACAAGGGGAACTCAGAGTAGCCTCTGTACTTGTACACATGCACATTTTATGAGTAAAAGTGTAAATGTGCCTTTTAAATCTAGGCTTGGCAATAAATTACTGGTTGCCTTTTACTAGAAAAACAAGTAAGAGAGAAGAGCCAGCCTTAATGAACCATCTGCCTTCTCTGTCCTTTGAAAACATGTCTGTTCCTAATAAAGCAGTGTTATATTAAAAATAAAATACGCATTTTGACTTCCTCGGCTCCACACGGCAGATGCTGCCCTGTGGATAGAGCAGGATCGGAAAGGCTTGTTCAGTTTTAGTCACAAACAGTGCTTGAATTTCTAACAAGTGGTTTACTTTTGCGATCACAGAAGACTCAGGGGACACATGACAAGTTTTCAGTTGTCCTTGCTAGGAGTGCAAGGAAGAAATGCTTAAGATCTAATCTCCTTCTGATGCTCCAAGGCTGCTGTTTATAAGTAAGACATGTTGGGGGTTTTTTTTACATTAAGTTGTTCTGCTCACTTGGAAACTTTGTGCATACTGATAAAATAAGCACTCAGGGAAAATGACTTTTTAAAATGGGCAGGGAAGACTAAGGATTTTTATCTTTTGCAGAATGTAATGTTGAGAATAGAAGTTTTACTTCTTTAAAAATCAGTTCTGGTGCCCTTTTGCTAAGTAACATTTTGGAAATGTGCAAACATTATCTCCCACAATGAGTGATAGTTGGGATACAAAGGAATTCTCTATAACAGGGCTGTCCAACTTCTACCGGACCTGTGGCCGGAATTCCAGTTACTGATGACCTGGGCCCCTGGGGTCTGCCCCGCCCGGCTCCACCTCCCGGCTCCACCCCTGCCCCCCCTCCCCGGCTCCGCCTCTCCCCGCCTTGAGGTGTCTGTGGAGGACACCGGGGCTTTGACTTGGAGATAGAGATGAACACCAAAATCCCAGTCTCAAGTCCCAGTCCCTGCTTTGAACTGGATTATATTGCAGTGTGGACTCAGGGCCCTTCACACAGCCATATAACTCAGAATATCCAGGCAGGAAACCCCACAAAACCTGCTTTGAACTGGATTATATTGCAGTGTGGACTCAGGGCCCTTCCACACAACCATATAACCCAGAATACCTGCTTTGAACTGGATTATCGGAGTCCACACTCATATAATCTGGTTTAAAGCAAATAACATGGGATTTTATTCAGATGAGTGGAAAGGAAGTCAAATAAGAAGCCAGGGCCCTTCCACACAGGCCTATAACCCTGAATGATAAGGCATAATATTCATTCTGCCTCTGCTAATAATAATAATAACAACAACAACAGGTTCCTGGAGTAGGAGACCTCCAAGGGCCATCCAGTCCAATCTCCTTCTGCCATAAGGGGAAAATACAATCAAAGCATTCCTCACAGATGACCATTCAGCCTCTGATGATAATAATAATAATAACAACAATGGGTTCCTAGAATAGGAGACCTCCAAGGGCCATCCAGTCCTACCTCCTTCTGCTATAAGGGGAAAACACAATCAAAGCATTCCTCACAGATGACCATTCAGCCTCTGATGATAATAATAATAATAATAATAATAATTACAATGGGTTCCTAGAATAGGAGACCTCCAAGGGCCATCCAGTCCAATCTCCTTCTGCTATAAGGGGAAAACACAATCAAAGCATTCCTCACAGATGACCATTCAGCCTCTGATGATGATGATGATGATAATAATAATAATAATTACAATGGGTTCCTAGAATAGGAGACCTCCAAGGGCCATCCAGTCCTACCTCCTTCTGCCATAAGGAGAAAACACAATCAAAGCATTCCTCACAGATGACCATTCAGCCTCTGATGATGATGATGATAATAATAATAATAATTACAATGGGTTCCTAGAATAGGAGACCTCCAAGGGCCATCCAGTCCAATCTCCTTCTGCCATAAGGGGAAAACACAAAGCATTCCTCAGCCATGTTGAATCAAACCTAAACTCTCATGAGAGCAACAGAAAGTACTGAACCTTGAGTTTGGGAGTTGTAGTTCTCCTCCATCCAGAGAGCACTGTGGACTCAAATAATGATGGATCAGGACCAAACTTGGCACGAAGCCTCAGAAGAGGAGGAAGCCATAAAGGGAATGGATGAACACCCCCCATGCGCTGAAATCAGCCCCGCCCCTTTTTTGCTCTGGCCACGCCCCCTCTCACTCGTGCACTCTCTCTCTCCTTCCCTCTTTCCTTCAGGGTGGGGGGAAGGGGAAAGGGGGAAAGAGAGAAAGAAGGAGGGAGGGAGGAGGAGGAGAGGAGAGGGGGGGAGGAGGAGGAGGAGGAGGAAGAGAGCCTGCTCCTCCTCCTGCCCCGCCCCTCACCCCCGTGAAAAAAATAAATAAATAATATTCAAAAAATACTCCAAAAAATATTTTAATTTTTTTAAATCTTAAAAAGCAGATATCTTGCAGGAGGGTAGGGGGCTGTGGGGAAGGGGCTGGGGGGCCGTATACGGCCCGGGGGCTGCCAGTTGGACAGCCCTGCTCTATAAGAAGAGTAGTAGTGGATTTTTGTAAGAAAATACTTGCATCAGTTCAGTGGGTGCCTTTTGCAAGACTGTTAATACGTTCAATCTCAAGCACCATTATCAATGTATTCTGTGAATAATGATATTAACCTGCCTTACATTCTTGTTTCTTACATTAAAAAAGAAGTAAGGATTGAGCATGATATAGTGTTTTGAGATGAACTCAGAGATCTAAGTTTGAATCCTTGTTTAGACCTAGGAAGCACGCTGGGTGATATTTGAGAAAGACAATGACAAAGGTTTTCTGGAGAAATCTTGCCAAGAAAACCTCATGACCTGATATTGTTGAGACAGGACCAGCTTGAAAGGACATGAAAATTTGGTGACTGAGAAATCTGAATTCAAGAGATATAAATGGGTCTACAGGCAGTTCCCGAGTTACAAACATCTGACTTACACATTACCCATAGTTAAGAACGGAGGTGAGACAATAGGAAGTGAGAGAAATCTATCTCTAGGATTAGGATGGGAAATTCACTCCAGAAAGAGTTATTATATGGAAAGGGGCTTTCTACAGATGCTTTAGCACCAATCCTTGTTTCCACAACAGGCCAAATTTTTCAAAATCCAATTATCACAGGGACAGAAAGTGAGGCGAAATATTCTGAACAGGGGCACAGACAGAAAAACAAACATCACAGGGTATTAATCCTTCCCTATGTTATACAAAGCTATAAATAAATATGTATATATAGACTGCAGTTACATTTTAAAAATGTACCTGTTCCAACTTGCATACAAATTCAGTTTAAAAACAAACCTACAGAACCTATCTTGTTCGTAACTTGGGGACTGCCTGTATACAAAGCACTCTGTATACACAGATGTACAAAAAGTACTGTGTAAACTTATTTAGCTGTCAGACAAGACATTATTATGTTTTCTTTCTGTAGATCAGGGCTGTCCAACTGGCGGCCCCCGGGCCGTATACGGCCCCAGCCCCTTCCCCACGGCCCCCTACCCTCCTGCAAGATATCTGCCTTTTAAGATTTAAAATTTTTTTAAAAATATTTTTGGGAATATTTTTTGGAATATTTTTCGAATATTTTTTTTTTTTTTTTGCGGGGGGGGGTGAGGGGCGGGGCTGGGAGGAGCGGTCTCTCTTCCTCCTCCTCCTACTTCCCTCCCTCCCCCTCTCTCCCTCCCTCCTTTCTCTCTTTCCCCCTTTCATTCCTTCCCCCTTCCACCACCTGAAGGAAAGAGTGAAGGAGAGAGAGAGTGCACGAGTGAGAGGGGGCGTGGCCAGCAAAAAAGGGGCGGGGCCGAGTTTGGAGCACGGGGGTGCTCACCCATTCCCTTTCCGGCTTCCTCCTCTCCTGAGGCTTCGTGCCAAGTTTGGTCCTGATCCATCATTATTTGAGTCCACAGTGCTCTCTGGATGGAGGAGAACTACAACTCCCAAACTCAAGGTTCAGTACTTTCTGTTGCTCTCATGAGAGTTTAGGTTTGATTCAACATGGCTGAGGAATGCTTTGATTGTGTTTTCCCCTTATGGCAGAAGGAGATTGGACTGGATGGCCCTTGGAGGTCTCCTATTCTAGGAACCCATTGTAATTATTATTATTATTATTATCAGAGGCTGAATGGCCATCTGTGAGGAATGCTTTGATTGTGTTTTCCCCTTATGGCAGAAGGAGATTGGACTGGATGGCCCTTGGAGGTCTCCTATTCTAGGAACCCATTGTTGTTATTATTATTATCAGAGGCTGAATGGTCATCTGTGAGGAATGCTTTGATTGTGTTTTCCCCTTATGGCAGAAGGAGATTGGACTGGATGGCCCTGGATGGCCCTTGGAGGTCTCCTACTCCAGGAACCTGTTGTTGTTGTTATTATTATTATTAGCAGAGGCAGAATGAATATTATGCCTTATCATTCAGGGTTATAGGCCTGTGTGGAAGGGCCCTGGCTTCTTATTTGACTTCCTTTCCACACATCTGAATAAAATCCCATGTTATTTGCTTTAAACCAGATTATATGAGTGTGGACTTCGATAATCCAGTTCAAAGCAGGTATTCTGGGTTATATGGCTGTGTGGAAGGGCCCTGAATCCACACTGCAATATAATCCAGTTCAAAGCAGGTTTTGTGGGGTTTCCTGCCTGGATATTCTGAGTTATATGGCTGTGTGAAGGGCCCTGAGTCCACACTGCAATATAATCCAGTTCAAAGCAAGGACTGGGACTTGAGACTGGGATTTTGGTGTTCATCTCTATCTCCAAGTCAAAGCCCCGGTGTCCTCCACAGACACCTCCAAGGTGGGGAGAGGGTGGAGCCGGGGAGGGGGCGGGGCAGGGGTGGAGCCGGGGAGGGGGCGGAGCCTGGGCGGAGCCGGGGAGGGGCGGAGCTGGGGTGGAGCCAGGGAGGGGGCGGAGCCGGGGAGGGGGCGGAGCCGGGGACGGAGGCAGACCCTTCGGCCCCCCAGGTCATCAGTAACTGGAATTCCGGCCACAGGTCCGGTCTGTAGATGAAACCCATTTCCCTCACAGGAGGATGAGATAAATGGGGGGAGGCCTTCGACATAGGAGAAGTTTGTGTAAGATTCTTCTCCGCATATTTTTCTCTACATCACCTCTAGCTCACAGTCTCATGTATCTCCTTTTTCCATCGCTTTTCCCCAAAAACATCACTAGTTACTCAGGCATTTGGACCTCACCTACCCAGAAAGCAAAGTTTGTAGTAGTTTCTAAATTAACTTTTTTTCCTCAGAAAGGCACATAAAGCTATCAACATGTAATCTTAGTTTCATTGAAACTTCACAATCTGCACTCAACACATTACATTCATAAGCACAGATAATAAAAGGGGTTGCTGTTTTCTTAGTTCATTGCTGCCATTCTGCCTCCAAGTGTGACTGACACATTGGACAGTGTATTTAAGTCCACTTCCTTGTACTAGATATATCCTAAGTATATTTGGCACCATGCTAAAATAAGCAGATTTAAGATGGATAATCTAAAGGATTATCCAGTGTAGATCTAACAGTGTTTTATAACAGGATCAAGGAGAAAGACGTGGAATGCTATTCTCAGACAGGAGGAGGAGACAAATTCAGTGTGCTTGCCTGGCTTGTGTTATCCTACCTGGGATCATGCTCCAATAGTTCTAAGTCAGTGGTTCTCAACCTGTGGGTCCCCAGGTGTTTTGGCCTACAACTTCCAGAAATCCCAGCTAGTTTCCCAGCTATTAGGATTTTTGGGAGTTGAAGGCCAAAATGTCTTGGGACCCACAGGTTGAGAACTACTGTTCTACGCATAGCAGTTTCTACTGAAAATCAGAGTGTTCTTTAGTTGGTTGGTTGGTTAGTTTTTATTACAGGACTCTACTAAACACAGTTTCTCCCTCCTTTCCAAGAAGGGAGATCAGGAGGGCTTCTTTTGTTTTGTTTCTTGCACCACCATCAATTTTTAGCATTAAAGTTTTCTTGGCAGTAGGACCAACACTGTCAATTTTTCGGCCAATTTAGTGTGTTGAGTGGTGTGACAAATGCCAATGACAGCAGCAAAGCCTGCCATTGCAGGTGTGAAAACAGCCTTGGGTGGGACAATATATTGTTTATACCTCTTGTAAGAAGTGATGACTTAGTTGAACTTCTGGTAAGAAAAAAAAAGTATATGAATTTCTGTGCTGTTGATTAGATATCAGTTTGCAACTTAATCCCAATGGGTAATTTGTGCCTTAAATATGAAAACCCTGTCATTTTGATTTAAGATACTTGAGTAAGAAGGCTCAAAGTATGTATTAGAAAAAGTAAAATATGAATAAATAAGACAGTCTTGTCTTTATAGATAAATTAATCATACACAAACATACTTGTTAGGGAACCAAAATTGGTTGTGACTTTCCTAAATTTGCAGCTGTGTAATGTGTGAAAAGACCCTTGGGATGAATAGGGAAATGCAGGCTTTTGAATTTCACAGAATTCCATTGGGCAGCCAAGCCTGCCCAGCATTTTGCCTAGTTTTATCTCCATGGCCATTGATTTAACCTGATTAGGCAGTTCTCTTTCTGTTTGACTGGACGCTTTGCACCTGGGGCTTTATTCAGCCGGAGCACTAAAGATTTTATCTTTAATATCCTAGTTGTTCCACACAAAGTTATCAAGGCCAAGAATCTCATGGAGGCCTTTACAAGGTCAGGCAGCTACCACATCAGTGGCACCAGAGTGGCTCAAACAGTTGAACAAGGAACTTTTCCCATGTGCTAGTTAATGCAATGCCACACTCTCCCAGGGCTCCTATATTAGCACCTATATCTTGAGCACAATGTCCATTTCGCAGTGATTAGATTATAACAACCTATGATCCTCCAATTGAGCCCCCAGTTAATGCAGCCCTCAGTTAATGCAGCAGGTTAAACCACTGAGCTGCTGAACTTGCTGACTGAAAAGGTGGTGGTTCGAGTTCAGGGATCGAGGTGAGCCTTTGCTATTAGCCCCAGATTTTGCCAACCTAGTAGTTCGAAAACATGCAAATGTGAGTAGATCAATAGGTACCACTTCTGCGGGAAAGTAATGGCACTCCATGCATTCATGTTGACCACATGGCCTAGGAAGCGTCTACGGACAATGCCGGTTCTTCGTCTTAGAAATGGAGATGAGCACCAACCCCCAGAGTCAGACACGACTTACTTGGACTTTTGTTGTAATGGTGATTTGGATGTAATAAGGACGCTCTGGGACTACCTGGTGTGAGTATACTCAGAGAGAATTTTCCTCCTAAAAATATAGACATATAGATTTTTTGCATTCCCACTTACCTGCGTGTAAGTTTCGTATTTGTGTTTGAATTGTGCGTAGAAGTGAAGATGTTATCTGGAGTTATGCTATTTGGCAGTGATATATAGAAATGAATATATTATGATAACTCAACACAAGTAACTTTGTCAGTTTGTTTATGCTACGACTGTACTTAATGTCAGGAGAAAACCATTACCTATGATCCTCCAAGATCACATGTTCCTTATTTGATATTTATTTACCAAATTTTTATCCCGCCCTTTTCAGCCTAAAGGCTGACAAGGGTGGGATAGTATGATTTCTTGGCCATTGAGTACCAAAAGTCCTGCTTGTTTCCTTTCATTCTGGGTGGTTGTACTTACTGGTTTTCTCCATGGAAAAATTGGCATTCTTTATCTGTATGCAGGGTAGCTGTGAAGATCTTGGGTGCGCTCTTAAGAAACTGCTGTTTATTGCTCAGTTCTCTGAGTTGTTTCCAATATTTGCTTACCTAGAGTTTGTTTGTACAAACAGGGACTAAGTCGGAAGTGCCCGGCACTCTCGTATTTATACCCTCCCCCACTTTCAAAAGACAATTTCCCGCTTTCCCTTTTCCCGCCGGCACCTTTCCCGCCAAGGCCGCGGGCCGTTGACTGCCCCCAGGTGTTTCTTATCAGTTGTTGTGTCTGTGTCAGGGATACAGGTTTTGAGCGCCAACGTCTTGGCCCGGAACCCCGATCCCTGACATGCATATCATTCCTTTTTCTTTTCTTTTTTCTTTTTTACTTCTCCTGGCTTCTCTTCTTTTCATCTGTCATTTTTCATGAGTCCCCCTTTGGGGGGAGAAGGGCGGGGTATAAATATAGGAAATAAATAATGAATAAATCTGTCCTCTGTGACTGTGGGGGGATGCTGGGTTTTGTTGATGATACTGAATGCACCCTCTTTTTCTTCCACCTATCAAAACATCCCTCTTGGCTTCCCATTCTTAATTGCAATGTAGTGCATTATAGCAAGAGCTCATTGTATTTTCCAAGGAAGATTCGTTGGAGTAGGTTTCTTCTCCCAGAATGAAGTTGATTATCGCATAAGAGGAGCTGGCAGCATGATTGTGATAGCAGTTGGGACAGTAACCTTTTAGGGCAGTAACTCCCAGAATCCTGCTGTTCCTATTGTAAATTGTCATTCTGGATGGGGGGATTCATGGAGTTCCAGCACATGACTTTTCAAGCTCTGGGCTGGAGGCACCATTTTAATCCTAGTTGTGTCTTTTCCCCATTGTACATTGCAATACTTTGCCCTACGCTCCAATATCACTTCTCCTTAGGCTGGTAAGTACTGCCTGCAAAGTATTGCCTCACAGTGTTAGTGGGAGCAGTGAATCCTTTCTAGGATTTAGCTTGGCCTTTAAAGAATCTCTGCAAGGCACTGGACCTGTTCTTGGAAATAGAGTTTGGCATTTTGGAAGGCTCCTTTCAAGTTTGTACTATAACCTGGAATGAATTTTCCACTCCGCTAGATACTGCTGCCACTTGTTAACACAGTCTGCTTTCAAGTTCATGCAGATCTCCAAATAATTTAAAGGTTCTGAATATGAGAAAATAATAACTTTCCCTTAACACAGACAGCTGTTTTCTTTTAAAAGTTATTCATTTACAAAGCATATAAAATTGTTAGAGCTCTACTGGCTGCCGATCTGCGACCGAGCACAGTTCAAAGTGTGGTTTTAAGCTTTAAAGCTCTAAACGGTTCTGGCCCAGACTACATATCTGAATGTATATCCTGCTACGACTCATCACAAAGTTTAAGATTATCTGAAGAGGCCCTGCTTTCATTCCTACCACCATCGCAGACGCGATTGGTGGAGACGAGAGACAGGGCCTTCTCAACAGTGGCTCCCCATCTGTGGAATTCCCTTCTCAACAGTGGCTCCCCATCTGTGGAAACTCAATACTTGGCTATGGGACCTTGTGTTTGACCATTGAATAGCGGATTGTATGAAGAAGACATAAGCAATTTTGAAGTGACAATGAATTGACCCGAACAGTGTTTTAACAACTGTTTAATTGATCTTTTGTTTGAATGAATGTGTTGATTGTTTTTGTCATTATGATGGCACTGAATGGTGTTTGCTGTGAGGCCGCCCCGAGTCCCCCCGCAGGGGTGAGAAGGGTGGGGTAAAAGTGTATGAAATAAATGAATAAATAATAATGACTTACATAAAACAGGGAAATAATTGGAGATTTGAAGATTGATATCTGTTTTTGGCCCTGCATCTTGCCAACACAGGAAGATGAAACAGTGGCCCAGGCTCCTAGGCTACGTTGCCACTGTTGATCCACACAGTCATCTTGTATATATTATTTCCTGTTTTTATGATTATTTTCTGTAAAAGTTTCAGATGTAATAGGCAGTAAAGTCTATTTCAGTGATCCTGACAAGGAAGAGATGCAAGAGCACTGTTCAATTACCCCACTGCTTGAGCAGAGGAGGGTGAACAGCAAACACCGTCTTCATCCTAGCAAACAGCTTCAGTCATCCCATGTTATAACTTTTTGATGTGATTATTGGTGCTGAAGGCTCTGTCAGCTAATAACCTTTGAGGAGGGCTCCCCCGCCCCAATACCTTCAATATAAATAAATGATTTCCCCTCCTTCCCAGGCATTATTGGTTTTGCTGTTTACATGCCATGAAAGGCAAGTCACTTTTAGTTTAACTGGCACTTAAGTTTATAAAATGCAGCCCAGACAAAGTAATTCTGACAAGATTGACAGGTAGGGGAATGAGGGGCTCAGCTGCTCTAGGCTTCTCGACTTGATGAGTCCTACAATAAGTAATCAGATAGTATAGGGAATGATGGCAAATGTCAGTTTGAAATGCTCTGACGAAATGTCAGAAGTCTGCCTGTGTGTCTGCGCACTCTTGCAGAATTTTTGCTGCCCAGAAATGACGCTGTTCTCTATTGGGATTGTGGTCTGGTGATTCCCATCATGCAAAGGAACATTTTCTTTTCAGACTGTGTTCCAGAAAACAGCTTTAAGGTTCCTCATTGAAACAATCAATTTGAAATTCCTCACTGAAACAATCAGGTGCACAAGGTTCTCTCGAAACCAGCTTGTTCTCCATTAGCCATCTTATCTGCATTTCATGTGCAACCTGACCATAAAAGCTCAGAAGTCTTTTGTCTATAAACTTTTTAAAAATGTCTTAAAACATGATCTTGTGCAATGTGTA
The DNA here is from genome assembly GCA_030556195.1 of Anolis apletophallus. Taxonomy (NCBI): domain Eukaryota; kingdom Metazoa; phylum Chordata; class Lepidosauria; order Squamata; family Anolidae; genus Anolis; species Anolis apletophallus. The sequence goes on from JARBWK010000007.1 coordinate 137,858,417, forward strand.
AGCTGTTTGACACTGATTTAGCTGTATGTGAAAAAGATTTGCTGGGCAGAGGTTCTGGCATTCTGTAATTCTGTAATAGCAAACAGACTACAAAATGAAAATGCCACCATGCTTTTTCTTGTGGATTTCAGAATTAACATTAAATTGTAGATAAACTCTGGTGTTTGATGGCAAAAACACAAAGTTCTGAGATAGATTCAAGTTGGTTCTCCATATGTGTGAATTTTTATAGTATTAGTGTGTTAATTTGTTTTTTACCATGAGGAGAGGTGGATAAGAAATAAAAAGTAGCATCATAATAATCATCTACATGGCTGCAACATATATATTGCTTTTTTGATTATCCCAGAGGCAAACCTTGATTTGCCATTGTATATCATTGTTGCACTTCAGACAGTCTTTGAAAAATAGTTTTTTATTGAAACAAAATATAGTTTCCAACAAAAGGTAAAAGAAGGTTAAAACAATAGATATATCTAAGGTAAGCACACAGTTCAAAAACCCAAAATTCAAAAGGTAAAGTCCAAAAGCTTGATACTAGATTCTAAGACAGTCCAATGAAACTATAGAATCAATTCATGAAAACAAGGCCAAAGCAAAAACATGATCCATAGACAAGAGACGAGGGAAGCTTGATCATGATGTCTTTTCTAAACGAAGCCTGGAAACTGAGACATGGGCCCTCCTTACAATCTTAAGTAACGAGAAATTAGTTTCACTTTGTATCTTTTTGCTGAAGTCTACCACTACGCCGGACACCCTGGGAAACTTGCCGTCTCTCAAAGATATTTGCCTTGCAATCAAAAGGCATTTCTACCTCCCTCGCCTCCCTTTGATCATTAACATTTTCAGCTGCACTACTATCTCCAACAAGCCCTTCTGTTTCCTTAACAAAGGAATTTTCATCTAACAGAACCTTGGGAATCAAACTGTTCTCAGGAGCGGGGGCCTCATCTGGTGCTTCACTTTGCACATCAGCATTCTCAGTGGCAATCCCATCATCCCCATCATGCACATGAACACCAGGCTGAAACACCACAATAATGTCACTTGAACATTCACATATTTTGATATCCACAAGAGAGTATCTATTTAAGCAGTCGCTTTATCAGTGAGCAGGAGAAAGAAATCGAGAACATATTTTAAAACCTGCTGCTCATCAGATTCTCTAGATACGAGTAATTGAAATTGGCATTCCTGTTTTGACCAGTATGAGGTATATGTACCGAGCCAGCTTGTTGATCCAATGAGCCTGGAATTGCCTATTCCAATTGGAAATCACTCTTTAGGATAAATTTGATGATGATGATGATACTTAATTTCTAGCCTGCAGGGCGGCTTACAACAAAATAAAACACAGTGTCAAACATTCAGCACTGAGGATAACAAATCATAAACAAGCTCAATGAAAATTATAAGGCAACTTAAATAAACAAGGCATAATGCAATCCACACAGTTACAACATATTAAATCCTTAAAATCTCTTTAAATTTGACTAAAATAATTGGAGTGAAGATGGTAAACAACAGATTAAACCAAGGTAGATGTTCAGCAATGAGGCGAGGGTGAATATATGGTGTAATTATTCCCCATTAATCTCTCCATATGAGCCTGTCTGAGTTTGGAGATTTTGGGAGGAAGGCTTTCTTGTCACAGGCATGTTTGGTGAGGAGGTTCTTGAGAGCTGCTCTTTGGCTCTAGAATTACCTTCCATGGAGTCTTGGCTGACCTCTCCTGCTCTCCTTCTGCTGACAGAAAGAGATCTTATTATTCACACAGGCTTTTGGCCACAAATTGGTCACAGTGGGAGGGTCTTTTAATGAGTCTATTGTACTTGTTCAACTTTCTATGTTAAATTTTAAGTGTTTTAATTTGCTGCTTAGAAATAGCATGATGGCTTATTTAATTATTTTTCATTGCTCGTTTATATTTTAACTGAATTGGTTTTGGCTGGATTTTACTTTATATCTTGTGGTACATCGTCATGGGCCCTGCATAAGATATTTGATATAAGTATAGATTCAGGTAGATGAATATACAGGTTAAGTATCCCTTACCCAGAATGCTTGGGAGCAGAAGTGTTTTGGATTTGGGATCTTTTTTCAGATTTTGGAATAACTTATATTTGCATATACAGTATGTACTTAAAAGAGATGTCTCAGAAATGAGGCCCAAGGCTATACACAAAATTCATTTATGTTTCGTATATATCTTATACTACGCATGGGTATGGGCAGGCTTTGAGTCATTCTCAGGTTGTCCTCCTGGCTGCTCACCTCATCCTTATGTCGGGAAGAAAATGAGGCATGCGGAAACTGCCCCAATCCTCTTCCCCCAATTTTCAGACTGTCCTCCAAAGTGCTCTGAAGGGCTCTTAGCCACTATATGCCTTCTTTGGGCTGCCCTCTCAGCATAAGGACAGGGCCGCTCGCCCTGTCCTTATGCTGGGAGGAGGATGAGACATGCTGCTGTGAGTTTTCCTCACCTGTCCTTTTTGCATAAGGATGCAGTGGGCCACCGTTCCCTTATGCTGAGAGGACAGGGAGAAAGGGAGGGCCTGAGGTAAGTGCCCATGGGGCCAAATTCGGCCCCCGGGCCTTAGTTTGCCCATGCCTGCCTTATACCCATACCCTGAAGGTCATTTTATTTGAAATATTTTAAAATTATTTTGTGTATGAAACTCGATTTGCTGTACATTGAGCCATCAAAAAGACAAGGTGTCACTATCTCAGCTACCCATGTTCACAATTTTGGATTTTGAAATTCTGGGTGGGAGATGCCCAGTTTCTTTAAATATGTAAGATGCCTTGAGAAAGCATAGATGGATTTCATTGCATAATAGAACCCAGCCTAAGTACTTTATGGATCACTCCAGTAATAGTTTTCACTGATTTTTGAGTGAATTGATAGATGCAGTTTCAATTACTACCACATTTTTTTCTCAGCGATTCAGAATTTTCCTTGCCGAGCTGTATCTTTTTTATAGCTGGCTTCTGTTTATTCTTTCCAAACAGTGGGACCGATTACTACGATTACTCCCACGGCCTGGGTGACGAGACATACGATTCTTACAGTAAGTAACTATAATGCTTTCTTTTATGTGAAAAGTGGGGTGGTTTACACTTTTGTAGCCTTTTGCTTTTGCAGCTTTAAATCTATGAAAATCTGTAGTGATATACACTTGGGTAATAGCAAAATTTTGTTACTTTACCATTTAATAATGACACCTGATGTTTTTGCTAGTGACGCTATCAATTAAATTATTTCTGATGTGGAAAAGATAAAGAAGGTGTGTAGAAGATAAATGGAAAGGCTTTGTCAAACAGTAGATAACATTTGCATTCAGTGCCTAATGTCAGTCTGATGACAACTGCAGTACAAGACCTTCAAAAGAGTTATTTGGAAATTTCTGGGAACCACCCCAGTAACTATGTATTGCTTCCAGAACCTGAAGTAGTATGCCTAAGTTTCAATTAATGGGAAATACAGGAAGAGAAGTACTCGTGTGTTTGTGACCTGCTCATGGTCTTGCTGTAGGCATGAGGATACAGAACTCTGTGCTGGAAAGGCCTTCAGTTTGATCCATCAGAATTGCTTTTGTCTTCTTACATTTTGATGGGTTACAGACCAGACGCTCTTTTACTACCTGTGACTTGCTTGTTTTGTCCCCCTCCACAATAGCAAGTTTATTCCAGAACAAAGAATGCTGTGTTCAGTTGCGTAAATAGCTTTAAAGCATTGTTGGGGCTATGATAGACCCTGCGGTTCCCTCCAACTACCGACCAGTGTCGAATCTTTCGTACCTGGGGAAGGTAGTTGAGAGGGCAGCAACATGGCTAGACCCCTTCCAGTCCGGCTTCCGTTCGGGGCACGGGACGGAGACGGTCCTGGTCTCCATCACAGACCAACTCAGTTGCCAGCTCGACCAAGGCGGGTCTGCGCTGCTCGTGTTATTGGACCTCACGGCAGCGTTTGACACGGTCGACCACAATCTTTTGATCCACCGCCTGGCCATGGCTGGAATGAGGGGGACAGTCCTGAAATGGCTGACCTCCTTCCTCCACCAGCGGTCTCAGCGAGTGAGGAGGGGCGAGGTGGTCTCCGAGGGCTCCCCATTAGCTCGTGGATTCCCTCAGGGGGCCATTCTTTCTCCTCTGTTATTTGACATCTATATGCAGCCGCTTGCACAGCTGGTACGGAGTTTTGGGCTTGAGTGTCATCAGTACGCTGATGACACTCAGCTCATTCTGAGGATGGAGGGTAGGCCTGGATCTGTCCCCGATAATTTCCAGCATTGCCTCGAAGCCGTCACTAGATGGCTGCGAGCCAGTAGGTTGAGGGTGAATCCAGCGAAGACGGAGATCTTGTGGCTGGGCCGCCCGGGTGATGGGGATGTCCAGCTTCCGACCCTGGACGGTGTGGCGTTATGCCCATCGCCTTCTGTAAAGAGCTTGGGAGTTCATTTGGACTCCCAATTGACCATGGAGACCCAGGTCTCCATGGTCAGCAAGTCTGCTTTTTTCCATCTCAGACAGGCAAGGCGGCTGGCCCCCTATCTATCTCGGAACGACCTGGCCACGGTGATCCAAGCCACGGTCATCTCGAGACTGGACTACTGTAATGCACTCTATGTTGGCCTTCCTCTGTCGGTGACCCGGAAGCTCAAGCTGGTGCAGAACACTGCCGCCCGACTCCTGTCTGGTACGCCAGCTGGTTGTCACATAACACCTACCTTGCAGGATCTGCACTGGCTTACAATCGAGCACCGGATCACCTTCAAAGTGTTGGTACTTACCTTTAAGGCCTTGCACGGCCTGGGGCCAGCGTATCTGAGGGACCGTCTCTCCCCATACTGCCCTACGAGATCACTGCGGTCGGAAGGTACCAACCTGCTGGACGTCGTTTCTGCGAAGTCAGTCAAATTAACTGCTACCCGTAGGAGGGCATTTTCTGTGATTGCGCCCACACTGTGGAATGCCCTCCCAGCCGAAACGCGCGCCATCCAGGATCTTCTGCCTTTCAGGCAGGCTTGCAAGACCTACTTATTCCAACAGGCCTTTGGGCTGTAGGTCTTGCCTATGCACAGCCCGTCATGTTTGTAACCTTCGGCACCTGCTGTGTTGTATCCTCCACATCAGGTCTTTTAATCTTGTTGTTTTAGATTGTATTGTATTCTGCCGTGTTTTATTCTGGTTTTTTAAAAAATATGTTGTTTTTATCTGGCGCTTGTGAGCCGCCCCGAGCCTCACGGGAGTGGCGGCATAGAAGCCCAACAAATAAATAAATAAATGATATGGCTGTGCTGCCTGGAATATATTTTAGGGATTTGCAGGTTTTACCTAGATGCTTATTTGGCTTGTAACGGGAAATAAACACTGCAGTTGTGGCACCATGGAAATATCTATGAGTTCAGCAAATTTGAATTGGGGTGGGAATGGGATGCGAGATGAAACCCCCTGATCTCCCAGTTTGGAGTTCAGGCAGACAAGCAAGCAGAGCCAAGTTTGCCCTGGAATATTGCTAGTGAAGAGCATTGGCTTTAGCATTTCTTTCAATATTCAATTTTGCTGGTTGTGACACATCTCCCAGGAGACTGTAATCCAATATTCCCAGGATTAATTTTCTTTATACATGAAGCTATTACAGAGTACTATAGGCTGTATATACTGTAGGTAGGTTGGTCGTTTCATCTCAGAAAGTCTACCATCTAAATTTGGACAGGAAAGGAAGGAGACCAAGAAGATCTTATCAGGAGCGAACTGAACAGTTGTATTGTTTGTTTGTTTGTTTTTTTAAAAAAAACACACACACACACAAAATTTTAAAACTTGGCATTCTATTAAGTGTCCTTTGACCAGTAGCTGACCACTTGGAGTGCCTCTGGTGTTGCTATAAATAGGTCCGCCATTGTCCATGTGGGGCTCAGACTGCAATGTAATACGTGGTCTGTGGTTTGCTCTTCTCCACACTCACATGTTGTGGACTCCACTTTGTAGCCCCATTTCTTAAGGTTGGCTCTGTATCTCATGGTGCTAGAGCGTAGTCTGTTCAGTACCTTCCAAGTCACTCAGTTTTCTGTGTGCCCAGGAAGGAGTCTCTCATTTGATATCAACCATTGATTTTTTAAATTAAAAAATGTTTTATTAAGGTTTTAATGTAACAAAGAGAAGGGGAACCTTTCTAAGGTATAGGAAAGTAGGAAAATGGAGTGTTTAAAGAAAAAGTGATAGAGGGGTAGTGGGTAGGGGTAAATGGGATTGGATAGTGGGGTGTTTTAGGGGAAGTGGGCGAGGGGGAACGGGGGGAATAGTAGGGAAGAATATGTAGTATGATTTCCAACCTTCGGGTGCATCTTTCTTCCTTCTATCTTCTATATCAGCCATTGATTGAGGTTCTGGGTCTTAGTCTGCTACTTTTGGACTCTCGCTTGCTGAGGTGTTTCAGTCTATTTCTTGATTTAATTTATCAAGAAGATGGTAATAAGTGCAAGTGCAGTTTCCTGTATTTAAGTTATGTTTGATTTCCAAGGGGAACATAAGGAGACAAAAACACAAGAGAGCAGGGAAGAGGAATAAATCTTGTATTAGGGCTGGACCAAAACCAGTGTATTGCCAGCACATAGACATGTAAGAAAGAGAATAGCACCCATGAGGAGTGCCATGGAAAAAAGCCTATCCAAAGTATTTCCTGATTGTGGAATGGGATGTGTTATATATATTGGAAAGTAGTGCACAATAGGAACTTTCTGTCTCACTTTCAGTATCCCAGGCTGCTACCTAGATGTTTCAACATGGGTTGGTGTCATAACATTTCACAGTACAGAACTTGGAATTAGACCTTAATTCCAAGGTCTTTACTGAAGCAGCTCTTGAATGTGTCCACCTTGCCCTACAGGGGTTTTTTTAGTGCTTCAAATTTGCTTCTCTTTGTCACGTGAACAAAATTTCAAGCAACTAGTTCTTGCACAGAAGTTATAAAAGGTATTTAGATAGGTCCAAGCAGACATTAGGGATAGCTGTTCACAAAGAAATAACTTGGCAGAGCGGAAACCATGTTCTAATCATGAGGATTAATAAAACACACACGCAGTGGTGACAAGTTTAATTAAAGAAATCCATTCTGGATTAGACACACAGAGCATGTTAAGAGACACCTTTGCTTTAGGGATAAAAGCTAAACCTTTGGTGAGAGATCAGAGGGATTCAGACTTCGATCTGTCATAAGGCAGGCCTCCCACACGGGCAAACACCCACTTTCCCCAACAACTTGCCTGTTGTCAGAGCAGGTGACTCACAATTTCTCACTAATTGATGTGGCAACACTTTTCGGGAACGTGACTGATGACCATTTTCTGTGGCCTCTTTTGAAGCATGGTGGAGGTGGGGTTTGATTTTTTTTTAAAAAAGAAAACAACCTAAAGTAATAATGTCCTCTGCTTGAGTTTGTTGTTATAAATCGTCCCACCAGGTTTGTGCCATTGGCTTAAACGTCCATGAGTCACCTTGAGAGGAAGCAGATGATTGCACGACATTACCGAAACAGAAAAGCTACCTTTTAGTCCCCTTGAAACCTGCTAAATTGATCTCCATGGACTTGGATGTGGCTTTGATCATTCTATGCTTCAGCATTAAAATGAGCTGTTTGGCAGGAGGGAGTCTGGCTTCAACTTTGTTCATGGTGAAGCAGAGACCGGCATTATTCTTAGTGCAAAGCATCTATCCTTACTTTACAAATAGACTGTCGTACTTTGCATTTTGGTCCCAAACTTGGTGACTGGCCAATATGTTCATTTATTTTTATTTATTTACATTATTTGTACTCCGCCTTTTTCCCCATGGAGAGTATAGAGGTAGCACCCTTTCTTTATATTGAATGATTTGCCAGTCTCTTCCTCCAGAATAAAGCTAAGATGAAAAGATACCACAAAGAGATGGAAAGAAAGCCCTAATAGTATATGCCCTTATTTTGTTTCAGGACAAGAAGAATGGACTAATTCAAGACACAAGGCACCACCAACAAGGACAGCAAAGGGAACCTACAGAGAACAGCCATATGCCAGATACTGATTATTCTGTCTGATGTTGTGAAATACCCAATCTCCACCAGTCCTGTATACTGTTCAAAGTAATTTTTTTCTATGAACAATCCCTTTTTATTAAAATCAAAAGTGCTTAATCTGAATGGACGGACTGAGCTTAATCTATTTTTTGCTGAATGAAAAACCTGGACAGGAAGACATGTGAAAGGAGAATCTTTGTTATTTCCAGATTGTATTTCGGGGGAGAAAAACATGGGGAAAATAGGTGATCAAAACAAAAAAAAAGGAAAAAAATAACCTTTGATTAACTAGTGTTAAAAGCAGTTAGATTTACTAAATATGTTAATCCATGATTTTAACCTAAGCGTAACCTTTTATTTTAAAGGTTTTTCAACAATTTAGTTCTTTTAGTTTTACCTTTCCACCATTTTGGTAGTCTTTCTCTTGCAAACATGCGTAAAAAGGGAAGCAGATCAGAAATGCAAATGTGGTATTTTGTAATTTGAGTCTTGAAATGTTCTGTAGTGTTAAGCAGAGTTTACTCTTGCTTGATACTAAATAAACTTTTGAAAGAAAAATCAGTGTGTGTGAGAGTATGCATTTATTTATTTTAAAACCTGCATAAATAGTAGTAAAACAGGGAGGGAGTGATTTTAACAATGATCAATATAAAATGTTTCCTACTTAAAACACTGTACAACTTTTTTTGTTTTTTTTAATAAAATGGTATAAACCCAACAATGGATTTCATTATATATATTTATATATATTTCACCCATACACACAATATAGACTTAAAGACTTGGTATAAAAAAGTATCCAAATGTTCTTGATCTTCTGTATGCCATTTTTTTCATTAAAAAATAACGAAGTCTTGGTTTAAAATAACTAATACGTTTTTTGAAACAAAACATTAAAAAGAGGAAAAACACCTGTGACATAGTTTTCATCTTGTTGAGCCTTTCTTCACTAGTGCAACTTTGGATTATTATTTTCCGTTCTGTTCTTTTGAGAATTTTGGTACCTTAATGACAACCTCGCTCAGTGCTGGAAGCAATAAACACAAAGCTTTTAAAGACTTTCTGACTTGACTAATTGAGGTCGCTTTCGTCAGAGGCAGAGGATGTGTAACCCTTAAAACGGTCTTCATTTGCAAAGGTAAATAAATCAAATAAGATTTTAATCTCACTTAATTTATCTTAATATAACCAATAAAAGCAGGGAAGAGTACCAATTAGCTAGTTCTATTTTAGATGATGGAGAGGGAGCTTTAAGATCACCACCTAAAATTTCATATTAAAAAATTAATTTGTTTTAGACATCTAAAAAGCCATAGCTCTGTCAGTTTAATTGGAGCAAATTATTCCCTATTAAACAAATGTAAAACCTCATAACTAGTAACTTGTAATCCTAGAATTTATGGACAAACAATGTAACTAAGAATTTAAAATTTTGCAAATGTCTTTTTCTAAAGCTTTATCTTAATTGTTGCTTTGATGTCTTTTGATTGTGATATTATGAACTGCTTTATTTACTGTAGCTGTTAGAAGTGTCAGGTTTTTTAGTTAATACAAAGAAATATTTTCTTTTGTCAGGAAACAATGAATGCCATGGAAAACCAAGAGGATTAAAGCCTGTTTCCTGTTGATGCTTTGGTAGGTACTTCTCTGAAGTTTCTGTAATACCGTAAAAAAATACAATACGCTATATTTAATTGTTAATTCCAACTAGAGCACTCCTATTAAATTAATGCGAGTATAGTCTCAGCATTTACTCTCACCAACACCGAACTAAATTTAAGTTGATATATATGGTTATGCTAATACTAGTGGCAGAACTCCCAATGCGTTGTCTCATTGAGCAGAAAGATCATGAATTGAGATGCAAAATGCATGAAGTACAGAGCAATTGGAGGATCTTTTAATTATATTTTTACTGTAATACATTTGAAACCTTGGGTAGGTGTTTGGAGTGATGGCTGAATTGTGACCTAGCATGTGATATCATTGTTGCTGTGTGCCTTCAAGTTGACTTCCACTCAGTCAGCTTTCGCCTAGCATCTCTTTGGCAAGATATATTCAAAAAATTCCCATTGGCTTCTCCTGAGGTTGAGAGAGTTGTGACTTGCCCATTGAGAGTTTTGTGGCTGACCAGGGATTCACATTCTGGTCCCCCATAGTGCCAGTCCAATACTCAAAAGGTATTATACTTTGTGGAGTTCCTATGATATCCCCACCCACCGAAAGTATGCAGAAGAGTGAATGCGAAGTTTTAACTTGAAATTGTATCCACTCTGTGTAGACTAGTTTCAGTGGTAAAATGCCATGACGAAGAGTAGTATTTATAAAAACAGAGGAAAACCAAATGCATTAGTTATCTCAAGTAGTAGAAGCCTGCTGAATTCAATGGTCCTTGATAAGTGGTAGCCAATTCTAGGTGGGATAAAATTGCATTAAATACAGAAGGCACTGTTTGGCTAATGAACAAGATAAAGGAATGAAAATAGTATTTACAAATACTCAAACAAAAGAAGTTTGATAAGTGACCAGAAATCTTGACAGGAAGGATGATGTGCAACTCAAGCACATGTGCTTAAGGAAAACTGCACCCTAAGAATTTTGTGGATTCTAGAAAAATGTTACATGATTTTTTTTTGTGGTGTACATTTCTTTCTTTTGGGGTATCTGTAAAGAAGAGGAGGTGCTTATCTGGAATGTATGTCCATTTAGTTTCAAGCAAAGATGAGGCTCATTCAATCTTCCAGGTGTTATTGTACTGCAGTTCTAGCCAGCCTTGTCAGGGATGCTCAGCATTTCAGGCCATCAATATCTAGAGGACTTTTTTCATTCCAGTGCAACTGCTGGCTCTAAAGATAGGTTGCAAGAAGGAGGCAGTGTTAAGCCAGGAGACATTGGTTAGTTCCGCATTCCTAACAAAGACCTTCATTTAAGAAAGAAACCCCGAGATGCACAGAAAGCCAAGGCCTTAAGTCTTGATATGCTACACTGTAGGTTTGTCATGCCCCGGCGAAATTGCAGCATGCTCTGTCCTCTGCTCACTTTCCCACGCACCATTTGTATGATGTATAACTTCTGTGCCTTTCAGGAATAAAACAGAGCTTTTATAACTATATAATGATAGTATTATCATACTGTTATTTCCTTCAATAAGACAGCAGCAATACAGTTGAAGGTTTTGCTGGTGTAGTTTGCTTCCTGCTAGATCTGATAATACAATGAAATTATTGCTGTTTACATGTATATTCATCTGTCAAAGGGACAATTGATGATATACACACACATTCAGGTTCAGTGAGGATTGGGATTCCAGATTTCTTTAGTCCTTGCCTAGTACTCTTAACTTTCTCCTGGATTCTTTGCATTAGAAAGAAATGTAGTCATATGCCTGGGTTTCAAAAGCTTGTACTATCTACATCTTCTGATCAGTATATAGTGTCTAGTATCAAGAATAAAAATGTATATTAAAAAGCATCATTTACATAGTCATCTGTGTGTTTAATAAGAATGGTCTTCAAACTGTGGCTATTACTCACTGTTTGACGTATCCAAAGATGGTCTTCGAACATACCTCCCTAGATCAGTGATTCTCAACCTATGGGTCCCCAGGTGTTTTGGCCTACAACTCCCAAAAATCTCAACCAATTTACCAGCTTTTAGGTTTTCTGAGAACTGAAGGCCAAAACATCTGGGGACCCACAGATTGAGAACCGCTGTTCTAGATATTGGGGTCACACTGTACCAATTCAGTAAAAACAGCAGTAATTATTGGTAAAGCCAGTGGCTCCAAAGAAAGACTACTAGAAACAAGTGGGTCTTCAAGACTTCCTGTAAATTTTTGAGGGTGGTGGACCTTGAAGGAAACTGATTTGGGGCCTCCATTGAAAAGGCCACCCTCTTATTTGTACTTATAAATCTATCTAGTCTTGGTAATAAACAAATTTGAAGATGAAAGTATTTATGTTGAAGGTATAAATCCCCCTTCCACATACAGCCATGCTGAATGGGAGGTTGTAATCCAATACATCCAAAGAGCGTTGAATTTGATTACCTGAAGCAAAGATATTTCTTTCTCTATTATTTAGATGCTGTTGCTTTTTCCCAGTTTTACACAGCTTTCCAAGAGAGAAATTTCAAAAACACAAACGCCAGGAAATTTTAAAATTGAAACCTGCAAATTAGCAATTGGAAGCAATAAACATGTTTACCAGATGTTTCTGTATATTAATTAGATTGAAGCGGTGCAACAGCAACTTGCTACTAGTTGTAAAATAAATTTTTGCTCAAATTCCCAAGGCTCCCAGAGTGTAAAGAAGTTAACATGACTAATAAAGTAGGAGTAAGAATGAATTATTATTAGGCAAAATGCAAGTCTGTATTTCAGGGGGTAAACCATAAATACTGGCATCTGAGAAATAATCAATTCTTAGAAACTTAGATTAATTCAATGTATAAAATATTGTCATTAGTTCTGCTTAGGTGTTACCTGGGAAACTTATATACTTAAATCCTTTTGTGTTAGCATGTTAAGCATTTAAGGGAAGTGCTGTCCTTACATTGTAGTGGTGTCCCTTCAAGTGGGTTCCAACTCATGACAATCCTAGGGAAATCCCATTAACAGAGTTTTCTTGGCAAGATTTGATCAGAGGGGGTTTGTTTTTGCCATCCTCTGAAATGCAACTTTTCCAAGGTCACCCAGTGGATTTCCATAATGAAGTGGTCACTTGCACCCTGTTCTCCGTAGTCCTTTTCCAACACCCAAATCATTATGCTACACTGATTCTCTCTGGACATTTTAAATAAATACCTTCTATTACATAGGCATTTTCTCCATCCTTTCCTCTGCAAACTACATCTGACTGAGGTATCATTCCATGTAGAACTGTATCACTTTTTAATCTGAATTACCTGCTGAACCAGGGGTAGGTAGGAGTAATTTGGCCTTCCACATATGACTGAACTGCATCTCCATCTCCCCCACCCCCTTTCTGTGGTATAAAATATTTATTGTGTAATATGAAGAAAAACAAAAGAACAGCCAATTTTCAAAATGCACATATTATTTCCTCAATCCCACCACTTGCCTCTTCCCACCCGTGAACCCCCACCCATGATTTCCAACACCACACCCTGCCTCTCTCAGAAGCCCTGGCCAATAGGCCAGTGTTGCAGACTTATGATCTTTGGAAAATTGTTGGTTTCTATAGAACAATGCATTTTGAAAGGCAGAAAACTAGCTGTGCTAATACCTGCATACAACTATCTTACTTGGTTCAGGAACAGGTTCAGCTTTTGGCATGATCACAGAATCGTGGTGATATTGCGCATATAATTATGTGGCTATGTGGTATAGCTTGTAGAATAACAAATCCATGGCTATGTGGAATGAGACTCAAGAGTCAGCCACCCATATTTGCTAGGTTTGGAAGCATAAGAGCTTTGTCAAAGTAGAAAAAAAATAATCTCTCTAGGACTCCTATGGTCAACTTCCACCAGAGAGATGAAGCTGTGGAGGTGCAATGGATTAAACCCATGCCAGCAGGACTACTGACCGAAAGGTTGGAGGTTCGAATCCAGGAACACGAGAAGTCTCCCACAGGATGGTAAAAACATCTGGGTATCACCTGGGCAACATCCTTATGGACGGCCAATTATCTCACACCAGAAGCAATTTGCAGTTTCTCAAGTTAATCCTGACATGAAAAAACAGAGATTTTCTCTATAGGATCTTCCACATACTTCAGTGGTCATACTAGAAGACTTAGAAATACCATATTAATCAAATCTGCAAAAGTTAAACCTGCAAATGTGGAGACTTGACTATATTGTTTAAATTATAAGTCATGGCAGAACACATACTTTGCACATAAGATTAATGGCTTTTCTAATTATGACCATTTGGGATTAAATTCTTGTTTGAAACTCTGGAGAGCTGCATTGCACTGATAATAGACCTATTGTGCCAATAGACTGACCTGGTATATGGCAGCTTCCTTTCTTCCTAGCATGTCCAAAGACATGGTAGATGTCAAAATCTTTCTGCAAGGAACAGGCCTTTATCAGCCACTTACAGCAGTTAAAACAAGCAGAAGGAAGATAAGTTGTGTTGTCTTTCTGCTGGGTTATTTTTTTTCTACATTTAGATAAGTATCCTTTTTAAAATTCAGGGAAGAATTAATTCCCCCACCCACATATTTCCTGCATAAATTGGTACCCTTCATTCCACATCATTCTCCTTCATGTGCAGATCTGTTTGTAAATTATCCATCTATCTAATCCATCCATCTATCCAATGAAAAAGGTCAGCCATATCTTCAGATACCAGCTGAACTGAATCCTGAAACCTGATAAGCAGGCCTTATTGGAGTAATTAAACCTGTGTCTGGATTGTACCACTTCAGACTGCAAATGAGGACGCACTTGACTGAATGTTCTTCCATATCCCCAAAGCAAACAAAAAAGTCATGTTCATAGAAAGCTACTGGAAGGGAAGAAGGGCTTAGTTTTCTTTTTGGTGAAAACGGTTGGTTCTGCCATGATGAACATCAAACAGTAGGATTTTTCTGTTTTAACAGCAAAGCCATTCTTTTTCTCCAGAAGGATGTACAGTAGGCTTCCCTACATAAATCAGAAACATTTCTAATTGCTGTTCTCTTCTACCTGCAACGTGATAGTCCCCTGAGAGTTACCAATAATTATTAGTTCCAAGAATATATACATCTGTGTGTTTTTTGTTCTGCTGTTTTACAGGGACTTCTCTATGGACAGACTAAAAATACTTCCTTCACCAGCGTGCCTTGGAAACAATAGCCAGCAGCGATATGACATTTCAGTTGGATTTCCTTTCTATGCGACCTGCTGTACTACAGAGTTTATAGTATGTATAGCTTTTCAGATACCAGTTTTAACGCCCAAAATGTTTCATTCACTTCTGCCTGTAACTTTGTGAAGCTGTTAATAAAGGATATTCTGTTTCATTGTCCTGGACAAAGAAATATTGATTTTTCATCAAACTCTTAGTTTCTTTCACACTAAGAATAACCTTGAGCGGGGAGTCTCTTTCCAGTTTGCCCATTCCTGAAAGGGGCTTAGCGGTTGTGTGTGCAGCTAAGCCAAGTAAACAGAAGAGTGTGATGCTGAAAATGTTTGGGCTGAATGAAAGTAGATACTCTTTTAACACAAAGGGACATGGAGAAGGATCTCTGAAGGACTAAGAAGTCACACTTAATTTCTCTGCTTTCATATGAGATTGCTTTTAACATTGTGCTGATCAACCGCAGCACTGTTTTGTGCAGACTCTTTTCTTTCCTCTTTACTTTGTGTAAAAGCACTTGGAATCTGAAACAAAAATGCACGGCAGTTCCTATGTCATATGAGCAGATTATTATCATAAACCAAATCTGCATGGCTAGAATTTCATGTGAATCAGCTTTACAACCTTCTCTAAAAAAAAAAACGTCAAATTAGGAGGCATAGCTAATACACCAGAAGATAGGATCAGAATCCAAAATGCCCTCAACAGATCAGAGAGCCGGTCCAAAACTAATAAAACACATTTCTGTGGGGGGAAATGTAAGCTACCACACATAAACAGAATAAAATAAATGCACAGAATATAGGATGTGTGATAACTGTCTTGACAACAGTACACGTGAAAGGGATTTGGGAGTGTTAGTAGACTACAAGCTGAACATGATTCAGCAGTGTGATGCAGCACCTAAAAAGCCAGTGCAGTTCTAGGCTGCATCAATAGTACAGACAGTCCACGAGTTGCAAATATCTGACTTTCAAACAACTCATAGTTAAGATTAGGGCTGAGACAACAGAATGTGAGAGAAATCTTCCCCTCAGAAGGGAAATTCACCCCTGGAAGAGGAGTTATCATGGGGAAAGGTGTCTCAACTGAAACTTTATCACCAATCTTTGTTTCCACCACAAGCCATTTTTTCAAAATCCAGTTATCACAGAGACAGAAAGGGAGGTGAAATCTTCTGAACAGGGGCACAAACAGCAAACCAAACACCACAGGGATGTTAACCATTCTCTATGCTATCCAAAGCATTAAAAGATATATTTTGGTGGGATTTACAGTTTCAAAATGTCTGTTCTGACATATACAAATTCAACTTAAGAACAACCCATATCATAATAATGATAATAATAATAACTTTATTTTTATACTCTGCCTCCATCTCCCCGAAGGGACTCGGGGTGGCTTACATGGGGACAAGTGCAATCAACATAGTTAAAATAACACATTAAAATTCATAAAACCGCAACAAGCAAAATAAAACAGCAACGGCATAACACAATATAAAAACAACCATCCAACAGACAACCAGTAGCCTGAGATAGCAACACAGTTCTGGGTTCGGGTGGGGGCTGATACAATCACTTGTGAGGAAGGGCTGATAAAGTGCAAGTGCCAGATGACAGAATTTGGGGATAAAGGGCAATATAAGGTGGAACACTATATCATCTTATTCCTAACTTGGGGACAGCCTGTATAGTGTTGAGATCGAGGGACGATATAGTCCCACTCTGTTCTGCTTTGGTCAAACCTCAACTGAAATAACACTGACCAGTTCTGGGCATCACAATTCAAGAAGGATATTGACAAGCTGGAATGTATCTAGAGATTGGTGATCAAAGTGATAAAGTGTGGAAGCCAATGCCCTAAAGAACAACTTGGAGAGCTCAGCATGTTTAATCTGGAGAAGAGAAGCTGCAGGGTTGAGATAATAATCAGGTTTAAATATTTGAAAGGATGTCATACTGAAGGTGGTATGTTCTGTGTATTACTATCACTGCAGTCTTCATCTTTCTTTTGCTTGTCAAAATATTTCCTTCTCATTAATCGCTTTTTCTAAGATACACTAAAGTAAAATCTTGTGACTTTACATCAAGTCCTCGTAAAGTGTGGGCCCCCACAGGGTCCCCTTCGCTCAATATTAGGGCTATGAAAAATTTGGTAAAATATGTCTTAACACCATCAAACCCCTCCCCATTTGATACAAATCTGTTGGCAACAACATCGTGTTTACAGTGGACTCTGCAGAAAAGGCTTCAGCTGTACTTTATTTTTAAAACCCAGCCTGTTTAGTAAGGTGCAAATGCTGGTTTGTAACACTATATGTTTGTTTTTAATACCTATTTTATATACCTGGGGTCACATAAACATTTCGAAGATCCATATTGAATCAGAGCGTGCAGTTATCAAATCAGCCAATGGCCCAGCAGACCCTCCATCTAATGTTCTTTGTGATATGCAAAACACTTGCCTTTGATAAAGCAAGTTCCCTGTCGTGGTCACTGTGAATCGTACTTATGGTATTTCCCGCGCCTGCGTGGACAGTTCGGAATCTTTTAAAAGCTAATATCTCTTTAAATGGAAGCCCCGCCCACATCCCCTCCAGCATATATAGCCAGTGGGAGGGGCTGCCACCTCAGATCCTTTTATCTGCCGTCGTTGCGACAGCTCGGAATCTTATCTAATATTTCTATCTAATATTTCTTTTCTAATATTTCTTGACTAGCGTATAACTACAAAACATTTAATTAGAAGACATTTAATATTAATTATTATCAATTAATATTATTATTAATATTATTGGTGACTAATCGTTATCTCTATTTCATGGTTAAATTAATAATTGAGAGGTTTCTCATGAATTTTGGCTAACATAAAATTAGATTAAGTCAAATTATAAGTTCATATTATTATTATTTATTGTTTATATTATTATAAACAATATTATTATTATTTATTGTTTATATTATTGAGAGTTGGTTGTCTAAAACCAGACTGAACTCTTGTCTTTGGACAACTAAAGAGACTTTTCATATGATTTTTCCCCACTAAGACTTGCTTACAATATTCTTTCTTTCAGTAATATACTTTTATTTACAATAGCAAGGGAGTTTTAGCAGTCACTCAATCTCTACAAATCTTTGGCAATGGCAGGTTTCAAAACAATGAAACATACATCTGAGTGTCCGTTGGCTACCAGGATGGCAGCTCTAACGGAAAAAAGAAAGGCTGAAGATAAATGCCGCCAAAATGGCCGCCAACCTTCTTTGAGCCCATGAACCTGTCACCATGGAGGTGAGCGCCTCTGCTCCACCCTTGGTGTGAAGCATGCGCGAGGCCGTCGGGGCTGGAGTTCCCCAATTGGCACCTCTGACCCACTGGGATCATGCGCAGGACAGCTGGGACTGGAGTCCCTTCAAAGCGGGGCAAACAGAAAGATCAAAAGCCCTCCGTTGAGCTCAAACCCGCCAAAACCGTCTGTTGAGCCTATAGAGAGGCGCCTCAAAACCACTCCTCCGGTACGGCCCTTTGGTACGGCCCAGCAGCCTCTTGTTGTTTTCAATAGGAAAGGCCTGATTGAGGAAAGGCGTGCGGTGTCGGCGCCACAATACCACTCCTCCAATACGGGCGTACCGCCCAGTAGCCTCTTGTTGCTCTCAAGAGGAAGGGAAGGGCGTGCGCGCGCACACACACACACATGTTGGCTGGAGAGCCAGAGCGCGCGCCCGTACCGAAAGGTCTGACTTCAGATCCATGAAGGATCAGCTGGTGTGCCGCGGGGAAAAGCTCCTCCTATAGGCTCCTCCCCTCAAAGGCAAGGAAGAGACACAGGAGGGAAAGGAGCCCCCATGCCGGCGCTCTCTCTCTCTCTCTCTCCCCTCTCTCTCTCTCTCTCTCTCTCTCTCTCTCTCTCTCTCTCTCCCTCTCCCGAGACACAGGAGGGAGAGGAGCCCCATGCCGGCGCTCTTTCTCTCTCTCTCTCTCTCTCCCTCTCCCGATGCCGATGCCGAGACGGAGGCTCTTCCCTCATTTCTCCCATGCCTCTCAGTCTCTCGCTCTCGTGTCCCTCCCCCTCCGCTACCAAAGCTGCAGTTCCTGCTGCCGCTAGATCTTCAGCGGCTCCACCTCGAACTGCTGCTTCATCCTCGACACCGAGGACCCTTGCGCATGCGCAGGGGGCGCTTCTCGACATCGAGAACCCTTGCGCATGCGCAGTACGAGCGTACGGCGATCGATAGGGAGACGCCAGCATGGAACGTGTCCCTTCCATGGCTAAAAGACTGCCGTCCCTGAAGCGCCTGGTCCCTGGTACTTCAATCTCCACACCGAGGGCCCTTGCGCATGCGCAGTGGAGGCGAGCGAATCCTCCACCATCGATATGGAGGCGCCCGCATGGGACGCGTCCCTTAGCCGGGAGTCTGAAGATTCGCCCCTTCGGTATGGCTCTCGGGTGGCACTGATGGAGGAGGTGTTGGGACAGGAAAGTTTAGTCCCTACAGTGTCGAGGCCACGGCAATTGCTGGCATAAGGCAGGTAGATGTGAGTACATGCCGGTAGATGTGAGTACACAGGGACCACTCAGGGAACTTCAGTTACTGGTAAGCAACCAATATATCCTTCACTGCTAACTTGGAAGAATAAGCACTTCTGGCCTCCTCCCCTATGAATTAATCCAGTTCCTTTTTTAAAATATCAAAAGTAATTATTCCCAGAGCCCAGTGTATAATCTCGTGTTCCTTTTAATTAAAATAAACTTTGTTCCTGCTTCATTCTGTGCAGCAGAGCATAGGCTGGTTTCTCCTTTGGAGTTCCAGTAAGCTACTTTGCCTTTTCTGCCTTGGTATTGTCAGCCGTTGACTTGGAAATCTACAGAGCCGTTGACTTGGAAATCACCAATGTCCATGCCTCCGCATTCTGTCTGGAGGTGTTTGGGACTGAAGCTGGGAAACTATGGCATGCACCAGTTCTTAGAGAAATACCAGCAAATTAGACGTATGCACTGCTTCATCTCCATAAGATAACATTTTTGCTTTCTCCAGCCCTTCTCCTGCCTCGTCTTCTCCTCCCGTTTACCTTTGACTGCTTCCAGTCCCCTGTAAGAACAAACCTATTTTCAATTTTTGATGATTCCATACTACTGGAGTGTTTCACTCACATTGCCCTCCTTGAAAGGAAACGGTGCATTCGAAGTTGAACAACAGAAAGGCAGAAAGTTCAACTACTTCCCAAAAACTTCAAACTTGATGTTCTGGGCCTCCATTTTCAACATATAGGCCAAAACCAAAATACACATGATGTGAAGGGGTGCCTGAAGTATGAGGGAAATCTCTTCTGGTTGGAAATGGAGCAGATATGATTGTCATCAACTCCATTGCACCAGATCTAGCTCCCTTACATCAGGCTATTCAAGAGGACTCCCTCCATTTCGAAAGCAGCTTTGCAGGGGTTACGGTCTGCAAGGTGGTGATCAGGAGGTTGTAGGAAAGCTCAATTACAAAAGTTGATGTGGGCTTCGTGATTATGGGCAAAACCATGCTCAGGAAAGTATTTCAACAATCCTATAAACCTGTGCAACTTTAAATAGGAATTTAAATTAAAAATGGCACAGAAATAAGGCCAAGGTAATTACACCAAGCACATGCTCTATCTACCATTTGACTTTATTCCCACATTCCTTGTTCTGAGGATTTCTCATGTTCTGCAGTAAGCTTGTTACTCTGGTCAACACATTGATGACACTGTTAAATTAATATAGCTGTAACATTTAATTGTGTGGGTATGTTTAGGGAAAGAAAACATTGCATCCTTTTAAAATGTCCCCCAAATTAGCCAGGCATTTTTAAATGCAAATATAGTGAGCCCTTTATATTGGATCCAGGGCCCTCTGCGTGTACCAGAATATATTTATGGATGCATCAGTGGAAACAAGCCCTGGCCACACCTTCTCTGGGGTTCATTGCCTCTGGAGAATATGCCAGCCACTTGCATCTGTCTTCAAGACACAAACTGAAAGTGAGCAGGAGGCTGGCTTCCTGGAAACAGGGGATGCAAAGAATATGGTGCCCTTGGGAGCCAGGGTTTGCTACCTCCTCTACTGATGCCTTCTGTTGCAACCTTGTATAGTGTCTCTCAATATAAACAGGGTTTTTTTTCATGTCAGGAGCAACTTGAGAAACTGCAAGTTGCTTCTGGTATGAGAGAATTGGCCATCTGCAAGGGCGTTGCCCAGAGGATGCCCGGATGTTTTGATGTGTTACAGAGGGAGCTCATAAGGCCAAGGCTCTTCCCCAGATTCAAACCTCCGACCTGTCTGTCTTCAGTCCTGCCGGAACCTGTCTGTCTTCAGTCCTGCCCATTTCACCATCAAACACTACTCTCACTACTCGTCGTCAGCCAGTCCAGAATCCAAACTAAAGCAGATTCAAACAGCAACAACAATGCAGGGGTATTTTAGAAGTTGTAGTCAGTAGTCCATTCCAAAGGTCCTCACCAAAACATCCAAGACTATGCGTAATCCAAAGTTTCAAAGCCAAGGTCCAAAAAATGATAAGGCACACAAAGTCATCAAACAGCGCTCCAAGCTCAACTCTTGAGACTTAAACGCAATTGTACCCATGCATCACATTTTATTGAAGAAGCAGATAAACTGCTGCATAATTTGAGCCTCAGGGGTTACCCTGACACTGTCTTGAGAAAAGCCAAGATAAGAGCTGAACACACAGACAGAGCTACCCTTTTCCAACCTAAACCTCAAACAGAAAACAAGCACATAATTTGGCCTCTAACCCTGAGCCCTCACAAACATCAAATTGAACAAATAGTCAAACGTTACTGGCCCCTTATTTCACATGTGCAGGGTTTAGAGCAGTTCCCCATGACAGCCCACAAACGCACCCAAAACATTGGTGACATACTAACACACACTGACCTACTCCAACCCACACTTAAGAGTGCCCTTACAGTTGGAACATATATTTGTGGCAGATGTAGCATTTGCAGAAACATACGTCAATCCAAGACTGTTACCAGCAGCAGTAACAACAGGGTGTTCAAACTCAAATCATATGCAAATTGCCAGACCACAGCAATCGTTTATTTGCTAGAATGCAAATGCAAAAAACAGTACATAGGTTACAGCTCAAGAAGTCTCAGAGAAAGATCTCTGGAACACAAATTGAGAATTAAATTAAAATCCACTGACTACCCTTTACCAACATTGCACAGAGTTAGGTCACTCCTTTGACCAAATTGGCATTCAAGTACTTGAAAAAGGGACCTCCTCATTCTGACCTCATTGGTCTACTCAGAAGGAGGGAAACATTCTGGATCATACATCTGGCATCAGAGAAACAATTTGGAGGATTAAACAATCCACTCAGCATTAATGCTTTGCTTAACAAGTAATTGACCTCCCTCTCTTAATTGCTATATATGGGTCCCTGCTGCTCCCTATCCTTTACCATTTCCACCCGGATGGAATGGTCCGTCCTCTGTGTACCTTGGAAGATACTATATGGTAAATATTTGGGTATTTCTCCCCCTCTTTTCCCAACACCGTTGTTAGTGGTATAGTACTACATTATTATCTCTTTATATTGTCTAGATTACTCATTTGAGTGTGAGGACGTCACCTTATTATTGATTACACAGCCTCTGAGGAAGTCTTTTGACGAAACGGCCCCCAGGCGGCCTTTGGAAAGAGCTCACGCCGTCAGGCAAGCCCCACGGAACGCCCCTACTGGGGCTTCGTTTGTGGGAGGACTGTGTTCCCTGTAACACAGCCCCCTCTGCCTCCTGATCGAGTCCCCGCCGGCATTTGCCAGCACACCAGCCACTGCATTAGCAGAACTCATCACGTTACGCCTTTGAATTCGGCTTGGTGCTGCACACAGGCGCTCGTCAGCGCTACTTGCGGGAACGCCGAACGCTTCTCCCCCGATTCAGGCTTCCTACTATCTTTTCCTGCCTTCCACTCGACCATCTCCCCATCCTATTATCTTCGTGAGCCAGTCTCCATCCCCTACTCATCGCTGCACCAAGATTACTGTATGATATTTGTGGACAATTGCCTTATTGACTCTATATTATCGTGAGTAGTGGCTCCATTGGTGTGGAAGGATGTATATCACCATCATAATTGGTTTTGTGTATTATTGTTTGAATGATTAATGCTATTGTAAGCACATTATTTTGTATATGCTGACTGATCTTATGCCTATTGATATTGCAAATGAAAAACGTTTATTTTTCTAAGTCTATTTGAATTCATTGTTACCCTTTTGCTCCTACGTGTTTACCATGGTGTAGCCCATTGTTGTTTCTAGAATTTGGGCCTTCCTCAGTGTCAGGCTGCAGCTGCTGTTCCCTGCTTGCTACTGACTCAGATGCTGGTCTTGGCAGCCCTTCATCTGCAGACCCTGACACCTGCTGCCATTTTTAATAGGGACTTTCTAAGCCTCACATTGTATTTGCAGTCTCTGCAAGCCCCACCCACTTCTATCTTGTGAACCTTACCACTTTGAAGACAGAAGCAGCCGACTGGCATGCTTCCCATTGTAAATTCAAATCTATTTTGTTCCATTAAACCTGTGGATTGTGAGCCCTCAGAAACGTTATTTTCTTACGTGCTTGCTACAATGAGTACATGTGCAACCTCAATATAAAATAAGCCCTTTGCTTCAGTAACAATTGCAATTATCACCACCAGGAACTCAAAAATTGCCACGTTGAAGATTATGCTTAATGTGTAATTGCTAAAAATCTTTTCCTTTAAGGGAAATTTGTATAAATAACTAGCATTTCAAGAATGCAATCCTTTATGCATCTGCACAGAAATAAGAGCCATGGAACTCAGTGGGGCTTTGGTTGGCATTAGTGGTTAATAAGCAAACAGTGTGTCTTCCATGTGGATCAACCTAAAGTCAAACATTATTACACTAGTCCCAACTACACCTTAAATTGAGTAATATTGCTAGTTGAATGTTCCCCACCTTCAATCCACTGTTTGGTCTAAGACAGTGGTTCCCAACCTGAGGTCTGTGGACCACCAGTGGTCCACAAGAATGAAAATATGGTCCGTAGCCTCACCATTACTACATCGTTGCCTCGAAACCACGTAGCAACAAGAGGAACTGATCTTGGGAAACCCTCTTATAGTGCTGAGGCAACAGGGATGTCGTGTGGGGTAGAGACTGACTTATCCATGAAAGAATCTAAAGTTGACCAAAAACTGATTCGTAACCCCTTTGGTACTAATGTTGGAGAGTGGTCCCTGGTCAAAAAAAGGTGGGGAACCACTTGTCTATGATGATAACCCCCACGTGGCAGGGATTTTCAGCTGTTGGTAATAAGTGACATCTAAACTGACTCTAATTCCCATCTTCTCCAAAAATATCCTGAAGTTATTAGACATGTTTTACTAACACTGTTTTTTGGTATCTTGCATGGCAGCTTCTCTGAATCTATGGAAGATTGATCAAACTGCCAAATAATAGAGAAGTCCAATGCTTGTGACAGCCATGCATTGAAAGTTTCTGTGATCAAGGAGAAAATGTTCCCAGTGTGTAACAACACCAAATGATAACTTGAAAAGCTATCGTGGTGCAAAGATATAAACTACAGAGATGTAGACTTTTGTTACTTTCCACAAATATATAAATGGAACTTATAGCTTCAGAATGATGTAGGGTATCCAGTTGTTGTTTATTCGTTCAGTCGCTTCAGACTCTTCGTGATCTCATGGACCAGCCAGCCCACACCAAAGCTCCCTGTCTTATTCATGACTAAGTTGACCCCAATTTAGGAGGCAACCTCTGGTAGTGAGACCAGGAAGAAGCCTGTTGATAGAAACCCAGATAAGTGATAAGTCTGGGCTGCCCATTTTCTGTGAGTCCCTGCTGTGGCAAGCATACAGATCAGCCCCAATTAAAATATTCCGGCAGCAAGGTAAGAAGGTGATTTCGGCCAAGGAAGGTTTTATTATCTGCAAATAAGATCTTAGCTTGTGATACATTCACAAAGAAACTAGGATCACAAATATGGATACAGTCTCCTCTTATATACACAATAATTTCAAATTTCCCACTGCAGCAACATCAGCTATAGCAAAGCCCATTGGTCAAATGTCCTAATTCTGACCAATCACAGAAAGGGGGATTTGCTGAGCAGTTGGCTTGTGAAGAGACAAAGGGCATTGAGTGGGTTTCCCTTTATTCAATAGGAAAATAATAAAGATGATTGAGGGCACTTAGCCCTACCCAGGAAAAGTTTATTGTGTCCAGGATGGTCATGGCAGAGCCCCACGGGGGGGGGGGGGGTGACTCAGCGGTTCTGGATCATGGCAGCAACAAGCAGGACATATTGGCACAATCATGCAAATGGCAAAGGAGATGGGCATAGAAAAAGACAATCAGGTTCCTTCCGTGGCGAGAGGTCCTGCACACAAAGATGCATTGTGAAGAGTAGCTACTTCCCCTAAGGCAGGCAGGAAAGGCGATGGGCCATCTTGTCCTGTCCTTTGGACTATTGCAGGGAATGGAACACATGGGGGGCATAATTAAACAATTCCATATATTTAATATTAACATAAGGGGAGAGGGAGGGAATGGAACACATGGGGGGCATAATTAAACAATTCCATATATTTAATATTAACATAAGGGGAGAGGGAGGGAATGGAACACATGGGGGGCATAATTAAACAATTCCATATATTTAATATTAACATAAGGGAGAGGGAGGGAATGGAACACATGGGAGGCATAATTAAACAATTCCATATATTTAATATTAACATAAGGGGAGAGGGAGGGAATGGAACACATGGGGGGCATAATTAAACAATTCCATATATTTAATATTAACATAAGGGGGGGAGGGAATGCCACACATGGGAGGCATAATTAAACAATTCCATATATTTAATATTAACATAAGGGGAGAGGGAGGGAATGGAACACATTGGGGGCATAATTAAACAATTCCATATATTTAATATTAACATAAGGGGGGAGGGAGGGAATGCCACACATGGGAGGCATAATTAAACAATTCCATATATTTAATATTAACATAAGGGGGGAGGGAGGGAGGACGAAAGGGTGGATGGATGGGTGGGTGGAAGGAAGGAAGGAAGGAAGGTGAAAGAGAGAGGGGCAAGGAAGGAGGGAGAACAGTTGAAAGGAAGGACGAAAGGGTGGGTGGGTGGAAGGAAGGAAAGAAGGTGAAAGAGAGGGAGGGAGGAAAGAAGGAAAGAGTGGAAGGAAAGGAAGGGAGGGAGTAGACAGAGAGAGAGGGAAGGGGGAGGAAAGAAGGCCGGGCGATGGAGGCGAGTGTGCTGAGGGCCTGAGTGCCTCCGAGACAGAGCAGCAGCAATCCTGAAGAGGAGGAGCGAGAAGAGAAAGATAGAGAGGGAAGGGGCAGGGAAGAAAGAAGGATGAAAGGGTGGAATGGAAGGAGGGAGGGAGAAGAAATGTGGCTCACTTTAACGCTGAATGCTTCTTTGCAATAACTCCCCTTCCTGGGAAGGGATGGAGGATGAGAATGTCCTGTCCTTTGGACTATTGTGTTACATATGTCCAGATAATGTCCATAAGATGGGTGAAGCTGGGAATTGATTGAGGAAATCCCCAGCTTGGAGTCTCTTCTCGCAGGCTGTATGATCACCTGGAATGCAGAACTTTCCCATCCAGGTAAAGGAACAGGAAATCTCAGAAGCACAAAATATATTATTAACAAAACATATGAACTCATAGGAAAGGGCAGGGAATTCTAAAGGCATTTATCATGCACATGAGAGCCATAGTTTTCCCAAGTACATACAGATATCCAAGCCAGGCTCCCTTGTATGCAGATCAAGGCATGAGGAAGGGAAAATACATAGAAATGATACAATTCCATTCTGGGGAAAGGGATGCATGCAGAACGGGCTTTTAGGGGGACTTTGGAACAAAAAGGCAGGATGGTTACATGTTGCAAGGATGGGAACAGATAAGGAAAACAACTTTAGAACATATGATTATTAAGTAGGTAAAGAGTTCATTTTAACAGCAGTCCTGGGAGACATAGTTTCTCAGGCTTGGAAAACATAGTCTTCAGAATCCCTGGGTTGAGTTAGGCCCCAGAAGAGACCAGAGAGTTTGCTCTGAGACAGGGAGGGTGGCAGGAGAGAAATATAATGAGCAGAGAGAGCTTTCTAATGGGGGAACCAGCTATCCGGGAAGAGAAGAAAAGGAAAGATACATGATGGCTGGGAAAGGGCAAGAGATGCACAGAGTTCAGGGTAACCAATTTATTAAGGGATCATAAGCAGTCTGTAGTTAGTTTCCTGATTGTCTGGACATGCGCAGAGCCAAACAAGTACCCTTAAGTATCTTCAGCCTTTGGAACTCTCTGCTGCAGGCACGAAAGGAACAAATAATTTTGCCCAGGGGGATTTCATGCAACAACTACAAAACACACTCTGCCTTTCTGGTTGCAGCAAGATGAGATAGCACACTTTTTCAGTTTTGTTGTTGGCACCAACTTTTATCCAAGGGTTTTTACATTACAATAGAACAATGGCATTAACTAGAATGTGGCTCACATGCTCCACTTGTCCTCATTCACAAGGGACAATCTCCAATCTGATAACATGTTCCTACTTCAATGATCCACATCAGCCAAACCAAGTTTTTGCCATCATAAGACTTTCAGGCAGAACAACATTCAATGTTCTATCAGAACTCAAGAGCTGTGAAAAGGAAAATTATTCCGATTTTTAATGTAAGGCAAGGTGTAATGATTTCAGTGTTGGGACTAGGACTATCCAAACCCAGAGATTACAAGTTTCAAACATGAAATGTAATATACTGATAATCTATTTCACAGATTAAAATCAAGTTACATGTGGTAAAAAACACCATCAGAGTGTGGTCGAGATGGCAGAAGTTATTACATGCTGACTAAAATCCTGAAAACATTCACTGCCAGTGAGTCTGTGACTCTACAATGTTGTCGTTTATTGGAGTCAAGTCGACTTTGGCTTAGAGTGACTCTATGAAGGAGAGACCTTCAAGTTTTCCTGCATTTACAGACTTCCTTTGGCATTGCAAATTCAGGGCTATCCCCCTCATAATGCCATTGTTCAGGACTGAATATTAGCCCTACACCAGGTGGGACAGAAAGATTGTATAATGAGCAGGAAAGCCAACAGATAACTAACAGTAACTTTTGCCAAGAAAACTACCAAGCACAGTACTGCTTTGCAGGGAGTGTTTTAAAATCTTTCTTCACCTGAAGGATTCATTCTCCACTACATTGTGCCACAAGCATTTCAATAATTGCTTTTGAAACTGTGGGTCCACTCTTTACCCAAATGCTGGGGTCTCGAAAAAAATGGACAACACTAAAAGGTTTCAGAACACCACCTAGTGGCTGTTTTAGACATTAACATGAATCTGTTGTGCAGTGTTTTTTACCATGGACGCTGCAGCGGATGCTTCATCTGTGCTTCATAAAAAGGAAAATCAGCCTTGTAAGTGCTGATTTTTATCAGTAAATGCTTGCTTTTGATACCTATTTTATATATCTATATATCTTGGGTTGCATAAACATTTATTGGGCCAAAAAGGTTCCAGCTGGAAAAGTTTTAAGAAGCCCCAGTCTAGATAAAATTGGTCTGGGTTGGGATTTTTTTCGAATTCTTTTTGATTTATGGAGTTCCTGGAAAGGTTTGTTCAGATCTGGTTTGCCTTTCCTCTGGTGCTAAGAGCGTGTGATTAGTCCAAAATTATCCGAAATTCCAGGTGTGTGTGATTTCTCTTTCTCCTCTTGCCTCCCTCATGCCCACAATGCCCCACATTCACTCATAGGAGTCGTGGTCGGGCAGCCCCACATTTAGACCTCAGCATCAGGGTGGAAGGAATTACTACCCCTCCATTCTTTCTGGGCAAGTGTGTGTCTGGTGGGGTATGTGACTGTGCAGATGCCCAACTGCAGACAGGCACTGACAAGCCTGCACATGCTTTCCAGGCTTGCCTGCGCCCTGCATTGGTCATGCAGACAGAGCTGGAAAGCTTGCTTGTGCTACCACCTGCCACACTCTCCGAATGGAAAGGAGGGAGGGGCGATGGTCCCTTCCGCCCTGATAAAGCATGGTTGCTGAGGTCCAGATGTGGGGCTGCCTGGCCATGACTCGCGTTAGTGAATACGGGTGCGAAGAAGGGAGGGAGGAAAAGAAGAAGCACAGTGCCCCCCCACACACATACACACACACACACTTGCCAGTGACTGTCAGGCAGCCGAGTGTCTCAGAACGGGGAGCCAGTGGTTGGGAAACACCCCCAAATAATGAAACAATTACAAAAAAAACCCTTCAATTTTTGGGAGGTTTACTGAAAATGGATCAAGCCCTGCAAAGAAAGCCCAGAAATGAAATGGGACTGGATTTTACCCAAATGCACGCCACTAGTATTCAGTCTTCTTTGTCAGAATATCCCAAGATTCCACAGCATTGAGCCATGGTAGTACCAAACTTCATTCAATACAGGCCCATAGCCAGAATTTTGATTCGGGGTGGCTGAGTCTGAGTGAAAGGGGATCTACCCTAGCGAACCTTTTGTATCGTTATCCCAATACTCCCATGCATATGGGATATATTGAGCATGGTGATCAGATCATGATATGAATAAACATAACAGTTTAAATAACATATCAGTAAAACCTTCTCACAGACCACCTTGAGAATTTCGGGGAGGGGGGTGGCTGAAGCTCCTCAGCCCCCCCCCTGCTCCCCCGCTACAGGTCTGATGCAATATATTTACTGAGGGATAATGGACTTAAGGTGGGACAATTATAGACAACTGGCATCTTGAAGAGCCATAGTTTACATATGATTCAAGAACAGAGTTCAAATCCCTGCTCAGTTTAGATCAGGCCTGGGCAAACTTTGGCCCTCCAGGTGTTTTGGACTTCAACTCCCACAATTCCTAACAGCCGATAGGGTGTTAGGAATTGTGGGAGTTGAAGTCCAAAACACCTGGAGGGCCGAAGTTTGCCCAGGCCTGGTTTAGATGCATCCTAAAATATTGTGCCTTGAACCTTATCAAGCGACCGTGCCATGCTGACTCCTCAAGGTGCCAAGGCTCAAGTTTCCCCTCACTTAGATGCATCAGTCCTCAATGAATACATATACTGCCCAAGTGCCTCTTTCCCCCTTGACAGTACATTGGAAGTCAATTTAAAGGATCACATTTTGTTTTGTTTTCAAGCTGGGAATCGCCCCTACAACTCCCTAGTTCTTTAGTTTCATTTAAAAGCAAACAGATTGGAAAGGAAGAAGGGAGAAGAAGAGAGCCCGCAAGTGGTACTAAAGCAAATGGGATAGAAGGAGCTGTTATTTCCTGTTGGCGATATAATGGAGTCCTATTTAATGGGCCTCTTGAGACTGAATTAATGGAGGGAGTCAATCTACAATGTTCTGGCCAGATTAGTCAAATGACATTTCATCCACAAAGCCGCTTAAATATTGAGGTTATTTATAAGAAATGGCAAAATGGTGAGCTCATTAGTTTTTCTTCTGTCTTCTTTTTTTCTGCCTGTACTCAGTTTTACTTTAGGACCAAACACCCCAAAGCGACAAGTATCTTGCAAAGCAATTGAAGGCGAAGCTTAAGAAGCAACTCGGCGGAATTTAGAAGGAAGTGAAATTTCCTTTCAGTCAAACCTTGTCTTTTCAATGCGTTCGAAAGGATAATCTCCTTTGGCTCCCTACCCAGCC
Source organism: Anolis apletophallus (assembly GCA_030556195.1). Taxonomy (NCBI): domain Eukaryota; kingdom Metazoa; phylum Chordata; class Lepidosauria; order Squamata; family Anolidae; genus Anolis; species Anolis apletophallus. The sequence continues at coordinate 137,889,041 of JARBWK010000007.1, forward strand.
TCTCCTCCTCCTCATTGTTCAGCTGTTTATAAGCCATTTCAAGCAATGGGTTTAGAAAGCAATTGGAAACAACAACCTCCTGACATTACGACTTCGGGATCTTTACATAAAACAGCAGTTTACCAGATTTGCAGCTCGGCATGGCCTCCCTTTAAGTGCAGGTTAGACAAGAAGAGGAGCCGAGCACGACGAAACTGTCCCTGTCCCTGCCATGCATTTAGAAAACAGGTCTTAAACACACACACATACACACACACACACAAATGTGCCACAAAGCAGTTCTCTCCACTTGCAAAGGCAACAGAGAAATGCTGTAAAAGGGGATTCCAAAAAGTACTTGTGTTACCGAGCACCGCACGCAACAAAATGGAAATTACAATTATTGATCCCAGTATAGTAGCAGTGAATGTTGGAACATGCAGTCCAAGAACAGCTTGAAATGAGGGCAAGTTACTTCATTCAATGAGGCAATCATTCATACCCAAGATGATGCAACAGATATTTCAAATCTCAGCCCAAACTGACTATATGCAGACCAGGGCTTCTTAAATATTGAAGCCCTTTTCAGCCCAATACATATTTACATGACCCCCAGGTCAGGCCTGTAGCCAAGATTTTGATTAGGAAGGGGGGGGGGGTGTGAGTCTGAGTGAGAGAGGATCTACCCTAGCAAACCTTTTGTATCAACCCAATACCTCCATGCATATAGGATATATTGAGCATGGTGATCAGATCATGATATGAATAAACATAACAGTTTAAATAATGTACCAGTAAGGCCTTCTTGCGGACCACCCTGAGAATTTGGGGGGGCGGGGCTGAGCCCCTCAAGCACCCACCTCCCTGGCTACATGCCTGTCCCAGTAGGCTTGTGCATTTCGCTGTTCGTTTCTGCTTGCTGGATACTGGAAGCCCCCCATATTTTTTTCCCAGCACCCCCCAAAAACGGGCACAATGCCGAATGGGTGTTTTCATTTTGCATCAGGAAAAACAGCTCTTTGGTGGCAATGGGGAACTTTGAAGGCTCCCCTTTCCCTTGGGAGCCTTTTCTTCCTTCCTTCAAGGAAGCCTGGGTGTCAGCAAAGGTGTTAAGAAAGCAACCTATTCAGCCCATAATATTGGGGGGGGGGGGCGCTTCCCACAGGCTCACCTTCCCTTTCCTTCATTAAGACTTGGATTTTTTAAAAAAGCATCAAAGTTACCACTCTGGATCCTTTCCCTTCTGCTTGTAGAGGAGACTGAGTTTACTGCTTCTTTAAGCTGCTCTGCTCTAGAGGAGAGGCAAGTGTGTGCGCTTTCTCTCCCAGCACTAGCAGCATAATATGCAGCTTTCCAAGGCATTTTAAGGAGACCCAGGGAAGGAAGAAAAGGGACTGTGGCACATCTGGCTAGGAGTCAGCTGCATTAAGATCACTACTGACCGGAAGATCATGAGTTTGAAGCCTGCCCGGGTTGGGGTGAGCTCCTGACCAAATTGTGTAGCTTGTCGACCTTTGCAACCCAAAAGACAGTTGCATCCGTGAAGTAGGAAAATTGGGTACCACTTTGTGGGGAGGCTAATTTAAGTGATTTACGGGGCCATAAAATCTCCAGGAAGTATGCAAAGAATGAAGGAATGTGACAGCTCCCCCTGGTGGCCAGAAGCTGGAATGTTAAATAGCCTCTGAGTGTTGTTTATATATGTTGTGTGTCTATGGCATTGAATGTTTGCCTGTATATGTACATCGTAATTCGCCCTGAGTCCCCTACGGTGTGAGAAGAGCGGAATATAAATGATGTAAATAAATAAATAAGGAAGAGCAATGACCTTGAGCTCAGTGGAGGTATCTTCCCTGGACTACCTTAAAAATTCCCTCACTTTCCTGCAAGGCTGCAATCTCCCTTCTGCTTATGGTTTTGCTTCCTTAAAGCTGTTTTCCACTTTCTATTCTAGAGGAGAGGTATGCTTCTCTTTGTTTGCTTGGATTACTACTATTAATGATTATGATGATGATGATTATCTTTTAGAAGCAGTTTCCAAAGGAGAGGAAGGGAAGGAGAAAAAGAAGTTAAAAGGGTGAAAACTGCCAAATGCATGCTCATGCGTGTACACCACCCACCGTCCCTCAAGTCCCCACTCCCCAATTCCTAGTCAGTCCCACAAAATAAAAAGAATCAGAAAAATAATGGAAAATAAGAAAGATTTAACTGTGATGCTGAATAGGGCAGGAGGAGCTGAGATTGGCTTTGGGTGGGCATTGACCTTGAATTTTGGAGTTGTCGTTCACCTACATCGAGAGAGCACTGTGGACTCAAACAATGATGAATCTGGACCAAGCCTGGCACGAATACTCAATATGCCCAAATGTGAACACTGGTGGAGTGTGGGGAAAATAGACTTGACATTTAGGAGGTGTGGTTGCTGGGATTTATAGTTGACCTGCAATCAACAATAGAAGAACAATAGAATTGGGGCAAACTTTCCACACAGAACGCCTATGACCAACAGAAAACACAGTGTCTTTTCCTGTTGACACCCCTTTGGGGACCTGCTTTGACACCAAAGACCCAGGAAACACAGTGTTTTTGTTGATTGCAGGTCAACTATAAGAGAGAAACGCTGGTCTATAGCAGTGTTTCCCAACTGCTGTTCCGTGGCACACAAGTGTGCTGTGAGCAATCACCTAGTGTGCCGTGGGAAAACCTCTCTTCCCCCCTTTCTTCCCCCTCCTGCTGAACTCTTGCTGCTGCTGCTTGAGGGGAGGGGGGAGGAGGAGGAGGAGGGGCTGGGTGACGGCGAAGAAGAAGAAGGGGCCGGGGCGCCGCCTTCTTCAGCCGTTTCCCTAGCCAGCCAGCCTCCAATCGAGGGAGGGCAGGGAACAGAAGAGGAAGTGAGGAGCGCAGTCCGAGGCAGACCCACCGGCTTCTTCTTTCGAACCGCAGGAAAGAAGGAAGGAAGGAAGGAAGGAAGGAAGGAAGGAAGGAAGGAAGGCGAACGCGGACCGAGTGAGTGCCTTCCCTTCTGATGTGAAAGAGGGAGAGAGCCATTCAGGAAGGGAGCCAATTGGGGGTTCTGTGTGGGAAGTTTGGCCCAGTTCTATCATTGGTGGGGTTCAGAATGCTCTTTGATTGTAGGGGAACTATAAATCCCAGCAACTACAACTCCCAAATGGCAAGGTCTATTTCCCCTGAACTCCATCTGCGCTCATATTTGGGCATATTGAGTATTCATTTCAAGTGTGGTCCAGATCCAACATTGTTTTAGTCCACAGTGCTCTCTGGATGTAGGTGAACTACAACTTCCAAACTCAAGGTCAATTCCCAAGCAAACCCTCTCAGTACTTTCTGTTGGTAATGAAAGTTCAATATACCAAGTTTGGTTCAATTCCATTGTTGCAAGAGTTCAGGATGCTCTTTGATTGTGTGTTAACTATAAATCCCAGAAACGGTAACTCCCAAATGTCAAGGTCTATTTTTCCCAAACTCCACCTGTGTTCACATTTGGGCATATTGAGTATTCATGCCAAGTTTGGTCCTGATCCAACATTTTTTTGAGTCCGCAGTGCTCTCTGGATATAGGTGAACTACAACTCCAAAACTCAAGGCCAATGCCCACCAAACTCTTATAGCATTTTCTCTTGGTTATGGGAGTTCTGTGTGGGAACTTTGTGTCTTTTTGCCATTCCCGCCAGGATATCTATGTTGAGTTCATCGAAACAGGCCCAGGTTTCACACTGAGTGTGTAAATACATTTAAAAACATATTAACTATATACTGTATATTACTGTGTTAGAGTGTCATTTTGGTTGGTGGTGTGCCCCAGGATTTTGTAAATGTAAAAAATGTGCCACGGCTCAAAAAAGGTTGGGAAACACTGGTCTACAGCAGGGCTGTCCAACTGGCGGCCCTGGGGCCGGATCCGGCCCCCCAGCCTGTTGGGCATGGTCCCAGCTATGCCCCCAACCGCCATTTTTATATTTTTTAAAAAATCTAATTTTTTTTTTTAAAAGGCGGCCGGGGGGGGAGCGGGGCAGGGAGGAGGAAGAGAGCTAGCTCCTCCTCCCTGCACCGCCCCCTCCGTCCCTCTCTCCGCGCGCCGATTGCATCGGGCGCCGGTGAGAGAGGGACAAGGGGTGGTACAAGAAGGAGGAAGAAGGCTAGCTCCTCCTCCCTGCACCGCCCTCTTCTTCCCTCTCTCACCGGCAGCGATGCCTTGCAAGGGAGGGGGGTCCCCCGGCGGCACCCCCTCCCTTGCAAAGCATCGCAGCAGCGGCTGAATCCAGCGCCGGCTTCTGCGGCTGCCGGGATGCTTTGCAAGGGAGGGGGTCCCCGGCGGCACCCCCCTCCCTTGCAAAGCATCGCAGCAGCCACCGCAGCCAGCGCCGGCTTCTGCGGCTGCTGGGATGCTTTGCAAGGGAGGGGGTCCCCGGCGGCACCCCCTCCCTTGCAAGCATCACAGCAGCCGCCGGCCAGTGCCGGCCGGCGGCTGCGGGATGCTTTGCAAGGGAGGGGGTCCCCGGCGGCACCCCTCCCTTGGCATCGCAGCAGCCGAAGCCAGTGCCCTCCTGCGGCTGCCGGGATGCTTTGCAAGGGAGGGGGTCCCGGCGGCACCCCTCCCTTGCAAAGCATCACAGCAGCGGCTGAAGCCAGCGCCGGCTTCTGCGGCTGCCGGGATGCTTTGCAGGGAGGGGGTCCCGCGGCACCCTCCCTTGCAAAGCATCGCAGCAGCGGCTGAAGCCAGCGCTGGGCTTCTGCGGCTGCCGGGATGCTTTGTAAGGAGGGGTCCCCCGGCGGCACCCCCTCCCTTGCAAAGCATCGCAGCGGCGGCTGAAGCCAGCGCCGGCTTCTGCGGTTGCCGGGATGCTTTGCAAGGGAGGGGGGTCCCCGGCGGCACCCCCTCCCTTCCAAGGCATCCCGGCAGCAGCTGAAGCCGGCGAAACCGCCAGCTTCATCTGTGGCTAGGATGCCTTGGAAGGGAGGGGATGCCACGTGGCTCCTCCCTCTCTCCCAAAGCTTACCGGCAGCCGGGCGGGGCGGGGCCAGGGCGGGCCGGGGCCAGGGCGGGGCCGGGTGGCCCCCCCAGGTCATCAGTGACCTGGAATCCGGCCCTTGGCTGGTTAGAAGTTGGACAGCACTGGTCTATAGTATAGATGCAGCCCCACTCTAACACATAAACCAATTCACCATGCAAGCCCTTACCCTTAACTGCCTTGTATTTATGTTATTGTATAAAATTACTGCGAGAAAATATGCCATTTGCCAGCTACCTAACTTGAGAAGTACATTGTCTAGAATGTATAATCCCATTGATAGGGGGGGGATGCAAATGCAGATATTAAAAAAATGCTTATTTACTCGGGAAGCACATGGTTTGGAATCTAAATGAGAATAGGCTTAAGGAGTCTGCTTCTACACAAGCATGCTTTTATGCTTTTTAATTGCCTTTTAACACTGTACTTTTGGTTTTGATGCACTTCTTTTTTTAAAAAAAAAAAGCATTCTTATAGTTAAGTATTGCGAGCCACCTGGGGAAATCTCTCTCACCAGTGAGATAGGAATTTAATTTTGATCATAAGTAACTCACTGAAGCACAAAATACGTGTTTTGTTTTTTTTCAAAAAAATAAAAAAATAAAAATGCATTTCCCAGGACTTGATTTAGAAAAAGACTTCCAGGATAAAAGAGTAATCTCCTGAGGTTGGAAAAACCTATTTTTAGGATTATAGCTCCCAAAATCCCCCGATGGCCATGGTGGCTGAAGGATTCTGCATGGTGCAGTCTGAAAAAGTAATTCTTTTACATTGAATGTGTGCGTGCTAATAGCTTTGAACAAGATAATGGTCACAATTCTGGCTTTTCACAACATCCTCTTCAGGCATAAGTACACGATAAAATCTATCCCCAGAGAACAAGCGTGATGTAGGTTTGCATATTGAGCTACAGCTCTGGAGACCATGCCTCCCACAAATTAATCTTTATTAGGTACAATACATTATCCTCTTGTCGTACCAACTTTTTTTGCTTCAACTGTGTGATTTACTGCCATTCATACTCTTATTTATATTGATAGACAACATGTGCAGCAAGACTTGTAAATACGTAAAAACATCCGCAGCAGCAGTATCCTGTTTTAACTGTCTAAAATAAAGTCCCAAAGTGATTTAGCTAAGCAAGTTGATTTTACTACAGATATTGAAATACAGTACATGGCAAAAGCTTTGAGATCATTTTTGATGCTATTGTTAAGCTTTTAGTATGTAAATCCATTTATTTATTTCTCTCGGCATTACTTCACAAACGAAGATTCTTAGGAAGGACTCATCCCACACTTTTTACAAGCGCATTGATGACTAAAAAGGCCAATCTGAGATAGGCAAGTTCGGTTGCAGAAAGCACAGCAGAAAGTCTCCTTGGGTGATGTTGTTTCCAAGTTGCGGTTATTTCTGTGTTGTCGTTTCCCTTCGAGACCCATTTGGCGTGTCTTCTTGAAAGAGGCTGCAGCATTGTGGATAGTGTGTCTCCATGCCTCCCGATGTGAGGCCAGGGTGGACCATTGTTGGTGATCAATCTGGCCGAGTCTGAGATGTTGTTTCAGGGAGTTCTTATATCTATTTTTTGGGGCGCCTCTCTTGCGCTGACCCGTGGCGAGTTCACTATAGAGTAGTGTCTTTGGGAGGTGGTGGTCCTCCATCCTAGAGATGTGCCCTGCCCAACACAGCTGTGTTCTCAATAGCATGGCCTCAATGCTGGTGATCCCTGCTTCCTCAAGGACAGCAACATTAGTCACATAGTCGGTCCAGTGTATATTTAGGATTGTGCGAAGACAGCGCTGATGTAAGCATTCAAGGAGTCGTAGGTGTTGGCGATAGGTGACCCATGTTTCAGACCATGAAAATCCATTTATTTATTTATTTATTCATTCATTCACGACATTCCTATCCCATCTTTCTCAACTGCGGAGGGGACTCAAGGCATCTTTACACATAGGCAACTATTCGATATCTGATAACAATGTATAACATTTTAAAATAGAGTTATAAAAGGCATTAAAATATAAGAACATTTTAAACCATAATTTCACCATTAACCACGCTATCCATAGTAAGCCATTTGTCATTGCACATAATTCCTTATCTATCTATCTCTATCTATCTATCTATCTATCTATCGATTGCACAGGTTCTCCAAAGGCTTGATCACAAAGCCATGTTTTCACTCTTATAGAAGGTCAGGAGGAAGGGGGCTGATCTAATATCCCTGTAGAGGGAATTTCACAGGGGCCATCACTGAGAAGGCCCTGTCTCTCGTCCCCACCAGTCGCATCTGCAAAGCAGGTGGGATCGAGAGCAGGGCCTCCCCAGACAATCTTAAACCTGAGATGGTTCATAGGGGGAGATCCGTTCAAACAGGTAGAGTGGGCTGGAACCGTTTAGGGCAGTGGTTCTCAACCTGTGGGTCCCCAGATGTTTTGGCCTTCAACTCCCAGAAATCCTAACAGCTGGTAAACTGGTTGGGATTACTGGGAGTTGTAGGTCAAAACACCTGTGGACCCACAGGGTGAGAACCACAGGTTTAGGGCTTTATAGGATGGATACATACATACATATACTAGTTGTAGTACCCACCACGCGTTGCTGTGGCCAACCTTCCCTCCCTCGTTGTCTTTTGTTCCTCCCTCCCTCCTTCCTTCCTTCCTTCCTTCCTTCCTTTTTTCTTTCCTTCTCTCCTTCCTTCCTTCCTTCTCTTCTCTTCCTCTTCCCTTCTCCCTCCCTTTTCTTTCCCTTCCTCTTTCTCCCCTTTCTTCCTTTTCTACCTATTCTTGGACTCCAACTCCCAGCAGTCCTCCTGATCAATCTAACTATCTACATCTTTATCTCTATCTAATCTATCTAATCTATTTTATCTATCTGGGACATTGCTGGGAACTGCAGTCCAGGGATTGGGATGCTCTCAAAGAAATCCAAGGAGAAGAAAGCTTGCTGCTTGGAAGCAGTGAATTTGGATCATCCTCCTCTCCTAAAGGGCCTGGTCTAGGGGATTCTGGGAACTGTAGTCCAAAAGAGAGTGTAGATATGCTATTGTGTGTTTTGTTTGCCAGGGGAGTTGTTTTTGCGCATGCGCTGTAGCATCTTTTTGCTTTTGGGGGCTTTTAAGTCCCTTCTGTTGTGTTTTTCAGTGTTTTTATGAGTGATGGTGTAAGATGATACCAAGTGGAGAGTGGATCCCCTTATCTTAGAGAGTACACAGAGTCCAACGAATCCAAGCAAAAAACTTTAATTAGCAAACTGATCAGTTTGGTCGGCCAGTAATGTGTCTATTCAAACACACCAAAACAGACTGCGGCAAAACAACTACACAGGTTTTTTTTAAAAATAATATTTTTATTGGTTTTTTTGTTTTTTTACATACAGGTTCCATACAACAGACCATAACCAGACAGTCACAGTGCCCTCCACCCTCACAAGCATCCACTCCCCTTTTGAGGGTTTATCACTCTTCTTTTCCTTCAAGCCTTTTGACAGTTTACATTACAAATTAAACAGTAGATCCAACTTATTACTCGTATCTTGATCTCGGGTTTTTTTCCAAAACAACTACACAGGTAAATTAATTTTATATGGTTTCAGGCATCTACATCACACACTACGTATTTTTATAACTTTCTATTGGTTATAGGTGATCACACGGGTATAATGAGTTATCGTCCTTGTCTCAGGCTATCTTTTTGGCTTATTCACACTACATTACAAGCAGCATCAGGAATGTGTAAAAACCAGCAGGCAGTAAAGCAGGCATCTCCCCTTAAAGGGGGTTCATTACTTTCAAAGTCTCTCTCTCTCAATGGTCATTCGTTGGCCTGATAGGTGTATTGTGTCCAAATTTAGCGTCAATTCGTCCAGTAGTTTTTGAGTTATGTTAATCCCACAAATGAACATATATATATATATATATATATAGAGAGAGAGAGAGAGAGAGAGAGAGAGAGAGAGAGAGAGTCATCATTTAAATTGACTTATTTTATCCTCTATCCTGTACATCATATATGTTGCCCTTGTCCTTAGTGGAAGGTAGGGAGGCCTGCCAATGGTCTTGACCAAAGAATCCATTTTAAGAATTTGAGGGCCATGCTGGAGATCAGGATTGGAATATTCACTTGGCCAGTGGCCACAAAAACCCACTGGATGGCTTAAGGCAGGTCCCATTCTCTCACCCTCAGAAGAAGGCAAAGGCAAACCCCTTCTGAACAAGTCTTGCAACAACAACAAAAAACTGTGACCAGTTCACCTTTGAGTAACCATAAGTTGAAAATGACTTGAAGGCACATAACAACAACAACAACAACAACAACAACAACAAAATGCCACCCAGAAGGGAGGTGTGCAGAACATTAAGGTCCATTATTGCAATGCCCTTTCACCACTTTGATTGGGTGTTCAAAGGAGTGTGTTAAGGGGTAGCTAATCTGCATTAAGTGATCTTGATTACGCCCTGCTGGTGGAGTGCAGGAGAAGTGAACACGACGCTAATCAAACAGCTTCTTGGTAAATGGCAGCACTTATTAATCATCACTGTTGGTCGTTGGCTCCCTTGCTGCTCCATCTGAAGAGCTGGCATTGTTTCGACTGCACTCCAGAATGTGTTTTTCAATAAGCATTTTAGCATTGGGAGTCGGGCTGGGGTGGGGAAGAGGGATCTCTTCTGCCAAATGCAATTTTTTAATTTCCTTTCAGTTGGATACCTAGCAAGTTCATGGACAGAGCGGCACTCTCGTTTATTTTTATGTAGCCATTGTGAGCATGGTTCTTGTTAATTGCTTTCACACACATCACACCCATTCAAGAATAGGTCAATCAAGGGACAATACAGATTGTCCATAAAGTCTCCATAAACAGGGGAAGCTAACAATTATTAGTATAATAACCAATGTTTTAGATTGTATGTACCATGAGTTTGGGAGAAAACTTTGTATGTGTGTAATAGAAAGAGGTGGGCAACACATATAGAGAATATTATGTAAACATTTTCTTAAAAATTGTACTACATATTTTGTAAATAAAGGTGCATTTAACTAGAATTTCCCATTTTCCTATGTATTGAGATTCCGCTGGACTGGCCACGTCGTCCAAATGCCCAATCACCGTCTCCCAAAGCAGTTACTATACTTCCAACTCAAGAATGGAAACCAGAACGTTGGTGGACAGGAAAAGAGATTTAAATATGGGCTTAAAGCTAACCTTAAAAACTGTGGCATGGACACTGAGAACTGGGAAGCCCTGGCCCTTGAGCGCTCTAACTGGAGGTCAGCTGTGACCAGCAGTGCTGCAGAATTCAAAGAGGCATGAATGGAGAGCAAAAGGGAGAAATGTGCCAATAAGAAGGTGTGCCAAGCCAACCTTGACCAGGACTGCCTTCCACCTGGAAACCCATGTCCTCACTGTGGGTGAACATGCAGATCAAGAATAGGGCTCCACAGCCACTTACAGACCCACTTGGAGGACTATCGCCCTTGGGCTACAAGGGATTGCCTAAGTAAGTAAGTAAGTAAGTAAGTGAAATGTTTTGATTAATATGGTCTCTTTTGGAATCTGTAGGTTCTCCAGTAAGACTGTGGTCAACTTCAAGTGGTTGTTCACCATAAAGTCTTAGTGGAAGATCTGAAGATTCATAGACTGAACAGCAGTGGGTTTTTATTCATGCCTTTTCCACTTTCATGGGGTCCTGTGTTCTTAATCCCAGCGAATGTGGGGGACCTTCTGTGTTTGTTCTAAAGTAATCTTTTGTAGAAATCCATTGGAGTGCAAAATATTGTTTGGTGTACTATATATTTGAGATAATAGAATAAGAAGCGGTGCAGACAGAGGAAGAGGAGGCAATGTTGAGAATGAGTGGCGACTGCTGGAACGTCTGAGGGATTTGCTTGTCCTTGATGAATGGCATGTGGGATATCAATTGATACAGTTGATTAGGGTACTTAGAAGGTAGAAAAGGAGTAAGTGGTGTGAGGATTAGGGTTAATAGAGTCAATGAATCAGGTTCAACCATGAATGAGTGGTGTTTAAGAGTCTGAATCAGCTAGGAAAGGAGAGAGGGAACTTTGTTTTGAATTAGTTTTTTGGTTTTGTATGTACAGTATATACTTTTGGTCTCCTGAAATATCACGTATTAGCAAGTTTAGCTTCAGAAAAGATTGGTTAGGTAGCAGGAGTGAATACAAAGGGCTTATGTCTGTAGGGATATAAACTGCATAATATTTCACATACTGTAAGTTCTTTGAGGACATCTCAGAGGTCTGCACAGAGGAAAGCCCTATTGGTGAAACACCCCAACTTTTAGTGGTAACCATGTGATTTGTGGAAATCTTCACATTTGGTGGAAGCAGTGGCCTTGTGCCTAGTGGAAAATTCTTTATATGAAAAAAAAATATATAAATGTTTTGGATTTTACATTGTGTACACAGTCATAACATCTACACATTGATTTTAAATGTTCTTTTAAGCTGATGTTTTATTCAGTTTATGTGGTTTATAAAATTTATTTATTTACATCATTTCTATTCCGCCCTTCTCACCCCGCAGCGGACTCAGGGCAGATCACAATGTGCATATACAGCCAAACATTCAATGCCATAGACATACAACATATATAGACAGACAACGAGCTACACAATTGTTTGAGAGCTCACCCCGATCTGGGCAGGCCTCAAACTCATGACATTTTGGTCATTAGAGATCTTATGCAGCTGACTTCTAGCCAGTTGCACCACATTCCCAGTGTTAACTATGGTCCATGCTGTTCCTTACCTTGATCAATGTGTAAAGAAGGAAGGAAGGGGGAGAGGAAGAGGAAGAGGGAGGGTTAAGTGGTAAACCCCCTCATTCACCAGGACACAAAAGTGATAAAACTGCATGAGGCAAGAGGGTAATCATCTTCTGATACATGGGATCTACTTTGATTTTGCAAGAATGCCCTGATCAACAAAGTTTTAGTCCTTGCATATGCAGCTGAGTGCATGCTGTAATGAAGCCAGGATTCGCAATTAGAAGACTTGATGACACCATCTGCTCCCTCACTTCGATTGCCCTGCTTACTCTGAGCTTTGATGCTGTTCCTACAATAGTTGGGAGGGAAAATGGATTTTCCCTGTAACAATGTGTTGTGATGAGCTATCTCCGTTGCCGTGCAAAGTATCCTGAGATGGCTCAAACTTAAATGGGCAATTAAAATCTGTTAGTTTTACAAACAGCCTGTTTCAAGTGGAAATGAAAAGTGCTAGGACTGGTTTGTTGAGATAAAGCATTTCACCGTAGTGTTAGATAAATGACATTCCTGGGAAATCCTGGACTGATGCTCTTATGCTGTTTGGAAAAATGTTGGGCAGAATTGTTTTGATTACATAGCATGGCCACCAGTTCTAGAAACATGCTTACTTTGATGTGGAAGGAATTATTTGGTGATATTTTGGGAATATTTTGACTACATTTAAACACCCAGAAAAAAGCTTTTTGCTTCTCCAGAATGTTATTGACAAGCTACAATGTGTCCAGAGACTGAAAAATACCAGCGAAACAAGGTTTCAAGTGAATCAAATAAAATCATATAGTGGGAAAAAGTCTTGTTGGCCACCAGATTCAACTTTCTGCTCAATACAGAATCTCCAGCAAGGGCCGGTCTGCAAAAATTTGTGTCCTTCCAGGTTTGGGATTCAGACTCCCAGAGCCCATCCAGACGGTCCCAAAATGTGAGACCTGTTTCAGTTTTTACCAGAGGCATCCAAATGACACCTCTGGGAAAAGGGAATTAATTTGGAACAAACCAAGATTGCCTTGGTTTGCTCTGAATTGATCAAATACCTCATTAGATCTGAGCCTTCCTGAAGGCATGGGTCCAATACAGTATTGGGCCTGTGGGCACTGACTTCCAGGATCATGTCCGTGGCCCCAGGGGTCTGTCTCCACTGCCATCTCACATCTTTGGGGCTCTTGTAACCCAGAGGTATGGAAAGGCACCCATTTCAATTGGGATGGCATGTAGCCACACACACGCACACACACACCCCACGAAAGCCCAGAGTTTGGGTGGGTGAGTAGGGACAAGAACCCGCTCCAAATCTGGTTAGTTACTTAAACCTGCTTTGGTCTGGGTTTTATGGCTGTATAGAATTGCACCCAGAAACCCTAGCCAGCTTGTTAAACAATCAGGAATGTTGGGAGCTGAATTTCAAAACACAGCTTGTGCAAACCTCAGTTAGAACATCCCCAGCAGGAGCTGTCCAGGTTACTTTTGAAAACTTCCAGAGAAGGGGACCCTGACACCGCCTTAGGCAATTGGTTCCATTGTCAAAACACCCTGTAAAGAACTTCCCTCTCATTTTCAGCCAAAACTTACTCTCCTGTAGCATAACACAATTAGATGTAGTTCTACCCTCTAAGGAAGCAGAGAACAAGCCTGAACCCTTATCTCTGTGGTAGCCCTGAGACCTTCAAAGAGTGCTATCATGTCATCCCGATCTTCTCTTCACCAAGTTGAACATGCTCAGATCCGAAAGTCCCTCATCATTTCTTTTGTTCTCTCTGCTTCTTATCACCCATGTTGCCCTTCTCTGTATTTGCTCCTACTAGTTATATCCTCATAAAATGAGGTACCCATAACTGAATGTTAGAGATCCTTCAGCTTGGAAACTGCTTGTATTAATGTGGGATAAGGCAGTATTTGCTTTCTTCTTCTGATAATTGTCTCCCATGGAAGCAAGATTAATAAGATAGACCTTTTTCAACTATTAGTTCAATTGAAACCATCTACTACCTATCTGATTTTTATTTTTTTTATAAATGGATACTCATAATTTGCACTATATTACCTAGAGCAGCATCATAGCTTAAAGCATGATTGCCAAGATCTGTATTTTAATGGCTATTAAGTGACCATCTTTTGTGCACCTGATTGCTAGCTAATGGCCAGTGATGATTACCTGATGTTTCTTCTGTGACTGCAAATGGCTGTATGATGTTTGTCCAATGGTCCATGATGGTCAGTGGTTAGTTCCTGCCAGGACTCATTGACCAGTCAGGACATTACTAAGGACATTTATCCATGGAGTGCCTGCATGGAGAAAACAGTCTGGAGTAATGTAGTGTGATCTAGAAAGTGTGAGTTTTGAAATGAGCTAAAACAGAAATCCTGGGAGAGGTCCTCCAAGTAGCCGCAGTTTGCTTTGGGACGGCACTAATGAAGGCCTCATGTGAATGCTGTTTGGCTTGACAGGAGGTTGAATTTGATAAACTTTGTGATCAATTTTGATTCTGTGAGTCTATGAATTTATCCACCTATTACGTCTGTGCATTGATTGTGTATGCCTGCTTTGCAGAGGACTTGACGGTATGGGGACTCTTTCGTTAGGTGGCCCCTTCTACACTGCCATATAATCTATATTTTCAAAGCAAATAACCCACTCTATCTGCTTTGAACTGAATTATATGAATCAACACTACCATATAATCCAGTTCAAAGCAGATAATTTGAATTTTAAATGGCATTGTAGAAGGGGCCTAAGACGGCATTAAAAAGGAAACTTCATGGAGGACATGTGTCCCAGTGGTTAAGTCCCCTTATTTGCCCTCTCTTGCACAGTTTGTTCACATATCTAAAATCTGGCTCTTCCCCTTAACCTACTATTTTCTTTGATCCTTTCTACATTGCCCTATATTCCAGGATCTGATCCCAGATTATCTATTTTAAACTGGATTATATGAGTCTCCAGTGCCGGATAATCTGTGTTAAACATATTACACATGTGCTCTTGATAGAATCGGGCTTTAGCACAGCTGGTAAAACACCGGCAATGATAAGATCTAGCAATGGAAAGGTTGCCAGTTCGAAGCCCTGGGTCGGAGTGAGCCCAGTTTACTGTTTACCTAAGCAATTCAAAAGCAGCTCAAGAAATTGAGTTTGATACCCCTGATTAAGGCCCCTTCTACATTGCCCCTATATCCCAGAGGCATTCAGCACAACAAGAACAATACATTTGGCACAGTTGATGTGTGACTCCACATGGGGAAATTTATGCTATAGCAATGCCTCTTGAGCTATCTGATGTGAAGGCTGGCATTTGAACCCCTAATGTGCAAGGGATTGTTACCGTACTAATACTGATTGGCTACAATTATTTATTTCACATCTAGAAACTAGGCATGAGCAGTTTTACTCGGAAATCTCAGATGTTGGAAGTAAAGCCAGAACTTTCTGACATCCGAACGGGGTTCCGATACACATTAGTACATTGGAAGTCTTTTTTTAGTTTCGAAGCATCTGGAGCCATTTATTCTAATGGTTCAGACATAGCTTCAGATGTATTTAAAAATATTTTTAATGTAACTAACCCTGCTGGGAGGGAAATCTAACTGGGCTTGCCTCCCAGCCAATCAAGGCTTACATTTTTCTAAAGGGGAGGGGTTATGCCGTATCCGGGAGTCATTGCCCCTTATAAGCTTGGCCACATGGCTTGCAGCCTCATTCTGGCCCGGGAACAATCCATGTCATAACTGAAACGTACTGGACTGGTGTGTGTGTGCGCGACCTAAAATATCTGGGTCCCAGGCCAAAGTTATTTTTTCTGTGTTGAAGTCTGCCTGCCTGTCTGCCTGAATGTATCCTTTGAGCACAATTGCAGTCCTACATCTCTCATTATTCCTTAACACCTCTATGGACTAGATGGCCCTTGGGGGTTCCCTCCAACTTTTGGAATCTATTAAAATGAGGAATTGGTTGATATTGGTTTCCTCTTTTGCTTAATATGAGAGAAATTCAATTTTGTAATAAAAAGATTCTGTCAAAACTTTTAAAATTCACCAAAAATTGGTAGATATATGAATATGTCTGAAAGTTGGGGGCGGGGGGAGGAAGAGAGTGATCTCCTATTACCTTGCACCATTCCCTAGAAAATTTAATGAGGTAGCTCCCTTTTTGAAAAATATTTCCAAATTTCTTTAAAAATTTTCTTTAAAATTGGTGGATTGTCTGAACATTTTGAAATTTGGTGTGCTGACTGTGGAGGATGTGTTCTACCATAGTAGCAAGTTTCATCAGGATAGCTAAAAAATATATAGAGAGAAGCCCCTGAAGTTTCCCCACTTTGTCCTGTCTTTTTCCCCTATTGCGCAATTGTACCCACCATTAACAAATCACTTCTGAAGATTTGCAATTTTCAAAAGGTTTTGAATCCCCCCCCCCAAAAAATTGGATGTGACTTTAGAATTGAAGCACCAGGGCCCCCTACTTTTGAACACAGTTTAGATCCATTTTTTTATCGCACATGCCTACTAGAAACTCATCACCAGTTTCAGTAGTCAAGAACTTGTGGTGTGCCAGTGCTCTATGAACCACTACTTTGAGGAGCCTTATGTTAAGCAACCTCCAGTATTGAGTTTTGGACAATATTTGAAACCAGAAGAATCTATTTCAAAACAAAGCTTTTTAGCAGATAATGTGTCATGGAAATAGTAATAGTAATAATAACTTTATTTTTAACCTGTCCTCTCTCCCTGAAGAAGAGAAAGGAAAGAGAAGAAGAATTCAGTGTCTTTGTAGATTCTCTAAAGGAAAACTGCAGATTTATGGCCGATGTCTCCAAGTGTGGATGTTTGTGTTGGGATTAATAAAATATTTGTGTATTATCAGAGTTCTTGTATTACAGAACTCAAATAAAATAGGGAAAGAAGCAAGGAACAGGCTCCTTCTTGTATAACAAAACTCAACTCAGCTTGCAGTTCAACTTGAAATATGTCTTGGTTTGCTTTTGTTGGGAGTCTGCCTACAAAAGGAGCATAACTTTTTATATTTCTAGCAAATGCGGGAGGATAATACGGGAGGACTCACCCCAGCTGAGCTCTGTAAGATTACTTTTGCCCATAATGTGGCAGCTTTGTCATCTTTTACAGAGACTGTGCTGGCGATAATAAATGCCTCTTGGACCGACATGCTATTGCAAGCTACTCAAACCCTCTCCTATTGATTTCTCCACCCTTTTGCGCATGCTTGTTTAATAAGAAAAAATGTGGTTTGAAACCGAGTCTGATCATCTTAAAGATGTTATTTACTTTTTGAAAGGTGCCCTGGATTATGATTAATACGGTGAATAGCTGGGGCCTAATAGAGGCAATGCTTCTCTATATAGCCAAGTGGTCCAATGTTTGTAGGGAAGAGAGAGAGAGAGAGAGAGAGAGAGAGAGAGAGAGAGAGAGAGAGAGAGAGAAGAAACAGTCAGTTCTGAATTAAACCCACTGCGCTTTTCTGCTTCATATGAGAGCTGTGGCCTCTTTCTTTCTAATAACTGTCAGGCAGAGTTTCCAATCTGAAGGGAACCAAATTATCTTCTGGAAAAGCCAGGGTTCTCTAATGCAAGGCAGACCAATATTCTTGAGCTCCACTTTATTTGGTATTTTGCATATTTTGCTAGTCATGAGGACTAGCAAAATATGTTTCAGATATAGGGCATCCCAATTCTAAACACTGAAAATATTTAATCACCTGTCTAGCCATAGATATTTCAGGGATTTTTTCTTCTTCACATTTTTGAGCCCAGCTTTGAATCCCAAAAGTCTAGAAACCTGCAACTATGGCTTTATTGGCATAGGTACTTTTGTTTAAACTTTGTAATAATGAAGGTTTCAGTTCTGTGGATTTTCTGGTGTTTTTTTAAATCATCTCACTGGAGGGAATGATATTAGAAGCAAAGATGAAGTACTTTGGCCACATAATGAGAAGACAGGAAAGCTTGAAAAAGATACTGATACTGGGGAAAATTGAAGGAAAAAGGAAGAGGGGCCAACCAAGGGCAAGGTGGATGGATGGTATCCTTGAAGTGACTGGCTTGACCTTGAAGGAGCTGGAGGTGACAACAGGGAACTCTGGTGTGGTCTGGTCCATGAGGTCACAAAGAGTCGGAAGCGATTGAATGAATAAACAACAAATATATACTGCTGCTGATCTCTCCATCCTCCTATTACTTTATTTCTGCCTTACCTTTTCTCCCTAAGTGGAACTCTGCCTGCAAAGGTCTGTTCCTAAGCACTTCACTCCATGCATCTCAAGGAGACTTATGGCCCACCTGAAAGGGCACCTAAATCTGGGGTTGGTCCAAAGTATTGCTGCTTCACACCAACCTCAGATTCAGAGGAGACGTTTATATGCTTTGTTGCTGAAACACCACAGTGGTGGGAGCAGAAAATAGACTATCTAGACTTCCGGTTTGGCGAGGAACGGAGGTGGGAGCCCAACAGGCTTGCTCCAGGAGAGAGCGGGTTTTAGCTGCATAAAGCCGGGGTAAGAGAACCCTAACCCAGCAACTTTTGGAGGACGGAGTTGTTCAAGCCCCGGGAGGCGAACGTCCAGTTGGCGAGGGGGAAATTCCCCAAACCCGCGCCTAACGGAGGCCCAGGGCCGGCAGCTAAACGCGGTGTCCGCGTCCGAGTAGGAGAGGCGCCACAGCACCCCTTCCAGCCAAGCATCCATTGTCATCAGTAAGGGGGACCCGCAAGACGGGGGTGAAGCATTGACAAACAACCAACTCACCCATACAGGAAGCGAGCCCCAGCGAGCCCCCCCGGACCGGTGGTACATGATGAAACAGCTGTCCGTCAAGACACGGGGAACAGCGGGTCAGAGGGCCAAGGAGCACACCCGGCGAACAACCAGGCCAGGAAAGTGAAATAAAGACCCACAGCTAAATAAAAAAATATATATATATAAGAATCAGGGAAAACGCGGCGGCCCCCTACTCGCGAGGAGTCCAGACGAGAGTGGAGAGGGCGGAGTTGCAGAGCCGTGGAGTGCGGGAGTAGGAGGGGCAGACGCTGCGAGGAGGACGCACTTCCGTCAACAAGACAAGGCACCTCCATAACCCAGGCACAAGGGCATCCACTCAGAACGAAACAACAGCGCAGAGTGGGAAGATAAAGTGCCAAGGAGTTACAAATTAGCTATCAATGAGCACCAGCACCAGCGCAGACTATCTCTAGCTGCAGACCCCAGAAAGGAGACAGAAAGAAGACAAATATAGCAGTGGACGGGGGGAAAGAAGAGGAAAGGCGAAGGAAAGTTATCCCTAATAGGGACTGAGCCAAGTATTTACCCTCCCTCTTACACAACCTATACATCAGATACAAATACAGCCGTTCCAAGGAAGGAAAACGGAAGACAAGGAATGATGACAACGAGGAAAAGAATAGAAAAAGAGCAAAAAAATGGCCCGGCAAGAAGAGACTCCCTCCAAGAGGATCAGCACATAAAAGACCAGCTAAAAGAGCTGGTCTACGAAATGAGGAGAATGAATGACATGATCGGGAGGGCCACAGAGGAAAGAAAACAAATAAAAGAGGATCTGAGAAAGGAAATGAAGAAAGACGTTGCTACCATCAGGAATGAAATGGTGGTCCTGTATGAGAAAATGGAAACATTACAAAGAAGGGAGGAAGGCACAAGAGCCCAAGTCCAAGAAGACCAAAAGAAAATAAAGGAAATAGATAAACTCCAACGGGATCTACAAAGGAAAAATGTTCAACTCGAGTCTTTCCAGAAAGATTTTCAGATCAGAATAAGGGGCCTGACAGAAGGTGAGAAGGAATCGTTAGAAGACACCAGAAATCTGGTAACAGAAATGACAGCTGCAATACTTCAGAAAGATAGACAACTGGTGGAAGAAAACGTGGACAAGGCTTATAGAATTAATACGGCCTACTCAAAAAGAACCAAAACAGATAGAGATATCATTGTGCAATATACCTCCACAAGAATAAGAGACGAAGTGATAAAAGGCCACCAAGAAAAGCCCTACAAGTCCAAGGGAAAACCAGTAAGATTAATGAAGGAACTTCCCACAATAGTATTAGAAAATCAGAAAAAATACTATTTCCTTACAGATATATTGCGTGACAATAATATCAGATTTAGATGGGACAGAGTGGACGGCTTACAATTAACATACAGATCAGTAAGGTATTGGATAGATACAATCGAAGCGGCGGAGGAATTCCTGAAGAAATGGAACCACACCCTGGACACTAACAACGGCAACCATACGTGGAATAGGAGCCCCACGGGCACAAAAACAAACAACAGGCCCCGATCTCCAAAAACATGAAGAGGAGAGGAAAGGAGTAGAACAGGAAATCAGAGTGAAGCTACCATATCGGATAAGAAGAAAGTAAGAGACACGGACCAGGAAGAAGAAGAGAGCAATCAGGAATTGGATCAGGAAACATCAGACGTAGACTCGGAGGAAGCAGGGGAGATCACAGAGGAGGAAGGCCAAGATTGAAAGAATGGAGGTAAAGTGTTTCTCCATTAATGCAAACGGGCTAAACATTCCCCAGAAAAGATCAAATTTTTTCCATTTTTTGGAAAAACAAAAAGCCTTAGTATATGCCATCCAAGAGACGCATGTCAAAACATCAAAAAATGCACTATTAGAGAGACGGAAGCTGGGAACCCTATTCACATCGTCGATTGAAAAGAAACAAAGGGGAGTTGCATTATATGTAAACCCCTGTCTGGATCCCAAAATAAAATATAAAGATAAGGAGGGCAGAGTAATTGTGGTCATGGGTAATCTGAGAGGGAAAAAAATACTGTTGATGTGTTTATATGCACCAAATGGCCCAAAAGTGAGCTTCTTTGAAGATTTGAATGAAAAGGCAAAATCTTGGGAATGGGAGGAATGTGTGATACTTGGAGATTTTAATGGGGTAATTAACCCGGAGCTAGACAAAAAAAACACTTCAGGCAAAAGTATCCAAACAAATGCAAGCTGCCAAACTCCTTCTTTAACATGATGAAGGAAAACTCATTAATAGATATATGGAGATGGCAACACACAAAAGAATATGACTACACCTACTTTTCAGGGAGTGGAAGGGCATGGTCAAGAATCGATATGATTCTTGTTTCAAAAAATCTGGCCTCAAAAGTCATACAAGCTAAAATATACCTGAGAACCCTTTCTGACCATGCCCCCATGGAAATTAGATTAAACTGGGGACAAAGAAAGTTCAAATGGAGACTAGAAGACTCTCTATTGGTAACTGAGGAGGATATTCAAAAAAAATAAAAACTTAATCAGAGAATATTTCACACTAAACGATCAGACAGACACTGACCCGTTAACGTTATGGGAAGCCAGTAAGGCAGTAATGCGGGGAAATTTCATAGCGCAAGCATGCCACAAAAGAAAAGAAAAAAGAAGAGAAATGGAACATCTGCAACGGGAGCTAAAAAAATGGGATAGTGAACTAAAAGCAAACCCAAAAGATAAGAATTTGGACGTTAAAATAAAATACATCAATAATCAGATAAATATGGTAACAATGGCAGAGATGGAGAAGAAATTAAAATTTTTGAAACAAAAAAACTTTGAGAACGCTAATAAAACAGGTAAATGGCTTGCTTATCAATTTAAGAAGAAGTCCCAGAAAAACAACATAGTAAAAATAACAAGAGAGGGCAAGAGTTATACCAGCGATGCAGAAATAGTCCAAGAATTTGCCACTTATTACCAAAATTTATACAGGGATGATAACATAGATAAAGAAAAGATTCAAGACTACTTGAATAATCAGAAAATTGGACATATTGGAGAAAGGGAGAGAGCTCCTAAATGCAGAATTCTCGGACAAAGAGATTGAGGAGGCAATTAAAGAGTTAAAAAATGGGAAAGCGCCAGGCCCGGACGGGATGACAGATAAATACTATAAAATACTGAA
The DNA here is from genome assembly GCA_030556195.1 of Anolis apletophallus. Classification (NCBI taxonomy): domain Eukaryota; kingdom Metazoa; phylum Chordata; class Lepidosauria; order Squamata; family Anolidae; genus Anolis; species Anolis apletophallus. Next base: position 137,910,772 of record JARBWK010000007.1, read on the forward strand.
AGAAGAACTAATACCATATATTTAAAAAGTTCTAAATGAGATAATCAAAAAAGGCAAAATCCCAGACACTTGGAGGTCAGCTGAAATAATTGTCATCCATTTGGGAAAGGGAAAGACCCTGAATTAGTTCAGAATTATAGACCCATTTCTCTTCTGAATCTGGACTATAAGATCTATGCCAATATTTTGGCCAGAAGATTCAAACAATTTCTGAATAACTGGATAGGACATAATCAAACAGGATTCCTACCAAAAAGACAAATGAAAAAAAATATAAGAAACATCATAAACGTAATAGAATACCTGGACAAAAACATCGGTTCGAAAGCTGCTCTGGCATTCTTAGATGCGGAGAAAGCTTTCGACCGAGTAAACTGGGACCTAATAGTTGGCTTACTAAGGGAGATGGATATGGGTCACGTCTTTAGCTCATCAATAATGGCAATCTATAAATCCCAGGAAGCCTGCATATCAGTCAACGGCCTCAACTCAGAAAAATTTAAAATTGCAAAAGGGACGAGACAGGGTTGCCCCTATCTCCCCCCTCCTCTTCAATTTTGTCCTAGAACTTCTGCTAAGAGACCTGGTAAAAGACGAGGAAATCAAGGGCATCAGAATTAAAAACTCAGAATACAAAGTATTCGCTTTTGCGGACGATTTAGTTCGCTTAATAGACGATCCAATAGCTAATATGGGAAATTGGATGAAGAAAGTCGAAGAATACGGCAATATTTCAGGACTGAAATTAAACAAAACAAAATCCCAAATCCTCCTAAAAAATATTGATAAAAAAGAAGCGCAAGACATTGAAAGAAGCTTCGGTATACCCATTTCGAAAAAAATAAAATACTTAGGCATAACCATAACGGCAAAAAATTGTCAATTAGTCAAGAACAACTATGAAAGTGTGTGGAATGAAATTAAACAAGATTTACATAGATGGAAAAGTCTAAACCTATCCCTACTGGGTATGATCTCGGTCGTCAAAATGAAAGTATTCCCCAGACTAAATTTTCTATTCCAAACCCTTCCCATATTAAAAAATCAAACCATCCTAAAAAGATGGCAAACAGAACTGTCTAAATTCATTTGGAGGGGAAAGAAAGCAAGAATTAGACAGAAATACTTGCAGGAGCTGCCTCAAAACGGCGGATTTGGGCTACCAGATCTGGTAACATACTACGAGGCAAACTGCCTAATAAATATAAAAGATTGGATAGAACTAAAAGACAAACATCTGCTCAACCTGGAAGGATGGGATAACAGGTTTGGCTGGCACGGCTACCTGTTATATGACAAAATAAAACAAGACAAAAACTTCAACAATCATATAATAAGAGCTCCTTTGTTAAAAGTTTGGGTAAAGCATAAAATAAACATCATAAACAAACACCCAATCTGGTCCTCCCCCCTAGAAGCATTCCAAATTACCTCACCCAGTAATGCTCCATGGCCAACATATAAGGATCTCTTAAAAAAAAAAACAAGACACCTGGCAGCTGAGACCTCTAGATGAGCTTGGAAAGATTAAATTAAATTGGTTCCAATATAACCAACTGAGAGAAAAATATTTAATAGACAAAAAAAGAGGCTGGCAGGATATCTTAACGCCCGGAGAAAAAACTATAATACACTCAGAAAAGAAGGGTGTAAGTAAACTATACAAGTATATTTTAACAATCCAACACCAAAACAAACCAATAAAAGATTTCATGACAAAATGGCACGATAATATAGGCCATACTATAACATTGGAAAATTGGGAGAAATTATGGAAGTATACCTCCAAGTTCACATACGCCTCCTCTTTAAGGGAAAACTATTTCAAGATGCTGTATAGGTGGTATATTACCCCGTCACAACTGAGTAAAATTTATAAGAATGGAAATAACCTCTGCTGGAAGTGTCAAAGGGACAAAGGGACCTTCTTTCATCAATGGTGGACATGCGGGAGGGTAAAAATATATTGGAGTAAGGTACATAAACTCCTCCAGGCAATGTTAAAAGGAAAAATTGATCTGAAACCTGAACTCTTTCTCCTGAACATCATAGATAACAATATCCTGAATAAAAGCTCGGAAAAACTGCTATGTTATGTGACTACGGCGGCTAGGATAGTTTGGGCCAGATACTGGAAAAAGAAAGAGATTCCTGACGAAGAAGAACTACTGGTCAAACTACTAGAGATAGCCGAAATGGACAAATTAACTAATATGCTCAGAGGATATGAAGACTCCAAATTTACGGATGTGTGGAATCCCTTTATAATATATATAAAAAACAATAAGAAAATAGATTTGAAGGGTTACTGGTTACGAGGGTAAAGAGTGTGATGCTAACACTGAAGCCTAAAACAAACATGTCTGTATCACCGGGTGAAGTTAACCCGTTGTTGTTTTAAATGTTATCTTGTTCGACAGTGTTGTCTGCTAACCCCCCCGCCCACCCCGAGTGTCTGCACCCCCCCTTTTTTCCTCCTCTTTTTGATACTTTTTATCCCCTGTTGATATGTATGGGCTAATCTGTACGCCCTAATGTTATATGTTTGTATTGTCTTTTTTAACTAATAAAAACTTAAAAGAAAAAGAAAATAGACTATCTAGTTGGGTGTATTGTCGAAGGCTTTCATGGCCGGAATCACTGGGTTGTTGTAAGGTTTTTTGGGCTGTATGGCCATGTTCTAGAAGTATTCTCTCCTGATGTTTCACCTGCATCTATGGCCTGCATCCTCAGAGGTTGTGTGGTCCAGTTGGGCTTTTAAAGAGAAGGAGGAGTTTGGGGGAAAAAAGAAGTGGGGTTTTTTTGTCAATAAACAGTCAACCTTCTTTATCCATGCATTCCTGGATTCAACCATTAATGGCTTGAAAATATTTATTTTTTAAAACTAAATGCAAAAATTACAAAATGCAAAGGTCGATTTTGCCATTTTATATAAGGGATTCCATTTTGCAATGACACTGTATATAATGATTCTTGAGCACCCACAGATTTTTGGGAAGTTCTGGAACCAAACCCCAGCAGATATCAAGAACAGACTGTAGATAAATATCACCTCCATCCATGAGCATTAACTTCTTATTTTGCAAAAGCTTTCCTAGAGATAAAGGTGCCCTAGGAGCCCAGGAATGTGACAGAAATGTCCTCATGCTTCCTCCAAGGGGGCATTTTGGGACAAACAGTGATTTCAAGAACAGTTGATCTCTGGAGCGTCATCATTGGCTCAGGAGCCCACATGGGCATCTAAGCTAATGGCACATCTGCTCTTTAATGGTTCAGTCTACACAAACTTTCTTTCATGCACAACATTATTACAAACACTGTGTTAGGCTATGTGTTTAAGGTATATATGAAACATACACAACTTTCATGTTTAGACTTGAGTATCATCTTCAAGTTATCTCTCGCTATATATGCAAATATTCCAGCATCTGAAACAAATCTGAAATTTAAAACATTTCTGAATCTTAGCATTTTTGACATGAGATACTTAACCTGTAGTGGAAAAGTCAACCCACTGATATAATCTAAAGTTAGACCAATGTGAAGCTCACAAAAATGTCAAACACAAAATCCTCCAAAATTGCAGTTGGTTTGTTCCTTCTCTGCCAGTCTGTCTCCTATTCTCCACTCTCTCTTTCCTTTCAGTCTACAGTAGACAGAAAATATTGCTTGCACTTGCTTTTGTTTACTGCAGCATTTAATATTTCATGGCTGGGATGCAAGCAGGACCAAAAATGCCTCTGTTCGGTTTCCAACTGAGTGTTTTTATTTATTCTTTTTCTGAGTTATTTTATTTATTTATTTTATGAGATCAATAACTTATTTAATTGTTATTCTTTTTAATTAACATGCAAAATGTTCCAAGTCATGAGTGCCTTTGGGTGATAATAAAAATGCTGATGATCATTATAATCCCGTAGTACTGATTGTTGTAAAATATTGTGGGAAATTGCATAAAAAATTGCATTTAACCCAATAACACTTGCCTGGTTTTATTTTTATTTTCTAGCCAGAAAGAATAGCAATGACTCTTTTAACATTTCATCACCACTATCAACCAACTAGAAGTCCTTTGAGAACTCCTTGGGGATATTGGGAGAATGATGTGAAAATTCAAACATTCATCACTGTTTTACTTAAAGAGGTCTTGATGAATAGGTTCCTTTGTCTATCAGTAGGTTGCTTGGTTATTTGGGAATAGGCCTTTCAAGATGGCCTTTTGCGCTGAAATCAGGTAAAGAAAACCTCAGGCTCTGGAGCCAAATCTGACCCATCTATACTTCTCTAGATGACCACCCATCCTTGACTATGACAGCATCATTTGATCGTTCTCCTGCAGGTATAGTCCATGGTCAACTTCTACTGGCTAATGACAACAAATGACAACAACACCTTTAATGTTAAAGGGTCCACCATTACATGCTGGGGATATAATGATAAAAGGGAATGTTTTATCATATGTTAAAACAGCAAATTGAATGCTTTTGTCGGTTCCAACTGGAGCAGACCCATTGAATTAAAATATTTATTTTATTGAAATTACAGGCTAAACATCCCATATCTTGAATGTTTGGGATTAGAAGTGTACCATATTTTAGAATGCTTGCATATGCATAAGGATATAGCTTGGAGATGAGTCCCAGATCTAAACATGAAATTATGTTTTCTAGACATCTTATACATATCATATGAGAGGAATTGTATGCACTTCATTTTTTAATCAAGACAAGACAGAGGTCCTGCTGGTCAGTCACAAGGCCAAGGTTACACTTCCCTGAGGACACAGGTCTGCAGTCTGGGGGTCCTCCGGAGATTCATCTTTGACGTTTGAAGCTCAGATGTCAGTGTTGACCAGGAGGACCTTTGCACAGTTAAAGCTTGTCAGCTAGCTGTGACCATACCTCGAAAAGCCTGACTTGGACAAGGTGGTCCATGCCTTAGTTACATCCAAAATGGATTACTGTAATGCACTCTATGCGGGGCTGCCTTTGAAGATGGTTTGGAAACTGCAGTTTGTGCAAAGGTCGGCTGCCAGATCACTAACTGGGGCTAGCTATAGGGAGCATACCATGCCCCTACTAAAGTAGCTTCACTCGATTCTGACAAGTTTCTAGGCTCAATTCAAGGTGCAGGTTATCAGCTATAAAGCCCTATATACTTTGGGTCCAACCTATCTTCAGGACTGCACCTCTTTCTATGAACCAGCACAGGCTTTGAGGTCGGCAAGGAAGGCCCTTCTCTTGATCCCACCACTGTCTCAAGTGCAGTTGGTAGGAACGAGAGAGAGGGCCTTCTCTGTGGTGGTTCCCCATCTTGGAATGGCCTCTCTAGAGAGATTAGATTAGCCCTCAACCTTGAATCTTTCCAATCTAGCCTAAAAACATGAATTTTTAAGCAGCCGAAGTGTATAAAATCATGCACGGGATAGAAAAGGTGAATAAAGAAAAAATATTTTCTTTGTCACAAAACACTAGGACTAGAGGGCACTCCCTGAAGCTCCAAGGTAGGAAAATTAGGACTAATAAAGGGAAATATTTCTTCACCCAGAGGGTCATTGGGTTATGGAACTCACTTCCAGAAGAGGTTGTGACAGCTGTCAGCCTGAACAACTTCAAGGCAGGATTAGACAGATTCATGGATACCAAGTGTATCGGTAGTTACTGAAAAGGACATTAGCCTTTTGGCCTTGAGTAGGCTGAAATGGGCTCATATTAGGTTGACACTCTGGCACTTCAGTTGTGAATTGACGGCAGCTAGTTTTATTTACAGATGGTCTGTTTTAAAATTGTGCTATTTTATTTCATATTGTGTGTGTTGATGTGTATTCTTTTTATTATTTCTATGTGATATTGTTTTATACTTATGCACCATTTATGTTATATGCTGCACCTTGGAGTGCCTTTGTAAGCCGCTCCATTTCCCCTTGGGAAGATGGTGATGGTATATAAATAAAGTTTAACAACAACAACAACAACAATTTTATGCAAGAAACAAAGTTGGTGTGCATTGAACATCAGAATGCAAAGGTGTCACTATCTCCGCCACCCATTTTAGACACTTTTGGAGTGTCTTGCATTTTGGAATTCTGTATGAGAAATGCTCAGCCTGTATTTTCATCTAGTCCTTCATTTACCTATGTGCAGGGTCAGCATCTAATAATGAATTCAATGGATCCATTCCCACAGAGAATAATCAATAGGATCCAGACCCATTTAAAATAATAATAACCGTGTGCCAGTAATGAAGTATGCCTCAGGACTGTGACAATAACCAATGGCTTTTTTCAAAATAGCTTTCGCGGTTCTCCTTAAGTCGGCTGTCAGCCCATTTTCCTGACTCAATGTGCTTCTCTACCCAGCAGTTTTTAAGGAGATAGATTGTTTCTTTTTTTGCCATCTGTCTGCTGTGAATTCATTCGAAATCAGCAGCTCTATCGACCAAAATGTACCTTGAAATTCAATATCTTTTCCCCTTCCTTCACTAATTATGCTTTCCATGTACATCTGTCAGCTCCCCACTTTCCCTCCTCCGGACCAGATTGCAAATATTATTTCAGAGGGAACTTGATGGCTGTTTATCCCACTTTTCTCTACCACCAGCAGTCTCTGGGTTTTTTATCCCCATTTTGGGTTTTGAGCAGAGTGAGTGCATTTGGATGGCAGGATTTCCTAATGTGGCTATTTTATTGTAGAAATGATTCTCAGAGAAACTTGAGCAGAGTTATCTCCCTTCAGCCCTGACAGCTCTCAGGTTCAACAGAATCCACCAAAAAGACCCCAAACTTAACTGGTTTCCCCCTTTAACTTCTCTGGTTATCTGCAGTATATACTCATTTATAAATCAACCTCATGTATAAGTTGAGGGTAAGTGTTGTGGCCAAAATTATGGCTTTTGATCTGACCTGTGGATAAATTGAAGGTTATCCTGTGGAAAGAGGAAAGCAGCAGAACTTTCCCATGGCATCTGTCACCCCTGGCTACAATCCTTATCTCCATTTTCCCATCAAGGCATTTAAAATGGCCAGAAGCTGCTGCATGAACAAGAGATAAGAGGAAGTCAATAATTTTGAGTTCTCCTTGGATAGCCTAAGTTGTTTCTTTTTTGCCATTCTATTCAGAGAAAGGGATAGTACTTTTTTGGAAAAGGGTAGGATAAAAATGTTGTAAGTAAATAAATAAATAAATAAATAAGAGTTAAGCAATAATACTTACTAGGCTTGTTTGATTTTTAAAAATGGTTCAAAACTCGTTTCGAATGTACGGGGCGCTGGTGGTTCGATTCTAAAGTCAATTCCGATTTTCACAGAAAAAAAATGTTCAAAACTTTTCAAAACTTCTGAGACTTCTGAATCCTTCCTTAATGGTTTGAAGGTGTTATTTTCTGTTTCATTGGGTGGTCTTTACTTTGAAAGTCGTTGTTTTACTCCAGAAGAGGGGGAAGCAAAGGGAGGAAATTCATCCACTCTGTTTTAAAACACTTTCCAGGCTCACAAAGGGAGATTAGAAGGAGGAAAGTAATCTACTGGGTTTCAAACTGCTTCCCAGGCTCACAAGGGGAGACGAGAGGGAGGAAAGTAATCTATTGGGTTTTAAAACACTTTCCAGGCTCATGAGGGAGACGAGAGGGAGGAAAGTCATCTACTGGGTTTTAAAACACTTTCCAGGTTCATGAGGGGAGAGAAGAGGGAGGAAAGTCATCCACTGGGTTTTAAAAAGCTTCCCAGGCTAGAGCCGAGGCCAGGGACCAGAAGTGGGGAAACGCTAAATCATTTCTGACTTACTCACTGCTCTGTAACAGAAATGGTGGAAAAAGCTTTGGAAGGGCAAAGGGTCTTCCAGTTTCCTTAAAAACTTCAAAATTGCTTCAAAAAGATAATCTTTCTGAATTTATTCCGAATTATGAAGATTCCAACCTAACCTAACCATGCCTAATACTTACATTGACCCATGGATCACTCAACTCAGATTTTCAATGTCAATATCTCTGGTTAAAATTTCTAGACTTATACATGGGTTCTCTCTCTCTCTCTCTCTCTCTCTCTCTCTCTCTCTCTCTCTCCCCCTCTCTCCCTCTCACACACACACATACACACACACATGAGTATCTACAGTAATCACTTTCTCCATAACAAATGCCTCCTGTCTTTATCCATCTAAGCTGATCTATTACTTATATTTAGTAGCCCTTTCTTATCTGTGACTTCACTTTTTGTGGTTTCAGTTACCTATGGTCAACTGTGGTCCAAAAATGTTACTGGTATAGGGTTCAGTCCTATCTGCAATTTCAGACACTCACAGGGAGACTTGGAATGGATCCCCCACAGATACGAGGTAAGAAGAAGTTACTGTATCATCATCCATTAAGTCCTTGCATTATAAGTGGTTTTCTATGGTTCTGCATTCACTTATCAACACATTGTTCTTATAAGATAGAACAGACTGAGTGATAGTGAAGGACGAAGGGTCTATTGCCATCCCATCTTCCTGGCTCAAGTGCTTTTCCTCCCAGTATTTCTTAAAAGGGTGTACTTTCTCTCAATGTGTATTTACCATCTATCTGCTGTGAATTCATCTGAAATCAGCAGTTTCATTATCCAAAAATGTACATTGCCACTCAATAATTACTCACCTTCCTCTCTTTGCTTCATGAATTATGATTTCCACTCTCCCTCTGTGAAGATGTATATTGATATAATGGTTTATATAGTGTCCATAAACTTGATTCTATTTTCATATTAATAGTTAAGTGAGAGAAATCAAAGAAATCAAAGACTACTAATAATTTCTTAATTCAGGATATTTTCTGTGCAAAATTTCTACATGGTACTTTTGCACAGAAAACACAATTTTCTGCCCCAAAAGCAGTATTTTCTGTGTAAAAAAATTCTAAATAGCAATATTAATTCCTGGCAGAAAATTCAGTCTCCTTCTAGACTTATGGTGCATTATGGCAGCCATCATCCCTACCCCCTCAAGAATAGCCTCCCCTATTCGCAGTATATTCGCCTTAAGCGCAACTGCAGCAACATCCAGGATTTCAATAGGGCATCCAGAGACCTCCGTTCCCAACTTTTGGAATGAGGGTATCCCAGCACCATCATTCATAGGGCTGAATGTAGGGCCAGAACCATCCCACGTGGAACTCTACTCCAAAAAAAGCCCCAAAAAAAGCCTGAACGAGTGGTGTGGCCCCTCACGTACACCACTCACAGCCGACACATTGTCTCCATAGTCAGAAAACATTGGGGGATTCTACCTGATATCCCTGCCTTCAAATCTCCTCCCATGGTGGCGTACAAACGCACCCAGAACTTTAGGGACCTACTAGTTCACTCCACGTTACACGATGCACGCCCCAGAAGCATAGTTACTCCGGGGTGTAGACCCTGTGGTAAGAACTGTGCATCCTGCAGACAGGTGTTTAGAGGGAAGGAGGTGGTGAGCCTCCGCACTGGCAAGACCTACGCATTAAGGGACTACACCGACTGCGGTTCGGAAGCATGCGTGTATTGTCTTTTTTGTGAGTGCAACATGGTTTATGTGGGTTTTTCATCTCGCCAATTGCGCTTGAGGATGTCGGAACATCGTTCTCGGGTGCGCACAGGAATGGAGAACAGTATCCTATACAGGCACTTCAAAGAGAAAAAACATGGACCTGACTCCTTTAAGTTCACTGCCTTGGAAAAGGTTAGGTTACCCCCTCATTGTAACTCCCAGAATCTCCTCCTTAGGAGGGAAACCAGGTGGATTGTCCATCTACAGAGCGAGTATCCCTCGGCCTCAATGACCCCCTTTCTGTATCCGCCCTCCTCATGTGAGGCTCATCAGGATTTCTGTATTTAGGCTCTGCCCCCATTGCCTTACTTACCTTCGGGTCCGCGGGATTCATCATGTTGGATCATAGCCATTGCTGGTATGTAGGGTTTGCCTCATTGCATTGTCTCCACTGTGGAAATATGGTAGCCTGTATATACATGAATGTACCTTTAATGTTTCAGAATGTATTGTATCCTGCGTCCCATTGCCCGGCACTGATACCACCAGCCGCTTGAGAAAGCCCCGGTGGGGGCGAAACGGACTCGGCGCGCTATTACACCGTCGCGGCCTTGGCGTCCTTGCTTCACGACCAGCCATTTGTGCTCTCCGCACGGGATTGGAACTCTTGTGGTGAACCTGGATGAGTATTTTCCATCACAGGGGATGGACTTGATTTCCCTCAAAGACTCTCCTCTCCGTTCACTTTCATCCCCTCCCAGGACTGTTTTCCCACACTCCCTGTCTTGCGGTGTTGCCATTGGCTCATGTGGTACTTGGACTGCCTTGTTACTGTGCCTATGCGGGCTTTATGTCAAAGTTTATCAGTTTGAAATTGCTAGATTATATGCTATTTGATATGTGCTAGTTTGTTGCTTCCAACTGTGTGTTTGTGTACTATTTCCACTGCAGAAATCAGTGTTTGTACATTATATACAATGGCATAGAAAAATGGTGACCCTTATATAAAATGGAATTTTGTTTTGGGGTGGGAGGAAATTCTCAAGCCATGGATGGTTGAACCCATGGATACAAAATCCATGGATATGAAGGTCCAACTGTAGTTGTTTCTTGAAGATACTCTTTGAGAAGAAACATAGTATATCTTTACTGTAGAATTAATGCAGTTTGACACCTTTTTAACAGCCATGGTTCAGTGCTATGGAAAATGGTACCAAAACGGCTTTAATTCTACCATGTAGCTGCATCCCAAATGAAGTATGTCTAGTCTGGATTCATGCTGATGTATAAATATCACATTTTTAAAAAAAAAAAATCAGTTCTTTCTTACCTTCAAAGTAGAATTTATGTGAAAAGTATTTGGTTGTCATGTCAAATCCCGCTGTACCTTTGCTGGGTTTCCAGCTGCCATTTCATTTCTTTGATGGCTTTGAAAAATAGGTGAGAGGCATCAAAACAGGTTAATGGGAAAAGCTGGGGGCTATTAAATGGTTTGATCATGGCAAAGAGCAGGCAGGAAAGTTATTTTCTTCTTAACCTGGGCTTGTATTTCTGGAGTATTCAATATGTAGTTACAGGTTGTTTGGGTATTTCATATAGTGGACTGTGAACAAGTTTGTAAAGTCTTTAAATTATTAAGAACAATAATTTCTTATATCTATCTGTCTGTCTATCTATCTGTCATCTGTACATCTGTCTATTGCATTTGTATGCCACATTTCTCATCTTTCACTGACATGGTTGAGCTGTCTTAACAATTCCAGGTTTTGGTAATAACATATAAAGCCAGGCTATCTGATAGATGCTCACATGCCAACGCACAAGTAAATCAGGAAATCATAATAACTAACCACTACATATAACCATGACTTAAATCATTAAAACCATTAAACATATGACATAAAACAAAATTTGAACATTGAAAGAAAGCATTAAAAACATCCTGGCATAAATATTAAAATCACATCATTCAAAAATCATTCACTATAGCCATTGTGATTGTCATTACACATCTTCCTTAATTGCCCTTTGTACTGCATAATTTTACTGGCCAAAGCTTGGTCCCACAACCATGTTTTTGTTGTCTTTTTAAAGGCCAAGAGGGGGGGGCACTGCTCTAATCTCAATAGGGAGGAAGTTCCAGAGTCAAGGTGCCACCTCTGAGAAGGCCCTGTCTCTCGTTCCCACCAACCACACTTGCGACGGTGGTGGGACTGAGAGCAGGGCTTTCCCAGAAGATCTTAACCTCTGAGATGGTTCATAGAGGGAGATACATTAAGACTGTAGGTTGGGCCAGAACTGTTTAGGGCAGTGGTTCTCAACATGTGGGCCACCAGATGTTTTTGCCTTCAACTCCCAGATATCCTAACAGCTGGTAATCTGTCTGGGATTTCTGGGAGTTGTAGACCAAAACACCTGGGGACCCACAGGTTGAGAACCACTGGTTTAGGGCTTTATATGCTAAAGCCAGCACTTTGAATTGTGCTTGGTAGCAGACTGGCAGCCAGTGGAGCTTACGTAACAGGGGGGTTGTGTGCTCCCTGTACCCCGCTCCGGTAAGAAATGTCCCACTATCAGTCTCAGACTGCCCAGTCTTGTGGCTAGCTTGTCCTGAGGCCAAATTTTTTTCTAAAATATGTTAATTTTATTACTTATTTTATAACTTTCTTTGTATGCCATGATTTAATAACTTTCTGAGTACGGCATAGCATACACGAATATGCACTCCTGAGTCTGACACTTGCTTCATCCCTAGATAAAAGCTCAAGAAAAGAAAATGAGCATCTAGGACCACTTCCTATTCCCAACACTTCCATTTGGTGACATCTCTTGCCATGAGATTTGGCTCTCAGTTGAGTAGCCCATCTGTCTGCACATTGTTTTGTGTTCTGTTGCTTCTGTTTTAGATTCACCTGTGCTGTTGTGTTTTCACAGATGTATTTTATTGTGTTTATTGCTTTTATTGTGTTTATTGTTTTTCAATGTTGTTGATATTTTGTGATGTGTTGTTCGGGCACAGCCCCATGTAAGCCGCTCCGAGTCCCCTCTGGGGAGATGGATGCGGGTTAGAAATAAAGTATTATTATTATTATTGTTTAGGTTCATTTTGATCCATATTTAATGTGGATACTGCATTGTGCTTTTCCCTCTTTCTTAATTCTTGTTGATAGGCCGGGTTGCCTGTCACACATCTACGTAGTCTAAATCTCATCTATCTACGGCTACAGAAGACTTCTACATTGGATAGATGGGTGTAGTTCTGAATGCAAGGCCTTACTGCCTCATAGAGTGGACAAATTGTTGTTTCTCACATTCTGAGAGTGGCATTTTCTTCAGTTGCTGGGTGAGAACTCCATAGGGATTCCCATCTGACAATCTGATTTTGACATCCTTAAAAAACAAAAATGATACATTACTGGGTTTTAAAAAAGCTTTTTAAAAAACCTTCCAGTCTTCACCAGCTTTCTAGCTGGTTGCAGTTTTCCCCAATTCCCCATTCTAGTGTCCCAGTTTCTATCTGTCTTGAAAGCTCTTCCCCTGCCTCAATCTCTTTCACACACTCTTCCTTGCTTGCACTGTTGAGATCTCTCTGATGGGTTCCCAGGCACAAATAAGGAAGTGTTGCACTATAACCCTGAAACACTTTTTCACCACAAACCACACTCTGCCCAGGTAATCCAGGTAAGTAATAGTTTATTTTTTTTTAAGTATATAAAAATAATTCAAAAGAGGGAATCAAAGTTCAAAAGGTTATTTCCAAGATAGCCGAGAGTCCAAAATCCTTTCAAATACAGTATCCAGAGTCAATTCATAAATATATCTATAAACAAGATAGCATGAATCCAAGACAGACAACATATGCTTCACATGAACTAGAAACAAGAACAAACTTAGAAACTTCAATACATGAATTCCAAGAACATAGGACCCAAAAACCGAGAGCTGTTCACCTGAATACAATGTTGCTCTCACAAAGAATTGTACCAGCAGGAACCAGTTTAAAAATGCCTCAAACCCTCCCATAACATCATTTCTCACACACCTGCTTTTCCTCCAAGCCTCTGGAAAAAGCGAGTCTGTCTTTGTTGCATATGGTTCAAAGCACCTTGACCTAGACAAACATTGGTCTCTCACAATTCTCAGCCTGCACTTCTGGCAGGTTCTCATGAGAACTTATATCACTTTCTACAATTTCATGGGAACTGCCAGGAGATTCCAAAACAACTATCTCTAGGCCACTTCTATCCTCCTCTGGGCCCTCTGAATAGATCCCAGCATCCCCTTCCTCATCTCCTGAGCATTCAGAATCTGACAGGAAATGCCAAATTGTTCTGAAGTTTGTTCACACTTTGTAACTATAACAGTATGATTCAATTTAAAATGCCATGGCAGCATCTTAAGAAATTCTGGGGCTTGTAATTTGGTGAGGCACTAGGGCTCTCTGGCTGAGAATTATAAACATTCCTCCCTAAACTACAAATCCAGGAGTCCATAAAATGTGCCATGATACTGAAAGGGAGATCATAGCACTATAACTATGCTATCTAGAACAGGAATTCTTAAACCTTTTCAACTTGTGGGCCCTTTTCATTCAGGAAAATTTTATGTGACCCTAGGTACAGGTGAACAGGTATAGAAGCAAACATTAATTATAATAAATCAGCATCTGATTTTTCTTTTTCTGGAGTACAGCTGAAACGTTTTCTGCAGAATCCACAGCACATTGTCACTAACAGATTTGTGTAAATGAGTGTCATTCAGAAACCATTCACTGTTGCCAATATTTTGTGACTCCAGCAGTGAGGTAAGGGGCCCCTATTTGGGTTGCTGATTGACTAGAGGGGCCCTCTAGTCAATCAGACTCAGATATGTGGCTTCCTTGATTGACACTATCCATCTTTAATGTGCTCTTCTTCTTTTCCTATTGCCTTCTCTCTTACCAGACACTATCATATTTTCTAGGGAGCCATGCCTCCATTTAGTGATCTTGACTTCTAGGGAAAGTCAAGCCTGATTTGCTCTAGCATTCATTTATCTGTATTTTCAAGAATCTCGGAATACATCTCCAGGACCACATTTCAAATGTGTTGATTTTCCTCCTGCCATCTTTCTTCACTGTCTGGCTTTGGCAGCTTTAAACTTCAAATCCTAATATGTTATAGGATGTCAGTATAAAGTGCAATCGTAATGTTATGATTATGTAGTATGAAAATACCCAATGTGACCGAAGGATGGAGGTGGATAATTTTGCAAGAAGACATTGTGGGTTTTAGTGTCCATATCACTGCCGTAGTGAAACTCTTATGCATTTAGTTTGAACTTCAAAGGAGCTGTTCAAATTCTACAACCTTGAACTCCAAAGAGGTCCAACATCTTAGCCAGTTCCTTTAAAGTTCAGGCTACTGCTCAGGCTGGATCTACACTATATCCCGGGATCTATTCTCGGATTATCTGGCAGTATAGACTTAAATAATCCAGTTCAAAGTAGATAATGTAGGATCAGATCCTTTGATATAGGGCAGTGTAGACCCAGCCTTAGAGTGGATTAAATGTCCCACTTGACCTGGCAATGTCCCGCTGCTTCTTTCTAGAAGATACATTGCCAATTTGAATAACTCACTCAAAGCATGCTGTCAACAACAGATCCCACAATGTGCACAGTAAATATCCTTAAGACAACATGCTCAGTGTTCTTTCTTGTCACTTTCACATCGAGCGTTTTGCCAAAGTAAAAATATTTTCTCAGTATTCATACTTCACCCACCTGTAGGGGGAGGGTAGCTTTTTAAGTGCTAGATTTGTGTGCATGTATTGATTAAAAATGCAATGATTCTGGATTTTGTTTTGCTTGTATTTTATTTGTTTCCTCATTTAAAATAAACTTATTTAAAATAAACTACTATAGCTAAATTAGTTTAGATATATCAAAATAATTAATCACTGATTATTTCTGTAAAAAATTATAAATAACAACACAAATCACTGTGATGGACTGCAGTGCATGGCCTTTGTTTTTGGAAGACAGTGTGTATGTACAAAAAGTCCCGAGTTACACACTACTCATAGTTAAGAATGGGGCAGAGCCAGCAGGAAGTCAGAGAAATTTATCCCTTGGAAGGGAATTTTACTCACAGGGAAAAGGTGTTTCCACTGAAGCTTTATTACCAATTCTTGTTTTGACAACAAGCATTTTTTTTCAAAATCCAATTATCACAGGGACAGAAAGTGAGGTGAAATCTTCTGAACAGGGGCACAGGTAGCAAAACAAACACTGCTGGGGTGTTCACCCTTCCCTATACTACTCAAAGCTAAAACATAGATATTTTTGGTGGGAGTTACACTTAAAAATGTACCTGTTCCGACTTCATAACCTATCTTGTTCATAAGTGCAGGTATTTCACTAGGGGACACATTGTAAAACAAACAGCCAAATATATAAAGCAAATCCTCTAAAATCCGTGATTGGGTAATACCTTCCTTAGAATCAACCAATCTGCACCTTGTTAAATATGCTTTTGCTACTGTTATAGGTAAAATTAATTAATGACTTAATTTAAAAATTGCATAATGATTAATAATATCCAACTCTGAAAATGTTTGAAATTAAACTAACTAATTTAGCAATAGGAATAGATTGTTTATATTACTTTTTGAAGTCAAATCAATGAGATGTTTGGGTTCTTTCTTAAAGCCTGTGGTCATAAGTTAAGTACAGACAGTGTCTCATCACTGGATCTTTTAAAAAGAGAGAAAAATAGTCATATATTGTGTGACTTCAGTGCTTGTGTTATAGAGTGGATTAAATTTATTAGGTTATGTCTCCATAGTATAAATTTGGAGTTGGATTAATGTTGCTCCAAGCACATACTAAATCAATTTGTTGCACACGCTCATATTTTCAACAGAGTGACATCTTGTCATAATTGTGTTTTGGTTAAAAGAAGAGGGAAAGAAGCCAACCACTGATAATCTGCATCTCTGTCTCATTTGTTCCCGTGAGTCTTCAATATGCTTCACACATATGTGTGAAAAACATCATCGCGTTATTTCATCTTCAAGGGCTTTGGCAACGCGGTGCAATGAAAGACTTTTTATCAAACATCCAAATTTTATTTATCTATTTAGTAGTTATAAAGCATTATGAAGTGCCAAAAAAGTGCTGTTCAGAGATTTAAAGATTACGTTCGCTCTGCTTGTAGGATCACTAGTTTATTGACAGAATATAAAAGTCACCCCAAGGAAATGGAGAAACCATCACAATAGGGAAGGCTGGAGAAACAAATTGAATTTGTTGGACCAGAGAATTTTGTTGATAATTTCCTTTCTTTGTACCTTGAAAACTTTTCAAGTGAGAAGAAATCCACCTTGATTTCAGAGCCAGATTGAAAATCCATCATGTGACAATACATTTACTGGACCAATCAAAAGGCCAAAAGTTGTTTGTCTATTGCATTATAGCAGCAAGGTTGGTGGTGGCAAAACAGTGGAAGGAAAAAACTTTGCCCAGGGAAGAGGAATGGATTCTCAGATTGATGGACATTGTTAACATGGATTGCCTTTCGAGAGCACTGACGCAAGAGATGGACCCCACAGACTGGTCACCTATGCTTGATCATCTGAGGAATCAAGGGAAATTAAATATTAGCGATAGCACCTATTTTTGTTGAAACTCTGCCGGTTTGTCTAAAGAGGATTTGCTTTAAATAATGGTCTATTAAGACTGAAGAAAGTCGAGGTGGTTGGAATTGAGAGGGGGAAGTCGACGACACTTACGGAATGTGGGTGAATGCTGTCGGGGGGGGGAGGGGGAGAAGAGGTTGTTGTTTTTGTTCGAGGCTACGATTGTCGGGGGGAGGAGGGGTGGGATTGTTTCTTGAGTGATGGTACGATTGTTGGGGGGAGGGGGGAAGGGACTGTCTTTTGTTTGACGTCATGATTGCGGTTGCAACTCGTGTTTTATGCTATGTTTAAAAACTTTAATAAAACTTGTTTTAAAAAACAAAAGGCCAAAAGTGCACCATGAAATCTCACAGGTATATTCATTTGGAAGCAATGCTTTAAAAGCATATCGGGGAAATAATGATATTGTTATAATGCTCTCCAAATGTCCCATTTTGGCAGGGACAGTCCTAACTCTCTAGCACTTTTAGCCGCTCTTCCAATTGTCCATGTTGTTGTTTATTCATTCAGTCACTTCTAACTCTTCATGACTGTCAGGAATGGAATCTCTATGCCTTGGGCCAGAGTAGATTCCACTCTGCCATGAGTGGGATGATGTTCAGCTGAGCCAGAAGGATAGGACTGCAGCCATGAACTTTGCTCCACTTCTCTGCTGAGGATCACAATGGGGTTGTGAACTTTGCTCCAGTTACCAGGAGGATATGAAGTAATATCCAAGAGGACTCTGGGTGGGGAAAGGACTACTGGGTATGCTGAGTCAGGGTGGCTGATGTAATCTTTACAGGATGTTGCATAGGGAGGGGGTTGGTATTTAAGGATTGTGGTGGAGGGGCTCAGGTGTCTTAGCTTTACAAGTTTGCTGTACTACAATAAATCACCATTGGAAGACAGAGGACTTTTGGCGTGTCTTTTCTGGTCGAATTGGAGTTCCTGACAATGACCTTATGGACCAGCCCATGCCAGAGCTCCCTGTCAGCTGTCACCACCCTCAGCTCCCTCAAGGTCAAGCCAGTCACTTCAAGGATACCATCCATCCATCCCCAGCATCATTATCTTTTCCAAGCTTTCCTGTCTTCTCATGATGTGGCCAAAGTACCCATCTTTGCCTCTAATATCCTTCCCTCCAGTGAGGAGTCGGCTTTATTTCCTGGAGTACGGACTGATTTGCTCTTCTTGCAGTCCAAGGCACTCACAGAATTTTCCTTCAGCGCCACAGTTCAAAAGCATCTCTCTTCCTTCACTCAGCCTTCCTTATGGTCTAGCTCTCACATCCATAGGATACTACGAGGAATAATATTGCTTTAACTATGCGGATCTTCCAAGGGTTCCTTGAAATAGAAGAGATAAGTATGGTGGCTCTGTTCTCAGACCATTGACTAAACTGGTCCTAAATTAATGAAAAGTGAATTATATGCCTTCCAAATCCAACATTAAGCTAGAGACCATAGAAAACAGGAAGGATGTGGATTATGACATTTGTGGACAACTGGCCAGGAGGGTTGCCAGATTAGATACCCTCTCACGAGCTGAGATTTAGAGCCAAAACCCTATGGATTTTACAATGGATGGATCCTGATGATGTCATTAAGTGTGAGATGTTAAGCATATACCACAGCTACTAAAAAGGCGCGGTTCAGTCTTCAGCGTCAACATTTGTTTGGAGTCCATGCCTAGCATAACAGCTTCCCAGAAAAGGAAGGCACACTATTGAAGAGAAAGCACTAGCTCCTCCTGATCTTCCATTCTTTTTGGCAATGTGGTAGAGGCTCCTTCTTTGGAGGCTTTTGAGCTGAGGCTGGATGGCCATCTGTCGGGCATGCTTTGAATGCCATTTTCCTGCTTCTTGGCAGAATGGGGTTGGACTGGATGGCCCACAAGGGCTCTTCCAACTCTATGATTGGCAGCCAAACAAGTTCCAGATGTGACCCAGAATACCAGCTTAGGTACATTTTAGACTTGGTGTTAAACCACTTGGTTAGTTGTATGGCCAAAATGTTAGTCTGGTAGCAGCTTGATTTATGAGTTCAAGAACAATTAGCTGAGAGTATGGGAAACAGCTAAAACCATCAAAGAAGCAGCAACATTTGCTTCTGGTATTGAGAGTGGCAAATTTATAAATTAATAGATGTGTTGAGAAAGTAGATATCCATTAAGTGTTGGCTGCTGTAAATTGCTTGAACAATTCACATTTCACATTGGTCAGCAGTGCTTGGCAGAAAAGGATGGGCAGGCTTTCACATACACATTCTTCATTTCAAACAAATCATACTGAGAGTGAAAGCTTGCTGTTTAAAGATAGCTTGATTATAATGCTAAAATCAGAGCTTTTAAAAATATATATTTTCCAAATTTCCACTTTGTTGCAAATCAGCTCACCATCAATTTCCTAAATGAAATGCTGACTTTGAAATGGTTCCAAACATTTGGGAATTCCTGAAGTATAGGAGCGAAAGGATGCTGGTTGGTCTCACTCAGCCATCCCGTTTAATAAAATGCACTCTATTCTTTCTCTCTTTACAACATTCTTTTTAATATACCTTGCTGTTGTAGCGTGCAATCTTCTCCTAAAACCGTTGTGTTATCACATCATTTTTCCTTTCTACCAAATTCTATGAAATGGCTGAATTGGAACCAATAAAGAAGGATGGTTCTTTTCATTTGGGTTTTATTTAGCTCATGGAAACAAGTGCAGACAAAGAACAGGAGACATAATAGTAGCATGTGAAAATATGCATGATTTGGGGAAAGTAGATCGGGATCTGCTCTTGGCATAATGCTGTGAAGCTGAATGGTGAAAGATATAGACAAAAATAAGTATTTTCAGACAGGTTAAACTGCTGAATTCATCACCACAAGATTTAAAAATAGTGGTCAACTTAAAAATCTTTTTTAAAAAAGATTCAATCAATTTGTGGAGGAATGTACTACTAATCTGTATTGCAACTGGTTGTATATAACTCCAATACGAGAGGCAATGTATGAGTTTGATATTAGCATTAGGCAATCCCTCATAGACCGAGGATGGTGGTCCTCCAAGTCTTGTGTATTACTGGTAGGTCCATAGGTGGCTGTGAAGTCCTATTCTTGATCTGCATGTCCTCCCAGAGTGAGGACAACGGTTTCCAAGTGAAAGGCGGTCCTGGTCAAGGTTGGCCTGACTCGCATTCCTCTTGGCATGTTTCTCCCTTTCTCCCTCCATTTGTGCCTCCAAATTCTGCAGCACTGCTGGTCAGAGCTGACCTCCAGTTAGAGTGCTCAAGGGCCAGGGCTTCTCAGTTCTGGATGTTTATGCCACAGTTTTGAAGGTTGGCTTTAAGCACATCTTTAAATCTCTTTTCTTGTCCACCAACTTAGCATTTCTCGTTCTTGAGTTTGGAGTATAGTAACTGCTTTGGAAGATGGTGATCGGGTATTCGGACAACATGGCCAGTCCAGCGGAGTTGATGGCGTAGGAGCATCGCTTAAATGCTGGTGGTCTTTGCTTCTTCCAGCATGCTGACCAGGCATGTAGCCAGGGGGGGCTAAGGGGCTTCAGCCCCCCCCCCGAAATTCTCATGGTGATCCGCGAAAAGGCCTTACTGGTACATTATTTAAACTGTTATGTTTATTCATATCATGATCTGATCACCATGCTCATTATATCCCACATTCATGGGGTTATTGGGATAACAATACAAAAGGTTTGCTAGGGTAGACCCTCTTCCACCCAGTCTCAGCCCCCGAACCTAAACTCAGCCCCCCCCTGAATCAAAATCCTGGCTACGGCCCTGATGCTGACATTAGGTCCACTTGTCTTCCTAAGAGATTTGCAGGATTTTTCAGAGGCAGCGCTGATGGAATTGTTCCAGGAGTTACATGTGACGTCTGTAGACAGTTCATGTTTTGCAGGCGTGTAGCAGGGTTTTAGGACAATGGCTTTATAAACAAGCAACTTGGTCTCTTTATGGATGAGATGATCCTCAAACACTCTTTGCTTCATTCGGAAAAATGCTGCATTTGCAGAGCTCAGGTAGGATTGTACTTCAGTGTCAATGTTGACTTTGGTGGAGAGGTAGCTGCCAAGGTAGCGGAAATTGTCAACATTTTCTGATGTTACACCATAAAGTTGCATTTCTGGCATTGCAGAGGGATTGGCTGGAAAAGCACTTTGGTTTTCTTTATGTTCAATGAACATGAGTTTGACCATGAGTTTGAACCCCCACTGCGAAATAAAGGGCCATTTATTTACTGATTAAAACTGGAAAGTGCAACCAAGTAACTAGTTGTGGGGGGAGCACTGAAACATGGGCAAAGGCACGAGGCCAGATATCATCCTCTGACTATCTGCAAGGCCAACCTCTGGGCAAAGGGCCTGACCCTGGGGGCACTCCACAATGATGGTTTGCTAACCAGGCTGATCATTATTTGAAGGTCATCCCTGAGGCCCTCCCTCCCAAGCCCCAGAACCCAATAGGAGAGAGGGAAGCCCCCCAGATGAGCCCCAAAGTACATATATTGGGGGACCCCTTAAGTTGCAGAACCTATAGAGGTTGATCCAAAAGTCCCCTTTCACTCCAAAAAGGAGGTGTGCCAAGGTGCACACTGATCCATGTGTGTGTGTGTGTCCCACTTCCTGCTACAAAAAGACTCAGGCGTCTGCCTAGTATCTTTTTTCCATCAAAATCTCTAGACAATTTATAGACCCCTTTTAAAAATCTGTGAGGAATATATTATTCTCATCTACAGATAAATATCTGGATGGGGAAGGTACTGGCCCGATAATTTCTCCACACCCTTTCTCGTTTCCCTATTTACTTTTTGTCTCACTCTCTGTGGCACCTGAAACATAAAAGACCTTCTCAATCACTATCCCCAGTGTATGGAAACCCCTTCCAGAACCCCTTTGCTATCCTTTCATAGGCCCTTTTAAAAGTAGGCTTTTGGCAGTTGGCTACTAGAGGAAAGAGCCTGTTTTGTATATATGTGTTCTTTATTTCAGTGGTTTGTTTTGAATTGCTTTCAGATTTATTTAAAGCCTATATATTTTAACTTTTATACAGTGAAAACCTTTGAGCTGCATTTGTTTTAGCTTTTATATGCCATCTTGCATCTCAGACTTGGAAAATCATCATCACTATCATCATCACCATCATCTCCAGAATACATTTACCGTGGATCTTGAATGGAAGGATGCAATTACTCTCATTTTAACTTGCGAGGTCCACAACAATACCAGTTCACCACTGTAAAATGGAATAGTAGTGGGCTAAACTGGACCTTGGTCTGGCCCAATATGATTCTTCAAACTAAGGGTACATCTGCACAGTCGAATTCATGCAGCTTGAAATGATTTTATTTGTCACAGCTCAGGGTTATGGTATCCTGAGATTTGCAGTTTGGTGAAGCACTAGCCTTCTTTGACAGAGAAGACTTTAGACTTTGTCAAGTGGTGGTCCCCATGATTTCATAGCACTGAGCCATGGGATTTAAAGAGGGATCAAATTACTTAAATTTTGTAGTCCCTGGATGGTGCAGTGGGTCAAACCCTTGTACCAGCAGGATTGCTGACTGACAGGTCAGTGGTTTGAATCCGAGGAGAGCAAGTTGAGCTCCCTCTGTCAGCTCCAGCTTCCCATGTGGGGACATGAGAGAAGAGTTGCGGGAAGAGTTAAGTCCTTGCAGGATCAAGTATATGTGTGTGAAGAAAAACCTTATGAGTGGTAATTATCTTGTTCAGCTGGCTAAGTAGGTCAACCAGCAATCTTGTACCACACCCAAGGGGCTATATCTGTATGAGTTTCTTTGAATACATTCTGGTTAACCAGCAGGAAAAGCTTAAGGAGAGATCCTGAGAGAAGCTACTCTAAAGAAGGCTATGGTTGAATAGCATTTACTTCAGGTTTATTTTGATCTCTCGTTTGCTGTAAAGATGAAGATGGCTTATTTTATGTTCCTTACAAAGACTGTGTAAATATGTTGCACTGCTTGTTTTTGTATGCAACATTGCCAGTTTTGTTTCATCTCTGAAAAGTAAAGAGTAAAGATTTTTCTGTTCACTTTTACTACTGGTCTGAGAGTATTTTGCACTTGGACTTTGGGCACTGGGACATTGAGCAAAACACATGCTGCGTAACAAGAAGCCTCCCACAAGGATGGTAAAAATTATATTTGTTAACTCAATGTTTGGCATCAAATGGTTGCTTGTTGTAAACTGCCCTGAGTCCCCCACAGTGGTGAGAAGGATGGGGTATGAATAATTATAAATAATAATAAATAAAACATCAAACATCTGGGCATCCCCTGGGCAACATCCTTGCAGATGGCCAATTCTCTCACATGAGAAGGAACTTGCAGTTTCTCCTGACATGAAAAAAAACCCCTTCAATTCTACAGTGTAGATGCCACCTCAAACTCAGAGTGGATTCACTACTTCGTAGATGTGGAGTCTGACAGCTCTTGCTGCCTGTCACTTTGGGATCTATGAACTGTTTTTTGGGAAACAACAAATCAAATCAGGCTGCGACCTTACAAATTCAATGTGTCATTTGCATTGAGTGTTTATGTACATACATGTTTTTGCAATAAACTTGCCATTTGCTCACTGTAAAGCGATGTGTAGGTTGGCTGATAATGGGCTTGCTCGTTGCTCCTAACTTGGTATCTGTGGAGGCAGCTTCATCTCACCATCTAATAGAAAACTGTCAGGCTGTCTGTTATGCTAGGAAAACCGTTTATTTTCTCACTTGAGCATGGCTAAATCACAGTTTTGCAAACGCCGCTTTCAGGAAGGCAGGCGGAGCTTTCCGAGATGGTTGCACAGGCTATTCCCATATTGGTAAAATTTTGGGGCAGGAGAACATATTCTCCTCATCTGTGCCCAATTTTTGTGGTCATCACCAATGACCTCTCATTCCTTTGAGAGGATTATAGATTAAAGAAAAGTTCAAAGATAAAGTTTCTCATTTGCCGCTGATTTCAACACAATGCACCTCATGCTGGTAATGTAGAAAGAAGGGTGTGTGTGTGTGTGTGTGTGTGTGTGTAGGGAGGGGGGGTTTAGAAATACAAGCCTGGCAGGATTAGACAGAGAAAGAGGGAGAGAACGAGGGCTAAAAAGAAATCTGATTATATCAGAATCGATTAAGTCTGCTGTGATTCTCATTCACTGGTGGTAGACTTTTATCTCAGAATGAGTTTTCCTGAAACACTTTAAAAAAAATGTTTCAGAGCTTTTAATAAGTCAGACCTCAAATTTTTCTGCCTTTATTCTTTTGACTTTTAAAACAGGATGGAGAAGGAAGGTGGGGGAAATGCAGAGATGAAAAAGTCTCCTTATCAAAGCTAATGCTTTGGCAGAAGTATTGCCGCGAAAACAACCGCGCAAGTTCCTGAGTTATAGATTCCCCACCCCTTCTTTTCCCCTTTTTCTTCTTTTTCGTTTTGCCTTCATATATGTAGGTCAGCTTTTCAAAGGCACATTTGATTTTTTTTGGAGGCATTTCAGAAGCAGAAGTACCACTTAGCCTTGCTTTTGTGGACAGAATAAGGCACGGCATTGTTTTCAGACATGTAGGAAAAAGGTAATTTAACACAAGACAAAATGAAACAAACCTTCTCCTCATTGGTGGAGGATTTTTTTTCTGCTGTTACCTTGGCAATATGGGAGAAGCCATTTGGTTGGAATATCACGATGCTTTGCTCACATTGGGGGGAAAATGCAATTATGGCACTGTCCAAAGTTAGCCAGACTTGGCCATGGTGGTCCACGCTCTAGTAACATCCCATATATATTACTGCAATGTGTTCTATGTGGGGTTGCCTTTGAAGACTGTTTGGAAGCTCCAATTGGACCAATGAGCAGCAGCCAGGTTGCTCACCAGAGCAGCGTACAGGAAGCATACAACCCCTCTGTTACGTCAGCTCCAATGGCTACCAGTCTGCTACTGAGCACGATTCAAAATGCTGGCTTTAGCCTATAAAGCCCTAAATAGCTCCAGCCCAGTTTACCTATCTGAAGATATCACCCCCTATGAACCACCTTGGAGATTAAGATCTTCTTGGGAGGCCCTGCTCTTGATCTCACCTTTTTTGCAAGTGTGACTGGTGGGGATGAGAGACAGGACTTTCTCAATGGTGGCCCCTTGGCTGTTGAACTCCCTCTCTAGCAATGTTAGATCAGCCCCCTCCCTCCTAGGCTTCAGAAGGAGAGTAAAAACCTGACTCTGGGACCAGGCCTTTGGAGAAGCAGTGCAATAATATAATCATAGAATCCTTGAGTTGGAAGATATCTAGTGGTCCATTCAGTCCAACCTCCTGCCAAGGCACAAGAAAACTGCATTCAAAGTACCTCCTACAGCCTCTGTTTAAAAGCCTCCAAAGAAGGAGCCTCCACTATACTACAGGGAGGAGAGAGAGAGAGAGAGAGAGAGAGAGATCCACTGCTAAACAGCTCTCACAATCAGGAAGATCTTCCTAATGTTCAGGTGGAATCTCCTTTCCTGTACTTTGTAGCCATTTCTCTGCATCCTAGTCTCCAGGGCAGCAGAAAACAAGCTTCCTCTCTCCTCCCTATGACTTCCCCTCACATATTTATACATGGCCATCATGTCTCTTCTCGGCCTTCTCTTCTGCAGGCTAAACATGCCCAGCTCTTTAAGTCGTTCCTCATAAGGCTTGTTCTCCAGACTCATTTTAGTTACCCTCTTTCCAGCTTGTCAACATCTCCCTTCAATTGTGGTGCCCAGGATTGGACCACAGTATTCCAGTTGTGGTCTGACCAAGGCAGAATAGAGGGGTATGATCTATTCTAGACATTATACTTCTATTTATGCAAGCCAAAATCCCATTGGCTTTTTTTTTTGCTGCTGCATGACATTGTTGGCTCATGTTTAACTTGTTGTGCACGGGGTCTCCCAAGATCATTTTCACATGTACTGCCGTTGAGCCATGTGTCCCCCATTCTGTAATATAATTGGAATATATGCAATGACTATGGAAAGGCCTCAGACTTTGATTTTTGGATAGCATGATTTTAATATTAAATGTAATTTTATTTTTTAAAATATGTATTAGTTTTAATTCAATGGATTTTAAGCTTAATGTTGTATGTGTTTGAGGTATTAAATAACCTATAAAGCCCTAAACAGTTCTGGCCCTACCTATCTGTCCAAATGTATCTCTCCTTATGAACCATCTAGAAATTTAAGATCTTCTGGGGAGGCCCTGCTCTCGGTCTTGCCATCCTCACAGGTGCAGCTGGCGGGAACGAGAGACAGGGCCTTCTCAGTGGTGGCCCCTCGGCTGTGGAATGCCCTCCCCAGGGACATTAGATTGGCCCTCACCCTTTTAACATTTTGTTAAAAAGTTAAGACCTGATTATTTGAGCAGGCTTTTCCTGCAGTGTAACTGATAACTTTGATCTCGGAATGGCTGGATAATGCGACTGGATAATGATTTGGAAATGAAATGCGGAGAATTTATGGTTTTATTATGATTTTATATGTAATTGAAATTTTTAGCTATGTTTAAATGTTTTATCTGTTTTTATATTGTTTGCGCATCAAACTGTGCCGCTTTGTAAACCGCCATGAGTCGCCCTTGGGCTGAGAATGGTGGTATAGAAATGTAGTAAATAAATAAGTAAACTGCCATATGTAAGCCACCTTGAGTTCCTCTTGGGATAGAGAAAGGCGGGGTATTAATAGGGTAATAAATAAATGCTACTGCCAGTGAGTGACTTAACAAAGCCAGGATGGGGAATGGTGTCCAGTCCACCCCCCATGACTGGCAAAGCAGCTGTTGCATACCCTCCAACACTTTACAACATCATAAGAGTATGGTCAAGGATTATAAATGAATCCTTATAAAACACACATGCTAGAGAGAAGCCTCGGCAGTTTGCTTTTGAGTTATCCCACCCTGACTTCTCTTCTCAGCCTTCTGAGATAACTGGATTTGCAACAGATAAAGTAAACTGAGGACAACATGGGGGAGGGAGGGAAGGAGAGGGAGGGGGGGTAGTCATTTTGAAAGTACCTGAAAAACATGGACAGAAGTTTAAATGGATCTTCCCCCATTGATTCAAGTAGTGTTATGCTGCATTTGGAAGCACACAAGAGTAGCATTTGTTCATACTGTTCAACTGCACTTAGCACAAGAGAGTTGAGAATGGCTCACAGTGGCAATGGGAATACAGTCAGATAGTTTTAGTGAGTCCCTTCTTACTCTATCTATCCTGAGTCAGTCCTTAAGAGCATCACCTTACATCACCTTTGAGATGTAAGATAATCCTCTTAAGTATTTTCCTCCTCTTCTTCTCTTCTCACCAGTCCTCTTTCTGCTCTTCTGTAGAATGGAGCAAGATCAGATTAGTACCCTGAGCGAATTTCTTAGCATAGAGTGTGACTATGTGGGTCAAATAAGCACATTCACTTTTCAATTGCTGTGGGGCGTTGGCATAACATATGGTTGGATTTCCAGCAGAAGTGTTTCTTCCAGCCAGTGATCCTGAACTAGGGGAAACACAACTTACCACAGAGCTTCCAGGAAGCCCCAGAATGATCCTGGGTGTTTCTGAGATGTGGACAGTTGGATCAAGCTGAATTTGGCTTGACGTAGTCTTCTATTTGTCCAACAGACACACCAAGGTGTTTTGAAAGACGACTGAGTTCCTGGATGTCACCACCATCAAGGCTCCACCAAGGAACTGTTTTTGCCTGGTGAAATAACAACAGTGGTTCCAATGCATTGTTGGCCCGTTCTTCCATTTGGGCACCAAATGAGTTCTTGTGCTGTATTGAGCACAATTCTTTGAATTATTTTGATTAGAATGGAGTTCCTATATTTTAATTTGTTTCTCTGAACCACTGGTGCCTTTCCTTCTTCATGAGGATATGAATCACTGCATGCACCCCATCACACACAGACTTTGTTATCTGCACAAAGAGCCAGAGTAGATCAAAGTCAATAATTTTTGCAACAGATCATTGAGGTGTGTTCCACTGCATCAGGATCCTGGATGGCAGAAGAATTCTGGAGCCTGTTGTGTCCTCTGTCTCAATTTAGTCTTTGTGATAATGTAAGCGGTTGCAATCTGTCTCTGTTGGGTGATAGTAAATTAGCAGTTGGCTTGCATCTAATTTGGGCAAAGCCAGAGTATCTTGGCTCATTGACCTTCTTCGGAAAGTCCCAGTGCAAGCAATTAAAAGAGACCAGTGTATCTCTGCCCTCTAACTGAACCCCATTTATTTAAAGCATGCCCAGGAGACACCTTGTAGAGGACAGCCAAAAATGAAATAATGACACGGCTTGTGCTATGATTGCTTCCCATCATTGGAGATCAAGAAATTCCCTGATCCCCCCCCCCCAAATCTATACCCCAAATTAACTGTGCTTATTGAGAAAAGGAACCCTGGGAAACAGTTGGGTACTCGAATCTATGATATGTGCAATATTAATAAGGTAAAAATCATAGATTCCATATTAGAAATTATTAGGAAACAGACCAAAACAAGGCCTTCTTGGTGGTTGCTCCCAGGTACACTAATAATAATAATAATAATAATAATAAAAACTTTATTTCTAACCCGCATCCATCTCCCCAAAGGGGACTCAGAGCGGCTTATATGGGGCCGTGCCTGAACAACACATCAAAAAATATCAACAACATCGAAGAACAATAAACATAATCTGTGAAAGCACAACAGTACAGGTGAATCTAAAAACAGAACCGACAGGGCGGGCCACATGAACACATAGGATGTTTAAAAGATTCGGGGGAGATAACTGGAGTAGTGTTGAAGACAAAGGGTCACATAGGGGAAAAAGGTTTTGCAGAAACGGGGGCATTTGGGGAGACTAATCTCCGAAGGCCAGGTGGAAGAACCAGGTTTTCAGTTGTTTCCTGAAGGATTCCAATGAGGGAGCATTCCTAATTATCTCATAATTCTTTTCTGCTGTGTGGCAACTCTAGGATGAACCTATTATGGGATTTTCTTGGCAAGTATTAGTTCAGAGAGAGCTTTTGCCTTCCTCTGATGCTGAGAGAAAGGGACTTCCCAAAGTCACTTCGGAGGTATTTATTCCTGAGTGAAGATTCGAACCCCAATTTCCTGGAGTTCTTAATCCAGTATGTAGATATATGATGCCACATTGTTGCTTGCCTCCTATTAAGCTTACCATATTTATTGTGGGACAACAAATGTCTCAAAAATTGGTAACATGCCTGTTAACTCATATATGGGACTGTAATTAAAATGTGCTGATGGAATATATATATAAAAAACGGTTATATCCCAAATTAGAATATGTGACTATCTAGCACAATGTCTTTAAAAATATATTATTAAGAGGCAGTACTGCAGCTATGTTCTCTTTGTTGATGGCTTTCCATAGGCAACTGATTGGGCATTGGAAGTTCCAGAACTCTCTCTTGAACAAAAAGGACTAAACTGAGGCTGTCACAATTTAGATATATCATGAGATGACATGCCATATTGGAAAAGCCAACAATGCTTGAAAAAGTAAAAAGCAGTAGGAAAAGAGGTAGGCCATATTGCAGTTGAATTGTTTCAATTAAGGACACCATGCCCCCGAGTTTGCAAAACTGAGCTGGGCAGTTGGTGACTGGAGACCTTGAAGGTATCTTGTTCCTAAGCTTGCCATAAGTCAAACTTAACTTGATGTTAGGCATGATATGAGGAGATGCCCAAAGAGGAAGAACCTCCTTCCAATTGGTTGGTTTATGGTGTTGTTGTTAAGAATATAAGAAGAGCTATTGTGGACCAGACTAAAGTTCTATCTAGTCCAGGGGTCCTCAAACTTTTAAAACAGAGTGCCAGGTTACAGTCCCTCAAACTGTTGGAAGGCCGGGTTATAATTTGGGGACCCCCCCCCCCCAAACATGAATGAATAAATACCTATGCACACTGCACAAATCTTATTTGTAGTGCAAAAAACACTTAAAACAATACAATAATTAAAAGAAAAACAATTTTAACAAATATAAACATATTAGTATTTCAATGGGAAGTGTGACCCTGCTTTTGGCTGATGAAATGAATTGTTGTTGTTGTTGTTGTTGTGTGCTTTCAAGTAGTTTCAGACTTAGGTTGACCCTGAGTGAGGGCCAGGTAAATGACCTTGGAGGGCCATATCTGGCCTTCAAGCCTTAGTTTGAGGACCCCTGATCTAGTCCAACGTTACCATCTCGCTTTGTCCTAGGATGCCTCCAGGATGAAACCAGGACAGAGACTGCTGGAGCCCATCACATGATGCATGGCTTCTTCCGTTGGGGCTGTCCTAGAATCATCCTAGGACGGAGCCCAGAAATCATGGGAGGCTTCCTGTGTCTTCATTTATTAGAACGGGCCAGTGAGGGCGGGATGGACACCAGGCAGTTGTGGGGAAAGTGGCAACATGATGATGCCCCACAGATTTGCCATGCTACTTGGTGAATCCCCCTCTATCACCCATGTTTTGGACCAGGTTTTGGACTTCGGTTCAGGTTAGCCAAATAGCCCTCTAGACATTTTCTAGGTCATCCAGGGCAACTCAAGGGTGGAAGCCAGTTCAATGCAGTTTGCGATTACTCACAGTTGCCTGTTTCAATTGCAGATTCAGCAACATATCCCCCATGGATATAGGATCTGTATTATAATAAAATCTCTCTTATTATTTCTCTATTATGAACATACTTGTTATTAGGCAGGCTGAAGCAATTGCCTCAGTGACCAAGTGCTAGGGCCTTGGCTGTTGCCCTGAGTTGGGGTACAGGGTTCTGTGTCATATATCTTATTTTTGAGACTCTAAACTAACTTGGTGTCAAGGGGTCAAAATCAGATTCAACTGCCAACTCATTTTTATATAGTGGAATATATACTATTTTGTCCTTCATACCAGGCAGTAAAATCTCTTGAGTGATGAGATAGACAGACAGAGAGACAGATATCATGGTTGAATTATAGCATCCTCAGATTTGTTTAATCTTGTTTAATCCTAGGAAGTGAGATCCAAGTGAAACATAAGGGGCTTATGGTGATCCTGAAAGATACCCCAGTTAATGGAGAGATGATCTCTATTTAGCTCTAATTAGTAGTACTTTGAATTTCCCTCTGGACCTTCATCCCTGAGGAAAAAAAGTTACCAATTGTTTCATTCCTTTGGAATTGAAGAATGAACATTATCTTGTATCAAATAAGGAACTAGATATGCAGTGCTTGTCCATAAATATAGTTGCTTGTACAGTCCTGAGTGTTCGACATTGGGATCAACACTCCTTTTGCCTTCTGAAGGGAAAAAAAGCAGATATAAGGCTCCAATCCAAAAATAGTTCTGATCAAACCAATTCCTTTCTGAAATTCAGTACTGTACTATAGAAACAGGATACTATGGATAATAGCGAACTCTATTGAAAGACTTTTGGCGTAATTTACCATAAGGTCAGCATGGAAAAAATCCTAGAGTGTATCTTCTCTAGAAAGAGGTTAGACTTTCCAATGGAAGCAAACCAAATAATTACCTGGAGGACCTAAAAGATTATTTGACAAGACCAGAGATTGGTTCCAAGACCACTTGTGGACACCAAAATCCATGAATGTTCAAGTCCCATTATATACAATGAGGTAGCATTGTCTCTCTCGGCATTACTTCGCGAACGAAGATTCAGGAAGGACTCATCCCACGCTTTTTACAAGCACATTGATGACTAAAAAGGCCAATCTGAGATAGGCAAGTTCGGTTGCAGAAAGCACAGCAGAAAGTCTCCTTGGGTGATGTTGTTTCCAAGTTGCGTTTCTTTCTGGTTTCTCTTCGAGACCCATTCGGCGTGTCTTCTCGAAAGAGGCCGCAGCATTGTGGATAGTGCGTCTCCATGCCTCCCGATGTGAGGCCAGGGTGGACCATTGTTGGTGATCAATCTGGCCGAGCCTGAGATGTTGTTTTAGGGAGTCCTTGTATCTCTTTTTGGGGGCGCCTCTCTTGCGCTGACCCGTGGCAAGTTCACCATAGAGTAGTATCTTTGGGAGGCGGTGGTCCTCCATCCTAGAGACATGCCCTGCCCAGCGCAGCTGTGTCTTCAATAGCATGGCCTCAATGCTGGTGATCCCTGCTTGCTCAAGGACAGCAACATTCGTCACATAGTCGGTCCAGTGTATATTTAGGATTGTGCAAAGACAGCGGTGATGAAAGCGTTCGAGGAGTCGTAGGTGTTGGCAATAGGTGACCCATGTTTCAGACCCATAGAGGAGAATAGACAGTACGATAGCTCTGTACACACTCTGTACAATGCTCTGTAGCATTGTCTTCATTATATAAAATGGTAAAATGTTTTTCTTTGGGGGGCGGTATCTTTTTGAGCCA
This sequence comes from Anolis apletophallus, assembly GCA_030556195.1. Taxonomy (NCBI): domain Eukaryota; kingdom Metazoa; phylum Chordata; class Lepidosauria; order Squamata; family Anolidae; genus Anolis; species Anolis apletophallus. The sequence continues at coordinate 137,943,282 of JARBWK010000007.1, forward strand.
TGAATAATGAATGTGAAGATACCAAATCCATGGATGTCTTGCTAAAAGTAAAAGTTGGGATCTTGGTAAGATAAAAATAAAATTAAATGAATGGTACAAAATTCATTTTAGGAGCATTTTAGTCCAAACCCAAGATTTTGGAACTTGTTCCTCTGAAAGCAAGGTGAGTTTGTTGTAACACAGAACCACAATAAGGGCAACATTAATCAAATAGCACAATGCCTACTTTTGAGACTAATCCTAAAAGGCTACTTTCATTAAATCTAATCCAAAAAGGCTACTTTAATCAAGTCTAATCCAACAAAACCAGTTTTTCCCCTTAATTGGGACTACCCTTGCCAAATCAGGACAGTTGGAGGGTATGGATTTATTGTAAGAAATTCATTTCTGCCTGACACCCTGACAGACTGTTTGCTGAGCAGGATGAGAGCCCTGGGCTGTTGGCTTGTACAATCTAATATCACTTTTTTAAAAATAAATTACAAAGTCAGGTACATTATGCCTGTGTCAGGGTAATCTTCTACTCCACTAAACATTCGAGGTTAATATGCGGTTCATCTTTAAGCATTAAGGAAGTCAGCAACATATTCTTTTGCCATGTTCAATCTATACCCGGTCCTCTCTTATCAGGAGGGCAGAATATACCGCCGTATTGCAAAATGAACTGAGCAGTTGACTTCCTTTGTTCTTGCAGTATTTCCTCATTTAAGATTCAGAGCACAAGCTATTTGAACCAAAGCATTGCCATATCTCATTTCCTCATCAAGTGGAAAAAAGTAACTTTTCCCTTTTTTGTTGTTTATCTGTTCAGTCATTTCTGACCTCATGCGCTAGCCCATGCCAGAGCTCCCTGTAGGTCATGGCAACCCCCAGCTCCTTCAAGGTCAAGCCAGTCACTTCAAGGATACTATCCATCCATCTTGGCCTTGGTCGGCCCCTCTTCATTGTTCCTTCCATTTTCCCCAGCATCATTATCTTCTCCAAGCTTTCATGTCTCCTCATTACGTAGCCAAAGTGCTTCATCTTTGCCTCTAATATTCTTCCCTCCAGTGAGCTTATTGTTGGTTTATTTGTTCAGTTGCTTCCGTCACTTTGTGACCTCATGGACCAGCCCACGCCAGAGCTCCCGGTCGGGCGTCACCACCCCCAGCTCCTTCAGAGTCAAGCCAGTCACTTCAAGGATAACATCCATACATTTTTCCCTTGGTCGGCCCCTCTTTCTTTTTCCTTCCATTTTCCCTAGCATCATTATCTTCTCCAAGCTTTCATGTCTTCTCATTATGTGGCCAAACTACTTCATTTTTGCCTCTAATATCCTTCCCTCCAGCGAGCAGTTGGGTTTTATTTCCTGAAGTATGGACTAGTTTGACCTTCTTGCGGTCCAAGGCACTCTCAGAATTTTCCTCCAACACCACAGTTCAAAAGCATCTATCTTCCTTTGCTCAGCCTTCCCTAAGGTCCAGCTCTCACATCTATAGGTTACTATGGTGAATACCATTGCTTTGACTATGTGGACCTTTGTTGCTGGTGTGATGTCTCTACTCTTGACTATTTTATCGAGATTGGTCATTGTTCTCCTCCTGAAAAGTCAATATCTTCGGATATCCTGGTTGCAGTCAGCGTCTGCAGTAATCTTCGCTCCTAGGAATACAAAGTCTGTCACTGTCTCTGGCATCTCAAGTGGATCTTTTCCCCCCATTCTTAATGCAAGATGTGGATCTCTTGTAGTAGTGATGATGATGGAGGAGGAAGGGAGGAGGAGAGAAGAAAAAGAGAAGGTGAAGTAGGAGCAAGAGGAAAAGAAGCAGGAAAAGGAGAAGAAAAAAGACAAAAGGAAAAGAAGGAGGAGGAGGAAGAGGGAGAAGAATGAGAGGGAAAGAGAAGGAGGAGGAAGAAGAAAAGGAGGAAGAGGAGAGCAAGAGAAGCAATGTTCTTGGACCAATGGACTTTTTATCCCTGTCATTTTCCCCATTACAAGCTTGAGATCTCATGTAGTAGTGATTTATTTATTTGTCACGTTTTTATACCGCCCCTCTCAGCCCCAAGGCGACTCGGGATGGTTTACACAAGGCAGTCTCTGCCCTCAATACAACACAAGCAAACAAAGCAAAAAAACCCCAATATAACAACAAATTAACAATTAAAAACATACAATTGCAGTCTCAGCGTCATGCTGAAATCAGTTTCCGTCACATCGTCGTCATTCCATATATCTCATCAGCAAATGCCTGCTCAAACAGCCAGGTCTTGACTTTCTTGCGAAATGTCAGGAGGGAGGGGGCCGATCTGATGTCTCTAGGGAAGGCATTCCAAAGCCGAGGAGCCACCACTGAAAAGGCCCTGTCTCTCGTCTCCGCCAGTCACGCCTGCGAAGAAGACGGGACTGAGAGCAGGGCCTCTCCAGATGATCTTAAACATCTCGATGGTTCATAGGGAGAGATGTGTTTGGACAGGTAAGTAGGACCCGAACCATTTAGGGCTTTAAAGGCTAAAGCCAGCACTTTGAATTGTGAGCTGTAGCAAACTGGTAGCCAGAGGAGCTGGCACAACAGGGGAGTTGTACGCTCTCTGAATGCCGCTCCTGTTAGCAACCTGGCTGCTGTCCGTTGGACTAGTTGCAGATTTCGAAGTGATGATGAAGGAGAAGAAAAAAGAAGAAGTAGGAGCAAGAGGCAAAGGAGAAGAAGAAGAAGAAAAAAGACAAAAGGAAGAGGAGAAGGAGGAGGAGGTAGAGGAGAAGATGGAAGAAGAGGAGAAGAATGAGGAGGAGGAGGAGGAGGAGAAAGAGGAGGATACTTTGCATATGCTTTCCCTGCATGGCAGGTGGTTGGACATGATGGCCCATGTGGTCTCTTCCAACTTTATTATTCTATGATTCTATCAGGAGGGGACGAGGAGGAGGCAGATGAGGAGGAAGAGGGAAATGAGAGTGAGAGAAGAAATAGTCTTGGACTAATAGACTTTCTATGTCTGTCATTTCCCCCCATTAGTAATGGGGGAAATGCCAGACATAGAAGTCTGTTGGTCCAAGACCATTGCCTCTCTCGCTCTCCTCTTCTTCCTCTTCCCTTTTCAGTTGTGTCGTTCTTCTTGCCTGCATGTTGTTATCGCCATTTGTTGCTGCTTTTTGCTGCCTGTTCACTTGGAGAGGTCATTGTTGTGAAGTGGTGGAGAAAGGGTGAGCACTTCAATGAAATAAAAGGAAATTGGTTTTTAAAGGGAGCAAATTGGATGCAATAGGGCCCTTAAGGATAACAAGCTGGCAATATTTCAGTCATACTCTTCCTGGCCGGGTGGTGTTTATTAAATATTCTTATTGACTTCTCTTTCCTTCAGTGCTTCATGTTCTGGAGGGGATGAAATTATAGCAATGGAATATTCTGCCTCGAGATGCCGACCGTCGGCTTGAGAAATGAGGGTACTTAGGAGAAAAATGCTTGCTTTCATTTTCTGCCAATTGTAAGGGTCACAGCATGTGTTGGCCAATTCTGTCATCTTGTCAAGACTGCTTTCAAAGAAGCTGTTATCCCAGGGAATGTATGGAATGAATGGGATGGACTGTGTGCCTACCTATCTATCTAGCCACCTATGGCTAATGTAAAATGTCAACACAAGCTTCCTGTTTTGAATTTCTGAGAGCAAAGCAGATCTGCTCCAAGTTTTACTCCAAACTTTAAAGGAGCCATACAAGTTGCCAAGACCATGGTACAGAAGCTTGGATAGTTTCTTTAAGTTTGAACTAAAACTCCAGCGTAGATTCAACATCTTATTCCAGTGGAAGGCTCCAGTGTGGGTAACGTGTTTTGATGCCCCTCTCCCAAATGCTAGGGGTCCAAATTGGGCTCTGTGTATATCACTTCATTCAAAATCATCCCACCCCATATCTAACCCTTGGATCTAATAACATTGATTTGATTTCTATTGATTAGTGCCAAGCACAGAAGACCCAAGGAAGTGACTGAGGAATTACTTACTTACTTACTTACTTACTTACTTACTTACTTACTTACTTACATACTTAGGTGACCCCTTGTAGCCCGAGGATGATGGACCTCCAAGTATAGTGTCTTGGTGGTGGGTCTGTAGGTGGCTGTGGAGCCCTATTCTTGATCCGCATGTTCTCCTGCAGTGACGACATCGCTTTCTAGGTGGAAGGTGGCCCCGGTCAGAGTTGACTTGATATGCCTTACTCTTGGCACGTTTCTCGTTTTTGCTCTCCATTTGTGTTTCTTCAAATTCTGCAGCACTCCTGGTCACAGCTGACCTCCAGTTTGAACACTCAAGGGCCAGGGCTTCCCAGTTCTCGGTGTCTATGCCACAGTTTTTAAGGTTGGCTTTAAGCCCATCTTTAAATCTATTTTCCTGTCCATCAGCATTACGTTTCCTGTTCTTGAGTTGGGAGTATAGTAACTGCTTTGGGAGGTGGTGATTGGGCATTTGGACAAGGTGGCCAGTCCAGCAGAGTTGATGGTGTAGGAGTATCACTTCAATGCTCGTGGTCTTTCCTTCTTCCAGCACTCTGACATTTATCTGCCTGTCTTCCCAAGAGATTTGCAGGATTTTTTGGAGGCAAGGCTGATGGAATAGTTCCAGGAGTTCCACAGAGGAATAGTGCATCAACATACAGATAACTCCAACTGTTTCAATGGTTCTACCCTAGTTAGGACTAACAATAAGTTCTCCAACACTATGTAATCTGACCCTAATTGGATACAATTACTTTATAGGACAGCAATGCCCAATATGCTCCAGAATAAAGAAATGCTTTTTCAGACTCTGCCTAAGTTTCCTATAATTCTGTTAGCTCTCTCCCTACAGAACTGTTTTGCCAGCATGGAGAGGATAGGTGTTCTTGGAAAGTGGAAAGAAAGAGGAAAATAATACTTTGCACTTGGAGATTATGCATAATTTTCTCTTCCAGGAGATTGTCCCGTCTTCCCGAGACTTGTACAGAGTACACAAGAGAAACACAATCTCCTGCAATCCAGATCCACTTTCTCAATCAGGGATCATTCATATCATGCCAAATTAGTCATAGGTTTAATTTTTTGAGCTGAACAGACAGGCCCTTCATATCTATGGATTCTTCCATCCATGGATTCAATCATTCATGGTTTAAAAATGCTTTAAAAAATCAAAAGCAATCCTTGAGTTTGCCATTTTATAGAAAGGGTGCCATTATATTATGCCATTATATATTGTGGGATTTGAGTATCCACAGATTTTGGAATCCATAGGTGTCCTGGCACCAAAGCTCAATGGATACTAAGGGCCCATTGTATTTTGATTGCTTCCCTAAGCAAATGAAGGGCCCACTGTATTGGATGAGACCAGAGGTTGACACAGGTCACACAGTGACCAAAAAGTAACCTAAGGGAGTCCCACAAGCAGTTGTCCCACTTTCATTGCTGCTCACTGGTGGTCTGTTCACACCCCACAACTGCAGCACTACAATTCCACTTTAACTAGTACCGTTGCAGACATAGCTTAATGAGACATGAAAGCTCTTTGGGTGAGAATTCTTAAACTTCTAATCTCCAGATGCCATAGGATGTTGCCATGGCAATTAAAGTGGGATTGTAGTGCTGTAATTCTCCAGTGTGAAAGGGTCACCAGTCCTCAGGATCAAATCAGAGTTCCATTATTGTTAGCCATTTAGCTACCTGTTTCTCCCACTAAAAAGCACAACTAATATTTCACTGAGGTCCCTTCCATTCAGCTGTATAAAATCCACATTGAACTGGATTATATGGCAGTGTGGACTCAGATAATGCAGTTCAAAGCAGATCTTGTGGATTATCTGTCTTAATACAGGAGCCCCAAGTGGCACAGTAGGTTAAACCCTTTTGCCAACAGGACTGAAAACCAACAGGCTATAGGTTCGAATCCAGAAAAAGTGCAGGTGAGCTCCCTCTGAATTCCTTACTTGAAACAATTCAACTGAACTGTGACCTACCTCTTTTCCTACTGCTTTCCACTTTTTAAAGCATTGTTGATTTTTCTAATATGGCATCTCATCTCATGACATATCTAAATTATCACAGCTCCGTTTAGTCCTTTTTGTTCTAGAGAGAGTTCTGGGACTTCCAATGCCCAACCAGTTGTCTGTGGAATGAGCCCCCGGTAGTGCAGTGGGTTAAATCCTTGTGTGGGCAGGACTGAAGATTGACAGGTCACAGGTTTGAATCCGGGGAGAGCGCGGATGAGCTCCCTCTGTCAGCTCCAGCTCCTCATGTGGGGACATGAGGGAAGCCTCCCACAAGGATGGTAAAACATCAAACCATCCGGGCGTCCCCTGGACAATGTCCTTGCAGACAGCAAATTCTCTCACACCAGAAGCAACTTGCCTCTCAACTCGCTCCTGACATGAAAAAAAAATCCACCTTGAAGTTCTGGGTTAAATGGCTATGTGGAAGGGTCCTTTGAGTGCATCTATACCAGTGGTTTTCAACCTGTGAGTCCCCAGATGTTTTGGCCTTCAACTCTCAGAAATACAAACAGCTGGTAAACTGGTGGGGATTTCTGAGAGTTGGAGGCCAAAACACCTGGGCACCCACAGGTTGAGAACCACTGATCTATACTGTACAGTTATTGTAGTTTGACATGACTTTAAACTGCCATGGCTCAATGCTATGGAGCCTTGAGAGTTGTAATTTACAAGGTCTTCAACCTTGTCTACCAAAGAAAGCTGCTTCCTCACCAAACTACAAATACTCATCATTCCATAGTATTGAGAAGTACTGACAGTTAAAGTGGTGTCTAACTGCATTAATTCTAGAGTGCAGAGCCAGTCTCAGAAATAAACATTCTCCTTGCTTGTCATTTGGAAAATATTTTGTCTGTAATTCAAATAACAATGAATCCCAGTGAGATGTAACCTTTCATGACTCTATAGTCTGTTTTGAGCCCTAAAGATAAAATTAAGAAGAAACCATGACAGAGTATTGTTGCTAAATTACCCAGAGGGCATTATTTTATTCTTTATCATAAAGCATGAATCCATCACTGGGGAGCTGCACTCGCTTGCCATTTATGCCTCTGGATGATTCAAGGCCGTAGATTTGCATCACGTTCACTACTTGGGATTGGAAAATCAGTGATACATCTGGGGTGATACATCTGAGGTGAACCGGGGGAAAGATTTACAAAAAAGAATGGATTAGACGAGAAATACTCTTCATTCCTTTCATGGTCTAATGCTGTGAACTGACAATGTTTTTAAAAACTTTGATGACAGTTTGGAATATTTTTAGGACTACAAATCCTAGCATTCATCAGCTAATAGATATGCTGGATTCCTTGGAACTATTTATGTATTATTTATTTATTATTTGGACTTGTAGGCCGCCACTCCCCAAGGGCTCGGAGCGGCTCACAATCACATAAAAGCACAACAAGAGTAAAAATAACATATTAATTAAATTAAAAGAGGGTTATCCAGTTTAGCAATCAAAGGCTAGCCAGAAAAGGTAGGTCTTACGGGCCTTACGGAAAGAAAGTAGGTCTTGTAAGGCCCGCACATCGCTTGGAAGGTTATTCCAGATTGACGGCGCTACTACAGAAAAGGCTCTGTGCCGGGTTGATGTGAGACGGAGTGCTATGAAGGACGGTACTTCAAGGAGGTTCAGTTGTTCAGAATGAAGTGACCTCTGGGGTTGATAGGGGAGGAGACGGTCCCTCAGATACAGCGGCCCCAGACCATGCAAGGCCTTTTATAGTTCCAATAAATCCAGGCTTTAATACAAATGGTTCCTAGAAAAGTTTCCAACATTTTCCCTTCATTGCATCCTCCATTTGCAGTTGGAGACCACTCCGGCTAGCTCAGGTAAGGAGACTGTAGTGCAGCGGGGTGGTCGGTACACTAGCAGAATCCCTATCCTGTCCCGGTCACCAATCCTTAGGCCGACACATTCGAACGAGGTTGTCTGCAGGATGGGGCACCTGGTCAAGGGATGGAATCCTTGTAGACCACTGCGACTCCCCCTCCCCGCCCTCCTGGTCTTGCTTGGTGCTTTACGGAATAACCCGGTGGGCACAGCTAAGAGAGATTAACCCCTCCAGCCTCGTCCAACCAGGAATTGTTTTAAGCATTGTATTATTGCCTCTGCTGTAAGCTGTCTTAAGTCCCCTTCGGGGTCGAGAATGGTGGGATATAAATATAGTAAATAAATAAACAAAGATAGCTCCCAAAATGTAGTCTATGAAGTCCCCAATGCCCTGATACATCCCCAAAGTGTGCTTTGTCTCCCAAACTACTCTAAAATTGTTCAACATCACAGCAAAATGAGCAATTTTGGACACTCCCCACAAAACCAAGGGTGCAGTTTGGTCCCTCTATTCCCCCAGACTTGTGCCCAATAACTTTTCCAAAACCAAAAAAACAGATCTGCTGCAAATCTGTCAAAATGAAATGGAAGCAAAATGGCCAGATTGGACACGAGCCTGCCAAAGAGTTGCATGGATGAAAAATGCCTCCTTCCTGATCTAAAATTATTTGTTGGTTTTCAGTCCTAGCAATTTCCCTACCATACTCCAAATATAACAACTATTTCTTTTCAATCCGCTCACTCAGGTGCATTTACACTATAGAATTAATGCAGTTTGACACCACTTTAACTACTATGGTATGATACTATGGACTCATGGGAGTTGTAGTTAGGGAAAGCACCAGCACTCTTTGGCAGAGAAGGTTATAGATTGGGCTGTGGCGCAGCTAGTTAGTAGCCAGCTGCATTAAATCACAACTGACTGAGAGGTCATGAGTTCAAAGCCAACCCAGGTTGGAGTGAGCTCCCGACCATTAATAGTCTAGCTTGCTGTTGACCTATGCAGCTCGAAAGACAGTTGCATCTGTCATGTAGGAAATTTAGGTACCGCTTTATGCAGGGAAGCTAATTTAACTAATACCTAATTAACTAATTGTGAAGAAGTAGACAATTTCGACAGTTCACTAAAGTAGAATTGTTGATTTACAGAAGAGACGCCAGGAGAAAGTGCTACATAGCATAGGCTCAGAATAGCGAAGGTATCTTGCCAGCCGCAGCAGCACGAGAAATAGCCACTGCGATTGGTCTAAAAAGGTACAGCTACCATTGGTTCAGAGAAGCACAGCTGTGATTGGCTTAGAGTAGTGCCATGTGCGTTTGTTTACAAGTTAGCTTCCCACTTGGCTGGCTCCCGGTGGGAACACAAGAGAAATGTTTCGCTTTTGGGGACAGCTTGCACACATAGAGATAGCATTAACAATTGAGTGGTAATTAAAACTGCGCAATGGTTGTCAGCCAGTAGGAAAAAGATGACACAATGCTTTAATTGATTGGTTGATGTCAGATCAGCTTACAGATGTTAGCCAGTGAGACAGGATGAAGGGGGCAGGTCTCAGAATTGCCTCCATTGCTGTATAAAATCTGATTACTGGAAGGGAGGTGTGTTCTGTTCTTGTGACTTGTTTTGCCATAGAGCAGACCCCTCAGCTGTTGTATTGAATAAACTGAGTTTCCTGGATCGTAACCAAGTTGTCACGCCTCCTCCGTTCAAGAGCTCGCACGAAAACGCAGCCTGAGACAAAAGGTAATGCTTTGGGGGGCTTTGGGCTTCCAAATTCCGCTACACACTGACACTACTTCGTGACTTTTAAAAACTGTGTGGCAGGACAGGCAATCCCACCGCTGCCACCAAATGTGAAGATGTTCAAAGCCTTCTTCTGGAATCACTGTGCACGACCGACCACTACCTCCAATTTATCAAGGCTTTTCTTCTTTTTAACTTGCTGCCACCATTTGTCAAGGCTTGACCACTAGATGTGAGGGTCTTTATGAATAAACGACTTCCACAGGTGTTGTGTTGAAAGTGTTTAACAATTTATTACACAAATGGGCACAATGCATAGGTGCTTTCAGACTCTGAAGAGGCAGTCTGAAACCAATGGCGCTTGATGAAGTTCCAAACAATGTCATGGCAACAGCTTCTGCTTGAGGCTTCCTGTTGTGAACATTCTACTGCCTACTCTCTGTGGCTTTCAAAGACTGCCCCTTCTGAACACATAGACAAACATGTGATTAACATATAACACATGTATTAACACATAAATAACCCACCTCATCACACTAATAAACCTTCCAGCATCATGCGTAAGAATGAGGAAGTACTCTATCAAAGGACTCAATGTCACAAGTGGCTGGTGAAGCGGCAGCTTCCCCTGTGGCCGGAATTGAGCATAGCCTCATGAAGCCGGAAAGCTGGAATGTTAAATTGCCTTTGAGTTTGTCTATATATGTTGTATGTCTAAGGGCATTGAATGTTATACTGTAAATAAAATAGAATAAATATAAAACTACAGTTTCCATGATTCCATAGCATTGAGTCATCACAGATAAAGTGGTGCCAAACTGTATTACTTTTATTGTATAGATGCACCTTCAGTCTACATTAGGAGTAGACACAATGTGGCCCTGAGTTGTCATTATTTTTGCTCCCAAATACTATTCACCTACCTCCCTCCCTAGTTTCTTATTCCAGCATCATGAAGAAAGACATACGCCAAAATGTTTGATGCTTTTTATGAATACCTGTTTTCAAGGATTTTATAACATTTTTATTAAATCCACCTTAACTTTCGTAGTATCCTTCTGGGATCCTGGTCTTGTCTCAAAACAGTTGCTTTTTTTTCAACAGTTACACTAACTTGCAAGTTGTCTTGTTAAGTGAGAAGGTATAAAAGACAGTTCATTGAAAGTGAAACATAGTGTTCTTAAGTTGTTCATATTTTCCGGAGCAATGGCGCTTGATGAAATATTTATGTGTTCTTCCTCTGCCTCGATTTCTTTATTTTTCTTTTCTATCTTTTCCCCTGCTGGCACGTTCAGGATATTTATTTTGTTGTGAGGGGTGGAAAAGCATCCCAAAATTATCTGGTGGGGAATTCCAAGGTTTGTTTGTTTTTGAAAAAAATACCCATGGAATTATTTTTCATAAATATTTTATGAAGAAATATCTTAATTTTGTAGTGAATCATATACAATAACCAAGTAAAAATACCACATAAAAAAGGAAAGGACAAGGGACTAAAACTATTAAAAATTCACAGAAGTGGTTCGTGATTCCATCCTGTTTATCTCTGCAATGATGTTGTAGGGATGTATTTCTTAACCAAGTTTTGTCTCAAAAAAGGCAATGGATGTTGAAAAAATATTCCCCTCTGGAAAAGTTCAACTAAATCAAATTATGAATTTATATATTTTCCTTGGCCCACACAAGTTCCGCATTCATGGTTTATGGTGTACACATGGTTATAAAATAGTTGGGACGCATGCATGTATGTTTTATATCAAAAGTGAGTGGAATGCGTAGGATTGGAAATGTGCAAATATTGTGGAGCTCATCTGGGAATATCTTAAAATGTAATATAATATATGTGCTTAAGAAACCCTTCCAACATCCCACTGTGAGGTGAATTCACCCCAAGGAGACGATGCTGACAGGAAAGACCCCATCCACGAAAAAGTCAATCTACTGAGGGGATCTAGGTGGTGGGAAATGTTATATGCAAAGAGCACTTTGATTAAATATTGAACTGTTTATGTTTGCATCTAGCCCCAAACACCTACCAGCTACAATTGGATCATTCCTGGGCCCAAGCCCCAGCCCAGTGCCCGTACGCCTGCGGTTGCCGGGAGGTGGTTCCGACCGGACCGGCTGCCCTGTCTCGGTGTCATTGCTGGACATCACGGGGATCTTGGCCTGCGCCCGGGACCCATCCACCCCCGCTGTCGTGGCTTCTTAGGGACAGTGGGGTGGACAGGTGGGGGTCTGTTGAAAATGGTGGACGACCTTGAAGACGCTGGAGTAAACCGGATGTCTTCACCCTCTAAAGACTGGAAGTCTATGATGAACCCACAGGGGAAGTCACTTAAGCGACCCCGGAAGTGGAAATGTCGCGAAAGAAGGGGAGCATCCAAGATCCAGCTTCCGGCCCCTCAGAGGAGCGCCTGGAAACCTCCTAGGCCACCCAGCAACAGAGCAGGCTGGTGATTCACCATGATCACAGAGCTCCCAGAACTCTAAGGACCTTGGCTGGACCACCATGGTGGAGGAAGCCTAGAGTGTTCAAGTCAAGGATGTTCTGGGGTCTGAGCTATGGAAGCTGGAGCAGATCAGACCCCTATATTCCCAAAGCCACCTCCACAGAAAAACCACAGTCCCAAGAGTGGTTCGAGCCCAAAGGGCGACCCCTGCTCAGCCAGAGGTGTTCTCCCACCGGGAATCCCTTAATTATGACAGGGAACCAGCATAATTTAGCCAACTTAGTAAACCCTGTAATTTAGCCATTAGTTAGTTAATGCTCCCACAATGATTGTACCTATTTATATCTGTTGTGTGTTTGTCTTTGATCATATTTGATTTATGTGCAATGCTGTAAACCGCTCCGAGCCTTCGGGGAGTGGCGGTGTATAAAATTGAAACATAAATAAATAAACACAAATAAATAAACCTCCTCATTGTCTCAGTAGCCCTCCTTTTTGTGTGCACCAGGTTTCATCCCATCTTGGACTATTTACACATTGCCTTAAACCATTTGGTGAATCCATCCCCCCTTCCTCATGGGAGGATCTTCTAAATGACTCCAGCTTCACATGGAAAAATAACAGCTCTTCATTTTTCCGGCAGCTAGGGAGATTCTGTCTACTTCTGATATCATGGGATTCCTCAGCCTATAAGAACTTGGATCCAAGGCTCACCACTTTTCAACCAATCAACAGAGGGCATAGGGACTTTGAATGGCAGTCAAAAGGGATAAAATGTCTTGCACTGTATTACATGGTTATATCCAATATCTTTTTGGGTGGAGACTCTGAATCCGACATCCTTTCAGGCCTGAAAGTAATCAATCTCTGTTCCTGTTGCTTTCTCATCCAGTTTGCACATTTTTTGGTCTTAAAAGTAATGGGCATACTGGGCAGCAGATCTTCATTCTGCTCCTTTGGCAGGTAGCTGAATTTTGGCTTCACAATGAGCATTTTTAGCACTTTTCTTCTCACTGTAAGTGAATCTTGGAAAAATCATATTTTTCTTCTTGCATGTTCAACATTCAAGCTATATTCTGTGCAAATATCACACAGAGTTGAGCTGCACAGAAAAAAAATCTGCACAAAACAATCTTTTTGCAGTTTTGGGGTAAATAATAAGTCCAGAAAACTTAATATTCTTGTGCACTTAGGTATCATCTACACTGCCATATAATGCAGTTTGAAAATGTAGGGGGGCAAGATTAATCTTGTCAGGATTTTTCAACACTGAACACACAACACTGATTTTTCAATCATGTTCTGAACATTTTCAAATGTCCTTTTCATTCCTATGTGTCAAGCAAACCCTTATCATGACTGTCTCCCATCTGGAAATATATGTCCTCATTGTGAAAGACTATGTGGATCCAGAATAGGTCTCCACAGTCACTTATGGACCCATTGCCAAGACTCTACCCTTGGAAGACAATCATACACAGGCATGAGTGATCACCTATGATGTTATGACAGAGACAAACACATTGTCCAGTTCCTAGTTCCTAATTCTATCCAGGGATCATGCCAGGAGCAGCTGCAGTGAAGCAGCCTGCAAGAATTTAGGAAAAGAGCAGGGAAAGATCGAGAAATTCAAAATGTTTTATTACCTCATTAAGGAGTAGAAAGTGTCTCTCAGCAATCAGAATAGCAAATTAAGCAGATAGTTCCTTTCACAAATCCAAGATTACTACACAAAAGGATGACTAGTCCAGGATACTGAGTAGTTGGATTTGTCCCCTGATCCAAAGCATTCCAGAAGGATAATGATAACAAATGGATCTTTAGAATCTAGTGAATTTGCCACACAGAGACAGCAGGTCTGAAAGCAATGGGAAAAAAGAGACTGGCATTCAAGAGGAAAGAATGAACATTTCCTGATGTAAATAGTTGCTTAACCACAGAATGATTTCTTATGCAAAGGTTCTTGGTTTATTTAACGCTGAAGTGGACAGGATTCTCATCAAGTATTCTGCACTTGGGAAGAGGGAGCCCACAAGACCTGATTGCTGGCTGGCTCTTGGGAGACTGTCATATTCCGTGGATGTGATCAGTATCCTCAGTCCTTAATAATTAATACTGGCATCTGCTGCAGGGAAACAATATTGACTCAAAACTCTTAGTGCTCCAAGCACAATCTGAAGAGAGTCGGGCAGTGCTCTTGTTTGTTTGTACTTTAGAGAGGAGTTGCCCCTTAGCTCCTCGCTCATGCAGATTCCTTCGGTGTCTTCCCAGTCCCCAGCTGTGTCACTGCTCCCGAAAGAAAGAATGTGGGTTGTTCAAAATGTCAACAATGCCTTAGCTGTAAAAGTTGCTGGTCTCTAAAACTAGAGCATGAGAAAGTTATTATTTGGGAGCGCATAGATATCTTCCAGCCAAAATGGTCACACTGCAGGGGTCAATTCTAAGACCTGTGGCCCACAGAGGCATATTTTCCCACGCACTGCTAATGTTAAGCCCTAAAGAACCTCTCTGGAAGAAAATACTCAACATATTCCCTGCAGATTTTGACCCTCTTGGCTGATATTGCCAACTTGATATCTGTGTGTTTAGCTTCAGAAGATGAGAAGAACCCTCTCACCATGGATTGAAGGTATAATGGTTTGCCATCTCTTGTGCTCCACTGTCTGAGGGAGTCACTTTCTTCATGAGAAGTGTGGCCCTTCTTCTACCTGTATGCAGCTACTTGATTGTATATTTTTGAGAAGATGCTCAAATCATTGAGTTCTCAAAGTTGAGATCTCTTCATACAGCACAATTGTTAGACAGCCTGGGTGGTTAGACACCTGCTCCCAACATGCTTGGACCTTGATTGGTGAGCTAAAGCCCCATTGTGCCTTGTACTACATTCTGTTGAATCACCACATTATGTTTGCCCACTTGATGAAATCATTTGGCACAGGAAGTCATTCTTCAATGCATGAGGATGCTTCAGGAATGAGCAGTAACTCCAGGAATACTTAGGAACATAGACTGCTTCCTTATGTTGAGTCAAACCGTTGTTTCTGTATTGCTTCTATATTGCATAAGGGCTTCTGAGATGATGAACAAAGAAAAACCAATGAAAACAAAGCAAAGACAAAAACATTTGTAAAACATCATTAAAATACTATTTAAAAATAATCCTAGAATCCAGTTCTGAACCATTTTAAAACAGCAACTGATTTGGCTTCTCAATTGAAGGTTAAAAGAGATGGGACCAGCTCAAGTTCTTTGGATAGGGAATTCCACATTTGAGGCACTCTTACAAAGTAAGATCTGTTACACGCCAATATTGCCTAACTCCATGAGGTGTTGGGAAATAAAACAGGGCATACTTTGGAGATATCAAAGTTCTTGCAAGTTCAGCTAGAAAGAGATGGCATTTCAGATATACTGACCCCAAGTTGTTTTGGGCTTTGTAGATCAAAATTGGTATCTTGAACTGAGCTCAGAAGCAAATTTCTTACATGACTGAGGATACGGAGTCTATAACTTCAATACCTGATATCACTCAGGTTGTTGCATTTAGAAGTTATCTTCCCCAAGGAAGATGGGAAAAAGTGTTCCTGGCCACTGCAGGAACATGGTTTTCTAGGACCAGTGCTGTGTCTCAAGCACAAACTACAAACTGAATGTTTCAGAAGGAATGCAACCCCATACAGAACCAATCATTTTCCCAATACTGGACTGATTATCCTACTAACTAGAAGTACGTCAATTTGTCTGCATTAGGCCTCAGTCTATTTACCCACAATTTTTTCTTTGAATGCATCCACAGAACAATTCACAGCCTTCTTAAGTTTTACGCCGTATTCTTGTCTGAAACGACTTGGAGATCCCTGGTATTTGCTTCTGGCAAACACCATCCAATATGTCCTTTCTTACTTAGCTGGAGAAATAAAAGTTATAATGTCCTGGTAGTAGTGACACCTGGTGATTCCACATCCACAGGTGATGCATCCACTCCATGTTTTCATCTGAATATTTAAAAAAATATCCTGATTCTTGTTCCCAAAACAAGTTCAGGCCCCTGGACAGTTTAGTTCACACTAAAACTAAGGGTAAATTTACTGCCCCATTGGTATATTTATTTATTTATTGTTTCGATTTGTATACCGTCCTTCCGATTTGACTCAGGACGGTTTACAGTACATCGACCCAAACATTAAAACATGAACAATAAAATCAACAATAACACTTGAAACAGATTAACAAAATTAGCTCATGACCAGGAATAATTAGACATTAAATGCCTGAAAGAAAAGAACTGTTTTGCAGGCTTTCTGAAATGCCGGCAGATCAGTGATTGCTCGAACTTCAGGTAGTAGGGTGTTCCATAGGCTCAGAGCAACAACAGAGAAGGCCCTCTGCCTAGTTGAGGACAGATGGATAGTCTGTAAGGAAGGGATCTGTAAAAGGTTGTGGTATAGGTGCCACCAAGCACTTTTATCAAGGTAGCAAGTTCTTCACAGATTGACACATGTGTTACAAAATCCTTTGGGATGCGCTTTGCAAATCCCATTGAAATGGAATCCGACCTCCTGAAGAGTGAGCTCTGTGGGGAACCTTTGTTGCTCTCCTTGATGAGCAGCTGAGTGATTTGTTACTGCAAATGTTACATGAATAAATTACTTGCTAATCCTGACTAATAATGGCATTTTTGACATTTTTGAGGAAGAGTGTGGCATGCAAGTGCACAAGGATCCTCTCTTCTGCTGGTGGAGGTAGATGACAAGAGAAACAAACAAAGCCTCTAGATATGATTGCAAATCTGCACAGAAGCTATGGACAACCTGGCACCTCCCTTAGACAAACCAGTCCCTAATATTAATGAGCAAAAAATGTCAAAAAACCTTTGGTAACTCCACAATATCAAAACATATCTGTACTCGATCCCCAGTCACTTTTGTGCTAGCATTCCAGCACAGAAGTGACATTAGGAGGTGAGATTAAGCTGCTGCGCCCCTCTTTCCCACTTCTTCCTCAAGTAATTAAAAATTAAAAGGTTTATGTTTTATTTATTTTAAAAATGAAACTTTGTACAAACTGCATGGTTCTTTTTTTTTAAAAAAAAACTGATTAAACATGATGGTGGCATGGAACCATGGAATGGCAGAGTCCCCCCTCTAACAAGAAGTCTGTCTAAGGACCACAGAATAGTGAATGTCACATTTGTGGTAGTACGGATTGGTACTATAGCAAAGGTGACCATACGGGTAAGTTTCTGGGATCAATACTGCAGGATGGCATCTTAAAGTCCCTTGTCTGCTCCCTGTTCTCCAGTACAGATGTGATACAAAATTGCAGAGGTACTTAAAAAATCAATGTAGCAGCTCTTATCCAACCCTCAGTTGCTGACAACTGATCTACAACTCCCTCACTTTGTGTCTCTGGCACCTGTGCTCCTTGTGACCCTGGCTTGGATGTTGTTATTCGCCAGACTGATTTCTTGATTTATCTCCTTGTTTGGACCATGCACTACATTTCATCTCTTTTGGCTTGGACCTTTCAGGGAAAGGGAAACACTAGGCCTCTGTTACTGTTTGCTGATTATCTTTAGAAACAACCTCAAACTGCCAGTGAGAATAGGATTCTTGCATTGACCCAGGGGTTTTTTTTGCATTGATTTTTTGACTAAAATTTCTAGACTTATACATGAATATATAGTGCAAACATTTTATTTCCAAACTCTATAATGGGTTTTCGCTCTCATGTACATGACCTTGAAAACTGTATTTATTATGGATGAAATAATGATATTGTGTTTTCACAATCTCAGCTAGGAATGTTTGCATCATCCTTGGAGTTGAAATTGCCTCCGACCTTCTCCTTTGCATTGAGATTCCCTTCCTGGACTAATGGTTTTGCATAATCATTGAACGCCAGAGCTTAGTCTGAATGGCTTGAGTGAGTGCAACATGTAAAAAATGTTCAAAATGTCTAGTCATTTTCCCACTAGGGTCACCTCATTTTTGAGGGTAGAGATGGCGGAGAAAGCTAAATATCACCGGATTAAAAATATTCTTTCATTCTTCCATTGATAAGAATATTTAAAGCTTCAGACTTTGACCGTGGGGAAGGAAAGGTAAAACTTGATCTTTTTTGCAGAAGAAAAGAACTAAATAAATAAACATATGCATACATGAGTTGTATATTTTTTTAAATATCTGAAACCTTTGAAACTGTTTTCAGCAGTTGTCCAGACAGCAAAGGATCTTCAAAGGCTCATGAGCCAATGGAAAATGCATTCATTCCTCATGCTTTATTACATTTGTTACTTCAAAATATTATTCCCACAAGAGTACATGATTGCTCCCATTTCCTAATTGGAAAAAACCTCCCATAAAATGAAAACCCTCAAGGCCCAAATAAATGATCCACACAAGTCCGTGAAATGATGTCTGGTGGATTTTTTTCCCAAAGAAGAAGCGCACTTGGGGTGTTGGTCGCATGCATCAGAGCACAAGAAAGTTATTTTTTGGACTACCAGCCTCAGAAATTCCCAGTAAGCAAAAAGCAGCTACATGAATCTGGAAACCTTCGTCCCCAGACATATTGGGTTTTTTCCCCTTCAAATTCTGGACTTTCAAATTCCTGTTCATAACACTAAGGATACATTCAGAATGTAGAATTAATGCAGTTTAACACTACATTTACTGTCATAGCTCAATGCTACAAAATTATGGTTTGGTGAAGCATTAGCACTTCTTGGTAGGCTAATGGCTTTGTAAAACTGCAACTTTATTGATTCCAAAGAATTGAACCATGGCAATTAAAGTGGAGTCAAACTGCATCAATTCTACAGTGTAGATGCACCCTTGCTCTGCTGGAAATTAATGCAATATTTCCTGATTATACAAAGAGAGTTAAAATTTTCTTCTATTGCCTAACATTGCAGTTATCAAGAGATAATTGCATGTGCAAAGTCTCCAAGATCCTATTCTGGTTTCTCATCAGTCAAAAGAGGAACACTAATGGCACATCCTTGAATATTTGAATAAGAAATCAATTGCAAAGCCACTTGCACCTTGTAAATACTACTTCAGATCTAGGTGACTGAGTGATCACATTGTAAATTCTGTCACTGATTCCAGCCAGCTGCATTGAATTATGCATTATTACGATGACCTGTCTAACATCACCCCCAACGTCAGTGAACATTTCAAGAGCCACCTCATCAGGCCCAATACATTTCACATATAATAATTTGACCATTGATTTATAGCAAGGAAGGGAATTATTTTCACAGAGCCCATCAAAAAAGCATTAACTGTAATATTTTACATAATTTAAAATGATCATAAAATAATGCATTCCTTGAACATTTTTATTACATACCAAGTCTACAGCTGTCTGGGTGGACAGTTTAAAAATAAAACCAGTATAGTCAATCATTGATTCTGCTCATCCCAATTTTAGGTATAGCATGAGTTGCTGCTATACAGCTATTTGCCGAAGTTGCCACTTGTGGTCTGATATATGTATGTGCCTATCCCTTCCTTCCTTCCTTCCTTCCTTCCTTCCTTCCTTCCTTCCTTCCTTCCTTCCTTCCTTCCTTCCTTCCTTCCTTCCTTCCTTCCTTAAATATTAAATGACAGGTGAACAATGTCATGTCAGAACTATTCTGTGAAATCTACAAAAGTTCTTCTATCTCAATTGAAGTAGCCATTTCAGAAGATTTAAACATTGATGCCCTGGAGACTAGGACATGGAACAATGGCTTCAAACTACAGGAAAGGAGATTCTACTTGAATATTAGGAAGAACTTCCTAACTGTGAGAGCTGTTCAGCAGTGGAACTCTCTGTCCTGGAGTATCGTGGAGGCTCCTTCTTTGGAGGCTTTTAAACAGAGGCTGGATGGCCATCTGTTGGGGTGCTTGGAATGCAATTTTCCTGCTTCTTGGTAGGGGCTTGGACTGGATAGTTCATGAAGTCACTTCCAACTCTATGATTCTATGATCAAAACACACTTTCCACTATTTGAGCATTACCTCTCTTCCCTACCCATTTGTACCCTCTAGCTTAAGACTGCTGAGCATTAATAGAGGAAATGTGACCGGATTCCTCTATCATGGTCTATATAACTTGATTTATACTTATGGATGAGTCATAAGCAAATTGTATTAATGCATTACAAAGATGTATAACAGGACACAGGCAAGAGAGTGCAAAGCACATTATGCCATTTAGACATACAACATATATAGACAGGCACAGACGCAATTTAACATCCCAGCTTTTCCGGCTTCATGAGGGTATGCTCGGTTCCAGCCACAGGGGAGCTGCCACTTCACCGTCCACTTGTGACACCAGGTCCTTGGATGGAGTACTTCCTCATTCTTTTGCATGCTGCTGGAAGGTTTTAAGATGTCGTAAATTAGTTAAATCAGCCTCCCCGCATAAAGCGGTAGCTACATTTCCTACTTGACAGATGCAACTGTCGTTCGGGCAGCATAGGTCAACAGCAAGCTAGACTATTATTGAGCAGGAGCTTACTATGACCCAGGCTGGTTTAGAACTCATGACCTCTCAGTCAGTAGTGATTTAATGCAGCTGTCTACTAACTAGGTGCGCTACAGCCCAGTCTACCAGACGATGCCCCAATGCTCAATGAGATCCACTGGTTGCATTTTGCATCAGTTCTAATATGCATTGGCCACTTTATAATGATGGTAGAGTGGCTGCCTCTTACTGGATATGGATGCCACAGAACTATCCAATTCTAATTTCTATAGACAAAGATTCATAACAGGATGCCAACAAATGGTGTCGTGCACCTGTGTAATAGTTATACCTTTAAGGCCCTTTTTTGAGCTCTACTAATGAACATCAACACTCCTAGCTAGTGTCCGGATTCACAATAGGACCTGTGTTGATTGATCCCATTTTGTCCTAATGTGAACTAGTTACTTTTCTGACTTCCCTACAAAGTGATGCAGCAACTTTCTCTTATTGGATGTAGATACTATGGAACTGTCCAGTTCTAATTCCTGTAGGTGGAAGTCCATTTATGAAGACATACTAAGTTTGCAACAAGATTTCAGTTTGGCATTCACATTGCAAGTCTATATGCGCCAACATATAACAGATATAAACCAGGACTTGTGTGGCCAAGGAACATCACAGTGTGGTCAAGATGGCAAAAGCTATTAATGAGAATGAACAGACAAACTCAGAGAAGTTGCAGTGGTTTTCTTTTCATTACAGCAATTTAAATAAACTGAGAACAAAAGGGGGAAAGCAGGAAGAGGAATGTGGAAGACATCAGGAAGAAATGGGGGCAATATTAGAGAATTGATGAGGGTGGTTTTAGGATATAATATGTCAGATCATAAGGCTGATTCTCCGTCACCTTGGATGTCCATCAAAATCTATACTTTTTCTAAAAGACAGCCATTTGTTAGCAAACGTTAGCAAACTTGCAATTTGAAATTATCAGTATTGTGTTAAAAAAATAAAGTTTTCTGGAACAGAAACACTTCTTTTGTAAAGAGAAAAGAAGCGAAGACTTCTGTTATTTCTATCAACACAACTGAACAGGAGAGAGGAAGTAGAAGTGGTATGAGAGGAAGTGAATTCAGGCCTGAGAAAATCATTTTATGAGATGTGGAACAAAGCAGACACTATAAAGAAAGCATACCGAAGGCACTTAGAAAGGTACTTCACAGCTATTCTGTTGTAATGAATTTCTCAAGGTAACAAAAAGAATGGAGGAAACGGTGGATAAACGAGCTAACATTATGAGAGGAGATATATATATATATATATATATATATATATATATATATAGAGAGAGAGAGAGAGAGAGAGAGATTCCATACATTCAGTAAATAAGGCTTTGCAGACCTGTGAAAACAACCTTGCCTGAAGTCACTGTTATTATTTAGTGATTCCCTAATGAGAGTGTTAGGTCATACACTTGTGTAAATTTTCTTGCTCATATGCTTATATTTTGGGTGCATTGTACAATGGATGTATTCAGCACATGGTTGCATAAGTAAATGCCCAGGATTTAATTCATTACATATGGGTCTATATATCCTATCGTTAGTCCCAACTAAAGTAGACCAATTGTACCATTTATCAATAATAGCCCCACTCCCTGCTGTCCTTCCGGCGGCAGGCTAAAACCTTTTTATTCAGACAAGCTTTTAAAGAAGAAGGTGTTTAGGATCGTCAGGGGCGGCTGTGATTTTATATGTTTTTAATGTTGTTCGATACTATTTTAATACTTGTATATTTGTATACTAGCCATCCCCAGCCATGAGTTGCTGTGGCCCAGTCTGTGTATATGTGCTTTATGTGTGTACATATTTGTGTATACATTTATATACGTGTGTTTGAGTTTATATATGTGGTTTTACGCATGCGTTGTAATGTGTTTTTTTTATTTTTTGGCTTTTAAAGTGTCTTCTGCTGTGTTTTTCAATGTTTTTATGAATGATGGTCACCCGTTGGCCGGATAAATGTATTGTGTCCAAATTTGGTGTCAATTCATCCAGTGTTTTTTGAGTTATGTCAATCCCACAAATGAACATTACATTTTTATTTATATAGATTTTAGGTTGTATTGCAATGCTCTTAGTTGTGAGCCACTCCGTATGAAGTGAAAAAGTGGGATATAAATAAACATAATAATAACAATCCTCTGGTGGCGCAGTGGGTTAAAGTGCTGAACTGCTGAACTTGTTGACCGAAAGATTGCAGGCTTGAATCCGGGGAGAGGGGTGAGCTCCCAATGTCAGCCCCAGCTTCTGCCAACCTAGCAATTCGAAAACATGCAAATGTGAGTAAATTAATATTTATTTATTTATTTATTGTTCGATCTTATATTCCGCTCCTCCCTGCAGGCTCTGGGCGGATAACAACAGTATGATGGGCATCATGTTGCAGACATGTAGCCCTACAATAAAAACATGGAGCACATTAAAAACACATTACATCACATCACAGTTTAGAGACATCGAGGCACGTTTCTTAGACCAATGTGCCTAATTAAAGGCTAGTCCAAAGAGGGCGGTTTTGCAGGCCCTTCAGAAGGGGGCAAGCTCCGAGATGGCTCGGGTGCTATCCGGGAGGGAGTTCCATAGCACCGGAGCTGCCACCGAAAAAGCTCGTTGTCTAGTTACGGACAGATGGCAAGAGCGGATTGATGGTACTAACAACAGATTCCGTTCATCTGAGTGCAGTGATCTCGGGGGAAAGTACGGGGTAAGGCGGTCCCTCAGATACTCAGGCCCTAGACCGTGTAAGGCCTTAAAGGTCAATACCAGCACCTTGAAGGCAATCCGGTACTCAATGGGGAGCCAGTGCAGTTGCCGAAGGATGGGCGTAATGTGCTCCCTCACTGGCGCTCCCGCCAGCAAGCGAGCAGCGGCATTCTGCACTAGCTTGAGTTTCCGGATTGTCGACAAGGGAAGGCCAACGTAGAGGGCGTAATAGGTACCGCTCCAGCGCTCCATGACCTTGGGGGTATCATGGATAATGCTGGCACTTCAACTTAGAAATGGAGATGAGCACCAACCTCCAGAGTTGGACACGACTAGATTTAATGTCAGGGGAACACCTTTACTACTACTACTACCACTACTAATATATTTCAAGTGTTAAAAAAGTTATGGTGAGAGTAATCCTGGACTGAGAAGAATCATTACGTATTTTGTGCAAAATTTTCATGGGGCTGATTTGTATACATAACAGCATTTATGACATGGGAAAGCATCTTTAGTGTGCAGAAAATTATAATTCAATGTAAAAATATCAATTCCTACATAGAAAATACTGTTTTGCTGTATAAAATGCTCTATTCCCTGCAAATCAACCATGTCCAAATAAATTTCCAATTGCAGCATTTCTGCACAGGAAATTGTGCATTGAAATATTATTAACATAGAAAATGCTGTTTCCTGTTCGGAAAATACTGATTCAAAAGCATATAAACTAGGTGAGATTTTTTTCCCTCCCAGAAGGATAAATGGTTTCAATTCTGTTGTCATTTAATACTATGCACTTTAAAGGCTGCTGAGGCTGCTATGGAAGAAGTCGAAACATCTCCAGCAAACTCTCCTGCTCCTGGCTTTGGGGCTCCTTGTGAGGAAGAATGCAACCCCAGGCCATTTCCAGCTGGGAGTGAGTAGCCAACTCCAGGAGGGTTCACCTATAAAAACTGAGGCACCGATAGAGGAGTCTGCTGCTGAGGCTGCCATAGAAGAGGCCAGAACATCTCCAGTAAGCTCTTCTGACTGGGTTCTGTTCATTGTATCTTTGTTATTTTGATTTGCAACAGAATTTGGTTGTTGAATGTTAAGTCCCAGTACACTTAAGATCTAAACATTGACACCCCTTCACTCTATGGTTAACTGCTTTAAAAATCTAGGCACCTTGTATCCTTAATCTTATATCTTTGCACAATAGTAGTTTGTACCACCTTGCCTCATGATAACAACCCATAAGACCATATTTTATCAGGAATTTAGGTTGTGTCAAGGAGGGAGGGAGGGAATCGGGTGACTGCTTGCTAGGGAGGGAAGGCTTTAGTTACTATGTCATTCTAACCTAGGAGTCTGTATACCATCTATGGGGAAACTTTGGAAACCATGACATAATTGTTTTGTCATTTTATATGGTATGTTCATCGCTATGTGTACGATGCTGCTGTCATGATGCAAGACCTAGGCCGGCCCCTTAATCACACACACAGAGACGGAAATCAGCTAACTACTTTATTGAATGATAAAAACAGTTGCAAAGGTAATTGTCCATAAAAATCAAAAGTAATCCAAAAGATAAAAGGTATAGTCCAAAAGCAAACTTGGCAGTAAGATCCAAAGACTTGGCAAGGCTCCGCTTGGCTAGCGGATCAAAGGATAAAACAAGGTTACAAGATACAAGCTCTGCTTGGCAGGCCCCTAGCCCCAAACTTAGCTACGTGGTCTTGGCTTCGCTACACATCTGTATAGGATAGACATGGCTGAAGTACTGAGGATCCGTTCCCACGGATCCTATAATTAATCCCCTTGGCGAGGCCCCCGACGGCTCAGGCTTCTCCTCCTCCAATCTGTGCTGCGAGCCTCGGCCGGTCTAGGCTGTGGAACCAACCCCTCCTGCTAGCCTCAATGCTCCCGTCTCCTATCAAACGTTCGACCTTGCCTCCCAGCACCTGGTTCCCTATCTTCGTGAGAGTCGAACTCCCCTTCTGCTTCCCGGGCCTCTCCCTCGGTTGTTTCCCACATTCTTTCTTGCGAACCTCACCCCCGGCCGTTCATAATCTTCACTATCACTGCTTTCGAATTCCGACTGGCCTTCCTGCCTCTCGTAAGGATCCGGCCAGCTGTCATCCCAGGCCAGGCTTTCTGTGGGGGAAGAAGGCCCAGCTACCTCAAAATCCCCTTCTTCTAGCCCCTCCAAATACTCTTCAGAATCAGCTGCCTCCAATGCAAGTGAGACCCCCGGTGCTGCCCCCTGCCTCCCAGGCACAAACGAGAACTGGTGTGCTACAGCCGCATTGAATTATTGCTGTAGTTTGTAAGCTGCCGAGTCCCCTTTGGGGTGAGAAGGGCGGGGTATAAATACAGTAAATAAATAATAATTATATGCATTTTTATCGTGATTGTTTGCCTTTTAGTAAGCTGCCTTAGTTCCACTCTCGTAAAAAGATTGGATATAAATGTAATGATAAATTGATGGATTGTCACAGAGCTCTCACTTTTGCTTAAAAGAAATGCCAGTGATATTGCTTTCTGCTCCCCTGGTACCAAGGATGAATTAATGTAATTTGGCTCCACCTTGGCTGGCATAGGGAATCATGGGAGTTGTAGTCTTACATAGTTTTTACTCCTCTCTGCTAAGGAGTGATAGTGTTTCACCAAACCATAGCTCCCAGGACTCCATAGCATAGATTCATAGCAGTTACAGTAGTTTCACAATGTATTAATTCAACAGTATAATGACTCTAGTAGTGACCTTGTCACATGGCTGCCAGAATCGCTACACACTGTCTCGTGTCAACGGGATGTGAAAGGAATCTGTCATCTCAAGCCCTGCATCACCCAGCTCCACATTTCATTGATCCCATTGGGGGGGGGGGGGGAAGCATCGACCACGTGGCTTTGCCCCCATGGCTTTGAATGACAAAACCGGAAGTCTCCCATATTGCCATGGTGGCGGCATGTGCACTATTTGATGGGAGCCAGAAGGCACCATGGGTGATGTGGGGCAGAGCCGGTGTCTGACATTAAAAATATGCCCTTGTGATGAGGTGGTAGGACATGGAGTAATGCAGTGAAACTCCTGGAAAAGAGATTACATTAGTAGGAAAAGGCACTCGTGCAAACATATACAAATCCCTGATTTCTCAGATATATGGAGACTAATGCATTACCCAATCAATATGGCAATCTGACCTGAAATTAAATATTACAGATTCCAATTGGACATGCATCTGGTCATCTCTTCCCTAGACATCCATATCAGCTGTCATGAGGGAAAGTATCTTAAAACATACTTATGTATCCTACCATATTGTTGGAGAGGATAAAGCTATTGGTTCATACCTGCACATTTGGCTAGAATTCTCCAATGCATTAGACTTCTGAAGTGCAACAAAGGTCCGATTGCTTCTACATAACTGCTAGGCATCAATAGGTTTTTAAAGGAGAGACTGGATGACCATCTATTTGGTGTACTTTGACTGTATATGTATGCATAGCGGAGGATTAGACTGGATGTTCAAAGGGGTCTCTTCCAATTCTTTGATGTTATTCTATTCTGCACATACATTTTCGGCTGACTTCTTGTTCAGTCCAATGCTAATGTTGCCCATTAGAGAGCATATGATTTAAACGAAGGAACATAAATGGGAACTGAAGCAACACTTACCAATGCTACATATAGAGCTGTGAAGCATGAGAATACACAGGCTAGAGATGATGCAGTTTCTAACCCCCAGGGAAAAGAGTCCGAAACCTAATGCACCAAGTTACTAACTGAAGATGGAATGGTGTAATAATTTAACATTCCTCAGGGCCAAACTGCTCATAAAATTACCCATGATTTAACATTGCAAGTATACCCTCCTCCTTGTTATATTAAACAGCAAATTTCTTCCCATATAGAGAAATAGTTTCTTGGTTGGAAGCGATTTTATCAATACTGATCTATGGGAAGGAAGAGTGATCCCACTCTCCCTCAGTCTATGTAATATACTGTGAAGCAATATACCATTGGCAGTAGATCCACTGGAATTGATAGGGAAAGAATATTCAAAAATATTTGAAGGGCAAACACTGAGAAGAGAAAGATCAAGAATCTTGGTTTTTCAAGATTCATTGTGTGCAGAAAATGCACATTTCATAGAATCATAGAATTCTAGAGTTGGAAGAGACCTCATGGGCTATCCAGTCCAACCCCATTCTGCCAAGAAGCAGGAAAATTGCATTCAAAGCACCCCCGACAGATGGCCATCCAGCCTCTGTTTAAAAGCCTCCAAAGAAGGAGCCTCTATTGCACTCCTGGGCAGAGAGTTCCACTGCTGAACAGCTCTCACAGTCAAGAAATTCTTCCTAATGTTCAGATTGAATCTCCTTTCTTGTAGTTTGAAGCCATTGCTCCACATCCTAGTCTCCAGGGCAGCAGAAAACAAGCTTGCTCCCTCCTCCCTATGACCTCCCCTCACATATTTATACATGGCTTTCATGTCTCCTCTCAGCCTTCTCTTTTTCAGGCTAAACATGCCCAGCTCTTTAAGCCGCTCCTCATAGGGCTTGTTCTCCAGACCCTTGATCATTTTAGTTGCCCTCCTCTGGACACATTCCAGCTTGTCAATATCTCCCTTCAATTGTGGTGCCCAGAATTGGACACAGTATTCCAGGTGTGGTCTAACCAAGGCGGGTAGAATGACTTCCCTGGATCTAGACATGATGATGCAGGCCAAAATCCTATTTGCTTTTTTTGCCGCCACATGACATTGTTGGCTCATGTTTAACTTGTTGTTCACAAGGACAGGGCAATAAAGCAGCAATAGGAAAGATTACCAAGCCAATTAGATTAGATGCAGATGACCAAGTCGGTTTTAAATTGTGTATTTTAATTATTGAGATTAATGCTTTTAATGTTTATGTATGTGTTTATGAATTCTTGTCCCGTCATTGAATGTTTGCCATATATATGCTGTGCTCCACCCTGAGTCCCCTTCGGGGTGGGAAGGGGTGGAATATAAATGTTTTAAATAAATAAATAAATAAAGACCCCAATATCTTTTTCACACATACTGCTCTCGAGCCACGCACCCCCCATTCTGTATCTTTGCATTTCATTTTTTTCTGCCTAAGCGGAGTATTTTGCATTTGTCGCTGTTGAACGTCATTTTGTTAGTTTTAGCCCATCATCTCTCTAATCTGTCAAGATCATTTTGAATTCTGCTCCTGGAGTATTGGCTATCCCTCCCAATTTAGTGTCATCTGCAAACTTGATAATCACACCTTCTAACCCTTCATCTAAGTCATTAATAAAGATGTTGAACAGGACCGGGCCCAGGACAGCACTCTGCTCGTCACTTCTTTCCAGCTTAATCTGTAATCTGTAATCCGCTTAACCAATTACAGATCCACCTAATCATAGTTTTGCCTAGCCCACATTTGACTAGTTTGTTTGTCAGAAGATCATGGGGATCTTGTTGAAGCCCTTGCTGAAGTCCTGATATGCTACATCCACGGCATTCCCCGCATCTACCCAGCTTGTAACTCTGTTGAGTCTGGCATGACTTGTTTTTGATAAATCCAAATGATGTATTGGTATTATGCTAATAATATAGCATGTTTTTATGTACATATGACATCTGAGTCCCCTTCGGAGTGAGAAGGGCAGCATATAAATGTCATAAATCAATCAATCAATCAATCCATGATGACTATTAGTGATGACTGCATTTGTTTCTAAGTGTTTGCATACCACTTCCTCAATGATCTTTTTCAGAATCTTGCCTGGTATTGACGTGAGGCTGCCTGGATGGTAATTGTTTGGATCACCCTTTTTTCCCTTCTTGACGATAGGGACCACATTTACCCTCCTCCAATCTGCTGGGACTTCTCCTGTGTTTTGGGCATAGAAAATGAATTCTCTGTTCAGAAAGTAAGTTTTCTCTGTGAAGAAATATATCAATAAATAGGATATTCTGCCCAGAAACGAACATTTCTGAGTAGGAATTCCATTTTCTATTTTTTAAATGCACTTTTTCTCCCCTCCAAGAATAAGTATAAAAATGCAGATAGTAGTCATGCTGCAGCAAGCTATTAGAAAACCATTTCTATGACAATGAAATTTATGAAGATTTGCATCTCTCATTAATAAGTTATGTCCTAATGAAGTAATTGGGTTTAGTTTTTGTACTCCCTCAGCTGGTATGGATAAAACGAGAATAACTGGAAGAAGGAGGGAGATGTAGACACCCGCTTTAGTCAATAGAAGGCAGGATGACTAAACTAAGGCTCTCCTACTTTGGACATATCATGAGATGATGTGTTTCCTTGGAAAATATGATAATGCTTAGTAAAGTAGATGGCAGAAGGAATTATATCAACCACACTCCAAGTTACTCCAAGGAAGTCACAGTTACTATCTGAAGAGGACAGTGGTTGACAGTGACATTTTATAGTATTTCTATAACTCAAAATCTATTTGACGGTAAACAGCAACAAATCATATTCCCAGTTTCATCACCAAGATTCTTTTGGCTTCTCCATGGCAAGTTTGTTCATTTTTTTCTACTAGCAGAACATGGGAACAAGAAGCTCTCCAAGCTTTATAATACATTATATATTTTTTTAAAAAGTTGCATAGGCAAAGAGCCACTGTGGTGTAGTGGTATGAGTGTTGAACTATAAACTCTGGAGACCAGTGTATGATTCCCCGATAATAATAAAAGACCATGTTTGACCTTGGCTGAGACATACACGAGAGAAACCCCTGTAATAGGTTTAATTTGGCTTGCCATAAGTAGGAAATGACTTGAAGGCACACAATAAAACAACAAATAGGTCAAAATTCTCTACCCCCTTCCCCCAAAGCACACACCACAAATACTTCATGATGTTGTATTCAGCCATTCTGGAGCTCATGACAAGATGGACTTCCTTCCCAATTCCCATTAACTCCCAGGCTAACCCCAGGGAAATATTTTGAAGTTCAAGGTGAAGAAGGATTCTCTTCTATGTCATCAGTTATGGTGTCATCTGTCCTGCATGGGAGGAGAAAGGTATATTTTTGTTTAAAATGACACTAGAAGCAGAAAGAGAAGTGGATAACAATTCTCCTGAAAAGGTCTCTCTGATTAATTTCTCTGCTCTCCACCTGACAATTTTCTTTAGGATAAAATTAAGCCCTTTTGTTTTTGTTTCCCAACAGGTTGGTCTTTTAAAGCAATTGCAAAATCTATGGCTATTGGAAACGGTTTATAAAGACATTGCTTGGTGTTTCTTGTTGAGCAATGTTGTTCCCAGATCTCAGAGCCTGGAAATTCTTGTACAATATTTATTTATTTATTCAAATTTATCTGTAGCCACTCCCATCCGGCTCGGGGCGACTTATTCTGTGCAAATAATAAGTCTTTGAAAATTATCTATGTGCAAATATGCTTTATACTTAAAGTATAATGGATAATGACATCTTCATGCTCCACCACTTGTGAAGGTCTCGAGATCTTCATTTTTGGCCAAGAAATCTCAAGAGATTAGGTAGTTCTAATTGCAGGACGGCTCTAAGACTGTCTGAAGCAAAAGCCAAGATGATGCTCTCCCCCATTTCATGTACTGATGCTTGCTGGGATTGAAGCTTAATCTTATGTCAACATATCGATGTGATAGAACCTTTTGCAACACCATCACACTTGAGATCAGAGGTCTAGTTTAGAGAGGTCAGGAAGTGAACTTGCAGAGTCAGTTCTGCTGTTATGAAGAGTGTGGAAACTTCCTCCAGTGGCAAATGAGAGAGGGAAACAGTGGCAGCATACCATCCATGATTCCCAAGACAATTTGTTGGCTGATAGATGTATTCATACCACATATAACCTGTTTCAAATCTCCTGCCTTTGGGGCAGTGGAAGACAGTCTCCTGTCGCTAGCACTGAAATGAGAATCGGTTTCAGCTTATGGTCACCGTATTGTACTATGCCTACAGTAGTATCAGTGTTTACAAAGCTATCATACTGTCTATTCTCCTATATGGGTCTGAAACATGGGTCACCTATCGCCAACACCTACGACTCCTTGAACACTTTCATCAGCGCTGTTTTCGCACAATCCTAAATATACACTGGACTGACTATTTAACAAATGTTGCTGTCCTTGAGCAAGCAGGGATCACCAGCACTGAGGCCATGCTATTGAGAACACAGCTGCGCTGGGCAGGGTATGTCTCTAGGATGGAGGACCACCACCTCCCAAAGATACTACTCTTTGGTGAACTCACCACGGGTCAGACATATAAGGACTTCCTGAAATAACATCTCAGGCTTGGCCAGATTGATCACCAAAAATGGTCCACCCTGGCCTCACATCAGGAGGCGTGGAGATACACTATCCACAATGCTGCGGCCTCTTTCGAGAAGTCACGCCGAACGGGTCTCGAAGAGAAATGACAATGCAGAAGGAACCGCAACTTGGAAACAACATCACCCAAGGAGACTTTCTGCTGTTCTTTCTGCAACTGGACTTGCCTATCTCGGATTGGCCTTTTAAGTCATCAACGCACTTGTAAAAAGCGTGGGACGAGTCCTTCCTGAATCTTCATTCGCGAAGAAAAGCCAAGACTAGACTAAGAGATCTTGGATAAACTCAAGAGTTTTCTTAACCCCATTCTTGGAATGGAATCCTTTTAGTACACTATGTGAATAGTCATCCTGTTTCTGAAATTGTGTTGCAGAAGCAAACAAAGCTCAGGATCCTACTTCATAATTGCATATAAAACATGTCTACATGGAGAGTTGTTCCTGAATTGTGCTATGCCACAATATTGGCTGACTGAACCAAGACTGTGGAGTCTCAACTCAATGTTCTTTGAGTGTACCATAAATATCCACATGCAGAACTATGCTATAGTGAGTCATATACCTACCCACCCACATTGACATTTCATGCTTCATGACAAACAGGCGGGATTGGAGAAGCATCTGGATATGCCCTCATAGTCCGACACAAAATCATATCAACTTGAGATCCAATGGGGCAATGTGCCTGGCTATGGAGAGGTTGCCAAATGCTTCTCCACTCCTACTTGCTTACAACGAAGCATGGGATAGCCATATGGTTGTTTCCAGTTTGAGGAATAGTCTTTGTGACAAAGAAAGAAATCGTAGCCCCTATAACTCTTGGAAAAAAGACACACTCACATGTGATGGACTTATGCATAAATATTCCTCTAAGAAAATTCAGATACAGACTTGTGACTAGATGCACAACCAAATGTACAATTTATTATTATTTATTATTTTTATTATTTTATTATTTATCACCTAATGTTTATTTTATTGTTTATGATTTGATCTTTTTGTTATGCTATGTTGGCATTGAATGTTTGCCAATTTTTTGTTGTAAACCGCCCTGAGTCCCCTTGAGGAGATACGGCAGTATAGAAATAAATATTATTATGATTATTATTTCCAGCATTTCTATCCCGTCCTTCTTGACCTCTGGGCGGGGGGGGAACAACTCAGGATGGCTTACACTCGGCAACAATTCGATGCCACAACATACAGACAAATACAACAATATAACAACAATTTAAAACAGATAGATCATTAAATTAAAAGCAATTAAAAGCATTTTTGTCAAACCATATAGCCATTTTAGTCCAATTCTACATCCAAAGTGCTGTTATCCCTGCTGTCCAAAGGCCTGGTCCCAGAACCATGATTTCAGTTTCTTCCTGAAAGACAGGAGGGATGAAGCCGACCTAATCTCGCTGGAGAGCAAGTTGCACAGGTGGGGGTGGGGGTGGGGCACAGCTGAGAAGTCCCTGTCTCTCGTCTCCACTAAACCCATTTTTGAAGCTGACGGGACCGAGAGCAGGGCCTCCCCGGATGATCTTAAACTGCAAGGCAGGACAAGGCCTTGCATATCCATGAGTAATATCACTGTATGCGTAACCCTGCCTCTGCAGCCTTGAATGGAATTAGACAAAAAAGTCCAACAATTTCTGCAGGGGATATATGGCTGCATAGGTTAATGTACACATTAGATTTGAGCCTGGATCAGTTTTTAGCCATTTTCTTTGGCCAATCTGGCTTATTCGGTTTGTTCGGGTGCCCATAACGGCAAGGGGCCAGCTGTCACAGATTCTAATCCATAACAGGAGCATGTGGCAGCCGATCTCGGCTCATCCTCCCCTATTCGGCACCACAGTTTAATCTTTTTTATTTTCCTTGATTTCCTTGATTCTCTTTATTTAGTGGGACTGGCAGAGAGTTGGGGATGTGCGAGATGGGTGAGTGGGGTGCAATGCACACATTTGGGGGCTTGGAGAGTCACGCTTTAGCTTATTTTCTCCTCCCTTCCTCTCCTTCAGAAAATTATTCTAAAAGATAATAATAATTAATAATAGTAATAACAACAAACAAAAATAAAAGCTTCATTCTACCACCTCTGGGCCTCATTCTCAGAAAATCACTACCACATTAAACCTGAAGCAGAAAAGCATGGGTGGGGGAAGGTAGACACCACTCCGGGCAGGGCCTGCACAGCAAATCAAGTGAGAGCTTTTTAAAGGAAGCCCAGGTAGGATAGCTCCAGGTCATTGCTCTTACTGGGAAGTGGGAAGCCTCATTAAAATGCCTTGGAAATCTGTGTGCAGGGAGAAAGCATGAAAGAAACAGTTTTAACAAGCATTAAACCTGGTCTCCTCTACAGATAAAGGAAAAAAACTGCAGAAAGAGTTGTATATTAACTCTGATGCTTTTAATCCAGGTCTTAATGAAGGATATGGAAGGGGAGCCAGTGGGAAATCCGCCCCCCCATAATGGGCTGGATAGGGTGCTTCCTTAACTCTGTTGCTGACACCCAGACTCCCTTGAAGGAAAAAAGGAAAGGCTTGCAGGAATGGAAAGGGGAGCCATTGCTGCCAATGGGCTGGATCTAGCTGCATTTTTTAGCTACAGGCCGAAAATGGCTATCCGGCTACCCACCCATTTTTGGAAGGCACATGAAAACAGATACGGGGCTCTACTGGTATCCAGCAAGCAGAAACAGATGGAGGTTCAGCTGAAATGCAGAAGGACTCTACTGTTATCCATTTCCATTTCAGCCTTGAAAACAAACACCATGTTGCTCCTTCCTTTTCTGAACTGTTTAAACTTTTTAAACTTCTTTAGTCAAATGGCAGCTTATAAATATTTGAATGAAGGATGAATGAGCAGATCAATAAATAAAACAAGACCACAGCCATCTTGTGCAGTTCCTGAAATAATTGGCATCCCGGCATCATAGTGTGCCATTTTTAAATGTTGTTTCCTTCTAAGGCACTCCAAAGAAAGCTTCCAAATTGCCTCACGCGGGTGTGTATGGGAGTGTGTGTTTTGACAAATCATTAACCTCTCCACACATTTCCACAGGATTTATCTGTCAAAAATAAAAGAGGTAGGTGAAAATGAAAAGGTATCCTATTTTAGACCATTAAAAAATCTGTTTTGAAGCGAAAACAAAGGTGGGGAGGAAGAGAAGGCCAAATGTGTGTGGAGTGGTTAACTTCTGAAGAGCAACCTTTCAATGGGGCAAGGACATGATTGATGGATGATGGATGGCAGGGCCCATTTCCAAAATGAAGAAAGCAGCATCGGAAAGCCCACACTTCTCCTTTATCTCTTCTTCAACTGGAAACAGCATTGCTAAGCTGAATCTATTGAAAGTGACTGAATTGGTTCATGCACAAAGGGTTTCTTTTTTTCAGAGGTAGGGGGGGAAAGGAACTAGATACAAAAACCAGTGTTAAAAAAGGAAGAAATAATAATGAAAAATACTGTCAAACCTCTCAGTTGGAAGAGTCAAATGCCAGAAGGTTTTTTTTTGAGGATTTTAGGGAATAAGCTTTTGGGGGAAAAATAATAAAAAGCATTAACTACAATCCTGCCTCCAAGATGCTTGACTTTCCCAAACCTACCATGACAGTTAGTAACCACACCGACTACACTCTAGATGCACCTTTGGCGTGGCTGCAGTTAAAGTTTTGTGAAACTGCATTAATTCTGCACTGTAATGTTTCCAAGTGCTAAAAGACTGTAGCTGTAACACCATATTGGATATAGTGTT
This sequence comes from Anolis apletophallus, assembly GCA_030556195.1. NCBI lineage: Eukaryota > Metazoa > Chordata > Lepidosauria > Squamata > Anolidae > Anolis > Anolis apletophallus. The sequence continues at coordinate 137,978,614 of JARBWK010000007.1, forward strand.
AAAGCGGGTTTGTATACTCTCACCCTACCTATTCAATTTGTATGCAGAACACATCCTGTGATGTGCTGGGCTTGACGAATCCAAGACTGGAGTATAAAATTACTGGAAGAAACTTTAAGAACCTTAGGTATGCAGATGATACTACTTTGATGGCTGAAAGCAAGGAGGAGATGAGGAGCCTTCTAACCAAGGCACTGGGAATGTGGGCACAGCTGGCTAAGTGTCAGATGCATAAGATCTCTCTGACCAGTAGGTCATGAGTTCGAGGCCTACCCCGGTCGAGGTGGGTTCTTGACCTTAAGTGTAGCCTGCTGCCGACCTTTGCAGCCCGAAAGACAGTTACATTTGTCAAGTAGGAGGTAAAGGTACCACATTAAGTGGGGAAGCAAATTTTGACTGAATTATGAGGCCATTAAAGAACTCCAGGAATGCGGAAGAACAACAAGGGATGCTGGAAAACGCTAAGAGATGAGGAGTGCGTCAGCTCCCCCTGGTGGCCTGAAAGTTTGCCTCTGTTCATCTATATATGTGTGTAATATGTCAAAAATGTATGTACTGTACTGTACTGTACTGTGATAAATGTCACATGTTTATATGTCCTATGTTGAACTGCAGGGATTATCTGCAAGTATGTGTACTGTAATCCACTCTGAGTCCCCTTTGGGATGAGAAGAGCAGAATATAAATAAAGTAAATAAATAAATAAGGTGAAAGAAGGAACTGCAAAAGCTGGGTTTCAGTTAAACATAAAAAACAAGATAATGGCAACCAGACTGATTGATAACTGGCAAATAGAGGGAGAAACATAGAGGTAATTACAGGTGCAAAGATTACTGCAGATACAGACTGCAGCCAGGAAATCAGAAGATGTTTACTTCTTGGGATGACAGCAATGACAAATCTCAATAAAATAATAAAGAGTAGAGACATCACACTGGCAACGAAGATCTGCATAGTTAAAGCAATTGTATTCCCTGTAGTAACTTATGGATGCAAGAGCTGGACCATAAGGAAGGCTGGCAAAGGAAGATAAACACTTTTTAATTGTGGTACTGGAGGAAAATTCTGAGAGTGTCTTGGACAGCAAGAGGATCAAACCAGTCCATACTCCAGGAAATAAAGCCCAACTGCTCACTGGAGGAAAGGATATTAGAGGCAAAGATGAAGTACTTTGGCCACATCATGAGAAGACAGGAAAGCCTGGAGAAAATAATGATTCTGGGGAAAATCAAAGGAAAAAGGAAGAGGGGCTGACCAAGGGCAAGATGGATGGATGTTATCCTTGAAGTGACTGCCTTGACCTTGAAGGATCTGGGGGTGGCCACAGCCGACAGGGAGCTCTGATGTGGGCTGGTCCATGAGGTCATGAAGACTCAGAAATTACTGAACAAATAAAGTACAAATCCATTTGTATGTTTGCAGGTGTATTATATACTTTGAAATGGGTCCATTTATTTATTTATTATTCGTGCTTGTATACCGCTCCATCCCGAAGGCTCGGGGTGGTTCACAACATCACCACATCTAAGAAAACAGTAAAAACAACAATTAAACCATAAGCAGTAAATGAGGAAAACAGTAAAAACAGCCATTTAACAATAGGCAATAGGACAATAAGACAGCATTCCTGAATTTGGAAATGGATCAGAGAAAAGATTAAATGTAAATCTCTGAAAACAGTCTGAATATATTGCATTCGGTAAACCTTGTCCTGCTTCAATAGGACTGGGGCTCAAGAGAGTTCAATGATGAATGTAGCGACAGTCGGTTTATAGTCTGTGTGGTATACATGTTGTCTGGTGTGTGTGCACTCATTGACTCTGAAATGTCTAACCCCCCGGGCTGAAGGAGAACAAGGCAAGGATAAAAATGGCTGTCATTCCCTTTGAATAAGCGGCCTTGCCATTGCATGGTGAGTGAAGAATAAACCCTTGAAAACCTATATTGCAGCTGCAGACTTTCATAGTGTGATTGCCTTCTGGGTCTCTGAGACACAGGCCAGCTGGGCTGTTCAACTAAATGAATGACTTCTGCCCACCATCGAGCAAAACCTGCTCTGTCTTGAGGGTTTCAAACTCAAGGTTTTCTTTTAATGATTCTTCAAGCAGCTTGTTCTGGCACTAAGGTCTTTGGATCTGAGTGTATATTGTCAAAGTCTCATGACTAGGTGGCTCTCACATTTCTTGTTCACAAAATACACAGTTCTTACCAATATCAAACTTATTGTTCACATTGGGAATATGTAGCATAAATCTCCATTACTGGAACCATGCACTGATTGTGATATACAGTGTTCCCTCACTACTTGACTGTTCACTTTTAGCAGACTCATTGTTTTGTGGTTTTCAAAAAATATTAATTTAAAATATATATCATGGTATTTTCGCTGTCCAAGGCACTTTCCTTTCTCAGTCCTCCCTCCCACCAGCCTTGAAGGGTCTTTCCTTCCTTCCCTTTATTTTAAGTTTATAAAGACTTAAAATAGTGTATAACTACTAAAATAATGTATAAATATGAAAAAAATATATAGTGTCCCTACATCACGGTTTTTCACTTATTGCGGGAGGTCCTGGAACGTAACCCCCACAATAAGTGAGGAAATGCTGTATAGGCTTTATGCTTAATAGCAAACTTGAAGAACTTGAATGCACATCCAAGTATGCAACTGACTGTATAATCAAATGTGCATGCACATCCTCATTTATTCATTCATTCCTGCGACAAGTAAGGGAGCTTTCTTCCACCTACGCCAGGCATGTCAACTGGCACCTTACCTTCCATCAGATGCGCTGGCTACGGTGGTCCATGCCACAGTGACATCACGGCTGGACTACTGTAATGCCTTGTACGTGGGGTTGCCGCAGTCAACCACTCATAAAATCCAGCTAGTGCAGAATGCAGCTGCCAGACTCCTCACCGGGACACCACTGAGATGCCATATCGCGCCATCTCTACAGCGCCTGCACTGGCTGCCAGTCGAGCTCAGAGCCATCCACAAGATCTTGTCGCTTACCTTTAAGGCCCTCCATGGCGCCGGCCCAGCTTATTTAAAAGACCGCTTGTCCAAACCAGCTCATTTAAGGTCGCCGCGTTCAGGAAACAGGGACCTTCTCCGCATCCCAGGTGTGAGTGAGGCCCGCCTCGACACCACGAGACGGAGAGCCTTTTCCATCGCGGCCCCTGTTCTTTGGAACTTGATGCCGGTGGATCAGAGAGCTATCTGGGACATGCCCCAGTTCCTGACCACATTGAAGACCTGGCTCTTCCGAAAGGCTTACGGCTAAGGACACCCTCCAGACTTAGCCTGAGTTACTGGAACTATTTTAATTAATTTTCCTATTCTTTTAGCTTTTAACTATTGAACTCTTTTTATGTGTTTTATGTGTAAGTTGCCCGGAGCACTGACATGGAGGGCGACTCATAAATAATAAAATCAATCAATCAATCAATCAATTCCATTCATTCACTTCCCACCCAGTTATCTTACAATAAAGTGAAATAGAAATTGGCTCAGTAATTATGTTTTACACCTCTTCTCTCATTTACTATTAGCCTGTAATGTTTTCCTTCATGCCTTTACCCCATACCTAGTAGAACTAGAACTTTCCCCATTTGTTCTATCACTGGTTGTAAAGCATGGCATCTAATGCACTCACATGTCTAAGTGATCAAATCATTTCAGTACAAAACCTTCCAGTTGTGTCTGCAACCAGATGAAAGACTCTTTTGCCCACTCTATATTTTCTTCCTCCTTCAAGAGTGTCATTTTTGCCAAGCTGCCACTTCTTTTTAAAACTTTTCTCAACATAACCAGGCACAACGCAATGTGTGTATATAATTTCTTAATGCAATCTTCAATATAATTAATGAAGCTTTTTAGTTATGAAATTGGTGGTTTTCCTATGTGTCTTATTTTGCTGAAGCTAAACTCAAAGAGAGGCAAAAGCTCAAGTACTTCCACTTGCATTCTCTGCTGATTGAGACTGATTCTTAATCGAACCAGTCTTCATCTGTCTTAGAAAAGTGATGAGCATCCCATAAATGTACTCCAATCCACATTGTTAAATTGTAATGATCTTGAGGACAGGGATCTCTCCATCTTCCTTAGGTTCTTCTGAAAAATGGACAGGGCAGCATGGTACAGTGGTTGAAAATGTTAGATTAGATTAAAACCTCCACTAAGTCTTAAAACTCATTGGGTGAACTTTGGGTAAGTCTATCTCCCTCAAGCTTATTCGTGCTAAAGTGTTATAATATGGATATCATGGTAAAGGGGGGAAACTATGTCCTCCATCTTGATAGAAGTGCAACTAATAAACAATTATAATGAATTATCAGTTTTGTGAAGTAATAACTTGACTTGCACACAGATTTGGAGTGGTCAGTTCCCTTGTTTGATTTAGTCGGATGGCCATAATAGCAAGGGCCAAGCTGTCATGTAACAGGACCACTTGGCAGCCAATCACAGCCTCTTTGCCTATTTGGCATCACAGTTTCTTCCTGGCTTGGCTTCTGGCTTGGTCTCTCTCTGGAATCTTTTTGTTTTTCTTTCATTTTCTTTTTATTTAATGGGACTGACTGGGAGTTGGGAACATGGGGGATGGGTGGGTGGGGTACACGTACACTTTGGGGGCTTTGCAAGTCACTCTTTTAGCTCCTTTTTGTCCTCCCCTCCTTCAGAAAATACTTCTAAAAGATAATAATTATTAATAATAATAGAAATCCCAGCACACAAAAAGAAAAGCCTCATTGTCAGAAAACTACTACCACCTAGTCACTTCTCCTCTAGAGCAGAAAGTAGAAACAGCTTTAAGGAAGCATTACATCTGAAGCAGAAAGGTGTGTAGGGGAAAAGGCAGGCACCACTCCAGACAGGGCCTGCAGTGCAAATCGAGAAAAGCAAGGGCTTTTAAAAGGAAGCCCAGGGAGAGAGCTCCAGGTTGATTGCTCTTTCCTCCCCGGGAAGTGGAAAGCCTCCTTAAAATGCCTTGGAAGGGAATCCCAGAGAGCCCCCCCCCCCCCCAATTGCCGCCAATGGGCCGGATCTAGCCATATTTTCGGGAGGTGCACAAAAACGGATACAAGGGTCTTCCAGTATCCAGCCAGCAGAAATGGATCGAGGTACAGCTGAAATGCACAAGCCTAGTGATAACTAAATTTCTTATACACTACATTGATAATTTGGATACTTAAAATTAGTCAAATTCTATTGTGTTGTCAAAGGCTTTCATGGCCAGAATCACTGGGTTGCTGTGAGTTTTTTGGGCTCAAAAGACTTCTGAACACACCTCTGAGGATGTTTGCCACAGATGCAGGTGTAACATCAGGAGAGAATGCTACTGGAACATAACCATACAGTCTGAAAAACTCACAACAACCCAAAATTCTGTTGCTTTGGCCCAAATGGAGTAGACCTATTAAATCAACTGTTAAATGGCAAGTATTGATATAAGGGTTTATTATCTAGTCTGAACCAATGATAGGATTCAGAGTACTATTTACAAAGAAGAGAGCAAATAGCAAACAAATTCAAAACAGATGAAAATCACCAATGTGTAGACTCAATAAGTGCTTTCTTTTACAAAAAAAACCCCGAAACCTGATTTGTTTCCAGAGCAAGTTTGCTTTCTTTTTTGACAATATGAGTGAGTGAACCCACAAGTTCAAAACAGACCTAATTTTTGCCATTCTTTTTTCAAGTGCTCATTTGTGTCAATAAAATAGCTATTGAAAGCACAATACAAATTTAATCTCTGCTTCCCCAAAATAGCCGTGGATGTCTGCATGAATAACAATGAGAATCCCTCAGAAACAGCCACTTAAGTTCTTTTTCTTCCTCCCTCTCTCTCCTCTCTCTCCTTTTAATACAAAAGAAAACAATTTCACAAGAAGCAGGGGATTCTGCCTGATTGTATTGTTTTCCACATTAATATTAATAGAGAATAGACTCTCTCGGCTACCTTTCCTTCTCTTCCTATAAAGACCAAAGCACCTTTGAGTGCCTTACTCAATGGTACCAATAGGAATGATAGGTCTGCCACTTGATGCTCCGTATTCCCTGTTGTCTGGTGTTGGGCTTGCCAATAGGAGACAATATCTGCAAGATTTGAAGCTGACAGGGAAACAAATGCTGAGCTCCGAAAGCTACTTAGTGAAAAATCTTTTGCCTCTCTTGTTTGCTGTTCTCGGAGATTAAATTTTTAATTTGAAAGCTCTTCTTATCTGTTTAGCCAAATTTATTGTACAATAATAACATGTGAATAAATGATGAAAGGAAATGTTGCCGTTCTTTTCAAAGCGCTTCTTGTAGGCTTGGAAAATGGGGAGGGGGAGAAGAGAGAAGAAGGAAAAAAGGGGGGCGGAAGAAAGCAGCAATAAGCTTTACATTCAGGTTGTGGACCAAAGAAGATTTCTGGAAAGAGATTGAAGAAAAAAGAGCTTAAAACATCTTGAAGGGAGCCTTTTAATATCATGTTGGAGAGGTTGCCGAACTCTAAAGATGTCGTTCAATAGGAAGTCACTAATTTTAGGTGCTCCCTAAACAATGGCTGGAATTCAGTAAGGGACTTATGTCTCCACAAGTTAACTTATGTATACAGAGAATGGAACTGAACAATTCTACAATGTTTGTATTCGCCTAGGGCAATGTTTCTCAATCTTCCTAATGCCGCGACCCCTTCATACAGTTCCTCATGAGTTTGTCATTTGGGAGTTGTAGTTGCTGGGATTTATAGTTCACCTACAATCAAAGAGCATTCTGAACTTAACCAGACTTGGCACTCGGAAGTCCCATGATCAACAGAAACTACTGGAGGGGTTTGATGGGCATTGACTTTAAGTTTTGGAATTGTAGTTCACCTACATCCGGAGAGCACCATGGACTCAAGCAATGATAGATCTGGACCAAACTTGGCATGGACACTCAATATGCCCAAAGGTGAACACTGCTGGAGTTTGGGGAAAATAGACCTTGACATTTGGGAGTTGTAGTTGCTGGGATTTATAGTTCACCTACAACCAAAGAGCATTCTGAACCCCACCAACGATAGAATTGGACCAAACTTCCCACACAGAACCCCCATGTCCAATAGAAAATACTCTGTTTTCTGATGGTCTTTGGCAACCCCTCAGACACCCCCCTTGCAGCCCTCCCAGGTTGAGAGATGACCCCCAAGTTGAGAGATGCTAACCTAAGGCTACTTACAGCTGACCCCTTGCAGAAGAAGCAGATTGACACAAAAGGCTCCCGGCATAGTTAAACTTTCAAGGCCATAGGATGGTCTCTACACAGGACCAGATATGCAAAGCTTCTGCTCTTAATACTCTGCCTATTCATGTTCAAAAGTCAATTTTAGAATACTATGACCCAAAAAATTCTGAGAAAGAATTAACAACAAGTGAGCCCCCAGTGGCGCAATGGGTTAAACTGCTGAGGTACTAAACTTGTTGACCGAAAGGTCGCAGTTTCAAATCCAGGGAGCGGTGTGAGCTTCTGCTATCAGACCCAGCTTCTGTCAACCCAACAGTTGGAAAACATGCAAATTTGAGTAGATCAATAGGTACCACTCTGGCAGAAAGGTAACGGCGCTCCATGCAGTCATGCTGGCCACATGACCTTGGAAGTGTCTACGAACAATGCCAGCTTTTTGGCTTAGAAATGAAGATGAGAGCCAACTTCCAGAGTCAGACATGACTGGACTTAATGCCAGGGGAAAACCTTACCTTACTTACCTTACCAAGCACTGGTCAAATCAAGAATTCATGGATTCACCACATTAGCAAGTACCATAAAGACTGTTTATACTACAATGGAGGCAAGAGATGATAGTGATGAAGGATAATCTATCTCTCTGTTCTCCCTTAACAAAGGTGCTGCGAATTGGTCCATTGACCCAGGTCTAATGGAAGTGATTCCCTCACTAGTATCGAAAAGACAATGGTCTTCATACAGAGAAATTATAAATACTCTTAAGGAGAGGTCTGGCAGACTTCATCCAGCAGCTAAAGAGAACGTTGAACCTTCAATGCATGACCTTGTTTGAGACCAATGCTTCCCAGTAGAGCAGACAGTAGAAAAATTATCTCAGAGGATGGATATGCTACAAAGGGAAGTTTCTAGCCTAAGAGCTACCACTGGAGCTTTGGTTGTTCTGGTAGAGCTTGGGATTCTGATTGCAGCACCTCCAGGAAATTGTCCTAGCCAAGAAATGGAGAACAGTACTGAATCTGGAGTTTGCCAAACTGACTATGAACCAGAAGTAGCCAAACTATCTGCAGAAACAATGGGCAAGCAATTAAATGACATAATGGGGGATTGGAACTTGAACTCCAGAAGATGTCCCCTAATTGGGAGAAACAAGCTATGCCCCAACATCACCAAATCAATTTTGGTGCTTAATCTTACTCCCTCAAACCCAAAATTCCAAGTAATAGTTGAGTTCCTGGATGGCCATTCAGACACTTCCCATCTTCCTTGCAACCAACGGACACACAACCTATGGGCTGCTATGTTAATGCATATGGGCATCTCATACACTATGAAGGAGGGACTGATGGGTTATATAGCCCAACATGCTATGGGTATGTGCATGTGCAGAGTGTATCTGGACCCTAGCTAAGGAGCACTTGATGTACATCAAAAGTGCCAATGCACATCAGGAGTACCCAATGACATCAGAAATGCTTGAAGAGCATCAAAGTGCCAATGCACACTGGAGCACTTTTATCACTGCCCTGATGTGCATTTTTGTAGTTTATTATCAGGGTTACATTTCATCTCTGCAATGTAGCTCAGGATTCAGAGAGTAATATGTTAGACCAGGGGTGTCACACTCATTTTTCATCAAGGGCCACATCAGCCTTATGGTTTAAAGGATGAATGAATCCATTGATGGAGAATCTGCAGATACAGAAGGCCAACAGTGTTTTTATATGGTGGTCAGTGTTTTTTAGTTTTTACCCAATATGGGTCATCAAATGTTATTGCTGTTTTTATTCTGTTTAATTTTGCATTTTGTGTAAGTCGCCCCGAGCCACCCGGGAGTGGCGACTCACAAGTTTAAATAATAAATAAATAAATAAACTACAACTGCCATGGCTTTTGATTATCCACCATGCTGAATGGGGATAAAGCGAATTGCAACCCAAAAGCACTTGTTGTGGCTCTGAGGTATTGGAAAGGTTCAAAGACATTTTAAGGTCAGACATCATATTCACAAGTCTTGTAATTAAATTCAAATCCCACTATACTGACTAAACAGAACAAGCAGTAGCTTTCCAGATGTTATTATACCACAAGTCCAGATGTTATTGCACCACAATGAGGCCCTATACTATGAGGCCCCTTCCTTAGGCCCTGAAGGAGGACCAATTGATATGCCTACACTGCCTGTCTTGTGGCACATTCCCATAGACTATCAACTCTATCACTGGTTCTAGTCATGATGTCCATTGATGAGGAATGAAGGAGTTGTGGTCCAGCGTCTGAAGGGCCACATAAAATGATATGGTGGGCCGGATTTGGCCTGAAAGTCTTGAATTTGACACTTGTATGTTAGACCAGGATGTAGAATCTCATCACCTTATCATAAAGGCCAGGTGAAGTTACCTGCTTCACCTGGATTCCAGCGATGAAAGATGGAGCAGCAGGGTGAATCTGTCACCCTGCATGCAGCTTCCTCTCACAATGCTTTCTCCATCATATGAAGAAAGTGTTGTCCTTTCGAGGAGGCCCTGTGCTATCTCTATTGGAGCCAGCACAACACAGGAAGCCTTATGTGTTGCCAGGGAAAGCATCTGGTGACACTTTTACCCTGGTTGGGGAAAGAGTCACATGCAACATTGTCTGATAGCTGTCATGGGGCTCTGCCCCCAAAGCTGGTTATAAGCATCTGATGATTCTTTTGAGCCATGTGATAAGGTTGCTTATCAATAAAACTGTGCATGTTATTTGTTCCTCTCACTATTATCCATTTAAATTTCTACCCTGCCATTATTCATTAAAACATCTAAACAGCTAACAAAAGTCAAACACACATCCATTTAAAAATGTGTGGGTGTATTTTTTTTCCTCTCCACCTTAGCTCCAAGGCCATAAACCCTGACAACATAAACTTGGCATGCAGGCTATTGAGACTATAGGAGAGTGCCTCTTCAGATCATTCATTTAGAAAAATTAATTTTGGTTAATTTGTAGCTGTTTATACCATGCAGCTTTTTCCTCAGTCACTAACTGGCAGACTTCCCTAAACATCACAGGAAATTGTAGTCAGTACTGGCATATTCACATCTCTAAGGGGCATTTAGGTAAATCTGCATGAACTACAAGCACGACAGGGAAAACAAATGTGCCTAGCATGATTGTGCTTCCTTTTCCATGGCCTTTGAACTCAAATGGAAAGACACAGATAAAGGCCCAGAAAGAAGGTCCTTCTACCTGCTAAAATAAGGATTTAATTACACCAGCTGGCTGTTTTGTCGTAATTACGTTTTTTAAGCAAAAGGAAACATGGCATTATTAAAACTATCTCTTTCATATCTCTACACAATTGGACATTGTTGACACTTTGTTGATGGAAGTTCCCATGATATGGTCAGGTCACTGTTTGACATACCTAAACAAAAATATATTGACAAATGGAAATATGCCCATTAATAAGGGAGGCCCACCTAAATGTCATCTCTGTCATCCTCATCCTGTCTTAATACATCCTTTTAAATCTTGTCAATGTTGTTGAGTAGAACTGCAAGGAGTTTCTGACTCTAGTTGACACTGATGGCCATAACTCTCCATTGTTGTTCAGTCAGATTTCAAGATTTCATTATTCATACTGTATATTTGACTCATATGTTCTCTCTAGGCATCTCAAAGTTCTCCAGCATGGTTCTATGGAAGTTGACCACCCAGTTGCCTGGAGGACATAGAGGTTCCTTGATTGAACATCTATTTAGGAATTTCTAGGTACTCCAGTATGATTTTGTGGCCATTGTCTGAAGTATGGTAACTACAGAGTGATTCCGGAAGACCTGGAGAGCTACTTTCTTAGTGAAAAAAAGTTCACTTCTTTTAATTTATGGTTTTTATACTTTCACAAAGGTCTTGCACCCTTAACCCTATGTGAAAGCAGAGAGTCCACTGTAGTTACAGGATATTACCTTCGAGAACCCATCTCTTTATTTGCTCAGCCTCTTGAAAGATGTTTGAGGTGCTGGGGCACTAAGTGGGGCACTATGAGATTAGGTCTCCACCCCCCCCAATATACAGCTCTAATAGGATCCTTTAGTGATCCTTTTCACTAATTGTTGAAAAATTCCTCACTGTTGGACTGGAGGCATCACCCTCCCAGAAATAAATGGAATAGTATATCTTTACATTTCAAATTGTAGTACATGCGGGGAGAAATAATTTATTCAGGGCTGAAAGGAAGCAATGAATGTTCACATAGAAGACGTGTTCTTCAGGAAATATTTCCACTGCACACAAATCTGTATTTTAAATTTAGGAATCAAACCCAGAGCACTTTCAGCAAAGCCCTAATATTCTTGATATTTAGCCATCTCCCAGTGTTTAAACATTCACAATAAGAAGCATGAAACACGCCAACTTTCCCCTTCCAACCTTTATGACTCTGGTGGGTTCCATCAGATGTTGTCTAATTATTTTGGCCTGGCTTATTAAGCACATTGGAAAATTGGCTGAATGGCTTGATTTGGTAAAAAAAAAATTACATGCTACATTTAATCAGCCCAGCTTTAAGGAACAAATGTCATTAAACACCATTTAATTAGCTGTTCCTACATCCCCACTGTGTGAAAAATTGTATCCTTGATGACTACAAAACAGTTTTAAGGTCAAATGTAGAGGAATAAAAATATCGTTGAATGGCCTCTGGTAATAGACTACATAAAAGAGTGCCTCATTTCCATTAATTGAAAAGATCAGTTTTGTATCCGAGTTAATCAGAATTTGATGGCAGTTCTTCGGCATAGATTCCAATGACCCAGTGATTTCAGAGACTATGCTTACCTTCACCTCCCACCCTCTCAACTGCCCTCGTCTATCAGCAGTTTAGTATAGCACATACTCTACACTGCATTGACTTAGATGGTTTGCTATTGATTATGCCAGAGGGCGAAAGAGAAAAGGACTGCAGAGATGGAAGAAGATGCAGGAAACAGAGAGAGATAGAAATTAATCAATAGTTTTAACAATGTCATTCTCATTCTTTCCTTCAACTTAAAACAATTGATCCCCTGTGCTCCCCTGGAGAGAGTCTCGGGGCAACAGGTCATCGTGAACATCCTGCCCCATCGGTGGAACAGGAAATCCACTGTAGAGCTCCTCTTTTGACCAATAGTAAAAAGCTGTGCTTGTATATTTGCTCTTCTGGGGCTGATATCTTGGAGGAAGAGAAGTGGAATTATGCCTCAAGAAGCAACACGGAGCCTGTAGCAAGCAATAGAGATTGTAATGGGCAGTTATGTTCCTAGAAGTATTCCTTCTTCCTGTAACTTGTTTATAACATCCTGTTATCACACTGAATCAGAATCCAAGGTGCCAAAAGTTCAGGAACCATGGCAATTACAGGTGTCTGGTATTCAATGGTCAAAATCCGTAAATCCGAACAGAGTGCAAACCCTTGAAAGAACAGCATGAGCAACAGGAACTCACAGTAGTTACGTAGGCATGAGAAAAAAGTTATGAAAATTAAAAGAAATCGTAAGTGATTCGTATGTAATGGGACTTTCTAGTTTATACGCATCACGGCAGCTAACCAGGAAGTAGACTTTCTTTTACGGTCCTTGAGGCCAACAATTTGCGTTATGATCGTAATTAATTCTTAATTATTGTACTACTCACTTCTCCCTGTCTTCTCCCCCTCATTTCCTTCCCACCTTCATTCATCTTCTTCTTCTTTTTCCCGCATTTCTATGGGGAACTGGAAGTGACGCTGCTGCTAGGCATTCTGGAAAGTGTAGTCCTCCACGCTTCTCCCCCCTCCCTTCTTTTCCCCGTTGCTCTGTCTTGCCCCACCGCAGGGGCCAACTTCACACACACACACACGCTTCTCCTCCTTTCTCTCTCTGCACTCTCTCACATGCTTCTCCCCCCTCCCTTCTCTTCCCCGTTGCTCTGTCTTGCCCCACCGCAGGGGCCAACTTCACACACACACACACACACGCTTCTCCTCCTTTCTCTCTCTGCACTCTCTCACATGCTTCTCCCCCTCCCTTCTCTTCCCGTTGCTCTGTCTTGCCCCACCGCAGGGGCCAACTTCACACACACACACACACACACACACACGCTTCTCCTCCTTTCTCTCTCTGCACTCTCTCACATGCTTCTCCCCCCTCCCTTCTCTTCCCTGTTGCTCTGTCTTGCCCCACCGCAGGGGCCAACTTCACACACACACACACACACACACTTCTCCTCCTTTCTCTCTCTGCACTCTCTCACATGCTTCTCCCCCCTCCCTTCTTTTCCCCGTTGCTCTGTCTTGCCCCATCGCACGGGCCAACTTCAGCCCTCCAGGTGTTTTGGACTTCAACTCACACCATTCCTCACAGCCTCAGGCCTCTTCCTTTTCCTCTCAGACTGGGGAAACTTGGGCCCTCGCTCCCTCAGGATCGGGGTGAGAGAGAGGCAGCGAGGAGTGAGGGGGGCTCCTCCTTTTTTTGCTGCTTCCAAGAATAGAATACCCCCCTCCCTTCCTCTTTTCCTCCCTCCTTCCTATTTGGAGAGTCCCATCTAGAATTCAGTGTGATTTATTCAAGTTTTGGCCTACAACTCCCAGAAATCCCAGCCAATTTACCAGCTGTTAGGATTTCTGGGAGTTGTAGGCCAAAACCATCTGGAATGCGCATGCGCTGGCATACGAACTACTAATGAATTTCGTTAGTAATTAAGTTACATTTTAGAAATTTTTGGAAAATGTTTTGTAAGTCTTTCTATTACTAATCAAAAAAATCCCCCCCCCCATTAGATTTCCGATTTCCTATTTTTGGGTTCTAAACCATGACTAGTAGTTAGATCTAGATGCGGACTGAAATTTTGCTTCCATTAATGAATGCCCACTCCTGGCTTTTAAAAACAGTCAGTTCAGCCACTGCCCACATCCCAGATAGTATTTTTAAAGCCAGTATTGCTGTGAATGCAAATATCTTTTGATGCACCTGCAAGGGAAGGTTTGTGCCATCTACCTGAGTCTTCATCTCTCCTGGAGGCTTGGCGATCTTACTTCCATCTGTTGCTGAGAAATATTAGATTTGTGCACAGATCCATTTTTAGCAGGACCCTTTAGCCATTTGGCTTATCTGTTTTGTTTGGGTGCCTGAAATGGCAAGGACCCAGCCATCATGGATTCCCATCATGGCCCCTCCTCCCCTATTTGATACCACAGTTGAATCTTTTTGATTTTCCTTTATTTTTCTCCTGATTATTTTTATTTAGTGGGATTGACTAGGAGTTGGGGACCTGAGAGACGGTGGGTGGGGTGCATGCACATGTGTCTGGGAACTTGGAGATGGAGAGTCACCCTTTTAGCTTCTTTTTCTCCTTCCCTTCCTCTCCTTCAGAAAATACTTCTCAAAAATAATAATTATTATTATTAATGATAGTAATCTCAGCAAACAAAAAGACAAGCCTACCTCTCCTCTAGAGTAGAAAGTAGAAACAGCTTTAAGGAAGCAAAAACCCGAGCAGAAAGGAGATTGCAGGCAGTAGAGAAAAGAGAGAGGATTGTAAAGGTAATCTAGGGAGGATAGTTTCATTGAGTTCCAGGTCATCACTCTTCCTTCTCTGGATCTCATTAAAATGGCATGCTGCTGCTGGTGCTGGGCTGGAAAGCACATTTGTCTGCCTCTCTTCTAGAGTAGAAATAGCTTCAAGAAGCATTAAACCCAGTCTCCTCTACAAACAGAGGGCAAAGAATTAAGAAAGAGTGGTATCTTAACTGCGATGCTTTTAAAAATCCAGGTCCAAAGGAAGGATTTGGAAGGGGAGTCTATAGGAAGCCTCCCCCCTCCAAATGGGTCAGATAGGGTGCTTTCTTAACCCCATTGCTGATGCCCAGGCTCCTTTGAAGGAAAGAAAAAAAAGGCTCCCAGGGGAAAGAGAAGCTTTGTAAGTTCCCCATTGCCGCCAATGGGCCAAAAAGAGCCGCTTTCTTTGGATGTGGAATGAAAACACCCATTTGACAGTGTGCCCATTTTCTGGAGGTGCTAAAAATGGATATGTGGGGCTTCCAGAATCCGGCAAGGAGAATTGGATAGTGATTCACCCAAAATGCACAAGCCTAAGAATTATTATTATTATTATTATTTATTCAGCAAAGTTGCTGAGAAGACTGTATCATATCCTCATCAAACATGTCATAGAAGGTGGATGAACTGATAGAAAGTTCTCCCTTGAAGATCTCAGGACTCACTTATATGGGGAGATACAGTCTTTCAGGTGGTCTAGATCCAAGCTTTGTAGCGCTTTCAATGTCATAAGCAGAGTTTTGACTTCTGCCCAGAAACACATAAGCAACTAAGAAAGCTGTTCCAAAAGTGAAGTTAGATGACCCTGTAGCCAGCTGGAGTTTCCTAGAACAGAGGTTAATCATGGCCCTGTAACAGAGTCAAGAATACAGCAGGTTGCTGAAAAAGGGGAAACTATTACTCAAAAATAGGAGAGAAATGTGAAGCTGGAACAGAGGTATATAATAATCATACAACAAAGTGAAAGCATGACCCCAAATAAGTAGCAAACTAGTAGAGATGGGAATCATTATACTAGATATTTATTATTTTATTTATTTATTTATTGGGGCTTCTTCGCCGCCGACTCCCGGGGGCTCGCGGCGGCTCACAGAGCCAGTGGCACAACGCCACAGGTTAAAACATAAAAACAGTTAAAAACAGTTAAAACAATTAAACAGCAAAATGCAATATAACAATTGAGCAGCAGGAGATATCACAGCCCAGAGAGGAAACAACCTGGGCAAAAAGTAAAGTGTAATTTTGAAATAGAGCAAAAGACATTTTCTAAGAACGTGGGGGAAACAATAGTCTCTGAATATGAAGAAACCTCTAGCTCTGGATTTAGTATTTTTACTTTCCTTTCCTTTCGAAGAATAGAAAGAGGGAAGCAAAGACGTGAGAAATCACTCTTCACTTCCTGCTGTGACTACCAAGTGCTTAAGAAGTTGTGGTCTCTCTAACACAAATACTTTCTTTAGCACGCAATATGTGTGCATATCATTGCAGTTGTAGTCACTATGGATCTTGCAGGGCCGGATGAAGGACCCCCTGGTGGGAGCCCACTTAGTGAGGATGATGAGGAGCCAGCGGGAACACCGACCCTTCCATGGTGGAGCCCATGGAGGGCCTTGGGTGTCCGGTTCCCTTCATCTTTGGCAGAAAGGGTGTCGGTGGCAAGTTCCAACATGGCGCCGAGCCTGCCTTGCTCGGCATCCTTAGCCCCACCCCTTCTGCCTACATCATCGGCCGTGGCCCCACCCACTGTTGAACCAGAGCTGCCAGGCCTTCCTGGATTGATACCAAGGGCTCTGAACTTCTCCCGGGTCCTGGCGAGGGCCCCCGGGGGGCGACCTGGACGCCGTGCCTGTCGGCTCCCTGCTGATCTGCCAGCCTTGATCATCTCCCAGCACTCCACGCTGCCAGGTAGCAGCCAAAAGAAGCCAAGAAAAAACCGATTGGGCCAGGCGAGACGGAGACGGTTGAGAGAGAGACGCACACGAGCCGGCAGTCGGCCACAACAGCCATCTCTGCCTGCGTTCACTCAGCCCAGTGTCCCTGTGGCCAATAGCAGCCCAGACCATGAGGAACCCACTAATGCTGGAGGTCTTCCCCCTGACCCGGGGCCTCAACAGCTGGCCTCCTCCCCGCTTCCATCTACGGCCCGGGCTAGTGCTGAGCCGACACTGGACTCGTCAGCCACCCAAGGTTCAGATCGACGCTCTCAGAAAAGAGGGAGGGTCGGTAAGACCCAAAAGAGACCTTTCCGATCGCGGACCTTTTGGGGGGCCGGCTACAGCCGGAAGGAGAGCCACCTAGACCGGACTTGTGAATCGGCCCGGCTGGCCAGTCTATAAATACATCAAGGGTTGGCGAACGGGTTGTGGTCTCCCTTCTTGGGAATGGGGGGGTCCGAGATCAGGGGGTTACCGGCTGAACCGGTGACGTATGATTGAGACTCCTTGCGGGCCCCCCCTTTTCAGGGGGTGTGCCGGAAGCTGAACCCCCGGCCAATGTCTGTCAATCAGGTGTGCTGAGTATCCCAGTGATCTCGGGACGGGGTGAGTACGGTAGGCGCAGGCCGAATGCTAATGTTACTGCGAGAACCGGACCGAGTCAAAGACGGACTCTGCCCCCGGTTCTGACCTCGCCCTATCCCCAGACACGCTGTTGATAGACGTCCAGCTCTCCCTCCTTCCACTCTGGTGCTGGTTAACGCACGTTCCGTTCAGAACAAAACTGCTATCATCAGGGAATTTTGTGAAGATCTTAAAGCGGACATTTTTTGCATCACTGAGACTTGGCTTCAGGAGAGCGATTCCACCTGCCTCCATGAAGTGGTCCCCCCTGATTACGTTGCCACGCACCAGAATAGGAACGAGGGACGGGGGGGTGGGGTGGGTGGGTGGCAATACTCTCCCGTGATGGATTACACCTTAGAGCGATCCCTGCGCTTGTCACCTCGGGATTGAGAGTGTTGGCCTGGGTGGAGTCCCGGAGAGCCTGGCGATCCTGCTGGTGTACCGTGCGCCTAGCGCATCGGCGGAGAGCTTGGCGCGGCTACTGGAGACTGTGTCGGAGTGGGCATTGAGGTTTCCCAGGCTTATTGTTCTGGGCGACTTCAATGTCCACGCCCGACGCAGCCTCCGTTCCATCTGTAGTCGCGGACCTAATCTCGACCATGGCGACATTGGGCCTCTCCCTGTGTAACTCGGGACCCACACACTCGGCCGGACATACCTCGATTTGGTGTTCAGCTTAGGGGTTCAATGGACCTAGCCTCTGTAATAGAGGTACCATGGTTGGACCACTGTGCTCTAAGTATCCGGGTTGAGCAACCGCCTCCCCCATGCAAGGGCGCCGAACAGATTTTTGTTCGCCCAAGGAGACTTATGGAACCCGAAAGGTTCCTGAATGCTCTGAGGGATCTGGAGTCTATCAGCGTCTCAGTCGATGAGCTAGTCCAGACCTGGAACTCCTCCCTGGCAAGAGCTCTCGACGAGACTGCTCCCAGGCGCCCTCTCCGACCCCGCAATCATCGGTCCCCCTGTATACAGGGACCTTAGGATCATGAAGCGGGAAAGGAGACGGCTAGAGCCCGAGTGGCGGAAACTCCGTGACGGAGCCTCAATATCAGCTTATAAGCTAATTAAAGAGAATTATGAGCATGCGGTCAAGGCAGCCAAAAATGTATACTTCTCTGCCTTGATAGCGTCTGCAAGCTCACGCCCGGCTCAACTGTTTAAGGTAATTCGATCTTTGACGACGGTCCCTACCGTCCCAAAAAATAGTGATCAGGCCCTCACTGCCGGTGCTTTTCAGAGCTTTTTCATAGACAAGATACTGTGCCTCCGCCGGGACCTTCCGACCACAGTTGACACAGTAAGAGAGCTAGAGACTTCGTGGCCTCCGCGGGCCCACCCTCGACCGGTTTCGCCACTGGACGCAGATGCTGTTGATAAGATAGTGACTGCAGCCCGCCCTACCACCTGCTCCCCCGACCCGTAGCCCCTCCTGGCTTGTTAGATCTTGCCTGGAGGGTTACGTGGCCTCTGTTGAATATCATTAACAGCTCCCTTGAGCAAGGAGTCTTTCCAGAGTGCTTAAAAGAGGCGGTGGTAGCTCCATTACTGAAGAAACCATCATTGGACCCTGCGGTTCCCTCCAACTACCGCCCATTGTCGAACCTTTCGTACCTGGGCAAGGTGGTTGAGAGGGCAGTAATGGAGCAGCTGCAGTCCTTCTTAGATGATACAACATGGTTAGACCCCTTCCAGTCCAGCTTCCGTTCGGGGCATGGGAGTGTGCGGAGTCCCTCAGGGGGCCATTCTCTCCCCTCTGTTATTTAACATCTACATGCAGCCGCTTGCACAGCTGGTGCGGAGTTATGGGCTGGTCTGTCACCAGTACGCTGATGACACCCAGCTCATTCTGAGGATGGGGGGCAGGCCGGAGTCCATCCCCGATAATTTCCAACATTGCCTCGAAGCCGTCACTGGATGGCTGCGAGCCAGTAGGTTGAGGGTGAATCCGGCGAAGACGGAGATCTTGTGGCTGGGCCGCCCGGGCGGGGTGGGTGCAGCGCCGCACCCTGGACGGTGCGGCGCTGCACCCAGCGCCGTCAGTGAAGAGCCTAGGTGTCCATCTGGACTCCCAGCTGACCATGGAAGCCCAGGTCTCCATGGCTAGCAAGGCTGCTTTTTTCCACCTCCGCCAGGCAAGGAGGCTGGCCCCCTACCTCTCCCGGAGCGACCTAGCCACGGTGATCCAAGCCACGGTCATCTCGAGGCTAGATTACTGTAATGCGCTTTACGTTGGCCTGCCTATGTCGTCGATCCGGAAGCTCAAGCTGGTGCAGAACACTGCCGCCCGGCTCCTGTCTGGGGCTCCAGCAGGTTGCCGTATTACACCATTTTTGCCGGATTTGCACGGGGTGCCTATTGCGCACCGGGTCGCCTTCAAAGTGCTGGTTCTTACCTTTAAGGCCATTTACGGCCTGGGGCCAGCGTACCTGAGGGACCGTCTCACCCCATATTGCCCAGCGAGATCACTACGGTCCGAGGAGGCCAACCTCTTAGTAATACCATCTGTAAGGTTGGCCCATTTAATATCCACTCGCCGGAGGGCGTTCTCTGTGATAGCCCCTACGCTATGGAACGCCCTCCCGGCCGAAGCCAGGGCCCTGAGGGATCTACTCCCGTTTAGACAGGCCTGCAAAACTTATTTGTTTAGGCAGGCCTTCGGTGAGTAGGCCCGTGTGTATACTCACTCGGCTGTTATATTTGCTGCTGCTTATTGTTTTAACTGTTATTGCATGTTTTAATTGTGTTTTTAAGTGTTTTATGTTTTAACCTTTGGCGCTGTGCCACTGGCTCTTGTGAGCCGCCGCGAGCCCCCGGGAGTTGGCGGTTGAGAAGCCTCAATAAATAATAATAATAAAATATGCCAAGGCCACTGGCCTTTCATTGTGCCATCCCAAGTCAAGCCTTGGCTCCTGCTTCCTTTCTTCTCTCCAGCATCTAGGATATCTTTAGAACTCCTCTGATGTTTCTTGAATCCTTCTAAGCAGGCCTTTGAATCTGTTTCAGTGTAATTTTGCTGGGAATTTGAGTAGTTGCTAATCCTTTGCATTTTTGAAACTCATTAGATTGATGAAAACAGATCCCTGCCCATCCAAAGTAACCTGATAATATTAAGAAAGCTTAAAGCTCTCCATTTTTCATTAGTCGTGTTGCTTAAAGTGATCCCTAGACAATAAACAATGAAACCAGGCTGATAAAAAAATCTCAAGATGAACGAACAGTTAATAAACTCCCTCTTTCCCCCTCATGTTATATTGAGTATTATTTCTGTGTGGAGAGAAGTAGAGAACAAATAAGCAAATTGCATAAGAACACACAAACATGCACACGGGGCATTGTTAGGTTAAGAATACATTGTAACATTTCATAATTAGGTGGTAGTCACTGTGTGATAAAGTGATTGCTGGAGAAATGTTCTACAAACACCATGGACTGCTCAAAAGATAAACGTATCCCAGTGCAATTCAAATCTCAACTCTTCCAAGAAGTCAATATGACTAAAAATAATTCTGATTAAGACATTTAAAATAATGCATAATTTCAGCCCAAAAAGTCTAAAAGACTCTATCTTCTCATATGAGCCAATTTCAGTTCTAAATTCTTCAAGGGAGGCCTTCCTTTCACTGCAATCACCTTTGCAAGCATGGTTGTGGAGTACTTTGGCATATCATGAGAAGACATCACTTGACTAGACAATACAGAATTGCTTGGTAGGGAAGAAAGAAAAGAGGAATACCACATCTCAGATCAATAGGCTCAATCGAGGAAGCCACAACCCTGAAACTGCCAAATCAAAGTAGACTGTTGAACACAGTGTGACTTGGGATTTCCCATTCATAGTGTTGCCTTAAGACAAAGTTGACTTGATGGCAGTTAACAACAAAGTCATTGTGTTGGTCCCAGTGCCAGCTGGTGGCTGAACCCACTCTGGATTTCACTGGGAACTTTAAAGGAGCTATTCTAGATGCTGAATTTAATCTCCCAAGTGTTCAACACCTTGAGTTGCTCCTTTAAAGATCAGGCTAATACCCGGAGTAGCTTCATCACTTCACTTCATTGCTTATTTGTGCTCTCTCTGAGAAACCAAGAGAATGGGAGGTAGTACTTTAACTGAAGCAAACAGACCAATTACAGATCAACTTTGCATTGTTGTTTTAGCTGACTCTTTAATGGGGCATCCCATAATCAAGGTTGGGTATCTATATAGCAGTGGTTCCCTACCTTTTTTTGGCCAGGGACCACTTGAACAGGGATGATTTTGATTAGGGGGCACTTGAACAGAGACCACTTTGACCAGGGACCCCTTGACCAGGGACCACATTAGTACCAAAAGAGTTATGAATCAGTTTTTGATCAACTTTAGATTTGGTTTGGTTATTCGGGGTGCTGATTCAGAAAATTGCATTGGCTAGACCACATCAGCTCTAGATTCAGAACATATGCCATCCAGTAGTCGCCATCTGCTCACCCACAGAAAACCATATTTAATAATCAGTTTTTGATCAACTTGAGATTCAGTTTGGTTATTTGGGGTGCTGATTCAGAAAATTGCATTGGCTAGACCACATCAGCTCTAGTTTTTGATATAGAACATATGCCATCTAGTAATTGCCACCTGCTTGTCCACAGAAAACCATATTTAATAATCTAGAACTGATGTGGCAGTAGTAATCTTTCATGGGTAGTCAGCCTCTCCACTCCCAACATCCCCATTGCCTCGGCACAGTAAGCAGGTTTTGCAAGACCAGTCACTCTTGTTGACAAGTCATTTTGAGGCAACAGTATAGTAATGGTGAGGCTGCGGACCATATTTTCATTCTTGCGGACCACTGGTGGTTCTATATAGAGTAGGGGTAAATTTGCCCTCAGACCATCCATGGGGTACACCCTATACTAAGTCCAGATACTTCTGCTTTTTCTCTGCAGTTCCTCTCAAAATGGTTGAAGAAAGCAAATTCCCATCCTTTCATCTAGCCCTTTGAGAGAAAGTGCATAGGAAAATGAAAGGGTTTAATGATCAGCCATGAAATAATGAGCCATAACTACTATATTCTACCTTACTTTCTAATGAGTTATATATTTTGATATAACTAAAATGTGATAGTCTTAATGTAGTCACTTTGTCTTTGAGAGAGGGTCCAGGGTTATTTTGTTTCATGACCCATTGATTTGTCTTTTCAGCAGTCCACAGTATCCACAGAACTCTTCTCTAGCGTCACCTTTAAAATGAGTCAATTTTCTTCCTTTGGTGCCTAGCTTTCAAAACCATACATTGAAATGGGAAATACGATGGCATGGACAATCCTAACAGATTAATTCTATCAGAGCTAGAAATAGTGATTAGGAACTCCACAGAAAACCTGGTATTTTAACCCAGCAGGGAGAATACAACAGAAAGTCTTTGTTCTTTCTTGCAAAACTGAAAAAACAAAACGAAAACCAGAAAGATTTGCATCTTTAATATGCAGGCAGAAAGCCATTTTGGTCCTTGAAAGGCAAAGCCACCCTCTGAATTGGGTCTGAGAACTTACTGGCCTTCTATGAATCTCTTTCAGAGCAGATGGCTGTCACCAACCTTGTGTCTTACAGCTTGCAAAAAACTGGGCAGAGGCATTACGTGCACAGCTGTAACCCCTAAGATAGGTTTGCTACAGACACGGTTAACTCTGGTAGGAGTGAGCCTGCATTATTCCATTCAATTAAATCTCCTTTTGTAAGGCTTCAGCACGTGACCGTCTGTCCTTAATGGAAATCTCCAAGAATCTATTATTTCTTTCTTGCCAATCTCCTTTCAAAAAAGAATTTCTCATTAGTAAATGCATTTACTTGCCATGAAAGATTACAACTGCCCAAATCAAATGGGAATTTCTATTGCAGGACCAATAGATGTCTTTACCCATCCCTTTAATCTCAAAGGCTTTGTGCCTGCATTCGACAGACACTGGGATATCTCGCAATGGGGTTTAGCTTAAGAAAAGGCATTCCTTTTCTCTTTTTTGTCTCTCTACATGGAATCTTTCACTGAAGGGATAAAAGGGATATTTATCCTGATTTGCTTTAGCGACAGCTACAGTTCTGGCCAGAAGCATGGGACTTGAACTGAGGACTTTCAAGACTCAGCACTGGTCTTGCAGTAGTTTGAAACTGGGAAGAAGGGAGTGCATATGAATCACTTGCATCAGTACCACAATCTACATGGAGACAAAAAAGTTGGCCGGAGCACAAAGTATCAGGCACTCTTCTTGGAGAGAAACATGCGTTTTTCAAAAGACTGGAAGTTCAGTGTGTACATGAGCCAACAGTATGATACAGCAGCCAAAAAAGACAATTCAATTTTGGGTTGCATCAGTTGGAATATAGGGTTTAGATCAAGGCAAGGAGCAGTGCTATTCTGTTCTGTTTTGGTCAGACCTCACCAGATATACTACTTGGCACTATAGTTCTGGAAAGATATTTACACATTGGAATGTATCCAGAGAAGAATGACCCAAATGACCAAAGGTCTGGAAACCAAGCCTCACAAGGAATGACTTTAGGAGCTGGGTATGTAAAGGAGAAATGACTGAGAGATGACATGACAGCTATCTTCAGCTATCTGAAAGGATGTCACATCGAAAATGGAGCAAACTTGTTTTCTGCTGCTCCAAAGACTACAGTACGAACCAATAGATTAAGATGAGAACAAAAGAGATTCAATCTAAACTAGGTCAGTCTAACAGGAGAGGAAATGAAATGAAGAAGGAGGTAAAATGAGAAATTGCTCTTTACATCTCACTGCAGCCAAGGCGCTTTACAATCAATCACTCAATCGAGAAAGCAAGCAGTGGTTTTAATTGTAGTGCACCTTTCCCTAATAGTGCAACTCAAGGGGTCCTAACAGATGACCTTCACTCACACCCACATCCCGAAATTCTCATAAATTTTCCAAAAAAGCAGAAGTTAAATAGGACAGCACAAAGGCATATTTTGGAGCAATGCAGAGTGGTGGCAGAGGGATGGCTGTGAATGGCATTTTGGTTGGAGTTCTGCTGACTCCAAAGACACTCTGAAGCCTGCAAGGTGACTTTGTCTCCTGACAGAGATGGCCTTTGCTGTTGTTCTCATAGTTGAGATACGAATGGTCTCTTTCCCTTTGCCTCCTCCTCTTCCACCACTTCTACTATTGGGGCAGTTATATGATCCAATAGAGTTATGATCCAACCACCAGAATCCTTCACTCAGGAAGGCTATGGGCATGCTGTCTGAGGGAAGCCAGGAGTTGTGGTCCAAAGATTTTTCTCAGTTTCTGCTTAGAACTAGTATCTCCACCTAGGACGGTATACTAGGATAAGGCTTTTTTACTTTCCTGTCATGGAAAGATGACACCGCACCCCGAAACACCGGATGACCTCCCTCAGCGGCTTCATGTAGCTGTTAAACAACATGGGAGACAGTATTGAACCCTGAGGAACCCCCATGACAATGGATGAGGGGTTGAACAGGAGCCTCCCAATAGCACCATCTGGGAACAGTCCTCTAGAAAGGACCACTGAAAAACAGTACTTTAAAGGCCCATTTCCACGAGGTGTCCCAGAAGGATACCTCGATTACTTCCTCTTCGTGGGCGGGCCAGACAGCGGGGAATGTGCCCATTTGTTAAAAGACTGGTAAACACTGCAGTCAGTAGCATATAGAATGCCCTCTGTATCCACCAGACTGGTTTCATTTATCCATATCTGACAAAATATGTCCTCTCTAGACATTTTCTAGGTTCTATGCATGATTCTATGCATTTTTGAGCCAGATGTTCTTCATTTCAAAAGGGTCCTCTTTCAGTTTCACGTATCCATGTGTAGTCAGGTAATGTATCTCTCGTGGATACTGGGGTCATACTAATTGAGCTTCTCATTTGATTTTTTTTTCATGAAAGGAGCAACTTGAGAAATTGCAAGTCACTTCTGGTGTGAGAAAATTGGCCATTTGCAAGGATATTGCCCAGGAACGCCCAGATGTTTTGCCATCCTATGGGAGGTTTCTCTCATGTCCACACATGAGAAGCTGAAGCTGACAGATGGGAGCACACCCTATTTTCCTGATTTGAACCACTAACCTTTCAGTCAGCAGTCCTGCTGGCACAAGAGTTTAATCCATTGCACCACCGGGGATCCTTTCTCATTGGATGGGTGTTGTGTTCTTCAATCTTCAAAGGAGTGCCAAAGGGAATTTTAAATTTGGCTAGCTTCACTTTGCATTGTCATTTTTTTTATATTCACTCACTAATGATATCTAGGTACTGGCATAGGTTTTTTGTACTTGATTTATCTTGGCAATATATTAAGTTCTTGCAATAGATTTGCAGATAGATTAATTTTTTTCTTGTGTTAATATGGGTAACATCATTTTGTCTACTGATTAAGTATTCATGTCTACTATAACTTACTCTTTTTTGCTCTGTATAATAACAGATTATATATATCCATATATATATGGTTTATATGTATATATGTATTATGAATGATAGTGATTTCTTTAATCTTTGGAGGAGCATACTGCATTATAAAATGGGTTTGTGCATTTCATTCTCCTTAGCTGAGAAAAGAATGTGAGATCGTTTCACATAAACTAGAATGAATGAATATCTGCTGTCAAAAATCCCTGTCTTTGTCTTCCCATCTCTTTTTTTAAAAAAGCAAAAAAAGAAGAAATCTTAAAAGGGGAAAGAAATCAAATGGATATACATGTTTCAAAGAAGTAGGGAAAACAATTTCTTGTCTTTCCATTTCAATACTTCAGTGTCTAGTCCTACAACTATGGCTTGGAACAATGAAATTTGCAGAATCCCCTAGCCAGCGATCATGAAAGAATGTGGTGTGGCATTGGGCAATGAGTCCATGATGAGTTTAATGAGTTGGCTCCAGTGGAAACAATAGGATTAGTCCAAAGTACAATACAGTAATCCCTCACTTATTGAGGGTGTTCCATTCCAGGACCCCCCACAATAAGTGAAAATTCACACAGTAGGGACGTTCCATCCACTCGACTGGATGGAGTGTCCCTACTTAGCGGCGGCCTCCTCCTTGCCACCTCTGCTGTTCTGGGCCTCAGGGAGTCCCTTCCTCGCCAGGTTGGGCACTCAAGCCTGGCGCCCAGCCTGCCGAGGAAGGAACACAGAGCAGTGGAGGGGCGAGGGGGAAGCCACCACCGAGGCCCTCTTTGGCAGCGGCCTCCTCCTTGCCACCTCCACTAACCCCATGCCTCAGAGGGTCCCTTCCTCACCAGGCTGGGCACCCAAGCCTGCTACCCAGCTTGGCGAGGAAGGAGCGCAGAGCAGTGGAGGGGGTGAGGAGGAAACCGCCACTGAGGCCCTTTTCGGCGGCGGCCTTCTCCTCTTCGCCACCTCTGTTGCTCCCCACCTTGGGGGGTCCCTTCCTTGCGAGGCTGGGTGCACAAGGGCACCCAGTCTGGTGAGGAACATAATGGGGAGCAGCTATACACTGTTCCCTACGATATAACGAGTCCGCAATAAGCGAACCACGAAGTAGTGAAAGAACACTGTATAGGTGATTGAAGAAGATGGTCATTTCAATAGGTGTTGTCAAGGGTGAGGCATGGCAGATGGATTGTTTCCACAGAGAGCCCTGATCTTATCTGAGGGAGCAGGAAACGGAGCCAGGAACCCTGATGCAGATTCATTCTGCATTCACCTCATGTCTCCCAGTTCATTAGGAGGGGATTAACAAAAGGGGCCAGGTGTGTTCAGACAGTATTCCAGAGACAATTCACAATTAATGGCTACTGTAAGACCAAAGCATGCTCGCCATATGTCCCTGTGAAGCTATGTCTCATCTCTTATATATTTTAAACTTTTTAAAATTTTAGGGTCTGATTTCTTAATAACAAACATAATGATGTTACTCACAGGCCTACATTTGATATTAATGTCCTTTTCTTGACAGTTCTTCTGCATTGATAGTCCTCTAGATCAGTGGTTCTCAACCTGTGGGTCCCCAGGTGTTTTGGCCCACAACTTCTAGAAATACCAGGCAGTTTACCAGCTGATAGGATTTCTGGGAGTTGAAGTCCAAAACATCTGGGGACCCACAGTTTGAGAACCACTGTCCTAGAGAGTTCCAGGAGTAGTAATCCACTTTTATCGGTCATCAGAACCACTGCTCTAGACCATCATAACTGACAACAGAAATAACATCTGAGACAGAAGGTAGGCTTGTGACTCTAACATTGTCACTTCTCTTCTCCTGTAGCGTTTGCAACATTTTTGTCTGATTAAAAAGCCAGCAGAGCGTCAAAAACCTGCATGATGTAATTTATGCATTTTGGTTAGTCAATATAAATACCATGATTTAGGGATTTACAGTATTGGCATTTGCATATTTGATCATTCAATTTTTTGATTAAAACGTTATAGCAGAGTTTTTCAAACTGTGCTCCTCCGGATGTTTTGGACTTCCCACAATTCCTAACAGCTGGTAACTTGGCTGGGATTACTGGGAGCAGAAATCCAAAACACCTAGAGGAGCACAGTTTGAGAAACACTGCTCTATGGGAATCTCAAGGCCCTTAGTCAACCCACATCAGACATTCTGGAAAACCATCCTAGATTTCTAAAGAGCACACCCCTCAAAGAATTTCTAGGTCTCCAATAAGATTATATGGCCAATTTCCAGTAGAACTTGACCATAGAACTATAAGAGAAGACTGAGATATTCATAGAGAATGTTCTCCCACATAAGAAAAGAGCAATTTCATTATTTATGATTTTTCACTTTCATGGCGTCTTGTGCCCCTAACCCCAGTGAATATGGAGGGCTGACTGTAGTTCTGTTAGAGCCCAGACCACCAAATCAGGAGGACCACCACACTGAAATGGAAATCATTCGTGGTGACTGGTTTATTTGTTTTATTTATTTTTTATTTTAATACATAGAAACGTACAATCTTCAAAATTAGTATTCATAATACCAGTATTTTCCCCAATCCCACCACCACCGCAACCCCATCAAGGTGCTCCCCAGAGTGGTGGCTGGTTTATTCCAGTCTGGATAGCTCAAGTATTTCCTCTGTTTATTCACTAAAGGATCTCTTCCTTTCTGGGTAGGAAGGTTAATTGACATGGAGGGCCGAAGCTATGGCAAAAGCCGATCCCAGCATGCAAAAGAGGCCATTATGCAAATGTGAAATAGGTAACATACTGTTCTATTAAACTTCCAGATGTCATTCCCAGCAGAAGAAGCCATCGACAATCCATGATTCTGTAAAAACATTTTTTCTTGCAGAGCCATTTAAGATGAAATATGAGGCTGCCCTTTGTGACAGGTAATGCGGTATTACATTAAGGATAAATAAATCACCCAAATAGATGTAGTAGTCGCTTGCATTACTAGGGCCATTAATGGCATTTTTCAGGGGCTGGGGTGGGGTGGGGGGACTTTATAACAAATTTCAAGGCTGACTAATGCTCTTGGCTGCTCTGGTGTGGCATTTCTAATGTCCTTTGTTGTCAGAGGTTTGAGTGCCAAGGCTGATAAGTAGTCAGCTCATTCACCTACATGGATGACAGCGGCTGCAAATTTGTTCAGCACAGTTGGAGAGCTATTGGTAAGATTGATGGGGAGAATAAAAATATTCTTGTTTTGGACTACAGTTCCCAGAACCCTCCAAGTCAGTACACTCATTGAAACATCTAATTGCAGTTCACTTCAATTTCCCAGCAGTGGCAGCAGTTCACTAGGACTGATGGGGCAAAAGGTAGAGCCAGGTGCCCAATGTCCTGGTGGGGCCAAGATGGTGTCATGGTTTGAGTGTTGGATTAGGATTCTGGGAAGCCAAGCTCAAATCCCCACTCAGCCCTACGAATCCATTAGGAAACCCTGGGTAAGTCACTCTCTCAATCTCAGATAAAATTAATGACAACCCTCTTTGAGCAAATTCTGATTGGTTCATCTTACAGTTGCCATACATCAGAAATTACTTGAAGACATACAACAAGCCCAATACATTCCCCTTGAAAGTCCTTACTAAGGCCCTTTCCACACAGCTGTATAAAATCCCACATTATCTGCTTTTGCCCCAATGATATCTCAAAACCATAGCGTATCGGAGGGCTTCTCCTTGGAAATACTTGACCCTCAACTAGTTTTGAAGGTTTAACACCTCCCTGCACAAAACTGACTGAAAAGAAAACTGAAAGTGAAGTGAAATACCTCTGCCCCATTTATCAAAAATGAATAAAAAATAATTAAACATGCCAAGAACCCTAGTTGTCTTTAAGCAAACAAAAGCTGAAAAAATGAGTTGTCTAACAAATAAATGCACTTTGTTCAGCTCCTTGCCTTGAGATGGATACCTGCAATTAGATCCCTGTTTAAGAGTTAATCCATTCTACTGGAAAATGAGGAAAGTGCAGTTAAAATGATGGATGTATTCTGGGAGTGGCTAAAGAAGTTGGAATTATAATATTTAAAGTGGAGGGTGCATGGAAAACAACAATGACTATGATAGCAGCAGCACAGGAAGCATGTGTTGGTTTTTCTTTAGGTCAGATCCGATTGTATAATTCAGATGTCCAAATTGTTGTTGTAATTGTTGCTGCTGCTGCTCTTGTCATTGTGCAATCATGCTCATGCATGAAAGAATCTGCCATGGAGGAAGGGAGGATGTGTCAGTGTTTCATCCTCATTTGTGTAGTAAACCCATCTCGGTAAGCCCTGCCGAGAGTGATGTAAGATTACAGATGCATTGCTTCACTGATTTCTTCTTGAAGAAAGCATCAGGTAATTTTAGCAATTTTCTTTTTGCACACTGTTTTCCATTTGCCATTCAGCTTCTGTGGAAAAAAATGTCATGTGAATGGTTTGCATAGAAAACAATGTTCTCTGTATAGAAAATGACATTTTCTGAGTTGAAAATAATATTAATAAACAGAAAAATCATTTCCTACATGATTGACCAACCTGAACATTTTATATAGAATGCCTTTTCAGTTACAGTATTTTATGCACAGGAAACAGATATTTTCTGTGCAGGAAATAACATTTCTGCATAGAATTAATATTTTCTGCACACAAAATGTTATTTTTGGTGCAAAACAATCACATGAAAATCTTAAGTCCTGAACTGTGAAGACACTCCAGGAAACTTCTTCACTGGGTTTATCAACATCCAAAATGCTTTCTAAACAATGTTCGAATATTTGTAATATTCCTTCCATTCCTTTCATAGGACAGCCATCCTTCATTAACGTAGGCTAATATTCTATTGGGACATAACACTAGTTTTTCCCAAGGTCATGTACAAAAGGGATGAAACTGAAATATAAGTGACAACTAATATACCTGCATTTATTATACAAAGTTGTCTAGAATCACACCTTTACATTAGAAATGTGTGACATTTTTGGAAGCTTTGTAAGTCATAAGAAAATTAGTTAAATCTGTACATTCGAAGTGATATCTGACATGTGAGCGTGGCCCACGCCAAAAATTATACTGACAAATAGCCAGCATGGTACAGTACAAGGATGCTCATTAGGTAGATCGCGATCTACTGGTAGATCATGTAGGGCGTCCTGGTAGATCGCAGGCAGGGTGGGAGGAAGGCTCAGTCCCGCCCTGCAGGCTCCCGCCGCCGCCCAGGTGCAGAAGGAGGTTGGACTGGATGGCCCTTGGAGGTCTCCTCCTATTCTAGGAACCCACTGTTGTTGTTATTATTATTATTATTATCAGAGGCTGAATGGCCATCTGAGGAATGCTTTGATTGTGTTTTTCCCTTATGGCAGAAGGAGGTTGGACTGGATGGCCCTTGGAGGTCTCCTTCTACTCTAGGAACCTTTGTTGTTGTTGTTACTCTTATTATTGTTATTAGTAGTAGTAGTAGCAGCAGAGGCTGAATGAATATCATCATTATCATCATTATGAATAAATTCAGGGGCTTATTATACTCACATTTAGTTGAATTCAGTCTTAAAATATATTATATGGCTCTCACTGAAATAAATTTCCAAATATTTTGCTTTTATGGCTCTCTGAGTAGTGGGTAGGTAGATCATTTTGACTTGGTTGTTTTATAAGTAGCTCGCATGCTGAAAAAGTGTGAGCACCCCTGGTATAGTAGTTTGAAATAAGATACTGGAGACCAAGATTTTATTCCCTGCTAGGCCATGGAAACCCACTGGTTGACCTTATGTGAGTCACACAGTTTCAGAAAGCCAAATGATAAGTTCACCTTAGTATCACCATAAATCAGAAACCTATTGATGGCACACAGCAACAATAACAAAAGGTACTGACAGGATGTCAGTCTTCATCCTGTTTTAACTTCAGTAGTACTACACAGCAAGCAAGTTCCTTGAGAAATAAGATGTTACCGAAGTCTCTAGAACAGAGCAACATTCCATCCGGGGGTCTAATTTCCTCTCTTTGTTCCCATCTAGTTTACATTTGTGTGTGTGTCTATGAAGAGACTCTTTTCTTTAGCTTGGCACCCCTCTGATGTATTGCTGCAATACATCATCAAAAGCAACATTTCTCTTATAATGTATTGCTGTGTTATGCCGTTAACATGACATTGTTTGATAATATGCCCAGGCCATACATCTTCTGACAGATGAACAATAATGACAACAGCCTCTGTGACTGTCATGTGAAGAATGAGAAAGATGGAGCATGCAGGGCAGGGAGGAACTGGGTGTGCATGGCCATATCCTTTAAAGCTGAAAGAAGGGGAGAAACAAAGTGGAGCAGTAAACAAAGAAAGAAAGACACAGGATGCAGAATAAAAAACAGTATGCAGTGATATTGGAGGTCTTCTACATAGCTGTAATGCAGTGATTTCACTTTAATTGTTTAGCATCCATCCTGTAGAATCTTGGCATATGCAGTTTAGGGAGGAGCACTTAGAATCCTCAGCCAAATGGTTTTGATTTGATCTCCCATAATCCTTGATCATTGGCCAAGCTAGCTAAATTTTCTGGGAGTTGAAGTGCAAAACACCTGGAGGACTAGAGTATGGATATCACTAAATTAGAAATCCTAGGATTCCATGGGGTGTTGTCATGGCAAGTTCTTTCTTTTCTTTTCTTTGGCTTTTCTTTGCGAACAAAGATTCAGGAAGGACCCATCCCACGCTTTCTACAAGTGCGTTGATGATTTCGGAGGCTGGATGTGTCCTTCGAGCCTGTGCAATGGATTTTTCTCGTGGAGCGCAGCATGCACAGAACTGGCCTCACCCTTTCAACCAAAGGTTCGTCTGCCGGGGCCTAGCAAGCTTGGACCGCGGCAGCGAAGTCCTCAGGTCGTAGGTTTGATTAGAGTTTCCTTCTCTTAAATGGTTGACCTTATAGGGTTAAACAAGCACCACCTGCCCGGGTTTGAAATTAGTTTTTCTTCTCCTAGGATGGTTGCCAAAAGGCTAGAGAGCCCATCCTGCCCATTGACGCCTTTTGTCAGACCCTTCGGTTGTGACCTTTCTGGCATGGGAGGCCCTACCGGTAGCTATTTTGCTACTGCCAACATAGCTCACAACTTCATTACGATGCGCAAGCCTCTCCCACACGACAATGGGGCGCCAACAGAAAGGTCATGGCAAGTAATGGAAGAATAATGCTATAATTGTAGGGTATGAAACAGACTTGAGGAGACAGTAACAGGTTCATGTTAAGAACTTGGTAAGGGAAGCCAATTTTCTTTTTAGTTTGGCAATATTTTATTGTGAGATGGTAAAAGATCTTGAAACCAAGTGTTATGATATACTTTTGAGGCATCCGATATGATCATCCTTGATATGAGAAGACTAGTGGCTCTACCAGATAGCCTCGAAATGTGGGACAAAGAAGTGGGTTTAAAAATTGCAGTACCTGAAAACAAGTCCGAATACCGGGCTGTCAGTTCTGGCAAACAGTCCCCTGGTATTCTGACAAGTTTGGTTCTAGCAGATTTTAGAATTATGCAAGACTTTTTTTATCATTATCGCTCATCACTCTCCTCCTGCCTTTATGTTTGCCCTCTTGAACACCATTTCCTTTGGGGTCACTTGCCTGCCATGCTGGTGCTCACTATGTAAATTCAAGCTCTTTTTAATTTCATAAATATGAGGGGGGAAAAGAAATGATTGCATTTAGCCATGCATGTGTCCGTGACTCCAGATGTTTCAAGCTCTCTTCAGTTGTTTTGGGATTTTAAAATGTGCACATGTGTAGGAGTACTCCACACGGGCATGTTGCAATGAAGCCCCATGTTTTTCTTCAGTGCAGGGATATACAGTGATGCAAATATGCACATTTTTGGCCAATCTCAGATTTTAAGTGCATCTTCTTAACTCGTGCTTTTCACCCGATGATACAATTCAGTCTAGTTACCTCCCCACTTTTAATCCCAGTTTCTTTCTGATTTTAGGGCCTGTGTAGAAGGGCCCTGCAAGGTGAATTGACAGCCACCTATGGGGATAAAAGGAATTTGCCAGTGGAATACACTTTGTTGGAAAGTAGTGGTATTTCTTTTGTTGGGAGGCTTTAAACAGTTTATAGCAGGGGTGGGCAATTATTTTTTTCCAAGGGGCCACATGAGAACCAAAAAATATTATGGAGGCCGCACCTAAAGGCTGAACTACATTCTAATCTACATTATTTATTTATTTACTATATTTACTATATATTACACATCATTAATATTAACATATTCATATATCAAGAAATATTCATATATTATTAGTATTAATATCATAATTATTATATTATTATAATATATAGAGAGACATTATAATATATTGAAATTATAATATAACATTATATTATATTATTTATTATATTATTATATTATTATAATAAAATTATTATAAAATAATAATAAAAACCACTAAAATTAAATTAAATTAAATTCAAGAAGACAAGGTGCGAACCAAGATGGAATGGCCCAATGGACCCAGCCCAGAGGATGGCAAAGTGGACCCAGCCACCACCGCAGCAGAGGAGAGCAGAGCAGCAGGCTCTTGCCCCCAGCCATTCCCCAGCTGATCGCCCTGCTATGGGCCCTGCAGCCGATTCTGTCTGGCCCGGGGAGAAGGGCGTCGGGGGTGGGGCCAAGAGGAAGGGTGCTGCTGCCGCCATCCCATCACGAGGCTCTGTGGGGCCTGTGTCGGCAGACAGGCCAGAGAAGCGGCGGCTTTGGAGTGCTTGCCATCCCTGGAGGCAATCCGGGCCTGCAGGGGGAGCAGTCGGCGATCTGAGGTGGCTAATTGCCCTGGCGACCCGGAAGACGATCAAGTTTTCTGGGTTGCCAGAGCGATCAGCCACCATAGGTCGTCAAATGCTCCCGCTGCAGGCCCGGATCGCCTCCAGGGATGACAGGCACTCCAAAGCAGCCACTCCTCCAGCCTGTCTGCTGACACAGGCTCCACAGAGCCCGTGATGGGATGGCGGCAGCAGCACCCCTTCCTCTTGGCCCCATCCCCCGACGCCTTTCTCCCTGGGCCAGACAGAATCGGCTGCAGGGCCGCATCCGGACCACGGGCCGTAGGTTACCCACCCCGGGTTTATAGATATACCTGTCTGGGATGCATTAGTGGTGATAGTGGGTTGAACTAGGAGACCCATAGGATACCTTTAAACGACTAATTAAGGAGCCAATGTGGTCTAGTGATTGGAATGTTGGATTAGGTCCCTGGCTTCACACTCTCCCAGCCTCAGAGGACTCTAGTGGCAAATTTCCACTGAAAACAAATCTTGCTGAGAGAATCCCAAGGCAAGACTTTGAGATGCCAGGTTTTGGCATAGACTAGAGACATGCACACTTTGAGAAGAAGTAGGGAACACCAGCCAAAGGAATTTGAATCTTTAGCTTGAAGGTGGGAACAGCAAAGCCAGAAAGGAAGACTTTAATCCAGTTGGGTAGTGTATTACAAATGAAAGTAGCTGATCATGCCAGCATTGTCCAGCTTTGGAGCTGATCCCCACCCTCCCTTTCCATTTTCAGGACCTGCCATATCAAGTTAGGTTTGATTAGATGTGATAAAATTTGTCACAAATTCATGGGTGCTTTGAGCCTGAGATCTGGATTTGAAATGAAGGTGACTAAATAGAAAGATGGCAGAAATCTCCTTATGGGGTCCTAAGATCAAAGAGAAAAGATCATTTCTTGCTTGGGAAGACTTTGAACTTGGCTCACGTTGAGGTAACAGAGTCATCTACCCATGTGGAAACTGATATCTAGCATTCTAGACAGAGGAAAAGTATATAATGTAGTGAACGGCTGGTGGATTGATCAATGGTTGGCTCTAGACCCAGGTAGGTACAAAGCCTACTAGCACTAGTATGTCAGAAAACTGTAGCCACACCTCCCCCACCAACATGCTTTGCCTACATGGGAATCACTACTAAGCATGCATTTTGCTAAATTGACACAATATTTTACTGCTGAGACAGACAAAGATTGAATGAAGATCCCAATAGCACCCAGTGACAATCCTATTGGCAGCCAAGGATCTGGATTCACAATGATCCCAATGGCAACCTAGGGTATTAGTTTCCTCAATTTCATTATTATTTATTACTTGAAATGTTATGAACTCATTCCTGGTTTTGAAGAAAGGTTCTTCACAGGACTAAGGCAGGTGGGGGAAGACAAAAGGCCAAGGCCTCCTAGAGCGTTTTAGGGAATTTCTAAAGCAATTAAAACACAAGTACTTTGATTGAGTCTGCCAAAGTCTTGGAGGGAAGGAAAAGTGTGCGGTCCCCACACTTCTTCCTTTTACTACCGATAAATCAAATTTTTCTCTTTCCTTTTTCTATCTCTAAATATTTTTTCTTTTCTTTTCTTTTTTTTGGCTAAAATTATGATTATGGATGTATGGTTCTGCATATACCATTGATTGCTAAAAAGGTAAATAAATAGGCTTTAGGGCAAATCAGTCCAGAATTGAGACTAAACCGACTACTTCGTCACACTAGAGAATGAATCCACTTTACATCCAGTTTTTGCCTCCTGCAGAATTTTGTGGTTTGTTGTTTAGTGAGGCTGTTAAAAGCTCCTCCCTAAACTAGAAACGGCAGAATTTGGCAGGAGGCAGCAACTGGATTTAAAGTGGATTCATTCTCTAGTGTGATGAGGTCCCAAGATTCTCATTCTCCGGCCATATCATGAAATGCCATGATTAGAAAAGATAATAATGCTTGGTAAAGTAGAAGGCAGAAAGAAAAGAAAAGAGGAAGATTGTATTATATGTGGGCTGATAAAATGAAGAAAGCCTCAGGCCCCATCTACACTGCTTTATTATGTCATTCATATTGTCAGTGTAGTAGACTCATATAATGCAGTTTAACTGCAATGAACTGCCTTATATGCACCTACACTGACCATGAAATACAAGTCCTGAGTTTGCCTATATTCACTGTAACTGGACTTCACGGCACATAACAACAGCAACAATACAGTGATTTCTGAAATTAGTTCATCAGAATACTTCTGCATGGCCACAGATGTGTCCTACAATTATATCTGTTTATGATTTAGCCTGCAATTCTCTTAATTGGGAGCATGTTCATTTGGAGTATAATTTTGTTGATTACAGGTAATTTATCAAGTGGAGAATTATCTCATTTCTAGACCCTTCAGCATTTAACCACAAAGTAGGTTTCCCTCTCTGCCTCAAATTTTCGAGAAGTACATGCTTTCCTTGTTATTGTGGTGTCCCTGGAGACAATGGAATGGTGCTTCAGTTGTATATTCAGTTCGGAGATAAGCGTCTCAAATGGATATGTGTATGCAAGCTCTTCCACATGGCTAGAAAGAGTGCCAGTTTGGATTTTTTTTTAAAAAAAGACAAGAGTTAATGCACTTTGTGGCTCATCTCAAGAGACTGGGGTTCACATCTTGCAGACAGCTCAAATGTACTCTAATGAGTTCATATGCAACATCAAAGTGTTTGATAATGTAATGTCATTCCAATGCAATTAGAAAGCTTTGCTCGGCAGCAGCTTAGACCTGGAGTATTGCCTATGGCTGGCTTTTAGTTTAGAATGCCCCAGTACCATGGGTGAAGTCCCTTGAGACTCACCTTCTGTGACTGCATCCCAGAGGAGGTATCACCTCCCTTCAAAATCCTGGTGTTGATTCCAACTAGAATATAGTCATTGAATCAGTAAAGTTTACCTTATATAGTCATGAATAAATGCTCACATGTATACATCAAGGGCAGGTTTGGGGCCAAAATTATAAATGTTGATAAGACCCATGAGTAAGTTGAGAGTCATTCTGCATAGAGGGGAAAGCAACAAAGCTGATTCAGGAAGCCAACCACCCCTAGATGACACCTCAACTATTTCCCTAGGCAGGCATTTAAATAGATCAGAGCTATCACCATAGCAGAAAGAATAGAGGGGGTTCAGAGCACTTTTAAATTTTCCCTGGATGGACTACATTCTTGCCTTTTACTACTTTACTAAAAAAAAGGATGGTTTCTTTTCGATAAGAGTAAAAGTACAATACTTGCGTTGATTGGTGGATCAGTCAACCCAAGTTGTTTTGGTTGATTTATTTTTACTAAAGTTCTCAACTTATACATGACTATAGAGTAGCTTCAATGTAAACATATTGTTGTTGTGGCATACCAACAAGAGCAAATTTTGTAATGTTATAAACATGTTATATGTCTCCAGTATTTTTAGTATCTCAGGCTTGGCCAGATTGATCACCAACAATGGTCCACCCTGGCCTCACATCGGGAGGCATGGAAAAGCACTATCCACAATGCTGCGGCCTCTTTCGAGAAGACACGCCGAATGGGTCTCGAAGAGAAACGACAACGCAGAAAGAACCGCAACTTGGAAAAACATCACCCAAGGAGACTTTCTGCTGCGCTTTCTGCAACCGAACTTGCCTATCTCAGATTGGCCTTTTTAGTCATCAACGCGCTTGTAAAAAGCGTGGGATGAGTCCTTCCTGAATCTTCGTTCGCGAAGTAATGCCGAGAGATTTTTAGATTTCCGGAGGTCACATGAGAGGTGGAACTTCCTCTCTGGCCTCATTCCAGCCTAACAGCAAGGACACAGCAAGGTGAAAATCTAAGGCATGCTGAGACAAAGCATCTTAGTTCACTGCAACAAGCCAACCTAAGCTTTCAGCCAAAGTTTACAGGGACAAAGGGAGGTCAGCCTTTGCACAAAGCGTGTAAATTTGGGGACCAGAGGACTTCGTGGGCCGAAGGACCACTGAAGGCAACAGGAAACTTGGAATCGAAGAAAGTACCATCACTCTGCAAGAGGCAAGTGATTGCCCTCTTTTTCAAGAACTTTTCTTAGTAACCAACTACAAGCTTTTGGCCATCAGGTTTTACTGATTGTAACAAATAAACCTTTTTGAGTTCACTCTTTTGAGTCTAGCACTCATTCTTAAAGATTTTCCAGGTCTTCCTGTACTTGGGAAGGCTTTTCTCTATCTTCAGGGCATGTCCATCCTTTTATAAAGCCCATTTTCAGGCCCTGAAGGCAGAAGAATACCCATTCCTTCTCCTTGTTTGTGTGGATGCCTCCACTCATGTCAGCATGGGACTCCTGCAATAGCCAAGATTTCTCCTGAAACTCTATGGCCATCTGATAATAGTGATGGTTGATGGGAAGGTACAGTTGAGCTAACCCAACAGGACTATGTAGACTTCACTGAATGGAATGTGTAGACAATGAGGCCTACATTTCTGCTCTAGACTGGGATCAAATTAACTGGGCTGTGTAGATGAGCTCAAAATTACCATGGTAATGTAAACATTTCAAAAGATGAATGTTTACATTAGGTGAATGATGTTCAGTGTCTCAATCTTTGTAATTCTAGGAATGGGGGGGAGGAACATGGCAGCAGAGATTTTGTTTGTGTCCCTAATAGATACCCTGCTCTGTGGGCAATTCCTGACTCTATACAGGTGATTGGGTCATGACTCCCATCAGTACTGGCTGACAAACCCTAAAGTCAGGTACAATGAGCTGCTGGAGTCTATGGACAGCTGGGGAAATATATGGGTCATAGGAAGCATGATGTCCCATTGAAATCTGGAGCCATCTCTTGCCACCTTTGCTGTTTTTAGATGTGATTACAGCTACATGAAGAAAGTAATGCCAGCAGTTCCTAACTACTGAGGCTTTCTAAGTAACCCTAAATGCCAGTATCTCTTTTGAATACAAAAGGTACTATAAAGCTTTTCTTTTCCTGCAAGCATTTTACTGATTCTGATTTATACTACATTTAGCCCTTTTATTGTGAAGTGTGTGTGTGGGTGTGTGTGTGTTCGGTGATGAAATGGTTGCGCGCTAGCAGGCTTAAAGTAAATCCAGCAAAGACCGAGATCTTGTGGCCGGGCCGCCCGACAGGAGTAATGTACCCTCTGCCCTCCCTTGACGGTGAACCCCTATCTCCACCTACCTCCGTCAAGAGCCTGGGCGTTGTTCTAGACTCATCCCTGTCATCGGAGACCCAGGTTGCCACTGTTAGCAAACAGGCCTTCTTTCATCTCCACCAGGCGAAGCAGCTAGCACCATACTTCACAAGGGAGGCCTTGGCGACAGTCATTCATGCCATGGTGACATCTAGACTGGACTATTGCAATGCGTTATACACTGGCCTTCCCAGGTTTGTGATTCAGAAGATCTGCATTGTCCAGAACGCGGCAGCTAGGCTGCTTACACTAACACCCTTGAAATGCCGTATAACGCCAGCTCTTCAACAGTTGCATTGGCTGCCAACAGAATATCGGAGTCTTTATAAGACACTGGTCCTGACTTTTAAGGTCCTGTATGGTCAGGGTCCAATGTATCTCAGAGACCGCCTTTCCTCTTATGGCCATCAGTGGTCACGTAGACCCTCCCAACGCAATCTGCTTTACATTCCAGGCCCAAAAGAAGCACGTCTTACTAATATGAGGCATAGGGCCTTTTCTATCTCTGCCCCAGCACTGTGGAACTCACTGCCTCCATATATGAGAGCGATGTGCGATCTGCGCCCTTTCACCCAAGCTGTCAAGACCTGGCTCTTCAGTAAAGCATTTGATATGTAACTTTAACTTTTATTTTCATGACCCGGGTATATTTTATCTGGCTCAACTGTTTATGTGTAAATCGCCTGGAGCATCTTGATTGAGGGCGATTAATAAGAAATAAATCGATGATGATGATCTATGCACATACATAATACATATACACATTGTTGTGAATGAGCCTCTAGTTGCTACAGGTAGTAACATGGAGGGAGGTGTGGAGGCAGTAACATCAAGCAATAGCTCAGTTTGGGGCGCGGCTCTGAATGACCAGGCTCCTACAGCTGGAGTAAAGAGGGTGGCTAGTGCCTCGAGCATTAATGAAGACAATGAACAAAGGAGGAAAATCCAGCATTTACTTAGGGAGCCTTCTGAGTCTGGCTCTTTGGGGGGTTTCACAGGGAATGCAGAATTGCAGTCAGAGGAAAGTGATACCGATCTGGATTCGGCATTGGTGCAGGAGGTGAGGGATGTATGTAATGCGGACTCGGGGACCAGCACGTTTCTGGAGTTCCAGGCGGACCGGGACTGGCCGTCTTCGCATTCTGAGGCTGAGGGGGCCCCTTTAAGCCAAGAAGAGTTTGGCTGGCTTGGAGATCTGGGCCTGGTGCTACAGCTGCAGGGAATAGGAATGCTGATGCTTTGGAGCTGGGTGGGGTCTCCGAGGACTCTGATTGAGAGTCCTATAAGAAATATGAGTATTTGGCTTGATCCCTGCGGTGGTCAAGGAGTTATTATTG
The DNA here is from genome assembly GCA_030556195.1 of Anolis apletophallus. NCBI lineage: Eukaryota > Metazoa > Chordata > Lepidosauria > Squamata > Anolidae > Anolis > Anolis apletophallus. The sequence continues at coordinate 138,019,682 of JARBWK010000007.1, forward strand.
TTCTAGCTCATGTATCCTGGTTCCTGGTATTTTTGTTCCTGATTTTCCAGACTACTCCTACTGCCGTGTGCCTCTTGATCCTCGTGTGAATACTCTCCTGTTTGACCCAGTGACGTCTCCTCCTGATTGATTTTCTCCTACCTGACGACCTTGGACCGGTGACTGACTTCGCTTCTTGAACATTCCTCTACTGGATACCACAGACAGACGTCTGCTATTTGTTTTGAAGTTCTTTTATCCTCGGCATTTTTGGTTTAGGGATTCCTGGGTTTAGTGAGGGTTTTTCTCCAGCCGACGAAAGGCTATTTTTTATTAGACCAACTCCCATGTCTTGTTAAATAAACATTTGTTATCCTTTTCTACTCCTGGACTTTATTGCTGCCATAGCTGGGTCACAACACACATACTGTACATACATACTAGGCATGAGAAAAATGAAACGGAAATTAAAAGGATGCGTAAGAGATTCGTATGAAATGGGACTTTTGAGGTTTTACGGATCGCTGCCACGAACCAGGAAGTAGACTTCCTTTACGGTCCTTCAGGTCAACAATATGCGTTAAGTTCGTTAGAAATTCTTAAGTATTAATTAATTAATTATTGTAGTACTCACTTCTCCCTGTCTTCTCCCGCTCATTTCCTTCCCTGCCTTCATTAAGCTTCTTTTTCCCGCATTTCTATGGGGAACTGGAAGTGACGCTGCTGCTAGGCAATGCATCCTGGAAACTGTAGTCCTCCAGGCTTCTCCCCCCCTCCTTCTCTTCCCTGTTGCTCTGCCTTTCTCCCATCGCAGGGGCCAGCTTCAGCCCTCCAGGTACGTTTTTGGACTTCAACTCCCACCATTCCTCACAGCCTCAGGCCTCTTCCTTTTCCTCTCAGCCTGGGCAAACTTGGCCCCTCGCTCCCTCAGGATCGGGGCCAGAGAGAGGCGAGGGGTGAGCGAGGCCTCCTCCTCTCTCGCCAGCCTGTCATTGGCGAGAGAGGAGGAGAAAGCCCCCGCCCGCGCCCCTCTGCTTCTCTCTAGCCTTGATCCATGGATCGAGGCTAGAGAGAGAAGGCGAGGGGGAGCGATGGCCCTCTTTCCAGCTAAAATATAAGCCGACCCAAGCCTGGGTCGGCTTATATTTTAGCTGGAAGCGCCAGCAGCGCCTCTCCGCCTCTCTCTAGCCTGGATCCAGGCTAGAGAGAGGCGGAGAGGCGCGGAGCCTTCCAGCTAAAATATAAGTTGACCCAGGCTTGGGTCGGCTTATATTTTAGCTGGAAAGGCGCCTCCGCGCACCCCTCTGCTTCTCTCTAGCCTGGATCCAGGCTAGAGAGAGGCGGAGAGCGCGCGGCGCCTTTCCAGCTAAAATAAGCCGACCCAGGCTTGGGTCGGCTTATATTTTAGCTGGAAAGGCGCTCCGCGCACCCCTCTGCTTCTCTCTAGCCCCGATGCATGCACCGGGGCTAGAGAGACGCGAGGGGGGTGAGCGAGGGCGCCGGCGAGCGTCGGGGGGATCCCAGTTTGGCCCAATTCTGTCATTGGTGGAGTTCAGAATGCTCTTTGATTGAAGGTGAACTATAAATCCCAGCAACTACAACTCCCAAATGTCAAGGTCTATTTTCCCCAAACTCCATCTGCGTTCACATTTGGGCATATTGAGTATTCATGCCAAGTTTGGTCCTGATCCAGGATTGTTTGGGTTCAGAGTTATCTCCCCTAAATCACTGTCAATTCCTCCCAAACCCCTCCAGTATTTTCTGTGGGTCATGGGGGTTCTGTGTGCCAAGTTTGGTCCAGGTCTGTCATTCATGGGGTCTCAGCTGTGGAAGTCAGAGCTGAATTGGTCGAAGGTACTGCAAATCCCATCATCCATTGTCCATCCTCCCCTAAACATATTGTTTTTGTGATTAATCCCCATGCTTTAACTTTGGTCAATTTGTAACAATGAAAATACATCCTGCATATTAGATATTTGCATTAGAATTCATAAGAGTAACAAAATTATGAAGTAGCAACGAAAATATGGATGGGGGTCACCACAACATGAGGAACCACTGCATTAATACATATCTCTCTCTCGGCATTACTTCACGAACGAAGATTCAGGAAGGACTCATCCCACGCTTTTTACAAGCACACTGATGACTAAAGAGGCCAATCTGAGATAGGCAAGTTCGGTTGCAGAAAGCACAGCAGAAAGTCTATATATTATACATATATCTTTCTGTTTAATTGCTATTAGGGAAATAAAACGTGAACAAAGGAAGGAAGGAGACAAAGGAAGAAGTAGAGAAGGGGGAGGGAAGGAAGGAAAGAGAAAAGAAGGGATGGGGAACCAAAGAGCAAAGGAAGGAATGAAAGAAGAGGGTAGAGAAGGAAGAAAGGAGGAAAGGGGAAATAATAAGGGGGGGGAGAGAATCGTACTTCACTTTCACAATTGTCCTGAGAGCAAGTAGCTACTACCTCTTATATTTATGTTATACATGTACAGCTCCACTTAATTGCACTGCAGAGGCGAAGGGGAATGTTCCCCCATTGATTTTTGACTGTTTTTGACTTTAGAACCACTTTAGAATTTCGTTAGTACTTAAGTTACATTTTAGAACTTTTTGGAAATTTTTTTGTAAGTCTTTGATATACTAATAAAAAAAAATCCCCCCCCATTTGATTTTAGAATCCCGATTTTAGGATTCTAAACCAACCCTAATACATACATATACATACATACATACACATATACATACATACAAATACACATACCACCACAATTTATAAGTATTTAAAATAAATACCAAGAATAAAACCAAGAATATTCTCTCTCTCTCTCTCTCTCTCTCTCTCTCTCTCTCTCTATATATATATATATATATATATATACAACAAGCCATTGAACAAACAAAGTAGTCTTTTGTTTCAAATATACCCTGCCAATAATAGTCACAGCAAGATTTGAGCAAACGGATGATAGAAATCCACTCTTTACAATGAAGGGTATTGGACGATTTATAAGGGCAGAATAGAAGTATGGGTATGAGCAAAGATAGCACCAGGTGCTAATGTGTGTTAGAAGATGATTATGAGAGCAATCAATTTTCATTTGAGTATATAGCTAGGAGACCACTGGAAGCCATGGTAAGATGATTCCCTCAGGTGCCGTATTGAGCAATTAGATCCATTATAGTGGTTTTATAACTTTCTCTGCAACATTTGGCAATGGTCTCCTTGGGGTTGGTTGGGGGAAGATGCCATTTGATGGGCCATTGGTCTGTTCTTGCAGGGCATTCCCCGTGTGGCTACAGCTGCACCAGTTAATGGGCTGAACCAAAGACCGAATCAAGGAAAGACTTCCCAAGCAGACTCAGCCTTATCAGCGCATTTGTTTCCGTACAGAGAAAAAAGACACGTAGAAGTAATTAAAATATTGCACAAAATCCCTTTTAGATACTTATAGCCTTTTGGGCATAATTCAGTGGTGTTGGCCACAGTGTGTTAAGTATGAAATAGCTTTGGTTCTGCATATCTTGGGGCTGTTCCCAGCTGGGCACCATTGCATTTCTTAAAATTGGTCAGCAATGTCCTGTTAACATTGCCATCTGTATGTCAAGGTAAAATGGGATTTCCTGTATCTCTTATGTGGTATCTAAATTTTGCAGGGAGAACCAAAACTCCATCCATGATAAAGATCAAATAGTCATCCCTGGAATCTCCATGGAGGGCTGCAAACAAGCCCTGTTCGGAATCTAAGATAATCAACGAGTGGGAATAATGAGAATTGTAGGCAGCATGTGACTCTGAGGACTCTTTTAGTTTGGCTCTTGGGACCCTACCTAATCCCGGACAACCTGCTTTAATCCCTCCTCCACTCTTTTGCTGACAAAACTAATCTAAATGACCCAACCACACTTTCATGGGTGGTATTTTTATTTATTTATCATGTTAGGAGCAAACCAGACTATTGTATTGCATTAAAAAACAAACAAACAAACAAAACACAAAGTTTGCAAACTTGGCATTCTATTAAATGTCCTTTGATCAGCAGCTGGCCACTTGGAGTGGCTCTGGTGTTGCTATAAGAAAGTCCTCCATTGTGCATGTAGCAGGCTCAGGTTGTATTGCAGTAGATGGTCTGTGGTTTGCTCTTCTTCACACTCGCATGTTGTGGACTCCACTTTGTAGCCCCATCTCTTAAGGTTGGTTGTTCAGTGCCTTCCAAGTGTGCCCAGGAGGGAGTCTCTCATTTGGTATCAGCCATTGATTGAGGTTCTGGGTTTCAGCCTGCCACTTTTGGACTCTTGCTTGCTGAGGTGTTCCAGCAAGGGTCTCTATAGATCTTAGAAAACTATTTCTTGATGCAGCATGTCTCATTAAGAGCCACATCCACTGTTTTAGCATGTGAGATGTGTTCCACACTGGGAATGCATATTCAACAGCAGAGTAGCAAAGCGCAAGGGCAGATGTCTTCACTGTATCTGGTTGTGATCCCTAGGTTCACAAGCAGACCAGAAGCAACTTGCAGTATGGGATGGTTACATCCTGGTTACATCCTCCAACATTTCTCAGGTGAAAACCAGGACATATATGGCCAAACAAGTGTGGGGTCAAGTTGACAAATGTTATTAATGTGGAAAAACACACAGGCAGCAGCAGTATGATTTTGTATGAGCCTACTGTGAAGGACAAGATTCTGCATCCTCCTCTCTTATCTCCTGCTGAGTTAAATGAGTGCTAGTTGCTTTTGCACTTTGAATACAGTTTACAGAAACAGAAGAGAGCTAAGAACAAAGAAGGAAATGGCGAGGAGAACTGAGTAGCTGGGATATTTTTAAACAGTTGGAAAACAGTATGGTAGAAGACTAATCAATGCTGCCTCTGATAAATCAGGAATGCTAAAGAGTACGAAACAGGCAATCCCCATCCAATAGCATGACTAAAATAATGTGTCATCACTTCTTGTCATCCAAATGGTGGTCTTCCAGAACTGCCTTTGGGACTTTGGGATTTGTCATCTAAAGAAACAACTTTACCAAAGACTGGAAGAGCTGTATTGGATCAGATTAAAGTTCAGTGGACATTTTCCACTTCTTGAAATCTGGGTCCCTGTTTTGCATATCACACAGACTAGTCTAATTATGTAAATTACTTTAATTTGCATTGTAATTATGTAGCTCCACCACATTAATTGTTGCATTTTTCTTCCATTATGTCTCAACCTTCATACCATTCTTTAAACATTTGTAGCTCATCTGAGAGAACCAGAGTAATGTTTAAAGTGATGGACTTGGAACCGAGAGACTCAAGTTGAAATCTCTGTGTGGTCATGGAATTCATCATCTCACCTTGCGCCACCACAACCTCCCAGGAAACCTGGCTTGCAGCTACCTTGTGTCTCAGGCTCTCAGGTTTACATTGCCTCACTTATCAATCCTGCTCCCTTCATCATCCCATTTTATACCCCCCTCTAATCCCCACAATGTACTGCTTTCTTCCTTTTTGCACTCTGCGGCTTACACTGTTCACTTTCCCTTACTTCTAGCATCTTCCCTCCTTCACTGTATACCTTTGCCATGCCCCTCTCCCTTCCTACTTACATGTCATCATTCCCACTAGTCTCTCCCTTTCTGTCATACTTCCTCTTTATATCACTTTGCATGCTTGCAATCCACTGCTCCTTTGCATTCTAGTGCAGTCAGTACTCACTCACCCTCCGCTCTTTCTTTCTTAACCTATATACATAGAGTTAGAAGAGATTTCAAGGGCCACTCACTCCATAGATTCATGCTGGAGAGAGTAGGAAATGCTTAGAGATGACACAGCTAAGTTTTGCTAGATCTTCCAGCATGATTATGGCCAATGCCTAGCAAAAGTATGCACTGACAAAGTATACCACAGAACCACCCGGAGGGCATAGAAAATGCCTAGAGAGAGCATATTTTGTCAGACATGAGGAAATGAAACCAAAGATACCCATCCCGTGGATATGGGGGTCATATTATATTCCTTACAAAGAAAATTGTATGAAATTCATGGGGCGCCCAGAGAAGGAGAGTCCATCTTTAATACGTCATCATCAAATAGCTCATACCATCAGGAAATGTTTCCTAATATTTAGGTGGAATCTCTATTCCAGGAATGTGAATCCATTGTTCCATTGTGTCATAGTCATTGATGTAGCAGAAAGCAAGCTTGCTTCATCTTCAATATGATATACTTTCAGATATTTAAACATGATTATCTTATCCCCGTTTAGTCTTCTCTTCTCCAGGCTAAACATATTCAGCTCCCCAAGCCAATCCTTATAGGGCCTGTTGTGTTTTTTTGGACATTTTATCATTTTGGTCACCCACTTCTTGACACATTCCAGCTTGTCTCCCTCCTGTGTCCTTCCACCGCATGCATTGCTTTCTATTTTTTTCTCTTCTGCCCAGAGGACAAGGGAAGGCTTGTTTCTTGCTAAGCAATTTTGCACCACAGTACCTCCAGGTTTTGCTCCTTATCTCAGCTTTTACAAGGTCTGAAATCTTTATTGTTTTGTTTTTAAAATAAACCATAGAATTCAGGTCTAATGATGTCTAAATGTACACTAAGTAGATTGTCTAAAATCGTAATAAAATCCAGATAACCTGGGGATGTGCCAAGCTTATGTTTAGTCCACCATTTTTCTCCCATGATCTAACCAGGTGTCTATGGGAAGTTTTTTTTTCTTTCTTCAGAGTGCTTGAAGGCTAAAAACAAAAATACAAAACTCAGCGAATCATGTCTTATGACTTTCTTGACCCTCAACAGCAATATCTAAAAGCTCAAAAGGCTGCATTTTATTAGGTTGCAGCCACAAGGCCAGTGAGATTCCGAAACAGCACAATTCTGTCCAACTTGTCATCCTCAATAATACAAGGTTTCTGAAGAAACTCTTTATTAAAAGAAACTCTTCCTCTCCACATGCCCTTGCAAATATACTATACTGTAGATGGGCACACATTTTGTGCAGTAAGATAATGTGCAGCTGGAAATAGGTTTTGGTGCAGAATGAGCTTTAATCAGGAACAAGATTATTCTTTTAAAGAACAAATGGATGAGAAAAAGATAAGAAAACAGAAATCTAAAATGACTACTGTTATCACTCAGTCTGTATAAGCTTATGTTAATAATATATTAATGGGAGAAACTGTCTGACTGCACCAGAGAGAAACAGGATTTCATAGAATCAAAAATTTCTCTAGTTTCTTGAGAGGCAAATGTATTGCCAACCACATCAGGCACTCTTTTTTCACCATGGTTTGAATGCATCTAAAAAGTCCTGGTTTTCATCACCAGACCAGATAATGACTTTCACCCATTGTCAGTGCTGTCTCTGTTCACAGTGCCATCACATCCCATGAATCTTCAGTCAGTGCTTTGGGAAGAAACCCATAAAGGGAAGTTCTATTGGTTAATATGAGAGACATTGAAAGAGGTAGTTGTTGTGGCTTAAAAAAATGTTTTTGTCAAAACTTTAACAAATCCGTAAAATCAGTAGATATATGAATAGTTCTGAAAGTTGGGGGAATGATGTCTTGTTATCTTGTGTCATTGTGTAAAAAATTCAAGAAAATAGTTCTTGTAGTATTTTTTTAAAAATGTTGTTTATAAAAACTTTGAAATTTCCCCAAAAAGCCATGGCTAAGTGAAACATTCTGAAACTTGATGGGCTAACAGTGGTAAAAGTGTTTTATTGTAGCAAGTTTCACTCCATTGTTGTAAAAATAAGGGAGAAAGGGGCCCCTAGCTTGGATGGCGAGGCATTATGCCCGGCATCCTCAGTTAAGAGCCTTGGGGTCGTTTTTGACCCATTGCTGTCGATGGAGGCCCAGGCCTCCAGTGTCAGCAAAACCACCTTTTTCCATCTGCGGCAAGCTAGGCGTCTGCCCCCCTACCTATCCAGAGATGACCTGGCCATGGTGCACCAAGCCACGGTGATCTTGAGACTGGACTACTGTAATGCCCCTTACATCGGCCTGCCCTTGTCAGTGATGCGGAAAGTTAAGTTCGTCCAGAATGCCGGTGCACGACTTCTCACTGGGGCTCCAGTGAAATGTCACATAACACCTATCCTTCAGCAGCTTCATTGGCTTCTGGTCGAGCACCGGATCACCTTCAAGGTGATGGTGTTAACTTTCAAGGCCTTGCATGGTCTGGGGCCGCTGTATCTGAGGGACCGTCTTTCCCCCTACCAACCCCAGAGGTCACTTCGTTCCAAACAAATGAACCTTCTTTAACTACTAACCTTCAAAGCAATCTGTCTTACATCGACCCAGCGCAGAGCCTTTTCTGTAGTGGCGCCGTCATATGGAGCACTCTTCCTAGCGATGTATGGGCCATGCAGGACCTTCTCTCCTTCTGCAAGGCCTGCAATACTCACCTTTTCCGGCTAGCCTTTGATTGCTAGGCCAGAAATCTTTTTAAAGCTAGTTTAATATGTATGCTTTTACCTCTGTGTGTTTTACCTAATTGTAAGCTGCTCCGAGCCCTTGGGGAGTGGTGGCGTACAAGTCCAAATAATAAATAAATAAAGTTTCCCGACTTGTGCAATTGCTATAATGAAAAAGTAACGAAATTTTGTTACTCTTGTTATAGTAACAAAATTTTCACTAATGATAGTTTATTAACACTTTAGAAACAAAACACCAGCAACCTCTAATTTTGTAATGGCTTTTTTCATTGATCACACCGCCCTAAAAAAGTTGCTTTTTCTTCCAAGAGAGAGGAGTGTAGAAATTCAAGAACAACAATTTGGGAAATCGTTTGCTATTGCTGCCCCCTAATATTAACCATCTGAGATGGCTATCATACTCAAATGGCAGTGCTAGCCCTGCTATTTTACACCTTAGTGTCAATGTATTTATCACATCACTATAATACATGTGTAACATAACACAGTGGCAGGGCAAACTTGTGAGGCATGTAGCTTTATCAGCTTTCTTGTCCCTGACAGAGAGAAATGGGGGTCAAACCATACTGGTCTGAGGAAGTTCCCAAAACAACAAACCTAACATATGTACTAGCCTGTAGTCCTGAAAATAATTGTTTCCCTCATAGAACATGATTGCTTTCAGAGTACAAGCTGCACACACAGTTTGCACCTCCATTCATTAATGGTTGTATTTAAGACTGGAGTTTCAGCAATTTCTCTACTTCTTTATCAAAGACCTTGGGAAATGAAAGCACTTTCGAAATGTTAGATGATATGTCTTAACTAAACTGTTTGCTGCTCACAATATATGTTGCAGTATTCTCCAGTCTAATCTTTCCTCAGCACTCTTCCCTCTCCTTTGCAACTCTGCCTTCCTCCCCTTCTGTCCTCAACAGCCAAGCTATTATCTTTTTCAGATGTGGCCCATTAATTCTCTCTACGAATTCATGCACACTCAGCTCTCCCTTCCTAATGGCTACAGAGAAATAATGAATCCAGCCCATAGAAAAGTTTTTCCATTGTTTCCCAGCTTCATGACTGACTGATTGATGGATGGATGGAAATCTTTTGTACATGTTACTGGTGACTACCTTCAATGGAATCCAGGATGTATTTTCATTCACTGGACCAAATTTGGCACAAATACCCAATACACCCACATTTGAATACTGCTGGGGTTGCGAGGGGAGGGGGCAGGCATGTAGCCAGGGGGGGGCTAAGGGGGCTTCAGCCCCCCCCCCCCGAAATTCTCAGGGTGGTCCGCAAAAAGGCCTTACTGGTACATTATTTAAACTGTTATGTTTATTCATATCATGATCTGATCACCATGCTCATTATATCCCACATTAATGGGGTAATTGGGATAACAATACAAAAGGTTTGCTAGGGCAGACCCTCTTCCACCCAGTCTCAGCCCCCCCTGAACCAAACTCAGCCCCCCCCCGAATCAAAATCCTGGCTACGGCCCTGGGAGGGGGGATTGATTTTGTCATTTGGGAGTTGTAGTTGCTGGGCACTTGTGTTGCCCAAAAGCTAACGAGTGCAGTAAGAATGACATGGAAAGTGTAGAGATTGTTCAGAGATTGTTCAGCAAGACCAATGTGGTCTTGGCTTGGCTGGAAAATGCGGATGGCAATCTGATGCCACAGTGGGTTTGGTAGGGTGTGTGTGGCTACCTCTGTGGCTAATGCCAATAATTTCTATTCTGAATTGGCCACAGACTTACCAGCAAGTTTCTTTAAAGTTCAGATGAATATCTGGAGCAGATTTACACTTCCACTGACATGGGGCCACCTACTTCCTTTGACAAAATTGCATTAAACAATTGGTCCTAACCCTTCTGGGAACCACTCAAGTGACATATAACATCAAATATCAAGTGTGTCCCATATGCTACATGAAGTCATAATTTAGAACATCTGCTCAGTTAAGCTGGATCTCATTTCTTTTTTTTTTTAAATCAATTTTTATTGATTTTCAACAGTTAAAATACAGAATAAAAGAAAATAGAAACGTAGAACAAGATAAACAGAATAGAAAGTACAACCCGGGGCGCCCAGAAATGGCCTCCAGGTTAACTATAAGTTATACAAGGGTGAATAGTGTGTGTAGACAAAGTTCAGTGAAAAGCGGGATCTTCTTCCTGGTTGGCTCTTCTATATCTCCTTCAAATTATTGTCCCCATTCCATCCATCCTATAATTGAGTAGAGAAGCATTGTATTTTTAGTCATCCAATAATAGGTCGACGTTGAACTCTTTCCTGGAGTAATCCCTAATTGGCTCCCAGTTCGTCCTTTTGAGCCCCTGATTCTGTTTATTCCTCAATCTTTCCGTCAGCCAGTCCATTTGTATGGTCTCCATCACTTTCATAAACCATTCTTCCCTGGTCGGGATTTCCTGTGTTTTCCAGCCCTTTGCATATAGGACCCGTTCTTGTCTCCACACTTCCAGCATTTGGGGTCTAAATTCCTATACATTCTGGCCAGCCTGTCTGGGGGGAGGTACCAACGATAGATGATTTTAACCCAGTTCTCTCTAAATGAATTGCTTAATGATTTTTTCACCACTGTACACCATATGTTTTTCCACATTTGCGTGTTTAACTCTAAATCCCAGGTTCCTGGACCACTCAGCCATGTAAGTCCTCTCTTGATTATTTGCCGTGGCTATCTCTAGAAGGGCTTTATAGATTTTCCCAATTTGTTTCTCTTCTTCCCCTATAATTTTTTGACCTAATTCCTTCTCTTCCTCTATAAATCCTCTTTTGATGTCTTCCTTAAACTTTTCCTTCACTTGCAAATATGGGAACCATCCTAATTGGCACCCCTCTTCCTCTAATTCTTGTTTTGATTTAATTATATATCTATCCCCATTCCTCTTTATCAGTTCCTTATATATCTTCCACTTGCTCCCTGTTAACTCTCTAATCTTAAAGGCTTCATTCACCGAGGTCCATAAAGGGATTTTCTGTTCATACAATATACTAGAATACTTCTGCCATACCCTCAGTAATGAACTCCTTATGATGTGGGCATTGAATCGTGCGTCTACCTTTCTTCTATTATATATGAGGTACCCATGTAATCCATATTTAAGGTCGTGTCCCTCCAAATTTGTCAGTCTCTCATTTCTCAAGAGTATCCACTCTCTCACCCAGGCTAAGCAACTGGCTTCGTGGTACAGTTTTAGGTTAGGTACTCCCAACCCTCCTCTTTCCATAGTGTCCTGTAGAGTTTTCATCTTTATCCTCGGCTTCCTACCTCCCCATATAAATTTGGACAAATCTTTCTCCCAGTCTTTAAATATCTTTTCATTTTTGATTATCGGGAGGGTCATAAACAGAAAGTTGATTTTGGGCAACACCGTCATTTTTATAGCCGCGATTCTCCCCATGAATGATAAGTTTAATTTGTGCCATTTCTCGAGGTCTTTCTTAATTTTTTTCCATAATTCTACATAATTATTTTTGAAGAGCTTTGAATTTTTATTTGCAATAGAGATTCCTAGATATTTAACACTGTCCTGTATTTCCATGCTCGTCTTTCCTCGCAAGAGTTGTTTTCTTTCTCTTGTCATGTTTTTGACCATTAGGCTAGTCTTGCCTCTATTAATTTTAAACCCTGCCACCTTCCCAAAATCTTCTATTCTTTCCAGCCATCTTTCTACAGTCTCTACGGGCTTTTCTATTATAAGCACAACATCGTCGGCAAAAGCCTTCACCTTGATGCTGTCCTTTTGTAGCCGTAATCCTCTGAGTTCCTTGTCTTCTCTTAATTTGTTTAATAGGGTTTCTAGCGCCATTATAAATAAAAGCGGCGATAGGGGGCAGCCTTGTCTTACCCCCTTACATATTTCAACCTCCTCAGTTCTACACTGGTTTACAATTATCTTTGCTCTTTGTTTATTATAGATGGCGCGAAATGCGTTCTTTATTTGAAAACCCATGTCCCTCTCTCCCATTAGGGCCTCCAAATAGCTCCAACTGATCTTGTCAAACGCTTTTTCAGCGTCCAGGAACATCAGGGCCACCTCCTTTTCGTTATTTTTTTCGTAATATTCCAGAATGTCTAATATAAACCTAATGTTTGTCCTAATCTGTCGTTTGGGTAAAAAGCCGTTCTGGTCATCCTTAATCCAATTATTGAGAAATACTTTAAATCTAGATGCCAATATCGATGTGAATAATTTATAATCAAAATTTAACAAGGAGATGGGCCTGAAGTTCGCTGGATCGCTCTGATCTCTTCCCTCTTTTCCTATTAATGTGATGTTTGATTCTTCCCATGAGGCCGGTCCTACTCCTTGCATTAAAATTTCATTAAACAGTTTTTCCAATATCTCTATCACCTCTTCCTCATATTCTTTATAATATTCTGCGGTATAGCCGTCGGGGCCGGCCGCTTTATTCCTTTTCAATGCCCTTATTGCTTTAGAGATTTCCTCCCTAGTTATCTTTTTGTTTAATTCCTCTCTATCCTCTTCCGAAATCTTTTCAAGCCTTCCTTCCCCTAGGTATTTAAATATCTCTTCCCTGTCTATATTTTCTTTTTTATATAGCTCCCTATAATAGTTTGCAATAGCTCTCCTTATTTCCTCATCTACAAAGAATTCTTTTTGGCCAACTTTGATTTTTTTAATAACATTCTTTGCCCTCTTCTCCTTTAACTGGTACGCTAGTAGCTTCCCTGTTTTATTTGCTGATTCGAAATATTTTTGTTTAACATATTTCAAATTCTTTTCCATTTTCTTAAGCTCTAGGCCTTCCAATTGCTTTCTATAGAGAGTCACCTCTTTTCTACTTCTCTCACATCTCGGTTTAGCTTTCCACCTTTTCTCAGCTCTCTCTAGTTTTTCGTTAACTTCTTTTATTTCTTTCTCTCTCTGCCTTTTCTTGAGGGCCTGTTTCTTCAGAAAGAATCCCCTCATGTAGGCCTTGCCCGTGTCCCAAATAAGCTTTGTATTCTTGTTATTCTCACAGTTAATCATAAAAAATTCTTTCATTAATTTTTTTCCCTCTTCTCTAATCTCTTTATTCTCTACTATATGATTTGGCAATCTCCAAAAAAATTCCCTGCGTTTGCTTAACATCTCTAAGATTATACAGCAATGATCGGATATTGTTCTGGCCTTTATTCTAGTTTTTTTGACTAGAGGTATCAGCCCTCTTGATACCAAAAAGAGGTCGATTCGGGACCACGTGCCATGGCGGTCCGAGAAAAATGTGTAGTCCCTTTCTTTCAAATGTTGTTCCCTCCATACATCTATTAAGTTCAGGTTGTTTATAATATCCAAGCAGCTTCCTGGTAATTTCCCCTTGGGTTCTCTCTTTCTTCCCGCTCCTAAACTCCTATCCAGTCCTGGATTGAGTACACCGTTAAAGTCCCCCATTAATATACAGTCATCAAAATCTACTTCTGCTATTCTTTTCGCCAATTCTTGAAAGAACCTTGTTTTGCATCCATTTGGGGCATATACATTACACAACAACACTTTTTCCTCTCCTCGCTTGATCGTCACCCCTATATGCCTCCCTTCTTTATCCACAAACACTTGTTCCGGTTGTAAGATTGGGTCCACATATAGTACCACCCCTTTTTTCTTATTGTCTGCTGCCGCTATAAATTCCACTCCCAATTTATCATTTCTGAGGAATCTCACATCATTTTTCCTGATGTGAGTTTCTTGTAGTCCCACCACATTCACCTTTTCTTTGAATATTTTACTAAATACCCTCCTCCTCTTATTCCCACTGTTCATCCCATTCACGTTCCATGACAGGCACCTTATGTCCATTGTTAATCCTCAGAAATTTGCTCTTCCTGTAGTTTAGATGTTCTGGGTTCCTCGTCCAGCTCCTCTAAGTCCTGGTCTAGTTCCGAGTCCGTGGCATCCTCTCTCCCCGCTTTTCCATTTTCCTCCTCGGCTCTCCGTCCACCTTTCTCTCTTTCCTTATGGGGTCTCTGGAGAAATTCTTCTAGGGGCTCTTTCCTCATGTCTTTCCTACCATTTTGTCTTTCCGAGTTTGCTTCAAACTCCTCCTCGAATTGGTTCAGGAAATCTTTTGCTTTTAATACCGTGGTGAGCCAGTAGTTTCTTCCTTTGTAGGTCGTCATAATTCCCTCTCGCTTCTCCCACCTGTATCTAACATTATGTTTTCTGAGTATGTCCGTTATAAAGTAGTAATCCCCTCTCTTTTGTAGTACTGATGCGGGGATTTCCTTTAGGATGCTTAATTTCTTGCCCTTGTATAGAGCTGGTTTTTTTGAGCTCCATCTTAAAATGTCATCTCTTGTTCTCTTAAGTGAGAAATTCACTACCACATCGCGGGGCAAGTTATTTTTCTTCGTGTAGTTGGATGCAACCCTGAACACCCTATCTACCTTTTCTGACAAGGATTCTTCTGTGATGTCCAAAATTTCGGCTGTTATTGAAACTATGACATCCATTAATTGTTCATCTCTCTCCTCCTCCAACCCACGGTATCTTAATTGAAATTCCTTCTGGTGAATTTCAGCAGTTATAAGCTTATATTCAAAATCCTGTGATTTCATTTCCAGCTCCTTGATCTTTTCTAAATCTCCCTTTTGTCTGTGTCTAAGTTCATCGTTCTCCAATTTAAGGTCTCTCATTTGCCCATTTAATTCCATCATCTTTTTATTTGTTTCCTGCATCCCCTTCTTCATATCTCTTAACTCTCCTTTGAGTTCACTTTTCATCTCCTTTAGTTCACTTTTTTGTTCCTCTCTCATCTTTCTCCTTTCTTCATCCCCATTGCGGATTGCTGCTCTTATTTCCTGTATTTCTGAAAGGACCTCTCTCCATCCTATCTCTCCTGCCCCCGAGGGTCTTCTGGGTATCTCCATTCTACTGTCCATTCTGTTATCTCCTCTATTGTCCTTCCCTCTGGCTCTCGTCGTCATAATTATCATCTGTTGCGTTGTCTTCTACCACGTCTTAAAACCAGCTTTGTACTGGGGAAACCCTTTCCGCTTTTCCCTCCTCCTCCTGGCTTCTTCCCTCTCTGCTTCCCTTCCTTCTGAGCCTTCTCCGCTCCCGAGGCTGCGTTGTGACTTTTTTTTGCCCTTCTGCTTACCCTGTCTTCGTCCTTCGTCCTTAGCCTTTGCCTCTTTTAACTCTCCTGGTCTATTTTCGCCAATGGGTTCTTTCGTAGAGGTTTTCCGGAGTGATTTGCCGAAGCGCTTCCTCTTTACCTTCTTTACGACGCTTTTGCGGCTCTAAGCTCTAAGCCTTACGGCTTTCCTTTCCTTTCGTCCGTCTCTAAAACTCTCCTCTTTTAGTGTGCTTGACTTCCGGTATCCTGCCTCTGCTCCCGCTCTCTGGATCTCATTTCTATGCCTACCTCCCCCCCTCCCCAAAGTACCTCACAGCTTCAGAATTTAAGGGCTCATTCTTGGTCGGCTGCTCTACCATGGCAGCTATTTTGAGCTTGTTATTTCACAGGTTATCATGAACTTGCAAAGATTCATTTTCACTCTCTGTCATCACTTTTCCAAAGCAATGCATTTTTTTCTTTAGCAGTTTCATACCTTTTTCCAAAGTGAGGGAGCAGAGAAATTAGATGCTGTATTGCTTTAGGGTGGGCACAGCTCAGGGAACTGTTTCCAAGTAGCTTGGTTTTGTCTGACGAATGATAGTATACATAAGGAAATGAGGTACTTGTCTATCCAGTTACTTTTAGACTTCTCATTAGACTTGAGCAGAGTGGTGATTTGAGACCTTAATGAGATGCCCCTCAAAACATGTGTTATAGTGGTTCACATGCCAGCCTGGAGCAGAAGGTCTGAAGTCCACATCTTCATTCGTTGGTTGAACTTGAGCTACCTCAAAAGGCAGTTGAAGGGATGGCAACTAAGAGAAAAGCTTGTAATTTCCCCTGAGTTCTTTGAAGGGAGAGTGGAATATAGGATTGCCAATTCAAGATCCTAATTCCTGCTGGTTGTGCTGGCATTTCTGCTGATGCCACAACAAACTGCTCAAGATGACCAGTATCTTGGGCAATTCTCCATAGCTTGTTGGGAAGAGTTGTGATGAAATGGAAAGTGAGGTGATAGTCCATCATGGCCGATGCAGTTTTGGCCCAACCGGACCATAGTAATTTTAGCCATATGTATCTGGTCCTGGATTTAGTAATCAGTGTAGGCTAACCATAAAACTGATCTTCCTTATCTATCCACCTAGATACGACTAATTTAAACCTACCCTATTACCTAACGACCTATTATCATCAATGTCTATGCTAAACAACATTCATGTTCACTCTCCTTTTCCTTTTTTCTCTCTAACTCCCTACTGACTCCTACCCTCATGCACCAATTTTTGAATCCTTCCTTTCAAACTTTCAAATAATCATCACTCACCTCCAACAGTCAAAACATATTCCCAACAGGTTGCTCTCAATCAATTCTTTGACAGAGTTACAGGCATATTAATACAAAAGTAGACATTATTGTATCATAATAGTTTTGCAAACTGCAGAACATCATACTCACTCCACTGCCAACTGCTAAGGACTGCCTTAATTCCTGGCTTTACCAGCTTTATGGAGACTTTTTTCAGAACCATTTCCATAATTGGATGACCCAATCCCAACTCTAATCTGTTTTGTTTACTTAACATTGCAAACTCCCCACCCTAGCTTTTAGATGTTAGTCCTAAAATCCCAAGAGCGGGATGTTAGTGATCTAGAAACCCTAACTGAGCTTGAAATGAGACACAGAGCCTGGTAATAACTTCTCAAATATGATTTGTTGTTGTGTGCCTTGAGGCTATTTCTGATTTATGACAAACCTAAATCAAACCTACGACAGGGGTTTCTTGGAAAGATTTGTTCAAAGAGGAGTTGGAGAGAGATTGACATTGTCTTTCTGGGATTTTGATCTGCATAAATAGGAGTACAGTGTCTAGATCCAGAGAAGTCATGTTACCCGTATATTCTGCCTTGATCAGACCACATCTGGAATCACACTGTGTCCAATTCTGGGCACCACAATTGAAGATGTTGACAAGCTGGAATGTGTCCAGAGGATGGCAACTAAAATGATCAAGGGTCTGGAGAATAAGCCCTATGAGAAGTGACTTAAAGAGCTGGCCATGTTTAGCCTGAAGAAGAGAAGGCTGAGAGGAGACATGACAGCCATGTATAAATATGTGAGGGGAAGTCATAGGGAGGAAGGAGCAAGCTTGTTTTCAGCTGTCCTGGAGACTAGAACAATGGCTTCAAACTATAAGAAAGGAGATTCCACCTGAACATTAGGAAGATCTTCCTAGCTGTCAGAGCTGTTCAGCAGTGGAACTCTCTGCCCTGTATTGTGGTGGCTTTTAAACAGAGGCTGTCAGGGGTGCTTTATATGTGATTTTCCTGCTTCTTGGCAGGGAGTTGGACTGGATGGCCCACAAGGTCTCTTCCAACTCTAGGAGTCTATGATTCTATGGGGTTGAGAAAGTGAGATTTTCAAAACATCACACATGTCCACTCACACATGTCCACTCAAAATTGGTACAACTTCCATGGTTTGTGAGAAAGAACCAACTTTTAACAATGTTCCTTTTTGTGGATTACAACTCCTAGAATTCTACAACCAGCATGGCCAATGCACATGGTTAGGGGACTTTGGCATTGGCATTCCAAAAAGTAACTTTTAAAGCTTCATACAAGTCACACCCTTCTCCCATCTACCATGTCATCACTTCTACACCTATAAGCAGAAAAAAACACCCAACTACATGAGGGAAGTGCAGACGCCTATGCTTGAACTATGAAATAGACCACCTCTATAATTTAGTGAAGCCATGCTCCTGTAATAATAAAATGTAGCTAAGCACAGTTACAACCCCAATAAATGATGTTATTTCTTCTTAAGCTGAAATCATGAAAGGATATGACATTGTTGTTGAGAGAAGTAATTAACAACATCTTCCCCTGCTTCAGGCTAGAAATGTGTTATGCATAAGTAACATGGATAAAGAATCTGTCTGTCTGCCTATTGAACTGTCTATCAGTTGTCTTATGTCTGTCTGTGCACACGCACATGCAAGCACAATAAAATACTGAACAGCTAAAAATTTAGCAAATGAAGATTTGTCGAAGGCTTTCATGGCCGGAATCACTGGGTTGTTGTAGGTATTTCGGGTTGTATGGCCATGTTCTAGAAGCATGCTTGCCACAGATGCAGGTAAACATCAGGAGAGAATGCTTCTAGAACATGGCCATACAACCCGAAAAACCTACCACAACCCACATGAAGAGTTCCTTGTAAAAAAAAGAAGACCTTAAACCACAGTGCCTTAGATTAATGACAAAATCATGCAATGCAAGTTTTAACAATTTTAATTTATGAAGAAAGCAGCTATGGCAGAGTTATGCAAAACTAATATTTCTTCACGCAGCCTCGAGCCTGCCAAGGAAGCTGGGGCTCTGCTCATTATAGGCTGAGCACGAACAGCCTGCTTGCTCTTGTTTAGTTAAAATCAGCCATAATGAGCTTTCAAGAAATCAGTGCTCAGGAAAATGACTGTATATTTATGCATCTCTGCTTGTTTGCACTTTCAGATTTATTTGTGAGGGAGGAGGCTTTTCCAGGGTGAGCTCTGGAGTTGTATTGTCCTGCTTCCACAACATTCCTGTTTATGCCCTTCTCTATGGACAAACAATATGTGACCCTCCCTGGAATCTCACCCTTTTTGTGCCAGAGTTCTGTCTTCATACTCTCTTTTCCTCATCTTGAGGAATGGTAACAATCCATGGTAATAGTAGATCTAGTCTTATGTTAGGTCAAATTAGTTGTCCATGTAGGACAGTGGTAGTTAAAACATAACCAATATGGGCCTCTGGACCACACTTTGTTTCTGGAATCTTGCCAGCCTCCCAAAGCCCAACTCATTTAATTTTAAAGCATTTCAAAACCACATTTGCAAAAACATTCCATAGCCCTGCACAGGAAGCATAACAGAACCTACCATCATCTCTTGCCCAATACTCCTCTATGACACCAAGTGGCACAATGTCACTTCCAGTAGATATTTTGTCAAATATAAATATAGAGTTGTTAAGCAACATTATTGGTGTGGGTGTGGGTGGAGCACACTCCATAACTGGTTAGAAGGGGAATTGGATCTGGTCAACCATTTACCTCTGTGTTTTGTTGTTCATGTGATTCCCATGGGGAACTCTAGAAGTAGCTGTAGGTAGCACACACAGTCAAATTGGTTAGGGTAGAAACCCACTGGGTGATCTTGGACAAGTCACATCCTCTCAATCTCAAAGGAAGTCATAGGCCCCGCCCCCAACAAATATTGCCAAGAAAGCCCCATGATGAGTTTCCTTTAGGGTTACCAAACTAACAGATAGAGTTAGCACAAATAATTGTGTAATAACTAGATCAAAAATATCAAAAAAGGACTGAGTCTTGTGGTCTATAACATCATATAAATATCTATATATATAAATGAGGACCCGTCATTGAAATACTGCCATAGGCAGAGAAACCTTCCAAGGCAGAGACACCAAACTTGGCAACAAAAATAGGCCTCAGGCAAGGAAGGTTTTTAGCAAAGAAACTTCCCCCCCAAAACCTAGGAGGCCCCCAAAACAACGATGAAAAAACCTACATTTCCCAGCGTCCTCCGCAGCCGCCAGTGAATCCCATTGGCCGACATTGGCCCACACAAAATGCCGCTGCAGCGGAGGCCATGCCCCTGCCATCCCCACAAGGCCACGCCCCTTCCCCATCCCTGCCATCCCCACAACCACTCCACCCCCTTCCCCCGGGCTGGCTCAGCCCCCTGCACGTGACTATTTCTCCAAAATAACTGCCGCCAAAACAAATCACCTCAGGACAGCATCCCACACACCACAGCCAGTCGGACTGCCGAGGACACGCAGTGCCAAAAGGACAGGCTCCTTCAGCCTCGCCCACACTGGCCAAACCACGAAAACTAACCACTGGTAATCACCACAAACCACTGACCACGGTACGACCAGGCACAAAATCACAACAACAAAATCAACAAAAAACACCACACACTCCTCCAGACACTACAACTCTCACAACCACACTCAAGAAACACAATCCAAAAGACCAAGCCAGCAAAAAATACCACACAACGCCAATATGCAGAAGATACACAACTATGTGCCCAGAGCACATACATACCACTCACAGGACAAAATACACCCACAACAAAAGACACTCACTTAACAAACACCATGCCCACAACATGACAGCCACACAACTCATGATACTTACCTCTAGAGACCCACAACACAACAGACACACAACGCATACATACTACTGCTAAAAAGAAACCAGCACAGTACAACCAACTAACACAGCCCACATACACACCGTATATCCACACCACACTACCACTGCACACTCACAACAACAAACTACACACTCAACACCACACACTCTTCTCCAAGCACCATCCCAAACACACACCATCAATCCTCCACTTTACAAACACCACCCACACAACATGACAGCCACACAACTCGCGATGCCTACCTCTACAGACCCACTACACAACTCACACACAGCACACACAACGCATACATACCACTGCTAAACAGAAACCTGCACAGTACAACCAACTAACACACCCCACATACACACCGTACATCCACACCACACTACCACTGCACACTAACAACAAACACACACTCAACACCACACACTATTAAAGCACCATCCCAAAACACATCACCAATACTCCACTTTACAGACACCACCCCCACAACATGACAGCCACACAACTCGCGATGCCTACCTCTACAGACCCACAACACAACAGACCCACAACACACACAATGCATACATACCATTGCTAAACAGAAACCTGCACAGTACAACAAACTAACACACCCCACATACACACCGTACATCCATACCACACTACCACTAACACACACTCATGACAACAAACTAAACACTCAACACCACAAACTCTTCTCCAATCACCATCCCAACCACACACCACCAACTCCACAGGACTTCAACATCCCACCCACCAGAACAACCCACAACGACACAGCCATGACCCCACCAAGACCGTAAGTAACATCATTTCCAACCCTTACATACTCAGACTTTCTCGCATCTCCTAAATAGGGCACAGCAATGCGTGCCGGGTACAGCTAGTGTAATATAATAGAAACACACATCAATATATATCAGACTGAGGGCACATACAGTACCCCATACTGGATATGATAAAGTCCCGAATGTCCAAAATATCCAATGTCCAAGTAAGAAGATAAAGTCAAGTTCAAATAATCTGGGTTTAAACCCAGAAGTTATAAAATGGTCAATCAATAGAAAGACTCAGATCCGATGGAAATTCCCAATCAATGTAAATAATGAGGGTGAATATTGACAACATTATGCAGGACAGCAAAGAGAAAATAATCCAAACAGGATAACAGGAAGCCAATCCCAGATTATCCTAGAGTTTTAACCCACTTCCTCTCAGGTTTTAGCTTAGTGTAGAAGGACCCTAAGACAGTGCTGTGACTAGGTTGGATTGAAAGCAGTGTTGTGGATTGGTAGGTCTTTGGGCCAATGTTATCATTTGTTGCTTGTTGCCCTCCTGTTCAGTTTTAAGGTTTACCCTAGGTTTGAGCCTCCTCTGGGAGGATACAGGGTCTAATATTTCAGTAGTACCTATTACCTACTAACACTGTTGCCACCATGTATCCCTGGAAGAACTCTGAAGTAGATTAGATTGACAGATTAAATGCTGGATCATGCTGTTACTCTTTGGTCACAAATGTCTCCCAGGCTTATCTACTACAGCTACACCACCGAGGATAGACAATGTATACTCTCTTCTAATGGAGAAGTTAATTCATCTGGAAGAATGGAAGGACTACATTTGGGAGCAAGCAAATGAGCAGTGGTGGGTTGGAGCATTTGAAATAAGCTTAATGCATGCATAAATGAAAACTCTTTTTGCCTTGTAATACCTCTGGGAATGGGATTTGGATGGATATGGGAATATCTAACCTAGTTTCAGGAGAAATTCTTTGAATGCAGATTGAAGCATGGATGAACGTGTCAAAAGGGTAGAAAGCACTAACTTTTGTGATATGTAAGGTTGAAGACAAATATTAGGCCTCAAGCTACCTGTCAAGAAGGCATTCTGATCTAAGAGGGTTGCCTCAGGACTTCTATTAACTAGTGAATATACCTCTAGACTTTTGCTGACCCTACCATGGGAATAAAAAGACAGAGATTGGGTTGAAATGAGCAAATTTATCTCAACTCCAAACCTATTTAGTCTTTAACCTTTGGGAGCTACAAAAGATTTCGCGTGGGAGCAGCTGAGACAGGTGTCTCTCCCAGACCTTCTCCAGCTTCCCTTTGGCAAAACACCCGAAGTTTAGACAGAAGCCACAAGTTGGGTTACTGCCAACTAGCTTGGAATTGGAAACTGTACTCAAGTAAAAGCAATAGTGTCAAACCTGTGGCCCTCCAGGTGTTTTGGACTTCAGTTCCCAGAATTCCTGGTGATTGGACAAGCTGGCTAGAACTTCTGGGAATTGGAGGCCCAAACATCTGAGGGTCACATGTTTGCTTCAAACAGTCCCAAGGAAAGTCTTCTTTCCCACCCTCTAGTAGTCACACATCCTAAAGAGACAGTTTCGGAGCCCTTCCCTTCATCAAATGAATGTTGTGGTACAGCCTTATTTCTATTTCACTTCTTCCCCACCTGCCACAGGAATGGCAAGTGCCTGCTTAATCCCTATCTCCCAGCACACTGATCTAATGGGGTCCCACTCTCTGTTGCAGATTTCCAAATAATTTGAAATTTCCATCAACTTTTGTCATGCCCGGATTACCCATAAAGCCAACGAGGCCATGGCCTAAGGGCGCAAGTCCGGGGGGGGGAAGCACAGATAACGGACCAAAAAAACCCCTGGTCTGCGCCCCTCTTTCCCCCTTTCTCATGCCCCTTCTCACTCCTTCTCCCGGCAAAGTCTCTGCTCCGTCCCCTCTGTCTCTCTCTCTCTCGCTCTCTCTCTCTCTCTCTTGTGTGTGCCCTCTCTCTTGCACTCTCTCTCTCTCGCTCTCTCTCTTACTCGCGTGTGTGTGTGCTCTCTCTCTCTTGTGCTCTCTCTCTCGCTCACGCTCTCTCTCACACACACACGCTCTCTCTCACACACACACGCTCTCGCTCTCTCGTGTGTGCGCTCTCTCGCTCTCGCGCTCTCTTTCTCTCTCTCTTTCTCTCTCTCTTTCTCTCTCTCTCATGCATGCCTTTGGAGCGAGTTTGCACCCGCTACACTCTCCCCAAGCCTCCCGACTCCCGAGGAGTCCTTCAGAGCACAGCGGAGCTTTCCAGCCGGTAGGAATGGAGACCTTGGAGGTGGCAGGAGGTTGGCTTAAAGGGTAGCACAATTCCAAAGTGTGGCCTAGGGCGCAAAAAAGTGTTAATCCGGGCCTGACTTTTGTAGTGTTCAGGTCTATCAAAATTAATGGAGGATTTGGCAAAAAGAGCCCTTTGTTAAGGCATTTATTACTACCTTTCATCCTTCTCTGGGCTCTGTCAGTACACCAAGGGTCCACTTCTGCCTGTTGGGGCAAAATGGCAGTTGACAAAATGCACACTTCAGGCCAATCACACTGTATGATTCTCATATTGTGAATGGATTCCACATTTGTGCTTTGCCTTTCAACAATCCTAGGTCAGTATGCACAAATGCCCAAACCTTGTTGCAGAGGCCTTTTGCACCTGCAAGCAACATAGATACCAGATTTTGCAACTGAATGTTCCTTTTATGCTAGCCATTAAATATATTATATGGAGAAATAGGATTCTTTTGATAATCTAGATTTCAGCTTTATCTGTGTGTACCAGAAAGAGACACTCTGGAGTGAAAAAAATTTCAATTGCCAATTAAACACTTTGATTGATTTCTCAGGATAGGGAGAGACACATGTTTGGTGCCTCTACAGATAAATCCCTGTTACATGTTTCCATCTGTTGTACTTAGACGATCGCTAACCCAAGGATGATGGTCCTCCAAGTGTAGTGTCTCAGCAGTGGGTCCATAGGTGGATGTGGAGCCCTATTCTTGATTTGCATGTTCTGAAGTGAGGACATTGGTTTACAGGTGGAAGGAGGTCCCAGTCAGGGTAGGCTTGACATGCCTTCTTCTTGGCATGTTTCTCCCTTTCTCCCTCCATTTGTGCCTCTTTGAATTCTGCAGCACTGCTGGTCACAGCTGACCTCTAATTATAGCGCTCAAGTGCCAGGGCTTCCCAGTTCTTGGTGGCTATGCCACAACTTTTATGAACCATCGAGATGTTTAAGATCATCTGGAGAGGCCCTGCTCTCGGTCCCGCCTTCTTCACAGGCGCGACTGGCGGGGACGAGAGACAGGGCCTTTTCAGTGGTGGCTCCTCGGCTTTGGAACGCCAACCCTAAAGACATCAGATTGGCCCCCTCCCTCCCGACATTTCGCAAGAAAGTCAAGACCTGGCTATTTGAGCAGGCATTTGCTGATGAAATATAAGGCTTAATGAGATATATGGAATGACGATGATGTGATGGAAAATGATTTCAACATGACGCTGAGGCTGCAATTGTATGTTTTTAATTGTTGGGTTGAGAGGACAATAGTTTTATAAACAAGCACCTTCTTTTATAGGTCTAAATGAAATGAGGCGCACATCAATTGTGTAGGAAAACATGGTGCTTTTATGTATCTAGAAATCTGATGCAGAAGTGTGCCAAAGAGAAAGCAATGGAAGGCAGAGGGACAACTGGAAATGTGACGACTTGGCTCTTAAAATAAAGTCTGGAGGATTTAAAAACTCTTCTTGGATTGCTACCACCAACCTAAAATAGTAATTCTAGGATTTTCTTATAAAACAACCCTTCAGCTAGGTTCTTTAATCTTCACCAAATTAAACTCAGAGGATGCTGAGGTAAAACGTCTTTTAGAAATGGGGAACATGAAAGACACTGGAGCTGGATCACACAGCTGATGTAAAGAGCACAACAGAGGCTTTTCTTTAGAAGTTCAAAAATTGAACTTTTATTTACTGAACAGGCACAGAGCTTATTGGTCGTTCAAATGAGGCACGAGAGCGTAATGGTTGTTATAAGATGGTTCATTGGCTTGATGGTTACAGCAAAATTGCTTACTTAATCTTAGATCTTAGATGTTACACAGACAGTGCGAAACTTGTCTAAACTAGAACTCACTCCCACTAATAACAAAACTAGTGGTGAGCTATCTATGAAACAACTATCCTAGATAGTTCACTTCAGAGCTTTGACACAGAGGCTCTTTACTCTAACAGAGCTTTGACACAGAGGCGCTTTACTCTATGAGTCCTGACAAGGAGCTGTCAGCAACTCTCCTCTCTCTTTGAGAGCGTGTCACTAACACCCCTCTCTCTCTGAGAGCTTGTCAAGAACTGGCAAATAAGCCTTCTTTCCCTCTCCCTCCAGTAGTTCGGCTCCTCCCCTTAACTCAGAGCTCCTCCCAGGCAGCTCTCTCCCTAACTCCTCCCAGGGAAGGCTCCCAAAACCACTCCCCCTTTTCCAGGCTGTTCTATCTGCGAAACTGCCAAGCTGGTCTGGGCCCTGCCTTAAATGGGTGAGTTCCTCATAGAGGCGCACATCAATTGTGTAGGAAAACATGGTACTTTTATGTATCTAGAAATCTGATGCAGAAGTGTGCCAAGGAGAAAACAATGGAGGGCAGAGGGACAACTGGAAATGGGTGAGAAATACAGCTGGGCTTAGTGAACATGTTAATATTATTTGACATTAATAATAGAAAAGTGACCATAAAAGTGATAAGAAAAACATTATATCTGCCCTCTACAATGCCTGTATTGTGTTAGCGACCATCCCCAACCACAGTATTTCTTATCAAGTTCTGCACGTAGTTTTTATGTGTTTCCCCTCATATTTTTTATTATATATTACTCTTCTGGGAAATAAAAGAGACAAGCATGAAATTCATGGTGGCAGATAGCCTGAGATTCTGTAGCAATGGCCTAAATTATGACCACAACACGTGGAACGTTGTTGCTGTGCACAAGAAAAAATGGTAGTTCAAACAGCTCATAGGTTTGGTAATAAATGGCGGAGCACCTCTTACCACCTAAACTGTGGCCCGTTGTCTTCTGTGAGGAATGAGCAAACAGCCATTGATTTCTAAATACAGCCCACACCTTCAAAGAGGCGCTTTCTTGCAATTGCTTTTGTGTGGCTTTCGGCAAGTTGCTATCTCTCCACTTCAGTTTCTCATGAGGGGGCAACATATCTTGGAAGGTCATTTTAAAGGCAACATGATAAAGATGGGAGGAAAAAAAGCTTTTCAAGTTAAAGGTGCTGCAGAAAATGACAAATAGTTCCAAAGTCAATAAGATAAAATAAAATAAAAATGCAGGTGTGCATTTCTTTGCTTCTGCAACACAGTGGACCAGTTGGGGTGCCAGCAATGCTGGTAAGCAGATTGTTTTTAATGTTTACTACTTGAAGACTGTAAACACAATGCACTGCATTGAAACAATCACCATTGTCATCATTGCCCAACTGATGGTGCTCACAAGCAGAGTACCAACAAAATAATGGTCATTTAATACAGTGGTTCTTGACTTGTGGGACCCCAGATGTTTTGGCCTTCAACTCCCATACATCCTAACAGCTGGTAAACTGGCTGGGATTTATGGGAGTTGTAGGCCAAACCTGTGGGGAGCCATAGGTTGAGAACCACTGATTTAATACATTTCTCATTAATACTTTTTGAAGGGGGTCAACCTCTTAGGAGTCTTGGTGATCCATTTGTATCTGATCATTTCAGAAGGGAAGGCCTTAAACCTCATATCTTCCATGGCTGAAAAGCATTGCTTTTAATTGTATCAAGATGGGCAATTTCATATCTACCAACTTTTCTACTTTGGCAGTATCAAATAGAATCATAGAATCATTGAGTTGGAAGAGACCTCATGGGCTATCCAGTTCAACCCCCTACCAAGAAGCAGGAAAATCATAAAGTACCCCCAACAGATGGCCATCCAGCCTCTATTTAAAAGCCTCCAAATAAGGAGCCTCCACCACACTCCGGGGCAGAGAGTTCCACTGCTGAACAGCTCTCACAGGAAGTTCTTCCTAATGTTCAGGTGGAATATCCTTTCCTATAGTTTGAAGCCATTGTTCCACATCCTAGTCTCCAGGTCAGCAGAAAACAAGTTGCTCCCTCCTCCCTATGACTTCCCCTCAGATATTTATGCATGGTCATCATGTCTCCTCTCCGCCTTCTTTTCTGCAGGCTAAACATGGCCAGTTCATTGAGCCACTCCTCATAGGGCTTGTTCTCTGGAACCCTGATCATTTTAGTCACCTTCCTTTGGACACATTGTCAACATCTCCCTTCAATTGCCCAGAATTGGACACATTATTCCAGGTGTGGTCTGACCAAGGCATACTGTGTCCAACTTTGGGCACTGCAATTGAAGGGATAAGTTGACACGATAAGATTAATTCTCCACCATCCTACACCTCAGCTGAGTTTAAAATGTTTTGCTTTATTTCTCTTCTTCCTACTTTCCTCTGTTTTCCCCAGCTTACTTGAGTTTATGCAAACCGAGTACTCTATATATCCTTGTATAAGTCTAGACATTTTCATTTAAAAAACCCTGGTCGACTTACCAATGGTTCAGTGTGAATGCTACACATTAATGCTTATCAAAAAAGGAAGCACTCTATTCTCTGGATATAGCAGCAAAATGTGCTTTTAGCTTTCTATACCAAAGAGTGCTGGTGCTTCACCATAGTATGACTCCAAGGATTCCATAGCATTGAGTCATAGCAGTAAAAATAGTGTTGGATGCATTAATTCTACACTGTAGATGCACCCATAGTGAGTTATTTCTCCCCCAAGTAACACCTAAATATCTTCTCCCTCTTCACTCCAATGCCTTCCAAGATTGTCAGCACATTTCATTCCACACCTCAGAACTCCAGTCCAAATATAGGCAAAGTGACACGATCCCACCTCATATTTTCCTTTCATGGAGCCATGAAAGAGAAAGTGTGAGACACGTCTAAAATAATTTTCAATCAGAGAAGGGTCATGACCTGAATCTCGCTAACATAATGAGAAAACCTGGATTTAGAATGAATTTCAAGACAGAACATGGCCCAAAAAAAGTTAAACTAAACGAAATAAAAGAACCATCTGTGCTTGCTGAGTCGGAGTGCTTTCACCAATCAATAGTTGGTCAAAAGCGGAAAAGAGCCCAGGCTAGAATTCTCTCCATCCACACTTTCTCCTTCGGCATTAAGCCTCTGAATAATATGGCTTTGCTTAAAGAATAGCACATTACTAGTTTACTAGTATTTTGTTTCTGATTCTCATGCCACTATTAGATCTCTGCCAATCATCATTTTCATCACCATTACCACCATCATAGTAGGGGTGTAGTTATTTGCTAAATATTGCCAAAATTGCAGTGGATTACCCTACTTTGCATAATATAGATTGATACTAGGTTAACTGGTTTTATTCCATGCACAAACACTTACCTTCCAACCCTCGAAATAACGAGACAGACAACAGTAATTGGATCAAATTTGGGCAACCTTTATTTTAAAGTTACCTATTTAAGTTTAACCTCACTAAACTCAGGTGTCAAGGGAACAAGGTGTGGCCTAGCCGAGGTAGCGTCCGCGAGCAAACGACCCCTCGGCTACACTGGGAAACTCTCCTGAGTCCCCTATAACACAAAACTGGGCAACCTCTCAAGGAAAACACAAGAAGACCTCTCTGGAAATACTTAACCAGACTTTCAAAGTTTCTGGACCAATGGTATCCCCCTCACCCTTCAACAGCTGTCCAGGTGAGTGTGTTTGTGCACTGGCCCAACCAACTTTGAAGAGTGCATGAGTGAATATGGGTTTATGGATTACCCTAAACTATTTACTATTTACACTATTTATAGAACCTCCATTCCAGAAAGTCCCAGTAACAGTACAGGGTAGGCAAAAAAACCCAAACCCCTAGAACGTAGAAGGGGAGAAAATTTCTACCCAACCCCTAAGGCGACCACTGTACTGTCACAGGGCGGGAGTGGTGGGTCAACACCTCAAATGGGAATGAAGCAGGAGGTTGCCCCTACGCTACAGGCAGCCTCTGCCCACTCCCCAGAAAGTTCCATCCAGGGAACCAATCATCTCCCTTCATGGGAGGAGGCAATTACCTTTCCCCGCCCACTGCGTAGGCAGGGAAAGGGCATTCTAGGAACACCTTATGGTTCAAATTGAGGTTTGAGGTCTATCAAATATGACTTTTTCTTGTTTAAGCTATTATCTTTTATCTAGGATTGTTTTAAATTGTTTTGATTGCATGGCGTCCCGATTACAGGTTGGATTTTAAAAATCTAAATAAATACATGTTGGGGCAAAAGTCACAAAGGTGTCCTCTATATATTATTTAAGTATGTATTACTGAGGTCCCTTTTTTGCAGAAAAAAAATTGGCAAAAGAGAATCTAGACCAGCGTTTCTCAACCTGGGGGTCAGGATCCTTGGGGGGAGGGGGTCATGAAGGAGTTTCAGAGGGGTCACCAAAGACCATCAAAAACATATGTTTCTGATGATCTTAGGAACCCCTTTGGCAGAGAAGATTGACAATCTCTCCACCTATTCTTCTCTTCCTTTTTGGAAGCAGATGGCAAATCCTCCCACCAAAAATCTTCCTCTGCTGTGATTGGCAGGCAGCCTCTCAGGCAAGGGGAGGGTTGTTTCTGAGACTCTAAGTGGGGGAGGGGGGGAGAGAGCAGGCGTGCTCAGCGCATGACAGCATGGCAAGCATGTGCAGGTGAGGGAGAGTGTGCAAGGTGGGAGGGAGGCTTGCACCAGCGAGTCTCTTCAAGACATGGGGGTTCTGTGTGGGAAGTTTAGCCCAATTTTATTGTTGGTGGGGTTCAGAATTCTCTTTGATTGTAGGTGAACTATAAATCCCAGCAATTACATTTCCCAAATGTCAAGGTCTATTTTCCTCAAACTCCTCCAGTGTTCACATTTGGACATATTGAGTATTCGTTCCAAGTTTGGTCCCAATTCATCACTGTTTGAGTCCACAGTGCTCTCTGGATGTAGGTGAACTACAACTCCCAAACTCAAGATCAATGCTCACCAAACACTTTCAGTATTTTCTGTTGGTCATGGGAATTCTGTGTGCCAAGTTTGGTTCAATTCCAGCATTGGTGAAGATCAGACTGCTCTTTGATCGTAGGTTAACTATAAATCCCAGCAACTACAATTCCCAAATGACAAAATAAATCCCTCCCAACCCCATCAGTATTTAAATTTGGTCTATTGGGTAGGTAAAGGTTTTCCCTTGACATTAAGTCCAGTCATGTCCGACTCTGGGGATTGGTGCTCATCTCCATTTCTAAGCCAAAGTGCCAGAGTTGTCCGTAGACACCTCCACGCCATGTGGCCAACATGACTGCATAGAGTGCCGTTGCTTTCCTGCCGGAGCAGTATCTACTAATCAACTCATATTTGCATGTTTTCAAACTGCTAGTTTGGCAGAAGCTGGTGTTAACAGTGGGAGCTCATCCCGCTCCCTGGATTTGAACTGCCGATCTTTCAGTCAGCAAGTTCAGTAGCTCAGCAGTTTAACCCACTGTGCCACCGGGGGCTCCATGTATTGGGTATTTGTGCCAAATTTGGTCCAGTGAATGAAACTACATTCTGCATAACAGATATTTACATTATGATCCATAACAGTAGCAAAATTACAGTTATAAAGTAGCAATGAAAATAATTTTATGGTTGTGTGTCACCACAACATGAGGAACTGTATTAAGGGGTTGTGGAACTAGAAAGGTTGAGAAACACTAATCTAGAGGCTGTTCCAGATGTTTACACAGATCTGTTAACTAGACGTTGCAGAGGTTACAGTTGACTGTGCAGTAAATCATTCAGCTGTACTTCATGAAAAAGAAAATAAGCCTTGCAAATGAAGATTAATAATCATCAGTAAATGTTTGATTTCTGTAGCTATTATCTTGTAGCACGTCTTCCTTCGTCTATATTTATTTATTTACAGTATTTATACCCCCATCCTTCTCAACCCAAAGGAGACTCAAGAGTGGCTTACAACACACATATGGCAAACATTCAATGCCAATTATAATTAACAAGGGCAAACAACACAAACAGAGGTAAAGGCAGTTTTTCCCATCTTATTTTCGGCATCTTGGAGGCTTTGCTCGACTCCGGCCACAGGGTCTGCTGTCACTCCACCTTTCATCCCAAGGAGCTTTACTGTGATCAATGTCCTTAAGGGCGCCTTTATTACCTCCCCGCTAAAAGCGGTACCTATTTTATCTACTCGCATTTCTGTCTTACATCCAGAAAGCATGAATAAGTTCTCAAAGACCCTTTCGCCCATGGTGGTGGTTGCCTGGCTGGCCACTCTCTCATCATTGTCATAGAGGATTATGATCTTTCCATGAGCATTTTTGTATTCCAAAATGTCATTCGTATAGGAATTCATGGTTTTGGGGAGTGTGACAATGGGGTAGGAGTATGCTCCCACTATGTGACACTGGTCATAGGCATCCCGCTCTCATACTTCCAGCAGCAGGAAGGGGCAGTCTGGGTAAGACCCATCTTTTGCAAGCATATCCGTCTTCTTTGGGGAATTTTTCCCCAGGTCCAGCTCACCTACACTGCTGATCACACTCTGTAAGGTGGAGCGATAGGATTCCCCCGCACCAGTGTTGCTGATGAACAGGATGGGACTGCCTGGTTTCTCTCCAGGGCTGCTTTTGCCATTGGTCTCTGCTTCAGCATCCACATTATTTTCAGCAAGAGTGGCATCACCTTCGTCTAGCTTTTGGGGTTCCTCAGGTGGCACTTCTGAGTTTTCATCTGAGAGAGAAACAACCTGGGTCACCAGCTAGGGAAAAGTAGTAACTTTCAATCTTTTGAAGAGTTCATATTTCTTGTACCTGTAGTTTTTCTTGATCTCTTCTAGTTTTTCAGTGTATTTGGTCGTACTGCTACCTGTGTTAAGGTGAGTTTTTACATGCCGGTATATAGGATTCTGTGGGATCCTTTTGGTCAAGAGCTCAGGGTCGCCAATGTGCCTCCTTGCCGACATCCTGCCCAACTACATTCAAGTTACAGGATACTCTATTCCATGCCTTTTACTGTGGTCTGCTATATGATTTAATATTGCTTAGGTATTAAAGTTTCAAGAGGTGCATTGTGAAGGTGCAAACTAAGGATTAAAGATCAACATTGGGAATATTCAGACCAGAGGCAATAGGGTAGAGAGAAAAGAACGAAGGCGTGCTTTCTGCAGAAGGCCGCTTGTTGATCATTCCTGCCAAGGAAAGAATAGGTAAAAGGGGGACTTGTCACTTTCTGTTTGAAGCTTATCGGGGAAAGAAATGCTTCTGAACCTTTTGAACAGCTCTGAAAAGCCAGAGGAAGAAGCAGTGGATTTGAAATGGCTCTTGGCTGGTGTGTGTGTGTGTGTGTCTTCTCCCCCATTGCTTCAATCTGGTACAAAGACTTACTCATCCAGCCCTTGAATCCTTGTTTAAAAAGGACAGGATATGAATAGTCAAAAGACAGCACAGAAAAATGGGAGAGGGAGAGAAGCGAGGAAAAAAACCCAAAGTCAAAAGCCTACACACTTTCTCTAGGAATACAAGCAAGCTCTTTCAAGTGTCACATTTAAGCACTACACAATTCTGTGTTGCAAGGCTGTGTGGCTAACAGAAGAGGCCCAAAATAAAAGCATGCTCCAATTTAGAAATATGTGCGTGCACCAAAGGACAAAAAAAAGAGGAGAGGATTTTTTAAAAGCTTTGATTGTTTGTTTAAAAGCCCAAATGGATTTCGAAAACTTATTTTTGTCTTGAGCTTGAGACCCTCCTCTCTACTCAGTAGCTTACAATAGAAGAAAAAAACACACTCCTCCAAACTACAGATGAAAGGATGCTGGGAAAGAGATCAAACCTCTGCTGATGTGAAAGGAGGGGAGAAAAACATGGTGAAAAATAGGAAAGGGAGGGAAGAAGAGAGAAAAGGGCACAGAATGGCAGAGAAGAAAAGCAGGGCACCATGGATTGTGTCTGGTTAACAAGAGGAGCTTTCAGAAGAGGGAGAGAGTTGGATTCCATGGTTGAAAGTAATGGCCTTACTATTTTACATATGAAAGTATGGAGCAATATGTATAGTTTGAGGGTCAGCACTCGGGACCATGTAAGAGTTGCTAGTGTTCCAATTACTCTGCTCAGTACTTGCACTGGACACATTGCAGCTTGTCAGGGGCTTTCTTGAATTATGGCTGACAAGAAGAGTGCCAAAAATGAAACCAAGCCCTATGAGGAATGGTTTAGGGAACGATGAATATGAATTCCTGCAAAGAAAATGCTCTTTGCTATTCAAATCAACTATGTATGAATTTTATGAGTTTTACAAAGAATAATTTCCCAATTGTAGAATTTTCAGCACATAAGAACCAATTATTATTTGCTTGCTGTTTTTAACTGTTTTTAGTTTATGGGATATCTTTATATATGAAATCTCAGCCTATGTATGTTTGATTTACTTGACATTTCAACACAATGTTGCATTCCAATATACACGGGTTTTTATAGCAAAACAAAGTAATGACACAATGTGGCATTCAAATACATGCATGTATTTAGCGTAACACTAGCAGTCTGGGAACAGATAAAGTGGAATCTGTGATGCCCAAAGCAACCACTCACTGCCTAGCTTTCATTTTACCTTAGTAAACAGTATAAAAATGGAATCTGAGCTCTAGCAACCAATCGATGTGCAGGTTACCATTTACCTAAGTAGTAGAAGAGATAACAACCAATCACAGTGCAGCTTTCCTTTTACCTCAGCAGTATAAGAAATATCAACAAACCACAGAGCAGCTGCCATTTCACCTCAGCAGTATAAGAAATAAAAGCTGAGCTGTGTTTGGTTGCTATAGGCATACCACTCATTTCGACCGACATAGTGTTCAAGTACTAATGACTTAAATTTCCGATATGCCTTGTGTTCACTATGACTAGCAATAAAGTGTGGAAGTCTTTGTAAGTGTGTGGTTAGAATTCAGAAAACACTTGCTTCTCTCATGGGCGCTCATGCCCCAGAGTCGGTAAACCGTCAGATTTATATATTTATGCAGAAAACGGAAAAACCAAAAATGTAGTCAATCCACTAGCTTTACAATAAAAATGATTTCTGTAAAAAAAAACACCTCTTTCTCTTTCCTTTCCTTTCATTCCACATAGTAACACAAGGTAGGGCATTGAATTGAATGATGTGTTTTCTCGGTGAATCTATGTTTGTAACAATACTTTTATTTACTTTCTCACTCATTTTATATTAGACTGAGCCACAGCAAAGTGTGGCGAGATTTACCTATGTTAATACCACTTATTGGATCTTTATTGTGGTATTGAATCTTGCTGCAGTTGTAAGCTGCCTTGAGTCCCCCTGCAGGGGTGAGAAAGGTGGGGTACAAATGAAGCAAATAATAATAAATAAATAAATTATTTGCAGGAATATTTCTGTGCTGAAATGTTATTTTCCACTTAGAAAATAAAGTTTATGTACAAAATAACAATTTGTGAATTTTGCCCAGTATATTTATTTCCTATACTTTTACCCCCATCTTCTCGCCCTGGGAGACTCAGGCGACCCTCAAAATGCACAATTTCTTGTCAGCTCAGGATTGTTCACTTCAGGGTTCCCTGGATACTCAAGAATACATATTCTTCAATCACTTTATGAATATTTTCAAATATTGTTTCCAGCTCTTTATTTGACATAATGTTCTCACATTTATTTTATATGCTGTATTTTAAAGTTATTAAGTAGCCATTATTAATTGTGAATTTTTTTTAAAAAATTGTCTGTTGCTTATTATCTTAGACTAGTTGTCTCTTAACAGTATTTCCATTTATTTTCCCCCTGGAAATGACCTGGATTTTTCACCCGCTTCAGCATACAATTTTTTTACTTGCTTTGCTTTGCAATGATAGTCAAACAGTATTTCATTGATTTTTGACACAAGGTGGCTTTTTATTTTTAGATTTTCTTTCCAAAGGAGATTAGGTCTCTCAGCCAAAAACATTGTTCTTTAAATTTCTGCACATGTTATGCTATTCTA